>CAMZMU010000058.1:0-647417 GCA_947311845.1 Poa pratensis | reverse complement strand
GGGTCCGTATTGTCCTATATGGCTAGGAAAGGTCCACGGGGGTCCAGATGGCTAGGATTGTCGCACGTGGTTGGATGACCTAAAAGTGCTACTGATAACTTCCTAGATGCCTCCGAGGGGTGCACGTGGGTCAGATGACGTAAGGAGGGTCCGTATACTCCTATATGGCTAGGAAGGGTCCACGGGGGTCCAGATGGCTAGGATTGTCGCACGTGCTTAGGATGACCTAAAAGTGCTACTGATACTCCTAGATGGCTCCGAGGGGTGCACGTGGGTCAGATGACGTAAGGAGGGTCCATTATACTCTATATGGCTAGGTAGGGTCCACGGAGTCCGGATGGCTAGGATTGTCGCACGTGCTTTAGGATGACCTAAAAGTGCGACTGATACTCCTAGAAGGCTCCGAGGGTGCACGTGGGTCAGATGACGTAAGGAGGATCCGTATACTCCTAGATGCAAGGAAGGGTCCACGGGGGGTCCAGATGGCTAGGATAGTCGCACGAGCTTTATGATGACCTAAAAGAGCTACTGATATTCTTTAGATGGCTAGGATAGTCGCACGTGCTTTAGGATGACCTAAAAGAGCTACTGATACTCCTAGATGGCTCGGAGGGGTGCACGTGGGTCAGATGACGTAAGGATTGTCTATATACTCCTAGAAGGCTAGGAAGGGTCCACGGGGGTCCAGAGTGCTAGGATTATCGCACGTGCTTTACGATGACCTAAAAGTGCTACTGATACTCCTAGATGGCTGGGTGGGGTGCACGGGCTCACATGACGTAAGAAGGGTCCGTATGCTCCTATATGGCTAGGAAGGTTCCACAGGGTTCAGATGGCTAATGATTGTCGCACGTGCTTTAGGATGACCTAAAAGTGCTTACTACTGATACTCCTAGATGGCTCCGAGAGGTGCACGTGGGTCAGATGATGTAAGAAGGGTCCGTATGCTCCTATAGGCTAGGAAGGTCCACGGGGGTCCAGATGGCTAGGATTATCGCACGTGCTTTAAGGATGACCTAAAAGTGCTACTGATACTCCTAGATGGCTACGAGGGGTGCACGTGGTCGGATGACGTAAGGCGGGCCGTTACTCGTATATTGCTTGGAAGGGTCCACAGGGTCCAGATGCCTAGGATTGTCCCATGTGCTTTAGAATGATCTAAAAGTGCTACCGATACTCATAGATGGCTCCGAGGGTGCACGTGGGTCAGATGATGTAAGGAGGATCCGTATACTCCTAGATGGCTAGGAAGGGTCCACGGGGGTCCAGATGCTAGGATAGTCGCACGTGCTTTAGGATGACCTAAAAGACCTACTGATACTCCTAGATGGCTCGGAGGGGTGCACGTGGGTCAGAAGACGTAAGGAGGGTCTATATACTCCTAGAAGGCTCCGAGAGGTGCAACGTGGGTCAGATGACGTAAAGGAGGGTCCTATTCTCGTATATGGCTAGGAAAGGTCCACGGGGTCCAGATGGCTAGGATTGTCGCACGTGCTTTAGGATGACCTAAAAGTGCTACTGATCTCCTATATGCCTCCGAGGGGTGCACGTGGGTCAGACACGTAAGGAGGGTCCGTATTCTCCTATATGGCTAGGAAAGGTCCACGGGGGTCCAGATGGCTAGGATTGTCGCACGTGCTTTAGGATGACCTAAAAGTGCTACTGATACTCCTAGATGCCTCCGAGGGGTGCACGTGGGTCAGACGACGTAAGGACGGTCCGTATTGTCCTATAGGTTAGGAAAGGTCCACACGGGGGTCCAGATGGCTAGGATTGTCGCACGTGGTTTAGGATGACCTAAAAGTGCTACTGATACTCCTAGATGCCTCCGAGGGGCACACGTGGGTCAGATGACGTAAGGAGGGTCTGTATACTCCTATATGGCTAGGAAGGGTCCACGGGGGTCCAGATGGCTAGGATTGTCGCACGTGCTTTAGGATGACCTAAAAGTCTACTGATACTCCTAGATGGCTCCGAGGGTGCACGTGGTCAGATGACGTAAGGAGGGTCCTTATACTCCTATGGCTAGGTAGGGTCCACGGAGTCCGGATGGCTAGGATTGTCGCACGTGCTTTAGGAGACCTAAAAGTGCGACTGATACTCCTAGATGGCTCCGAGGGTGCACGTGGGTCAGATGACGTAAGGAGGATCCGTATACTCCTAGATGGCAAGGAAGGGTCCACGGGGGGTCCAGATGGCTAGGATAGTCGCACGAGCTTTATGATGACCTAAAAGAGCTACTGATATTCTTAGATGGCTAGGATAGTCGCACGTGCTTTATAGGATGACATAAAAGAGCTACTGATACTCCTAGATGTCTCGGAGGGGTGCACGTGGTCAGATGACGTAAGGAGGGTCTATATACTCCTAAAGGCCAGGAAGGGTCCACGGGGGTCCAGAGTGCTAGGATTATCGCACGTGCTTTACGATGACCTAAAAGTGCTACTGATACTCCTAGATGGCTGGGTGGGGTGCACGTGCGTCACATGACGTAAGAAGGGTCCGTATGCTCCTAATGGCTAGGAAGGTTCCACGGGGGTCCAGATGGCTAATTGTCGCATGTGCTTTAGGATGACCTAAAAGTGCTACTGATACTCCTAGATGGCTCCGAGAGGTGCACGTGGGTCAGATGATGTAAGAAGGGTCCGTATGCTCCTATATGGCTAGGAAGGTCCACGGGGGTCCAGATGGTTAGGATTATCGCACGTGCTTTAGGATGACCTAAAAGTGCTACTGATACTCCTAGATGGCTCAGGGGTGCACGTGGGTCGGATGACGTAAGGCGGGTCCGTATACTCGTATATTGCTTGGAAGGTCCACAGGGTCCAGATGCCTAGGATTGTCCCAGTGCTTTAGAATGATCTAAAAGTGCTACCGATACTCATAGATGGCACCGAGGGTGCACGTGGGTCAGATGATGTAAGGAGATCCGTATACTCCTAGATGGCTAGGAAGGGTCCACGGGGGTCCAGATGGCTAGGATAGTCGCTACGTGCTTTAAGATGACCTAAAAGAGCTACTGATACTCCTAGATGGCTCGAGGGGTCACGTGGGTCAGAAGACGTAAGGAGGTCTTAATATACTCCTAGAAGGCTAAAGGTCCACGGGTCCAGAGTGCTAGGATTATCGCACGTGCTTTAGGATGACCCTAAAAGTGCTACTGATACTTCTAGATTGGCTGGGTGGGGTGCACGTGCGTCACATGACGTAAGAAGGGTCCGTATGCTCCTATATGGCTAGGAAGGTTCCACGGGGTCCAGATGGCTAGGATTGTCGCATGTGCTTTAGGATGACCTAAAAGTGCTACTGATACTCCTAGATGGCTCCGAGAGGTGCACGTGGGTCAGATGATGTAAGAAGGGTCCGTATGCTCCTAATGGCTAGGAAGGGTCCACGGGGGTCCAGATGGTTAGGATTATCGCACGTGCTTTAGGATGACCTAAAAGTGCTACTGATACTCCTAGATGGCTCCGAGGGGTGCACGTGGTCGGATGACGTAAGGCGGGTCCGTATACTCGTATATTGCTTGGAAGGGTCCACAGGGGTCCAGATGCCTAGGATTGTCCCATGTGCTTTAGAATGATCTAAAAGTGCTACCGATACTCATAGATGGCACCGAGGGGTGCACGTGGGTCAGATGATGTAAGGAGGATCCGTATACTCCTAGATGGCTAGGAAGGGTCCACGGGGGTCCAGATGGCTAGGATAGTCGCACGTGCTTTAGGATGACCTAAAAGAGCTACTGATACTCCTAGATGGCTCGGAGGGGTGCACGTGGGTCAGAAGACGTAAGGAGGGTCTATATACTCCTAGAAGGCTAGGAAGGGTCCACGGGGTCCAGAGTGCTAGGATTATCGCACGTGCTTTAGGATGACCTAAAAGTGCTACTGATACTTCTAGATGGATGGGTGGGTGCACGTGCGTCACATGACGTAAGAAGGGTCCGTATGCTCCTATATGGCTAGGAAGGTTCCACGGGGTCCAGATGGCTAGGATTGTCGCACGTGCTTTAGGATGACCTAAAAGTGCTACTGATACTCCTAGATGGCTCCAAGAGGTGCACGTGGGTCAGATGACGTAAGAAGGGTCCGTATTCTCGTATATGGCTAGGAAAGGTCCACGGGGGTCCAGATGGCTAGGATTGTCGCACGTGCTTTAGGATGACCTAAAAGTGCTACTGATACTCCTAGATGCCTCCGAGGGGTGCACGCGGGTCAGACGACGTAAGGAGGGTCCGTATTCTCCTATATGGCTAGGAAAGGTCCACGGGGGTCCAGATGGCTAGGATTGTTGCACGTGCTTTAGGATGACCTAAAAGTGCTACTGATACTCCTAGATGCCTCCGAGGGGTGCACGTGGGTCAGACGACGTAAGGAGGGTCCGTATTGTCCTATATGGCTAGGAAAGGTCCACGGGGGTCCAGATGGCTAGGATTGTCGCACGTGGTTTAGGATGACCTAAAAGTGCTACTGATACTCCTAGATGCCTCCGAGGGGTGCACGTGGGTCAGATGACGTAAGGAGGGTCCGTATACTCCTATATGGCTAGGAAGGGTCCACGGGGGTCCAGATGGCTAGGATTGTCGCACGTGCTTTAGGATGACCTAAAAGTGCTACTGATACTCCTAGATGGCTCCGAGGGGTGCACGTGGGTCAGATGACGTAAGGAGGGTCCTTATACTCCTATATGGCTAGGTAGGGTCCACGGGAGTCCGGATGGCTAGGATTGTCGCACGTGCTTTAGGATGACCTAAAAGTGCGACTGATACTCCTAGATGGCTCCGAGGGTGCACGTGGGTCAGATGACGTAAGGAGGATCCGTATACTCCTAGATGGCAAGGAAGGGTCCACGGGGGGTCCAGATGGCTAGGATAGTCGCACGAGCTTTATGATGACCTAAAAGAGCTACTGATATTCTTAGATGGCTAGGATAGTCGCACGTGCTTTAGGATGACCTAAAAGAGCTACTGATACTCCTAGATGGCTCGGAGGGGTGCACGTGGGTCAGATGACGTAAGGATTGTCTATATACTCCTAGAAGGCTAGGAAGGGTCCACGGGGGTCCAGAGTGCTAGGATTATCACACGTGCTTTACGATGACCTAAAAGTGCTACTGATACTCCTAGATGGCTGGGTGGGGTGCACGTGCGTCACATGACGTAAGAAGGGTCCGTATGCTCCTATATGGCTAGGAAGGTTCCACAGGGGTTCAGATGGCTAGGATTGTCGCACGTGCTTTAGGATGACCTAAAAGTGCTACTGATACTCCTAGATGGCTCCGAGAGGTGCACGTGGGTCAGATGATGTAAGAAGGGTCCGTATGCTCCTATATGGCTAGGAAGGGTCCACGGGGGTCCAGATGGCTAGGATTATCGCACGTGCTTTAGGATGACCTAAAAGTGCTACTGATACTCCTAGATGGCTACGAGGGGTGCACGTGGGTCGGATGACGTAAGGCGGGTCCGTATACTCGTATATTGCTTGGAAGGGTCCACAGGGGTCCAGATGCCTAGGATTGTCCCATGTGCTTTAGAATGATCTAAAAGTGCTACCGATACTCATAGATGGCTCCGAGGGGTGCACGTGGGTCAGATGATGTAAGGAGGATCCGTATACTCCTAGATGGCTAGGAAGGGTCCACGGGGGTCCAGATGGCTAGGATAGTCGCACGTGCTTTAGGATGACCTAAAAGACCTACTGATACTCCTAGATGGCTCGGAGGGGTGCACGTGGGTCAGAAGACGTAAGGAGGGTCTATATACTCCTAGAAGGCTCCGAGAGGTGCACGTGGGTCAGATGACGTAAGGAGGGTCCGTATTCTCGTATATGGCTAGGAAAGGTCCACGGGGGTCCAGATGGCTAGGATTGTCGCACGTGCTTTAGGATGACCTAAAAGTGCCACTGATACTCCTAGATGCCTCCGAGGGGTGCACGTGGGTCAGACGACGTAAGGAGGGTCCGTATTCTCCTATATGGCTAGGAAAGGTCCACGGGGGTCCAGATGGCTAGGATTGTCGCACGTGCTTTAGGATGACCTAAAAGTGCTACTGATACTCCTAGATGCCTCCGAGGGGTGCACGTGGGTCAGACGACGTAAGGACGGTCCGTATTGTCCTATATGGTTAGGAAAGGTCCACGGGGTCCAGATGGCTAGGATTGTCGCACGTGGTTTAGGATGACCTAAAAGTGCTACTGATACTCCTAGATGCCTCCGAGGGGCGCACGTGGGTCAGATGACGTAAGGAGGGTCCGTATACTCCTATATGGCTAGGAAGGGTCCACGGGGGTCCAGATAGCTAGGATTGTCGCACGTGCTTTAGGATGACCTAAAAGTGCTACTGATACTCCTAGATGGCTCCGAGGGGTGCACGTGGGTCAGATGACGTAAGGAGGGTCCTTATACTCCTATATGGCTAGGTAGGGTCCACGGGAGTCCGGATGGCTAGGATTGTCGCACGTGCTTTAGGATGACCTAAAAGTGCGACTGATACTCCTAGATGGCTCCGAGGGTGCACGTGGGTCAGATGACGTAAGGAGGATCCGTATACTCCTAGATGGCAAGGAAGGGTCCACGGGGGGTCCAGATGGCTAGGATAGTCGCACGAGCTTTATGATGACCTAAAAGAGCTACTGATATTCTTAGATGGCTAGGATAGTCGCACGTGCTTTAGGATGACATAAAAGAGCTACTGATACTCCTAGATGTCTCGGAGGGGTGCACGTGGGTCAGATGACGTAAGGAGGGTCTATATACTCCTAGAAGGCTAGGAAGGGTCCACGGGGGTCCAGAGTGCTAGGATTATCGCACGTGCTTTACGATGACCCAAAAGTGCTACTGATACTCCTAGATGGCTGGGTGGGGTGCACGTGCGTCACATGACGTAAGAAGGGTCCGTATGCTCCTATATGGCTAGGAAGGTTCCACGGGGGTCCAGATGGCTAGGATTGTCGCATGTGCTTTAGGATGACCTAAAAGTGCTACTGATACTCCTAGATGGCTCCGAGAGGTGCACGTGGGTCAGATGATGTAAGAAGGGTCTGTATGCTCCTATATGGCTAGGAAGGGTCCACGGGGGTCCAGATGGTTAGGATTATCGCACGTGCTTTAGGATGACCTAAAAGTGCTACTGATACTCCTAGATGGCTCCGAGGGGTGCACGTGGGTCGGATGACGTAAGGCGGGTCCGTATACTCGTATATTGCTTGGAAGGGTCCACAGGGGTCCAGATGCCTAGGATTGTCCCATGTGCTTTAGAATGATCTAAAAGTGCTACCGATACTCATAGATGGCACCGAGGGGTGCACGTGGGTCAGATGATGTAAGGAGGATCCGTATACTCCTAGATGGCTAGGAAGGGTCCACGGGGTCCAGATGGCTAGGATAGTCGCACGTGCTTTAGGATGACCTAAAAGAGCTACTGATACTCCTAGATGGCTCGGAGGGGTGCACGTGGGTCAGAAGACGTAAGGAGGGTCTATATACTCCTAGAAGGCTAGGAAGGGTCCACGGGGATCCAGAGTGCTAGGATTGTCGCACGTGCTTTAGGATGACCTAAAAGTGCTACTGATACTTCTAGATGGCTGGGTGGGGTGCACGTGCGTCACATGACGTAAGGAGGGTCCGTATACTCCTATATGGCTAGGAAGGTTCCACGGGGTCCAGATGGCTAGGATTGTCGCACGTGCTTTAGGATGACCTAAAAGTGCTACTGATACTCCTAGATGGCTCCGAGAGGTGCACGTGGGTCAGATGACGTAAGGAGGGTCCGTATTCTCGTATATGGCTAGGAAAGGTCCACGGGGGTCCAGATGGCTAGGATTGTCGCACGTGCTTTAGGATGACCTAAAAGTGCTACTGATACTCCTAGATGCCTCCGAGGGTGCACGTGGGTCAGACGACGTAAGGAGGGTCCGTATTCTCCTATATGGCTAGGAAAGGTCCACGGGGGTCCAGATGGCTAGGATTGTCGCACGTGCTTTAGGATGACCTAAAAGTGCTACTGATACTCCTAGATGCCTCCGAGGGGTGCACGTGGGTCAGACGACGTAAGGACGGTCCGTATTGTCCTATATGGTTAGGAAAGGTCCACGGGGGTCCAGATGGCTAGGATTGTCGCACGTGGTTTAGGATGACCTAAAAGTGCTACTGATACTCCTAGATGCCTCCGAGGGGCGCACGTGGGTCAGATGACGTAAGGAGGGTCCGTATACTCCTATATGGCTAGGAAGGGTCCACGGGGGTCCAGATGGCTAGGATTGTCGCACGTGCTTTAAGATGACCTAAAAGTGCTACTGATACTCCTAGATGGCTCCGAGGGTGCACGTGCGTCAGATGACGTAAGGAGGATCCGTATACTCCAAGATGGCTAGGAAGGGTCCACGGGGGGTCCAGATGGCTAGGATAGTCACACGTGCTTTAGGATGACCTAAATGAGCTACTGCTATTCTTAGATGGCTCGGAGGGGTGCACGTGGGTCAGATGAAGTAAGGAGGGTCTATATACTTCTAGAAGGCTAGGAAGGGTCCACGGGTGTCCAGATTGCTATGATTGTCGCACGTGCGTCACATGACGTAAGGAGGGTCCGTATACTCCTATATGGCTAGGAAGGTTCCACGGGGTCCAGATGGCTAGGATTGTCGCACGTGCTTTAGGATGACCTAAAAGTGCTACTGATACTCCTAGATGGCTCCGAGAGGTGCACGTGGGTCAGATGACGTAAGGAGGGTCCGTATTCTCGTATATGGCTAGGAAAGGTCCACGGGGGTCCAGATGGCTAGGATTGTCGCACGTGCTTTAGGATGACCTAAAAGTGCTACTGATACTCCTAGATGCCTCCGAGGGGTGCACGTGGGTCAGACGACGTAAGGAGGGTCCGTATTCTCCTATATGGCTAGGAAAGGTCCACGGGGGTCCAGATGCCTAGGATTGTCGCACGTGCTTTAGGATGACCTAAAGTGCTACTGATACTCCTAGATGCCTCCGAGGGGTGCACGTGGGTCAGACGACGTAAGGATGGTCCGTATTGTCCTATATGGTTAGGAAAGGTCCACGGGGGTCCAGATGGCTAGGATTGTCGCACGTGGTTTAGGATGACCTAAAAGTGCTACTGATACTCCTAGATGCCTCCGAGGGGCGCACGTGGGTCAGATGACGTAAGGAGGGTCCGTATACTCCTATATGGCTAGGAAGGGTCCACGGGGGTCCAGATGGCTAGGATTGTCGCACGTGCTTTAAGATGACCTAAAAGTGCTACTGATACTCCTAGATGGCTCCGAGGGTGCACGTGCGTCAGATGACGTAAGGAGGATCCGTATACTCCAAGATGGCTAGGAAGGGTCCACGGGGGGTCCAGATGGCTAGGATAGTCACACGTGCTTTAGGATGACCTAAATGAGCTACTGCTATTCTTAGATGGCTCGGAGGGTGCACGTGGGTCAGATGAAGTAAGGAGGGTCTATATACTTCTAGAAGGCTAGGAAGGGTCCACGGGTGTCCAGATTGCTATGATTGTCGCACGTGCGTCACATGACGTAAGGAGGGTCCGTATACTCCTATATGGCTAGGAAGGGTCCACGGGGGTCCAGATGGTTAGGATTGTCGCACGTGCTTTAGGATGACCTAAAAGTGCTACTGATACTCCTAGATGGCTCCGAGGGGTGCACGTGGGCCAGATGACGTAAGGAGGGTCCTTATACTCCTATATGGCTAGGTAGGGTCCACGGGAGTCCGGATGGCTAGGATTGTCGCACGTGCTTTAGGATGACCTAAAAGTGCTACTGATACTCCTAGATGGCTCCGAGGGTGCACGTGGGTCAGATGACGTAAGGAGGATCCGTATACTCCCAGATGACAAGGAAGGGTCCACGGGGGGTCCAGATGGCTAGGATAGTCGCACGAGCTTTAGGATGACCTCAAAGAGCTACTGATATTCTTAGATGGCTAGGATAGTCGCACGTGCTTTAGGATGACCTAAAAGAGCTACTGATACTCCTAGATGGCTCGGAGGGGTGCACGTGGGTCAGATGACGTAAGGAGGGTCTATATACTCCTAGAAGGCTAGGAAGGTTCCACGGGGGTCCAGATGGCTAGGATTGTCGCACGTGCTTTAGGATGACCTAAAAGTGCTACTGATACTCCTAGATGCCTCCGAGGGTGCACGTGGGTCAGACGACGTAAGGAGGGTCCGTATTCTCCTATATGGCTAGGAAAGGTCCACGGGGTCCAGATGGCTAGGATTGTCGCACGTGCTTTAGGATGACCTAAAAGTGCTACTGATACTCCTAGATGCCTCCGAGGGGTGCACGTGGGTCAGACGACGTAAGGACGGTCCGTATTGTCCTATATGGTTAGGAAAGGTCCACGGGGGTCCAGATGGCTAGGATTGTCGCACGTGGTTTAGGATGACCTAAAAGTGCTACTGATACTCCTAGATGCCTCCGAGGGGCGCACGTGGGTCAGATGACGTAAGGAGGGTCCGTATACTCCTATATGGCTAGGAAGGGTCCACGGGGGTCCAGATGGCTAGGATTGTCGCACGTGCTTTAGGATGACCTAAAAGTGCTACTGATACTCCTAGATGGCTCCGAGGGGTGCACGTGGGTCAGATGACGTAAGGAGGGTCCTTATACTCCTATATGGCTAGGTAGGGTCCACGGGAGTCCGGATGGCTAGGATTGTCGCACGTGCTTTAGGATGACCTAAAAGTGCGACTGATACTCCTAGATGGCTCCGAGGGTGCACGTGGGTCAGATGACGTAAGGAGGATCCGTATACTCCTAGATGGCAAGGAAGGGTCCACGGGGGGTCCAGATGGCTAGGATAGTCGCACGAGCTTTATGATGACCTAAAAGAGCTACTGATATTCTTAGATGGCTAGGATAGTCGCACGCGCTTTAGGATGACATAAAAGAGCTACTGATACTCCTAGATGGCTCGGAGGGGTGCACGTGGGTCAGATGACGTAAGGAGGGTCTATATACTCCTAGAAGGCTAGGAAGGGTCCACGGGGGTCCAGAGTGCTAGGATTATCGCACGTGCTTTACGATGACCTAAAAGTGCTACTGATACTCCTAGATGGCTGGGTGGGGTGCACGTGCGTCACATGACGTAAGAAGGGTCCGTATGCTCCTATATGGCTAGGAGGGGTCCACGGGGGTCCAGATGGCTAGGATTATCACACGTGCTTTAGGATGACCTAAAATTGCTACTGATACTCCTAGATGCCTCCGAGGGGTGCACGTGGGTCAGATGACGTAAGGAGGGTCCGTATTCTCCTATATGGCTAGGAAAGGTCCACGGGGGTCCAGATGGCTAGGATTGTCGCACGTGCTTTAGGATGATCTAAAAGTGCTACTGATACTCCTAGATGGCTCCGAGGGGTGCACGTGGGTCGGATGACGTAAGGCGGGTCCGTATACTCGTATATTGCTTGGAAGGGTCCACAGGGGTCCAGATGCCTAGGATTGTCCCATGTGCTTTAGAATGATCTAAAAGTGCTACCGATACTCATAGATGGCTCCGAGGGTGCACGTGGGTCAGATGATGTAAGGAGGATCCGTATACTCCTAGATGGCTAGGAAGGGTCCACGGGGGTCCAGATGGCTAGGATAGTCGCACGTGCTTTAGGATGACCTAAAAGAGCTACTGATACTCCTAGATGGCTCGGAGGGGTGCATGTGGGTCAGATGACGTAAGGAGGGGTCTATATACTCCTAGAAGGCTAGGAAGTTCCACGGGGGTCCAGAGTGCTAGGATTATCGCACGTGCTTTAGGATGACCTAAAGGTGCTACTGATACTCCTAGATGGCTGGGTGGGGTGCACGTGCGTCACATGACGTAAGGAGGGTCCGTATACTCCTATATGGCTAGGAAGGTTCCACGGGGGTCCAGATGGCTAGGATTGTCGCACGTGCTTTAGGATGACCTAAAAGTGCTACTGATACTCCTAGATGGCTCCGAGAGGTGCACGTGGGTCAGATGACGTAAGGAGGGTGCGTATACTCCTATATGGCTAGGAAGGGTCCACGGGTGTCCAGATGGCTAGGATAGTCACACGTGCTTTTAGGATGATCTAAAAGTGCTACTGATCTCCTAGATGCCTCCGAGGGGTGCACGTGGGTCAGATGACGTAAGCAGGGTCCGTATTCTCCTATATGGCTAGGAAAGGTCCACGGGGGGTCCAGATGGCTAGGATTGTCGCACGTGCTTTAGGATGACCTAAAAGTGCTACTGATACTCCTAGATGGCTCCGAGGGGTTTACGTGGGCCAGATGACGTAAGGAGGGTCCGTATACTCCTATATGGCTAGGTAGGGTCCACGGGAGTCCAGATGGCTAGGATTGTTGCACGTGTTTTAGGATGACCTAAAAGTGCTACTGATACTCCTAGATGGCTCCGAGGGTGCACGTGGGTCATATGACGTAAGGAGGATCCGTATACTCCTAGATGGCAAGGAAGGGTCCACGGGGGGTCCAGATGGCTAGGATAGTCGCACGTGCTTTAGGATGACCTAAAAGAGCTACTGATATTCTTAGATGGCTAGGATAGTCGCACGTGCTTTAGGATGACCTAAAAGAGCTACTGATACTCCTAGATGGCTCGGAGGGGTGCACGTGGGTCAGATGACGTAAGGAGGGTCTATATACTCCTAGAAGGCTAGGAAGGGTCCACGGGGGTCCAGAGTGCTAGGATTATCGCACGTCCTTATGCTCCTATATGGCTAGGAAGGTTCCACGGGGGTCCAGATGGCTAGGATTGTCGCACGTGCTTTAGGATGACCTAAAAGTGTTACTGATACACCTAGATGGCTCCGAGGGGTGAACGTGGGTCGGATGACGTAAGGCGGGTCCGTATACTCGTATATTGCTTGGAAGGGTCCACAGGGGTCCAGATGCCTAGGATTGTCCCATGTGCTTTAGAATGATCTAAAAGTGCTACCGATACTCATAGATGGTTCCGAGGGGTGCACGTGGGTCAGATGACGTAAGGAGGATCCGTATACTCCTAGATGGCTAGGAAGGGCCCACGGGGGTCCAGATGGCTAGGATAGTCGCACGTCCTTTAGGATGACCTAGAAGAGCTACTGATACTCCTAGATGGCTCCGAGGGGTGCACGTGTGCCAGATGACGTAAGGAGGGTCCGTATACTCCTAGATGGCTAGGAAGGATCCACGGGGGGTCCAGATGGCTAGGATAGTCGCACGTGCTTTAGGATGACCTAAAAGAGCTACTGATATTCTTAGATGGCTAGGATAGTCGCACGTGCTTTAGGATGACCTAAAAGAGCTACTGATACTCCTAGATGGCTCGGAGGGGTGCACGTGGGTCAGATGACGTAAGGAGGGTCTATATACTCCTAGAAGGCTAGGAAGGGTCCACGGGGGTCCAGAGTACTAGGATTATCGCACGTGCTTCACGATGACCTAAAAGTGCTACTGATACTCCTAGATGGCTGGGTGGGGTGCACGTGCGTCACATGACGTAAGAAGGGTCCGTATGCTCCTATATGGCTAGGAAGGTTCCACGGGGTTCCAGATGGCTAGGATTGTCGCATGTGCTTTAGGATGACCTAAAAGTGCTACTGATACTCCTAGATGGCTCCGAGGGGTGCACGTGGGTCGGATGACGTAAGGCGGGTCCGTATACTCGTATATTGCTTGGAAGGGTCCACAGGGGTCCAGATGCCTAGTATTGTCCCATGTGCTTTAGAATGATCTAAAAGTGCTACCGATACTCATAGATGGCTCCGAGGGGTGCACGTGGGTCAGATGACGTAAGGAGGATCCGTATACTCCTAGATGGCTAAGAAGGGTCCACGGGGGTCCAGAGTACTAGGATTATCGCACGTGCTTCACGATGACCTAAAAGTGCTACTGATACTCCTAGATGGCTGGGTGGGGTGCACGTGCGTCACATGACGTAAGAAGGGTCCGTATGCTCCTAGATGGCTCCGAGGGGTGCACGTGGGCCAGATGACGTAAGGAGGGTCCTTATACTCCTATATGGCTAGGTAGGGTCCACGGGAGTCCGGATGGCTAGGATTGTCGCACGTGCTTTAGGATGACTAAAAGTGCTACTGATACTCCTAGATGGCTCCGAGGGTGCACGTGGGTCAGATGACGTAAGGAGGATCCGTATACTCCCAGATGACAAGGAAGGGTCCACGGGGGGTCCAGATGGCTAGGATAGTCGCACGAGCTTTAGGATGACCTAAAAAGCTACTGATATTCTTAGATGGCTAGGATAGTCGCACGTGCTTTAGGATGACCTAAAAGAGCTACTGATACTCCTAGATGGCTCGGAGGGGTGCACGTGGGTCAGATGACGTAAGGAGGGTCTATATACTCCTAGAAGGCTAGGAAGGTTCCACGGGGGTCCAGATGGCTAGGATTGTCGCACGTGCTTTAGGATGACCTAAAAGTGCTACTGATACTCCTAGATGCCTCCGAGGGGTGCACGTGGGTCAGACGACGTAAGGAGGGTCCGTATTCTCCTATATGGCTAGGAAAGGTCCACGGGGGTCCAGATGGCTAGGATTGTCGCACGTGCTTTAGGATGACCTAAAAGTGCTACTGATACTCCTAGATGCCTCCGAGGGGTGCACGTGGGTCAGACGACGTAAGGACGGTCCGTATTGTCTATATGGTTAGGAAAGGTCCACGGGGGTCCAGATGGCTAGGATTGTCGCACGTGGTTTAGGATGACCTAAAAGTGCTACTGATACTCCTAGATGCCTCCGAGGGGCGCACGTGGGTCAGATGACGTAAGGAGGGTCCGTATACTCCTATATGGCTGGAAGGGTCTACGGGGGTCCAGATGGCTAGGATTGTCGCACGTGCTTTAGGATGACATAAAAGAGCTACTGATACTCCTAGATGGCTCGGAGGGGTGCACGTGGGTCAGATGACGTAAGGAGGGTCTATATACTCCTAGAAGGCTAGGAAGGGTCCACGGGGGTCCAGAGTGCTAGGATTATCGCACGTGCTTTACGATGACCTAAAAGTGCTACTGATACTCCTAGATGGCTGGGTGGGGTGCACGTGCGTCACATGACGTAAGAAGGGTCCGTATGCTCCTATATGGCTAGGAGGGTTCCACGGGGGTCCAGATGGCTAGGATTGTCGCATGTGCTTTAGGATGACCTAAAAGTGCTACTGATACTCCTAGATGGCTCCGAGAGGTGCACGTGGGTCAGATGATGTAAGAAGGGTCCGTATGCTCCTATATGGCTAGGAAGGGTCCACGGGGGTCCAGATGGTTAGGATTATCGCACGTGCTTTAGGATGACCTAAAAGTGCTACTGATACTCCTAGATGGCTCCGAGGGGTGCACGTGGGTCGGATGACGTAAGGCGGGTCCGTAGACTCGTATATTGCTTGGAAGGGTCCACAGGGGTCTAGATGCCTAGGATTGTCCCATGTGCTTTAGAATGATCTAAAAGTGCTACCGATACTCATAGATGGCTCCGAGGGGTGCACGTGGGTCAGATGATGTAAGGAGGATCCGTATACTCCTAGATGGCTAGGAAGGGTCCACGGGGGTCCAGATGGCTAGGATAGTCGCACGTGCTTTAGGATGACCTAAAAGAGCTACTGATACTCCTAGATGGCTCGGAGGGGTGCACGTGGGTCAGAAGACGTAAGGAGGGTCTATATACTCTAGAAGGCTAGGAAGGGTCCACGGGGGTCCAGAGTGCTAGGATTATCGCACGTGCTTTAGGATGACCTAAAAGTGCTACTGATACTTCTAGATGGCTGGGTGGGGTGCACGTGCGTCACATGACGTAAGGAGCGTCCGTATACTCCTATATGGCTAGGAAGGTTCCACGGGGTCCAGATGGCTAGGATTGTCGCACGTGCTTTAGGATGACCTAAAAGTGCTACTGATACTCCTAGATGCCTCCGAGGGGTGCACGTGGGTCAGATGACGTAAGGAGGGTCCGTATTCTCGTATATGGCTAGGAAAGGTCCACGGGGGTCCAGATGGCTAGGATTGTCGCACATGCTTTAGGATGACCTAAAAGTGCTACTGATACTCCTAGATGCCTCCGAGGGGTGCACGTGGGTCAGACGACGTAAGGAGGGTCCGTATTCTCCTATATGGCTAGGAAAGGTCCACGGGGGTCCAGATGGCTAGGATTGTCGCACGTGCTTTAGGATGACCTAAAAGTGCTACTGATACTCCTAGATGCCTCCGAGGGGTGCACGTGGGTCAGACGACGTAAGGACGGTCCGTATTGTCCTATATGGTTAGGAAAGGTCCACGGGGGTCCAGATGGCTAGGATTGTCGCACGTGGTTTAGGATGACCTAAAAGTGCTACTGATACTCCTAGATGCCTCCGAGGGGCGCACGTGGGTCAGATGACGTAAGGAGGGTCCGTATACTCCTATATGGCTAGGAAGGGTCCACGGGGGTCCAGATGGCTAGGATTGTCGCACGTGCTTTAAGATGACCTAAAAGTGCTACTGATACTCCTAGATGGCTCCGAGGGTGCACGTGCGTCAGATGACGTAAGGAGGATCCGTATACTCCAAGATGGCTAGGAAGGGTCCACGGGGGGTCCAGATGGCTAGGATAGTCACACGTGCTTTAGGATGACCTAAATGAGCTACTGCTATTCTTAGATGGCTCGGAGGGGTGCACGTGGGTCAGATGAAGTAAGGAGGGTCTATATACTTCTAGAAGGCTAGGAAGGGTCCACGGGTGTCCAGATTGCTATGATTGTCGCACGTGCGTCACATGACATAAGGAGGGTCCGTATACTCCTATATGGCTAGGAAGGGTCCACGGGGGTCCAGATGGTTAGGATTGTCGCACGTGCTTTAGGATGACCTAAAAGTGCTACTGATACTCCTAGATGGCTCCGAGGGGTGCACGTGGGCCAGATGACGTAAGGAGGGTCCTTATACTCCTATATGGCTAGGTAGGGTCCACGGGAGTCCGGATGGCTAGGATTGTCGCACGTGCTTTAGGATGACCTAAAAGTGCTACTGATACTCCTAGATAGCTCCGAGGGTGCACGTGGGTCAGATGACGTAAGGAGGATCCGTATACTCCCAGATGACAAGGAAGGGTCCACGGGGGGTCCAGATGGCTAGGATAGTCGCACGAGCTTTAGGATGACCTAAAAGAGCTACTGATATTCTTAGATGGCTAGGATAGTCGCACGTGCTTTAGGATGACCTAAAAGAGCTACTGATACTCCTAGATGGCTCGGAGGGGTGCACGTGGGTCAGATGACGTAAGGAGGGTCTATATACTCCTAGAAGGCTAGGAAGGTTCCACGGGGGTCCAGATGGCTAGGATTGTCGCACGTGCTTTAGGATGACCTAAAAGTGCTACTGATACTCCTAGATGGCTCCGAGAGGTGCACGTGGGTCAGATGATGTAAGAAGGGTCCGTATGCTCCTATATGGCAAGGAAGGGTCCACGGGGGTCCAGATGGCTAGGATTATCACACGTGCTTTAGGATGACCTAAAATTGCTACTGATACTCCTAGATGCCTCCGAGGGGTGCACGTGGGTCAGATGACGTAAGGAGGGTCCGTATTCTCCTATATGGCTAGGAAAGGTCCACGGGGGTCCAGATGGCTAGGATTGTCGCACGTGCTTTAGGATGATCTAAAAGTGCTACTGATACTCCTAGATGGCTCCGAGGGGTGCACGTGGGTCGGATGACGTAAGGCGGGTCCGTATACTCGTATATTGCTTGGAAGGGTCCACAGGGGTCCAGATGCCTAGGATTGTCCCATGTGCTTTAGAATGATCTAAAAGTGCTACCGATACTCATAGATGGCTCCGAGGGGTGCACGTGGGTCAGATGATGTAAGGAGGATCCGTATACTCCTAGATGGCTAGGAAGGGTCCACGGGGGTCCAGATGGCTAGGATAGTCGCACGTGCTTTAGGATGACCTAAAAGAGCTACTGATACTCCTAGATGGCTCGGAGGGGTGCATGTGGGTCAGATGACGTAAGGAGGGGTCTATATACTCCTAGAAGGCTAGGAAGTTCCACGGGGGTCCAGAGTGCTAGGATTATCGCACGTGCTTTAGGATGACCTA
Source organism: Poa pratensis (assembly GCA_947311845.1). NCBI lineage: Eukaryota > Viridiplantae > Streptophyta > Magnoliopsida > Poales > Poaceae > Poa > Poa pratensis. Next base: position 629,356 of record CAMZMU010000058.1, on the reverse strand, counting down.
AAGGTGCTACTGATACTCCTAGATGGCTGGGTGGGGTGCACGTGCGTCACATGACGTAAGGAGGGTCCGTATACTCCTATATGGCTAGGAAGGTTCCACGGGGGTCCAGATGGCTAGGATTGTCGCACGTGCTTTAGGATGACCTAAAAGTGCTACTGATACTCCTAGATGGCTCCGAGAGGTGCACGTGGGTCAGATGACGTAAGGAGGGTGCGTATACTCCTATATGGCTAGGAAGGGTCCACGGGTGTCCAGATGGCTAGGATAGTCACACGTGCTTTAGGATGATCTAAAAGTGCTACTGATCTCCTAGATGCCTCCGAGGGGTGCACGTGGGTCAGATGACGTAAGCAGGGTCCGTATTCTCCTATATGGCTAGGAAAGGTCCACGGGGGGTCCAGATGGCTAGGATTGTCGCACGTGCTTTAGGATGACCTAAAAGTGCTACTGATACTCCTAGATGGCTCCGAGGGGTTTACGTGGGCCAGATGACGTAAGGAGGGTCCGTATACTCCTATATGGCTAGGTAGGGTCCACGGGTCCAGATGGCTAGGATTGTTGCACGTGTTTTAGGATGACCTAAAAGTGCTACTGATACTCCTAGATGGCTCCGAGGGTGCACGTGGGTCATATGACGTAAGGAGGATCCGTATACTCCTAGATGGCAAGGAAGGGTCCACGGGGGGTCCAGATGGCTAGGATAGTCGCACGTGCTTTAGGATGACCTAAAAGTGCTACTGATACTCCTAGATGGCTCCGAGGGGTGCACGTGGGTCAGATGACGTAAAGAGGGTCCTTATACTCCTATATGGCTAGGTAGGGTCCACGGGAGTCCGGATGGCTAGGATTGTCGCACGTGCTTTAGGATGACCTAAAAGTGCGACTGATACTCCTAGATGGCTCCGAGGGTGCACGTGGGTCAGATGACGTAAGGAGGATCCGTATACTCCTAGATGGCAAGGAAGGGTCCACGGGGGGTCCAGATGGCTAGGATAGTCGCACGAGCTTTATGATGACCTAAAAGAGCTACTGATATTCTTAGATGGCTAGGATAGTCGCACGTGCTTTAGGATGACATAAAAGAGCTACTGATACTCCTAGATGGCTCGGAGGGTGCACGTGGGTCAGATGACGTAAGGAGGGTCTATATACTCCTAGAAGGCTAGGAAGGGTCCACGGGGTCCAGAGTGCTAGGATTATCGCACGTGCTTTACGATGACCTAAAAGTGCTACTGATACTCCTAGATGGCTGGGTGGGGTGCACGTGCGTCACATGACGTAAGAAGGGTCCGTATGCTCCTATATGGCTAGGAGGGTTCCACGGGGGTCCAGATGGCTAGGATTGTCGCATGTGCTTTAGGATGACCTAAAAGTGCTACTGATACTCCTAGATGGCTCCGAGAGGTGCACGTGGGTCAGATGATGTAAGAAGGGTCCGTATGCTCCTATATGGCTAGGAAGGGTCCACGGGGGTCCAGATGGTTAGGATTATCGCACGTGCTTTAGGATGACCTAAAAGTGCTACTGATACTCCTAGATGGCTCCGAGGGGTGCACGTGGGTCGGATGACGTAAGGCGGGTCCGTAGACTCGTATATTGCTTGGAAGGGTCCACAGGGGTCTAGATGCCTAGGATTGTCCCATGTGCTTTAGAATGATCTAAAAGTGCTACCGATACTCATAGATGGCTCCGAGGGGTGCACGTGGGTCAGATGATGTAAGGAGGATCCGTATACTCCTAGATGGCTAGGAAGGGTCCACGGGGGTCCAGATGGCTAGGATAGTCGCACGTGCTTTAGGATGACCTAAAAGAGCTACTGATACTCCTAGATGGCTCGGAGGGGTGCACGTGGGTCAGAAGACGTAAGGAGGGTCTATATACTCCTAGAAGGCTAGGAAGGGTCCACGGGGGTCCAGAGTGCTAGGATTATCGCACGTGCTTTAGGATGACCTAAAAGTGCTACTGATACTTCTAGATGGCTGGGTGGGGTGCACGTGCGTCACATGACGTAAGGAGCGTCCGTATACTCCTATATGGCTAGGAAGGTTCCACGGGGTCCAGATGGCTAGGATTGTCGCACGTGCTTTAGGATGACCTAAAAGTGCTACTGATACTCCTAGATGCCTCCGAGGGGTGCACGTGGGTCAGATGACGTAAGGAGGGTCCGTATTCTCGTATATGGCTAGGAAAGGTCCACGGGGGTCCAGATGGCTAGGATTGTCGCACATGCTTTAGGATGACCTAAAAGTGCTACTGATACTCCTAGATGCCTCCGAGGGGTGCACGTGGGTCAGACGACGTAAGGAGGGTCCGTATTCTCCTATATGGCTAGGAAAGGTCCACGGGGGTCCAGATGGCTAGGATTGTCGCACGTGCTTTAGGATGACCTAAAAGTGCTACTGATACTCCTAGATGCCTCCGAGGGGTGCACGTGGGTCAGACGACGTAAGGACGGTCCGTATTGTCCTATATGGTTAGGAAAGGTCCACGGGGGTCCAGATGGCTAGGATTGTCGCACGTGGTTTAGGATGACCTAAAAGTGCTACTGATACTCCTAGATGCCTCCGAGGGGCGCACGTGGGTCAGATGACGTAAGGAGGGTCCGTATACTCCTATATGGCTAGGAAGGGTCCACGGGGGTCCAGATGGCTAGGATTGTCGCACGTGCTTTAAGATGACCTAAAAGTGCTACTGATACTCCTAGATGGCTCCGAGGGTGCACGTGCGTCAGATGACGTAAGGAGGATCCGTATACTCCAAGATGGCTAGGAAGGGTCCACGGGGGGTCCAGATGGCTAGGATAGTCACACGTGCTTTAGGATGACCTAAATGAGCTACTGCTATTCTTAGATGGCTCGGAGGGGTGCACGTGGGTCAGATGAAGTAAGGAGGGTCTATATACTTCTAGAAGGCTAGGAAGGGTCCACGGGTGTCCAGATTGCTATGATTGTCGCACGTGCGTCACATGACATAAGGAGGGTCCGTATACTCCTATATGGCTAGGAAGGGTCCACGGGGGTCCAGATGGTTAGGATTGTCGCACGTGCTTTAGGATGACCTAAAAGTGCTACTGATACTCCTAGATGGCTCCGAGGGGTGCACGTGGGCCAGATGACGTAAGGAGGGTCCTTATACTCCTATATGGCTAGGTAGGGTCCACGGGAGTCCGGATGGCTAGGATTGTCGCACGTGCTTTAGGATGACCTAAAAGTGCTACTGATACTCCTAGATAGCTCCGAGGGTGCACGTGGGTCAGATGACGTAAGGAGGATCCGTATACTCCCAGATGACAAGGAAGGGTCCACGGGGGGTCCAGATGGCTAGGATAGTCGCACGAGCTTTAGGATGACCTAAAAGAGCTACTGATATTCTTAGATGGCTAGGATAGTCGCACGTGCTTTAGGATGACCTAAAAGAGCTACTGATACTCCTAGATGGCTCGGAGGGGTGCACGTGGGTCAGATGACGTAAGGAGGGTCTATATACTCCTAGAAGGCTAGGAAGGTTCCACGGGGTCCAGATGGCTAGGATTGTCGCACGTGCTTTAGGATGACCTAAAAGTGCTACTGATACTCCTAGATGGCTCCGAGAGGTGCACGTGGGTCAGATCATGTAAGAAGGGTCCGTATGCTCCTATATGGCAAGGAAGGGTCCACGGGGGTCCAGATGGCTAGGATTATCACACGTGCTTTAGGATGACCTAAAATTGCTACTGATACTCCTAGATGCCTCCGAGGGGTGCACGTGGGTCAGATGACGTAAGGAGGGTCCGTATTCTCCTATATGGCTAGGAAAGGTCCACGGGGGTCCAGATGGCTAGGATTGTCGCACGTGCTTTAGGATGATCTAAAAGTGCTACTGATACTCCTAGATGGCTCCGAGGGGTGCACGTGGGTCGGATGACGTAAGGCGGGTCCGTATACTCGTATATTGCTTGGAAGGGTCCACAGGGGTCCAGATGCCTAGGATTGTCCCATGTGCTTTAGAATGATCTAAAAGTGCTACCGATACTCATAGATGGCTCCGAGGGGTGCACGTGGGTCAGATGATGTAAGGAGGATCCGTATACTCCTAGATGGCTAGGAAGGGTCCACGGGGGTCCAGATGGCTAGGATAGTCGCACGTGCTTTAGGATGACCTAAAAGAGCTACTGATACTCCTAGATGGCTCGGAGGGGTGCATGTGGGTCAGATGACGTAAGGAGGGGTCTATATACTCCTAGAAGGCTAGGAAGTTCCACGGGGGTCCAGAGTGCTAGGATTATCGCACGTGCTTTAGGATGACCTAAAGGTGCTACTGATACTCCTAGATGGCTGGGTGGGGTGCACGTGCGTCACATGACGTAAGGAGGGTCCGTATACTCCTATATGGCTAGGAAGGTTCCACGGGGGTCCAGATGGCTAGGATTGTCGCACGTGCTTTAGGATGACCTAAAAGTGCTACTGATACTCCTAGATGGCTCCGAGAGGTGCACGTGGGTCAGATGACGTAAGGAGGGTGCGTATACTCCTATATGGCTAGGAAGGGTCCACGGTGTCCAGATGGCTAGGATAGTCACACGTGCTTTAGGATGATCTAAAAGTGCTACTGATCTCCTAGATGCCTCCGAGGGGTGCACGTGGGTCAGATGACGTAAGCAGGGTCCGTATTCTCCTATATGGCTAGGAAAGGTCCACGGGGGTCCAGATGGCTAGGATTGTCGCACGTGCTTTAGGATGACCTAAAAGTGCTACTGATACTCCTAGATGGCTCCGAGGGGTTTACGTGGGCCAGATGACGTAAGGAGGGTCCGTATACTCCTATATGGCTAGGTAGGGTCCACGGGAGTCCAGATGGCTAGGATTGTTGCACGTGTTTTAGGATGACCTAAAAGTGCTACTGATACTCCTAGATGGCTCCGAGGGTGCACGTGGGTCATATGACGTAAGGAGGATCCGTATACTCCTAGATGGCAAGGAAGGGTCCACGGGGGGTCCAGATGGCTAGGATAGTCGCACGTGCTTTAGGATGACCTAAAAGAGCTACTGATATTCTTAGATGGCTAGGATAGTCGCACGTGCTTTAGGATGACCTAAAAGAGCTACTGATACTCCTAGATGGCTCGGAGGGGTGCACGTGGGTCAGATGACGTAAGGAGGGTCTATATACTCCTAGAAGGCTAGGAAGGGTCCACGGGGGTCCAGAGTGCTAGGATTATCGCACGTCCTTATGCTCCTATATGGCTAGGAAGGTTCCACGGGGGTCCAGATGGCTAGGATTGTCGCACGTGCTTTAGGATGACCTAAAAGTGTTACTGATACACCTAGATGGCTCCGAGGGGTGAACGTGGGTCGGATGACGTAAGGCGGGTCCGTATACTCGTATATTGCTTGGAAGGGTCCACAGGGGTCCAGATGCCTAGGATTGTCCCATGTGCTTTAGAATGATCTAAAAGTGCTACCGATACTCATAGATGGTTCCGAGGGGTGCACGTGGGTCAGATGACGTAAGGAGGATCCGTATACTCCTAGATGGCTAGGAAGGGCCCACGGGGGTCCAGATGGCTAGGATAGTCGCACGTCCTTTAGGATGACCTAGAAGAGCTACTGATACTCCTAGATGGCTCCGAGGGGTGCACGTGTGCCAGATGACGTAAAGAGGGTCCGTATACTCCTAGATGGCTAGGAAGGATCCACGGGGGGTCCAGATGGCTAGGATAGTCGCACGTGCTTTAGGATGACCTAAAAGAGCTACTGATATTCTTAGATGGCTAGGATAGTCGCACGTGCTTTAGGATGACCTAAAGAGCTACTGATACTCCTAGATGGCTCGGAGGGGTGCACGTGGGTCAGATGACGTAAGGAGGGTCTATATACTCCTAGAAGGCTAGGAAGGGTCCACGGGGGTCCAGAGTACTAGGATTATCGCACGTGCTTCACGATGACCTAAAAGTGCTACTGATACTCCTAGATGGCTGGGTGGGGTGCACGTGCGTCACATGACGTAAGAAGGGTCCGTATGCTCCTATATGGCTAGGAAGGTTCCACGGGGTTCCAGATGGCTAGGATTGTCGCATGTGCTTTAGGATGACCTAAAAGTGCTACTGATACTCCTAGAGGCTCCGAGGGGTGCACGTGGGTCGGATGACGTAAGGCGGGTCCGTATACTCGTATATTGCTTGGAAGGGTCCACAGGGGTCCAGATGCCTAGTATTGTCCCATGTGCTTTAGAATGATCTAAAAGTGCTACCGATACTCATAGATGGCTCCGAGGGGTGCACGTGGGTCAGATGACGTAAGGAGCCGTATACTCCTAGATGGCTAGGAAGGGTCCACGGGGGTCCAGAGTACTAGGATTATCGCACGTGCTTCACGATGACCTAAAAGTGCTACTGATACTCCTAGATGGCTGGGGGGTGCACGTGCGTCACATGACGTAAGAAGGGTCCGATGCTCCTATATGGCTAGATAGTCGCACGTGCTTTAGGATGACCTAAAAGAGTACTGATACTCCTAGATGGCTCGGAGGAGTGCATGTGGGTCAGATGACGTAAGGAGGGTCTATATACTCCAAGATGGCTAGGAAGGGTCCACGGGGGTCCAGAGTGCTAGGATTATCGCACGTGCTTTAGGATGACCTAAAAGTGCTACTGATACTCCTAGATGGCTGGGTGGTGCACGTACGTCACATGACGTAAGGAGGGTCCGTATACTCCTATATGGCTAGGAAGGTTCCACGGGGTCCAGATTGCTAGGGATTGTCGCACGTGCTTTAGGATGACCTAAAAGTGCTACTGATACTCCTAGATGGCTCCGAGAGGTGCACGTGGGTCAGATGATGTAAGAAGGGGTCCGTATACTCCTATATGGCTAGGAAGGGTCCACAGGGGTCCAGATGGCTAGGATTATCGCACGTGCTTTGGGATGACCTAAAAGTGCTACTGATACTCCTAGATGCCTCCGAGGGGTGCACGTGGGTCAGATGACGTAAGGAGGGTCCGTATTCTCCTATATGGCTAGGAAAGGTCACGGGGGTCCAGATGGCTAGGATTGTCGCACGTGCTTTAGGATGACCTAAAAGTGTACTGATACTCCTAGATGCCTCCGAGGGTGCACGTGGGGCAGATGACGTAAGGAGGGTCCGTATTGTCCTATATGGCTAGGAAGGGTCACGGGGGTCCAGATGCCTTGGATTGTCCCATGTGCTTTAGAATGATCTAAAAGTGCTACCGATACTCAGAGATGGCTCCGAGGGGTGCACGTGGGTCAGATGACGTAAGGAGATCCGTATACTCCTAGATGGCTAGGAAGGGTCCACGGGGGTCCAGATGGCTAGGATAGTCGCACGTTCTTTAGGATGACCTAAAAGAGCTACTGATACTCCTAGATGGCTCCGAGGGGTGCACGTGGGCCAGATGACGTAAGGAGGGTCCGTATACTCCTATATGGCTAGGTAGGGTACACGGGAGTCCAGATGGCTAGGATTGTTTGCACGTGCTTTAGGATGACCTAAAAGTGCTACTGATACTCCTAGATGGCTCCGAGGGTGCACGTGGCTATGACGTAAGGAGGATCCGTATACTCCTAGATGGCTAGGAAGGGTCCACGGGGGGTCCAGATGGCTAGGATAGTCGCACGTGCTTTAGGATGACCTAAAAGAGCTACTGATATTCTTAGATGGCTAGGATAGTCGCACGTGCTTTAGGATGACCTAAAAGAGCTACTGATACTCCTAGATGGCTCGGAGGGGTGCACGTGGGTCAGATGACGTAAGGAGGGTCTATATACTCCTAGAAGGCTAGGAAGGGTCCACGGGGGTCCAGAGTACTAGATTATCGCACGTGCTTCACGATGACCTAAAAGTGCTACTGATACTCCTAGATGGCTGGGTGGGGTGCACGTGCGTCACATGACGTAAGAAGGGTCCGTATGCTCCTATATGGCTAGGAAGGTTCCACGGGGTTCCAGATGGCTAGGATTGTCGCATGTGCTTTAGGATGACCTAAAAGTGCTACTGATACTCCTAGATGGCTCCGAGGGGTGCACGTGGGTCGGATGACGTAAGGCGGGTCCGTATACTCGTATATTGCTTGGAAGGGTCCACAGGGGTCCAGATGCCTAGTATTGTCCCATGTGCTTTAGAATGATCTAAAAGTGCTACCGATACTCATAGATGGCTCCGAGGGGTGCACGTGGGTCAGATGACGTAAGGAGGATCCTATACTCCTAGATGGCTAGGAAGGGTCCACGGGGGTCCAGATGGCTAGGATAGTCGCACGTGCTTTAGGATGACCTAAAAGAGCTACTGATACTCCTAGATGGCTCGGAGGAGTGCATGTGGGTCAGATGACGTAAGGAGGGTCTATATACTCCTAGAAGGCTAGGAAGGGTCCACGGGGGTCCAGAGTGCTAGGATTATCGCACGTGCTTTAGGATGACCTAAAAGTGCTACTGATACTCCTAGATGGCTGGGTGGGGTGCACGTACGTCACATGACGTAAGGAGGGTCCGTATACTCCTATATGGCTAGGAAGGTTCCACGGGGGTCCAGATTGCTAGAGATTGTCGCACTGCTTTAGGATGACCTAAAAGTGCTACTGATACTCCTAGATGGCTCCGAGAGGTGCACGTGGGTCAGATGATGTAAGAAGGGTCCGTATACTCCTATATGGCTAGGAAGGGTCACAGGGGTCCAGATGGCTAGGATTATCGCACGTGCTTTGGATGACCTAAAAGTGCTACTGATACTCCTAGATGCCACCGAGGGGTGCACGTGGGTCCAGATGACGTAAGGAGGGTCCGTATTCTCCTATATGGCTAGGAAAGGTCCACGGGGTCCAGATGCTAGGATTGTCGCACTGCTTTAGGATGACTAAAAGTGCTACTGATACTCCTAGATGCCTCCGAGGGGTGCACGTGGGTCAGATGACGTAAGGAGGGTCCGTATTGTCCTATATGGCTAGGAAGGGTCCACGGGGTCCAGATGCCTTGGATTTCCCATGTGCTTTAGAATGATCTAAAATGCTACCGATACTCATAGATGGCTCCGAGGGGTGCACGTGGGTCAGATGACGTAAGAGGATCCGTATACTCCTAGATAGGCTAGGAAGGGTCCACGGGGGTCCAGATGGCTAGGATAGTCGCACGTTCTTAGGATGACCTAAAAGAGCTACTGATACTCTAGATGGCTCCGAGGGGTGCACGTGGCCAGATGACGTAAGGAGGGTCCGTATACTCCTATATGGCTAGGTAGGGTACACGGGAGTCCAGATGGCTAGATTGTTGCACGTGCTTTAGGATGACCTAAAGTGCTACTGATACTCCTAGATGGCTCCGAGGTGCACGGGGTCATATGACTAAGGAGGATCCGATACTCCAGATGGCTAGGAAGGGTCCACGGGGGTCCAGATGGCTAGGATAGTCGCACGTGCTTTAGGATGACCTAAAAGAGCTACTGATATTCTTAGATGGCTAGGATAGTCGCACGTGCTTTAGGATGACCTAAAAGAGCTACTGATACTCCTAGATGGCTCGGAGGGGTGCACGTGGGTCAGATGACGTAAGGAGGGTCTATATACTCCTAGAAGGCAAGGAAGGGTCCACGGGGGTCCAGAGTACTAGGATTATCGCACGTGCTTCACGATGACCTAAAAGTGCTACTGATACTCCTAGATGGCTGGGTGGGGTGCACGTGCGTCACATGACGTAAGAAGGGTCCGTATGCTCCTATATGGCTAGGAAGGTTCCACGGGGTTCCAGATGGCTAGGATTGTCGCATGTGCTTTAGGATGACCTAAAAGTGCTACTGATACTCCTAGATGGCTCCGAGGGGTGCACGTGGGTCGGATGACATAAGGCGGTCCGTATACTCGTATATTGCTTGGAAGGGTCCACAGGGGTCCAGATGCCTAGTATTGTCCCATGTGCTTTAGAATGATCTAAAAGTGCTACCGATACTCATAGATGGCTCCGAGGGGTGCACGTGGGTCAGATGACGTAAGGAGGATCCGTATACTCCTAGATGGCTAGGAAGGGTCCACGGGGGTCCAGATGGCTAGGATAGTCGCACGTGCTTTAGGATGACCTAAAAGAGCTACTGATACTCCTAGATGGCTCGAGGAGTGCATGTGGGTCAGATGACGTAAGGAGGGTCTATATACTCCTAGAAGGCTAGGGGGTCCACGGGGTCCAGAGTGCTAGGATTATCGCACGTGCTTTAGGATGACCTAAAAGTGCTACTGATACTCCTAGATGGCTGGGTGGGGTGCACGTACGTCACATGACGTAAGGAGGGTCCGTATACTCCTATATGGCTAGGAAGGTTCCACGGGGGTCCAGATTGCTAGGATTGTCGCACGTGCTTTAGGATGACCTAAAAGTGCTACTGATACTCCTAGATGGCTCCGAGAGGTGCACGTGGTCAGATGATGTAAGAAGGGTCCGTATACCTATATGGCTAGGAAGGGTCCACAGGGGTCCAGATGGCTAGGATTTCGCACGTGCTTTAGGATGACCTAAAAGTGCTACTACTGATACTCCTAGATGCCTCCGAGGGTGCACGTGGGTCAGATGACGTAAGGAGGGTCCGTATTCTCCTATATGGCTAGGAAAGGTCCACGGGGGTCCAGATGGCTAGGATTGTCGCACGTGCTTTAGGATGACCTAAAAGTGCTACTGATACTCCTAGATGCCTCCGAGGGGTGCACGTGGGTCAGATGACGTAAGGAGGGTCCGTATTGTCCTATATGGCTAGGAAGGGTCCACAGGGGTCCAGATGCCTAGGATTGTCCCATGTGCTTTAGAATGATCTAAAAGTGCTACCGATACTCATAGATGGCTCCGAGGGTGCACGTGGTCAGATGACGTAAGGAGGATCCGTATACTCCTAGATGGCTAGGAAGGGTCCACGGGTCCAGATGGCTAGGATAGTCGCACGTTCTTTAGGATGACCTAAAAGAGCTACTGATACTCCTAGATGGCTCCGAGGGGTGCACGTGGGCCAGATGACGTAAGGAGGGTCCGTATACTCCTATATGGCTAGGTAGGGTACACGGGAGTCCAGATGGCTAGGATTGTTGCACGTGCTTTAGGATGACCTAAAAGTGCTACTGATACTCCTAGATGGCTCCGAGGGTGCACGTGGGTCATATGACGTAAGGAGGATCCGTATACTCCTAGATGGCTAGGAAGGGTCCACGGGGGTCCAGATGGCTAGGATAGTCGCACGTGCTTTAGGATGACCTAAAAGAGCTACTGATATTCTTAGATGGCTAGGATAGTCGCACGTGCTTTAGGATGACCTAAAAGAGCTACTGATACTCCTAGATGGCTCGGAGGGGTGCACGTGGGTCAGATGACGTAAGGAGGGTCTATATACTCCTAGAAGGCTAGGAAGGGTCCACGGGGGTCCAGAGTACTAGGATTATCGCACGTGCTTCACGATGACCTAAAAGTGCTACTGATACTCCTAGATGGCTGGGTGGGGTGCACGTGCGTCACATGACGTAAGAAGGGTCCGTATGCTCCTATATGGCTAGGAAGGTTCCACGGGGTTCCAGATGGCTAGGATTGTCGCATGTGCTTTAGGATGACCTAAAAGTGCTACTGATACTCCTAGATGGCTCCGAGGGGTGCACGTGGGTCGGATGACGTAAGGCGGGTCCGTATACTCGTATATTGCTTGGAAGGGTCCACAGGGGTCCAGATGCCTAGTATTGTCCCATGTGCTTTAGAATGATCTAAAAGTGCTACCGATACTCATAGATGGCTCCGAGGGTGCACGTGGGTCAGATGACGTAAGGAGGATCCGTATACTCCTAGATGGCTAGGAAGGGTCCACGGGGGTCCAGATGGCTAGGATAGTCGCACGTGCTTTAGGATGACCTAAAAGAGCTACTGATACTCCTAGATGGCTCGGAGGAGTGCATGTGGGTCAGATGACGTAAGGAGGGTCTATATACTCCTAGAAGGCTAGGAAGGGTCCACGGGGGTCCAGAGTGCTAGGATTATCGCACGTGCTTTAGGATGACCTAAAAGTGCTACTGATACTCCTAGATGGCTGGGTGGGGTGCACGTACGTCACATGACGTAAGGAGGGTCCGTATACTCCTATATGGCTAGGAAGGTTCCACGGGGGTCCAGATTGCTAGGATTGTCGCACGTGCTTTAGGATGACCTAAAAGTGCTACTGATACTCCTAGATGGCTCCGAGAGGTGCACGTGGGTCAGATGATGTAAGAAGGGTCCGTATACTCCTATATGGCTAGGAAGGGTCCACAGGGGTCCAGATGGCTAGGATTCTCGCACGTGCTTTAGGATGACCTAAAAGTGCTACTGATACTCCTAGATGCCTCCGAGGGGTGCACGTGGGTCAGATGACGTAAGGAGGGTCCGTATTCTCCTATATGGCTAGGAAAGGTCCACGGGGGTCCAGATGGCTAGGATTGTCGCACGTGCTTTAGGATGACCTAAAAGTGCTACTGATACTCCTAGATGCCTCCGAGGGGTGCACGTGGGTCAGATGACGTAAGGAGGGTCCGTATTGTCCTATATGGCTAGGAAGGGTCCACAGGGGTCCAGATGCCTAGGATTGTCCCATGTGCTTTAGAATGATCTAAAAGTGCTACCGATACTCATAGATGGCTCCGAGGGGTGCACGTGGGTCAGATGACGTAAGGAGGATCCGTATACTCCTAGATGGCTAGGAAGGGTCCACGGGGGTCCAGATGGCTAGGATAGTCGCACGTTCTTTAGGATGACCTAAAAGAGCTACTGATACTCCTAGATGGCTCCGAGGGTGCACGTGGGCCAGATGACGTAAGGAGGTCCGTATACTCCTATATGGCTAGGTAGGGTACACGGGAGTCCAGATGGCTAGGATTGTTGCACGTGCTTTAGGATGACCTAAAAGTGCTACTGATACTCCTAGATGGCTCCGAGGGTGCACGTGGGTCATATGACGTAAGGAGGATCCGTATACTCCTAGATGGCTAGGAAGGGTCCACGGGGGTCCAGATGGCTAGGATAGTCGCACGTGCTTTAGGATGACCTAAAAGAGCTACTGATATTCTTAGATGGCTAGGATAGTCGCACGTGCTTTAGGATGACCTAAAAGAGCTACTGATACTCCTAGATGGCTCGGAGGGGTGCACGTGGGTCAGATGACGTAAGGAGGGTCTATATACTCCTAGAAGGCTAGGAAGGGTCCACGGGGGTCCAGAGTACTAGGATTATCGCACGTGCTTCACGATGACCTAAAAGTGCTACTGATACTCCTAGATGGCTGGGTGGGGTGCACGTGCGTCACATGACGTAAGAAGGGTCCGTATGCTCCTATATGGCTAGGAAGGTTCCACGGGGTTCCAGATGGCTAGGATTGTCGCATGTGCTTTAGGATGACCTAAAAGTGCTACTGATACTCCTAGATGGCTCCGAGGGGTGCACGTGGGTCGGATGACGTAAGGCGGGTCCGTATACTCGTATATTGCTTGGAAGGGTCCACAGGGGTCCAGATGCCTAGTATTGTCCCATGTGCTTTAGAATGATCTAAAAGTGCTACCGATACTCATAGATGGCTCCGAGGGGTGCACGTGGGTCAGATGACGTAAGGAGGATCCGTATACTCCTAGATGGCTAGGAAGGGTCCACGGGGGTCCAGATGGCTAGGATAGTCGCACGTGCTTTAGGATGACCTAAAAGAGCTACTGATACTCCTAGATGGCTCGGAGGGTGCATGTGGGTCAGATGACGTAAGGAGGGTCTATACTCCTAGAAGGCTAGGAAGGGTCCACGGGGGTCCAGAGTGCTAGGATTATCGCACGTGCTTTAGGATGACCTAAAAGTGCTACTGATACTCCTAGATGGCTGGGTGGGGTGCACGTACGTCACATGACGTAAGGAGGGTCCGTATACTCCTATATGGCTAGGAAGGTTCCACGGGGTCCAGATTGCTAGGATTGTCGCACGTGCTTTAGGATGACCTAAAAGTGCTACTGATACTCCTAGATGGCTCCGAGAGGTGCACGTGGTCAGATGATGTAAGAAGGGTCCGTATACTCCTATATGGCTAGGAAGGGTCCACAGGGGTCCAGATGGCTAGGATTATCGCACGTGCTTTAGGATGACCTAAAAGTGCTACTGATACTCCTAGATGCCTCCGAGGGGTGCACGTGGGTCAGATGACGTAAGGAGGGTCCGTATTCTCCTATATGGCTAGGAAAGGTCCACGGGGGTCCAGATGGCTAGGATTGTCGCACGTGCTTTAGGATGACCTAAAAGTGCTACTGATACTCCTAGATGCCTCCGAGGGGTGCACGTGGTCAGATGACGTAAGGAGGGTCCGTATTGTCCTATATGGCTAGGAAGGGTCCACAGGGGTCCAGATGCCTAGGATTGTCCCATGTGCTTTAGAATGATCTAAAAGTGCTACCGATACTCATAGATGGCTCCGAGGGGTGCACGTGGGTCAGATGACGTAAGGAGGATCCGTATACTCCTAGATGGCTAGGAAGGGTCCACGGGGGTCCAGATGGCTAGGATAGTCGCACGTTCTTTAGGATGACCTAAAAGAGCTACTGATACTCCTAGATGGCTCCGAGGGGTGCACGTGGGCCAGATGACGTAAGGAGGTCCGTATACTCCTATATGGCTAGGTAGGGTACACGGGAGTCCAGATGGCTAGGATTGTTGCACGTGCTTTAGGATGACCTAAAAGTGCTACTGATACTCCTAGATGGCTCCGAGGGTGCACGTGGGTCATATGACGTAAGGAGGATCCGTATACTCCTAGATGGCTAGGAAGGGTCCACGGGGGTCCAGATGGCTAGGATAGTCGCACGTGCTTTAGGATGACCTAAAAGAGCTACTGATATTCTTAGATGGCTAGGATAGTCGCACGTGCTTTAGGATGACCTAAAAGAGCTACTGATACTCCTAGATGGCTCGGAGGGGTGCACGTGGGTCAGATGACGTAAGGAGGGTCTATATACTCCTAGAAGGCTAGGAAGGGTCCACGGGGGTCCAGAGTACTAGGATTATCGCACGTGCTTCACGATGACCTAAAAGTGCTACTGATACTCCTAGATGGCTGGGTGGGGTGCACGTGCGTCACATGACGTAAGAAGGGTCCGTATGCTCCTATATGGCTAGGAAGGTTCCACGGGGTTCCAGATGGCTAGGATTGTCGCATGTGCTTTAGGATGACCTAAAAGTGCTACTGATACTCCTAGATGGCTCCGAGGGGTGCACGTGGGTCGGATGACATAAGGCGGGTCCGTATACTCGTATATTGCTTGGAAGGGTCCACAGGGGTCCAGATGCCTAGTATTGTCCCATGTGCTTTAGAATGATCTAAAAGTGCTACCGATACTCATAGATGGCTCCGAGGGGTGCACGTGGGTCAGATGACGTAAGGAGGATCCGTATACTCCTAGATGGCTAGGAAGGGTCCACGGGGGTCCAGATGGCTAGGATAGTCGCACGTGCTTTAGGATGACCTAAAAGAGCTACTGATACCTAGATGGCTCGGAGGAGTGCATGTGGGTCAGATGACGTAAGGAGGGTCTATATACTCCTAGAAGGCTAGGAAGGGTCCACGGGGGTCCAGAGTGCTAGGATTATCGCACGTGCTTTAGGATGACCTAAAATGCTACTGATACTCCTAGATGGCTGGGTGGGGTGCACGTACGTCACATGACGTAAGGAGGGTCCGTATACTCCTATATGGCTAGGAAGGTTCCACGGGGGTCCAGATTGCTAGGATTATCGCACGTGCTTTAGGATGACCTAAAAGTGCTACTGATACTCCTAGATGGCTCCGAGAGGTGCACGTGGGTCAGATGATGTAAGAAGGGTCCGTATACTCCTTTATGGCTAGGAAGGGTCCACGGGGGTCCAGATGGCTAGGATTCTCGCACGTGCTTTAGGATGACCTAATAGTGCTACTGATACTCCTAGATGCCTCTGAGGGGTGCACGTGGGTCAGATGACGTAAGGAGGGTCCGTATTCTCCTATATGGCTAGGAAAGGTCCACGGGGTCCAGATGGCTAGGATTGTCGCACGCGCTTTAGCATGACCTAAAAGTGCTACTGATACTCCTAGATGCCTCCGAGGGGTGCACGTGGGTCAGATGACGTAAGGAGGGTCCGTATTGTCCTATATGGCTAGGAAGGGTCCACAGGGGTCCAGATGCCTAGGATTGTCCCATGTGCTTTAGGATGATCTAAAAGTGCTACCGATACTCATAGATGGCTCCGAGGGGTGCACGTACGTCACATGACGTAAGGAGGATCCGTATACTCCTAGATGGCTAGGAAGGGTCCACGGGGGTCTAGATGGCTAGGATAGTCGCACGTTCTTTAGGATGACCTAAAAGAGCTACTGATACTCCTAGATGGCTCCGAGGGGTGCACGTGGGCCAGATGACGTAAGGAGGGTCCGTATACTCCTATATGGCTAGGTAGGGTACACGGGAGTCCAGCTGGCTAGGATTGTTGCACGTGCTTTAGGATGACCTAAAAGTGCTACTGATACTCCTAGATGGCTCCGAGGGTGCACGTGGGTCATATGACGTAAGGAGGATCCGTATACTCCTAGATGGCAAGGAAGGGTCCACGGGGGGTCCAGATGGCTAGGATAGTCGCACGTGCTTTAGGATGACCTAAAAGAGCTACTGATATTCTTAGATGGCTAGGATAGTCGCACGTGCTTTAGGATGACCTAAAAGAGCTACTGATACTCCTAGATGGCTCGGAGGGGTTCACGTGGGTCAGATGACGTAAGGAGGGTCTATATACTCCTAGAAGGCTAGGAAGGGTCCACGGGGGTCCAGAGTACTAGGATTATCGCACGTGCTTTACGATGACCTAAAAGTGCTACTGATACTCCTAGATGGCTGGGTGGGGTGCACGTGCGTCACATGACGTAAGAAGGGTCCGTATGCTCCTATATGGCTAGGAAGGTTCACGGGGGTCCAGATGGCTAGGATTGTCGCACGTGCTTTAGGATGACCTAAAAGTGCTACTGATACTCCTAGATGGCTCCGAGGGGTGCACGTGGGTCGGATGACGTAAGGCGGGTCCGTATACTCGTATATTGCTTGGAAGGGTCCACAGGGGTCCAGATGCCTAGGATTGTCCCATGTGCTTTAGAATGATCTAAAAGTGCTACCGATACTCATAGATGGCTCCGAGGGGTGCACGTGGGTCAGATGACGTAAGGAGGATCCGTATACTCCTAGATGGCTAGGAAGGGTCCACGGGGGTCCAGATGGCTAGGATAGTCGCACGTGCTTTAGGATGACCTAAAGAGCTACTGATACTCCTAGATGGCTCGGAGGAGTTCATGTGGGTCAGATGACGTAAGGAGGGTCTATATACTCCTAGAAGGCTAGGAAGGGTCCACGGGGGTCCAGAGTGCTAGGATTATCGCACGTCCTTTACGATGACCTAAAAGTGCTACTGATACTCCTAGATGGCTGGGTGGGGTGCACGTACGTCACATGACGTAAGGAGGGTCCGTATACTCCTATATGGCTAGGAAGGTTCCACGGGGGTCCAGATTGCTAGGATTATCGCACGTGCTTTAGGATGACCTAAAGTGCTACTGATACTCCTAGATGGCTCCGAGAGGTGCACGTGGGTCAGATGATGTAAGAAGGGTCCGTATACTCCTTTATGGCTAGGAAGGGTCCACGGGGGTCCAGATGGCCAGGATTATGGCACGTGCTTTAGGATGACCTAATAGTGCTACTGATACTCCTAGATGCCTCCGAGGGTGCACGTGGGTCAGATTACGTAAGGAGGGTCCGTATTCTCCTATATGGCTAGGAAAGGTCCACGGGGGTCCAGATGGCTAGGATTGTCGCACGTGCTTTAGGATGACCTAAAAGTGCTACTGATACTCCTAGATGCCTCCGAGGGGTGCACGTGGGTCAGATGACGTAAGGAGGTCCGTATTGTCCTATATGGCTAGGAACGGTCCACGGGGGTCCAGATGGCTAGGATTGTCGCACGTGCTTTAGGATGACCTAAAAGTGCTACTGATACTCCTAGATGGCTCCGAGGGGTGCACGTGGGTCAGATGACGCAAGGAGGGTCCGTATACTCCTATATGGCTAGGTAGGGTCCACGGGAGTCCAGATGGCTAGGATTGTCGCACGTGCTTTAGGATGACCTAAAAGTTCTACTGATACTCCTAGATTGCTCCGAGGGGTGCATGTGGGTCAGATGACGTAAGGAGGATCCGTATACTCCTAGATGGCAAGGAAGGGTCCACGGGGGGTCCAGATGGCTAGGATAGTCGCACGTGCTTTAGGATGACCTAAAAGAGCTACTGATATTCTTAGATGGCTAGGATAGTCGCACGTGCTTTAGGATGACCTAAAAGAGCTACTGATACTCCTAGATGGCTCGGAGGGGTGCACATGGGTCAGATGACGTAAGGAGGGTCTATATACTCCTAGAAGGCTAGGAAGGGTCCACGGGGGTCCAGAGTACTAGGATTATCGCACGTGCTTTACGATGACCTAAAAGTGCTACTGATACTCCTAGATGGCTGGGTGGGTGCACGTGCGTCACATGACGTAAGAAGGGTCCGTATGCTCCTATATGGCTAGGAAGGTTCCACGGGGGTCCAGATGGCTAGGATTGTCGCACGTGTTTTAGGATGAACTGAAAGTGCTACTGATACTCCTAGATGGCTCCGAGGGGTGCACGTGGGTCAGATGACGTAAGGCGGGTCCGTATACTCGTATATTGCTTGGAAGGGTCCACAGGGGTCCAGATGCCTAGGATTGTCCCATGTGCTTTAGAATGATCTAAAAGTGCTACCGATACTCATAGATGGCTCAGAGGGTGCACGTGGGTCAGATGACGTAAGGAGGATCCGTATAGTCCTAGATGGCTAGGAAGGGTCCACGGGGGTCCAGATGGCTAGGATAGTCGCACGTGCTTTAGGATGACCTAAAAGAGCTACTGATACTCCTAGATGGCTCGGAGGAGTGCATGTGGGTCAGATGACGTAAGGAGGGTCTATATACTCCTAGAAGGCTAGGAAGGGTCCACGGGGGTCCAGAGTGCTAGGATTATCGCACGTGCTTTAGGATGACCTAAAAGTGCTACTGATACTCCTAGATGGCTGGGTGGGGTGCACGTACGTCACATGACGTAAGGAGGGTCCGTATACTCCTATATGGCTAGGAAGGTTCCACGGGGGTCCAGATTGCTAGGATTGTCGCACGTGCTTTAGGATGACCTAAAAGTGCTACTGATACACCTAGATGGCTCCGAGAGGTGCACGTGGGTCAGATGATGTAAGAAGGGTCCGTATACTTCTATATGGCTAGGAAGGGTCCAAGGGGGTCTAGATGGCTAGGATTATCGCACGTGCTTTAGGATGACCTAAAAGTGCTACTGATACTCCTAGATGCCTCGAGAGGTGCACGTGGGTCAGATGACGTAAGGAGGGTCCGTATTCTCCTATATGGCTAGGAAAGGTCCACGGGGGTCGAGATGGCTAGGATTGTCGCACGTGCTTTAGGATGACCTAAAAGTTCTACTGATACTCCTAGATGCCTCCGAGGGGTGCACGTGGGTCAGATGACGTAAGGAGGGTCCGTATTGTCCTATATGGCTACGAACGGTCCACGGGGGTCCAGATGGCTAGGATTGTCGCACGTGCTTTAGGATGACCTAAATGTGCTACTGATACACCTAGATGGCTCCGAGGGTGCACGTGGGTCAGATGACGCAAGCAGGGTCCGTATACTCCTATATGGCTAGGTAGGGTCCACGGGAGTCAGATGGCTAGGATTGTCGCACGTGCTTTACGATGACCTAAAAGTGCTACTGATACTCCTAGATGGCTCCGAGGGGTGCATGTGGGTCAGATGACGTAAGGAGGATCCGTATACTCCTAGATGGCAAGGAAGGGTCCACGGGGGTCCTGATGGCTAGGATAGTCGCACGTGCTTTAGGATGAGCTAAAAGAGCTACTGATATTCTTAGATGGCTAGGATAGTCGCACGTGCTTTAGGATGACCTAAAAGAGCTACTGATACTCCTAGATGGCTCGGAGGGGTGCACGTGGGTCAGATGACGCAAGGAGGGTCTATATACTCCTAGAAGGCTAGGAAGGGTCCACGGGGGTCCAGATTGCTAGGATTTCGCACGTGCTTTACGATGACCTAAAAGTGCTACTGATACTCCTAGATGGCTGGGTGGGGTGCACATGCGTCACATGACGTAAGGAGGGTCCGTATGCTCCTATATGGCTAGGAAGGGTCCTCGGGGGTTTAGATGGCTCGGATTATTGCACGTGCTTTAGGATGACCTAAAAGAGCTACTAATATTCTTAGATGGTTAGGATAGTCG
Organism: Poa pratensis; assembly: GCA_947311845.1. Classification (NCBI taxonomy): domain Eukaryota; kingdom Viridiplantae; phylum Streptophyta; class Magnoliopsida; order Poales; family Poaceae; genus Poa; species Poa pratensis. The sequence goes on along the minus strand of CAMZMU010000058.1, from coordinate 609,008 downwards.
CACGTGCTTTAGGATGACCTAAAATAGCTACTGATACTCCTTGATAAGGATCAACCGGGGATGATCCTATGATTGTTATCCCGATCTTTCACAGCGAGTAACCCGGATAGAAATCTCCCAATAACGATCGATGAACGTCACCTGAAGACGAGGAACGAATCCAGCAAGCAACGTGGTGAAGATCACCACGCCTCTAACCTGAGCACGATAACACTTGATGAACACAAGCACCCTCGGAGCAATCTTTATTACAAACTGATAACAACATCGCCGTCCCGGAGGGATGCTTCACCAAAGAGCTCAAAGTCTATGGACTGTTTTTAATCTAAACTCAAAGCTAACCCTAAAACGATGCCTAGCAGCTCCTTATATGAGGGCTGGGGGCGCCCCACAAATGGGCCGACTTGGTTCGGTTGGATAGGCCCAAACCGAACACACACAAATAAAACTTATTAAAAATAGCAGCGACACAAATAAAACTCACACGACACAACTAATGACACACCTAGCTTGGTGGAGTCCTGACGTTGGAGCGTCGAGGTCGACGCCTTTTGAAGGGGGGGGAGATGATGAGGACATCCATACACATGACACATCTTCACCTCATGATGATGATCACCAAGTTGCTGCAAAGAAGTCCAATGATGAAATCAGAATTGGTCCTATTACGAGAGCTCGTGCAAAGCTATTAGAACAACAGGTGAACTCACTCCTAATAGAATCTGAATATTTCGTTAATGAGAATTGTTTACTGCCTAACTCTTTGTTTGTGTGCATACTCAGGTTTGTTGAAGAAGAAGGCATAGCACGAGGGAGCGAGGAGCTGCAGCATTTAGAGCAAGAGGATCAAGGCGTGGAGTACACAAGCTGAAGAGGACGCGAGGGAGGAGAGGGAGGCAGCGTCCAAGGGCCAAAGAGGCCACCACGCCACACATGAGCAGGCGCCATATCAGGCCTGCGTGCCTAAAGGCTGAACCCAACCCTTTGGGTCAGTTTGTATCTAGTTTGGGTCGAACCAGTTTGAGTCCAAGTCGGGTGGGTTGCACCACGTCGGTACTGTAGCTACAGTATGGCGCTACAGTACGCCCCATCCCTTTATATATGCTAGTCCAGCCGCCATAGAGGGTTTGGACCACGTTTAGAGAAAAACCTAGTTTTTGTTGAACAGCGAAAGCTTTCCTCTGAAATTATACATCTCCAATTCGTATCGATCTGGAGAGGTGAACATCAATTGAAGTGTGATCTCTTCTTTCCATTGGGAATTAGTAGATCGCAATTATACCGTTTCGTGGTTGACGGCTACGTGCGCAAGTGTGTGAAGTCGTGAATATCCGAAGGGTAGAGAGCTGCTGCATTGGCATCAGGGATCTAGCGAGGAGAGTTCATCGGTGACACCAAGTTATCCATCATCCAACGACGTGCTCAACGAGAAGATCGGGCCACCCCATATCACTCCTAGATGGCTCGGAGGGGTGCACGTGGGTCAGATGACATAAGGAGGGTCTATATACTCCTAGAAGGCTAGGAAGGGTCCACGGGGGTCCAGATTGCTAGGATTGTCGCACGTGCTTTAGGATGACCTAAAAGTGCTACTGATACTCCTAGATGGCTCCGAGGGGTGCACGTGCGTCAGATGACGTAAGGAGGATCCGTATACTCCTTGATGGCTAGGAAGGGTCCACGGGGGGTCCAGATGGCTAGGATAGTCGCACGTGCTTTAGGATGACCTAAAAGAGCTACTAATATTCTTAGATGGCTAGGATAGTCGCACGTGCTTTAGGATGACCTAAAAGAGCTACTGATACTCCTAGATGGCTCGGAGGGGTGCACGTGGGTCAGATGACGTAAGGAGGGTCTATATACTCCTAGAAGGCTAGGAAGGGTCCACGGGGGTCCAGATTGCTAGGATTGTCGCACGTGTTTTAGGATGACCTAAAAGTGCTACTGATACTCGTAGATGACTCCGAGGGTGCACGTGTGTCAGATGACGTAAGGAGGGTCCGTATACTCCTATATGGCAAGTAAGGGTTCACGGGGTTTCTGATGTGGGTTGGTCCCGATTTTCACGGATTTGTACGGAGGGAAGGATGAACACGAAGAACACACGAAGAACGAAGAACACAAAAGAAGGGAATCAAACACACAAGGGTAAATAGCAAGTAGCAACCCGGCAAGACTCGATTGGTAACAAATCCCCGAGGGCAGCCCCCAATCCTCCTCTCCTTGGAAAAGAGTTGTCCTCGACTCTTGGTCATCCTCATCGCTTGATGTTCCAAGGTATGGCGATAGGTCGGCGACGTTGAAGGTGTCATGGACCAAGTGTTTGGAGTTGGAGATGTCGATCTTGTAGGCATTGTCGTTGATGCGCTTGATAACCTTGAAAGGTCCATCTCCACGAGGGTGAAGCTTGGACTTCCTTGCATCCGGAAAGCGATCTTTGCGAAGGTGTAGCCACACAAGATCTCCTTCTTCAAATATCATGGCGCGCTTGTGTTTGATCTTCGTAGCATGGTCTTTGTTGTGCTTCTCGAGAGTAGTTCTTGTTTCCTCATGGAGCTTCTTCATGTAAGCGGCTCGCTTGTCGAAGTCCATGTTAACTTGCTCACGGAGTGGAAGTGGTAGCATGTCGAGCGCGGTGTAGGGGTTGGACCATAGACGACTCGAAGGGTGTTCTCTTTGTTGCGCGGTGAAGTGCTCGATTGTAGGCGAACTCGGCGTGTGGGATGCACTCTTCCCAATTCTTCAAGTTAGGCTTGATCAACACACGAAGGAGTGTAGATAGGCTTCGGTTCACCACTTCGGTTTGGCCATCGGTTTGAGGGTGGTATGCGGTGGAGAATAGTTGCTTGATTCCCATCTTGGCCATCAAAGTCTTCCAAAAATAGCTCACGAACTTGGTGTCACGATCCGACACAATGGTCTTTGGCACTCCATGAAGACGGACGATTTCCCTGAAAAACAAAGTAGCAATGTGTGAAGCATCGTCGCTCTTGTTGCAAGGTATAAAGTGTGCCATTTTAGAGAAGCGATCAATGACGACAAAGATGGAATCCTTGTTTGTTTTAGTGCGTGGGAGTCCTAAGACAAAATCCATAGCTATATCGGACCATGGGTGATGTGGAATAGGCAATGGTGTATATAACCATGAGAGTTTAGAGTAGACTTAGCTTTGAGACATGTAGAACATCGTCGAACTAGGCGTTCCACATCACGCTTCATTCTGGCCAATAGTAGTTGGTGGAGAGCATGGCGTAGGTCTTGTCGCGGCCAAATGACCCATGAGTGTCCTCCATGAGATTCCTTCAAAAGGACCAAACGAAGCGAAGACTCGGGTATACATAGTTTGTTAGCCTTAAACAAGAAACCTTTGTGCAAATAGAAATCACCAATTCCTTTGTGCTCCGAACATTGAGCGAAAATGTCTCCAAAGAAAGCATCGGTAGCATACAACTCTTTAATCTCATCCAAACCCAAGACACTAATGTCAAGACGTGTAAGTAGGTTGGCCTTGCGGGATAGAGCATCCGCGACCACATTGTCTTTACCTTTCTTGTATTTGATTACAAAGTGAAAGACTCAATGAACTCAACCCACTTAGCATGTCTTTTGTTCAAATTTGTTTGACTTTTCAAATATTTCAAGGATTCATGGTCGGAATGAATGACAAATTCCTTAGGACGAAGGTAATGTTGCCACACATCCAAAACACGAACCAAAGCAAATAACTCTTTGTCATAAATGGGGTAATTCAAGCGAGCTCCATCTAGTTTCTCACTATGGTATGCGATGGGTCTACCATTTTGCATAAGCACTCCACCAATGCCCAATCCACTTGCATCGCATTCAATCTCAAATGTCTTAGAGAAATCCGGAAGGGCAAGGAGTGGTGCTTCGGTTAATAACCGTTTGAGCTCATTGAAAGCAAAATCATGTGCATTGCCCCAAATGAAAGGTACATTCTTCTTTGTAAGTTCATGGAGGGGGCAAGCAATTGTGGAAAAATCCTTGATGAAACGGCGGTAAAATCCGGCAAAACCAAGAAAACGTCTCAACTCCTCAAGTGACATCGGAAAAGGCCAAGTCCGAATTGCTTGTATCTTGCATCATCAACTTCAACTCCATCCGAAGAAACAACAAAACCCAAGAAAACAAGTTTGTTGGTGGCAAAAGTGCACTTAGAAAGATTTGCATAAAGCTTTTCATTGCGAAGAACCAACAAAACTTGAGCAACATGAGAAGTGTGCTCTTCCAAAGACTTGCTATAGATAAGGATGTCGTCAAAGTATACCACAACAAATTTGCCAATAAAAGGACGCAAAACATGATTCATGAGACGCATAAAGTAGAAGGTGCATTGGAAAGACCAAATGGCATGACGAGCCACTCATAAAGACCAAGCTTTGTTTTAAATGCGGTCTTCCATTCATCACCTTCACACATGCGTATTTGGTGATATCCACTTTTAAGATCAATTTTGGAGAATATAGCGGAACCACAAAGCTCATCGAGCATATCATCAAGTCGAGGGATAGGATGGCGATACCGAACGGTGATGGCGTTGATGGGGCGACAATCCATGCAAAGGCGAAGAGTGTTGTCGTGCTTGGGTACCAAGATGACGGGCACGGCACACGGACTCAAGCTCTCGCGGATGTGTCCCATGGCAAGAAGTTCTTGTATTTGCCGCTCGATCTCCTTTGTTTCTTCGGGGTTGGTGCGGTAAGGAGCGCGGTTTGGTAGCGGTGCGCCGGGAACAAGGTCGATGCGGTGCTCGATTCCGCGTAGAGGAGGTAGTCCCGGTGGCACTTCTTGAGGGAAGACATCTTCAAAGTCCTTCAAAAGAGACAACAAAGAAGGAGGAAGGTTTGTGAAGTGTTAGTCATAGAAACTTCACCCTTGCATATGAGCACATAGTGTAGGGTGGATGGGTTCTCTCTCAACTCCCTCATCTCTCTCTTTGTGGCAAATAGTGTAAGTTTTGTGGGAACTCTCTTTGAAGTGTCACACTCATTTGGCTTGTGGCTCTCACTCACTTTATGGTGGGTCTCTCGCTCACCACTCATCTCACTAGACGAACGATCTTGTTGTGCCCTTGCAATGGTCTTGGCGTTGTCGGCGATGACTTGACTTGGTGTCATGGGACGAAGGACGAAGGTCTTGTCGTTGTTCTTGAAGCTATAGTAGTTTGTTCGTCCATCATGCATAGCACCCTTGTCAAATTGCCATGGACGCCCAAGGAGTAAGTGACAAACGTTCATAGGCACAACATCACAATCAACCGTATCTTCATAGGCTCCAATCTTGAAGGACACTTGCACCATGTGTTGAATCTTGACGGCTCCGGTATCACTCAACCATTGCACATGGTAAGGATGTGGGTGCTTCTTGAACTTCAAGTTGAGCTTATCACAAAGTTCTTTGCTCGCTAGGTTGTGGCAACTTCCACCATCTATGATGACCTTGATGGACTTTCCATTGATTCCCGCTCTTGTTTGGAACAAGTTGCATCTTTGGTCTTCTTCCACTTGAACATTGGTGGTTAGAGCTCTTGCCACAACCAAGGAAGGGTTGTTGTCGCCATCACAATATATCTCACTTTCTTCTTCTTGAGCACTTTGCATTGTGGCGACCTTGTTCAAAGCATTGTACTCATCTTCACTCATAGATTCATACTCTCCCATGTCATTGATGATCATGACCTTCTTGTTGGTGCACTCAAAAGATTTGTGCCCTTGTCCGCCACACTTGTAACATTGCAATAGTCTTGTGCCGGACGAAGATCCTTGAGGCGCCTTGGTAGGGGAGGACTTTCTTGAAAGGTTGAGGCGCTTGAGATGTCGATGTAGAGATTGGGAGGGACTTTCTTGAAAGGTTGAGGCGCTTGAGATGTCGATGTAGAGACTCTTGGAGGACCTCGTGTGTTGGCTTGAGGAAGAGCTTGTGAAGGTGTAGGAGTTGATGAAGAAGGCTTGTTAGTGAAGAATGCCTTTGTCTTGAGGTATTTGAGCTCTTCAAGCACGTGGCGCTCGGCCTTGGAAGCTTGATGTACTAGCTCAACCAAAGAGGCATATGGTTGGAACTCCATGATCTTCTTGATTGGATAGTTGAGACCATTCATGAAACGAGCCATGGATTGCTCTTCGTACTCGTTGACATTGGCTCTCATCATGGAGATCTCCATCTCCTTGCTTCACCGTCATCAACGGCGAGCTCTACAAGAGAAGCATCTCAGGAGTCCTGCAAAGGTGTGTTGATCCAGTCGACGGTCAAGCCATCTTACTCGAGATCCATGCTGGCATCTGCGGGCATCACGCTAGCAGTCGTGCCCTGGTCGCCAAAGCCCTACGAGCCGGGTTCTATTGGCCCACGGCAATGCAAGACGCTGAGGAGCTCGTGAGGAAATGCCTCGGCTGCCAAGAGTTCGCCAACAAGCCGCACGCACCGGCATCTGCACTGAAGACCATACCACTCGCCTGGCCCTTCGCTCAGTGGGGGCTCGACATGGTGGGTCCGCTCAAGAAATCCTCGCCAGGAGGGCACACTCACCTCCTGGTAGCAGTCGATAAGTTTACCAAGTGGATCGAAGCCGTGCCCATCACAAGTTCGACTGCATCCTCAGCAGTTAACTTCATCAGGTCCATCATCTTCAGGTTCGGGGTGCCGAATGGAATCATCACCGACAACGGCACGAACTTCACAGCCGAAGAGTTCAGAGATTTCTGCTCAGAACAAGGCATCAAGCTCAGCTACGCGTCTGTCTCGCACCCCCAATCCAATGGACAAGTGGAGAAGGCCAACGGTCTAGTCTGCAAAGGCATCAAGAAGCGCCTGCGAGTGCCACTGCGACGCGCCGCAGGCGCCTGGGTCGAAGAACTGCCATCTGTGCTCTGGAGCCTGCGCACCACACCGAACAGATCCACCCAGTACACGCCATTCTTCATGGTCTATGGTGCAGAAGCAGTCATGCCTTGCGACATCAAGTTCGACGCACCGCGAGTGGTTGCCTATGATGAATCTGACGCAGAAGAAGCACTCGAGGACGACATGGACACCCTAGACGAAGCCCGCGACATCGCCCTCACCGCTCAGCCGTGTACCAGCAAGATCTGCGCAACTATCACGGGCGGCGACTACGGCCAAGAGCATTCGTTCCGGGCGACTTGGTCCTTCGCCTCAAGCAGAAGAAGGTGCACAAGCTCGCCTCCCCATGGGAGGGTCCATACATTGTGACAGAAGCAATTGGAGGCGGAGCCTACCGCCTAAAGGACTCGAAGACAGGAACAGTCTGCAGCAACCCATGGAACGTTGCACAGCTGCGTCGCTTCTACGCCTAGTCGACTCCCCCATTGTAACAAAGCGTACATGTCAAGGCGGCAGGTTTCAGACGTACTCTTTCCCTTACCAGGGTACCTGAGGGGACTGGAAGGGTTTTAATGAGGCGGCCTGCTCGCAAGAATCAATAAAGTGACTTTGCGGAACAAGCTCTCCCTTTACTTTTCTAGTCAAAAAGCAACATCAAACCTTGGCCGCCACTCGAATCCACTCGGGGGCTGCGCCGCACAGGTTCAACTCAGAAATCCTAGGCCGCCACTCGAACACACTCGGGGGCTGCGCCATACAGGTCTAAGTCAAAACCTTGGCCGCCACTCGAATCCACTCGGGGGCTGCGCCGCACAGGTTCAACTCAAAAATCCTAGGCCGCCACTCGAACACACTCGGGGCTGCGCCATACAGGTCTAAGTCAAAACCTTGGCCGCCACTCGAATCCACTCGGGGGCTGCGCCGCACAGGTTCAACTCAGAAATCCTAGGCCGCCACTCGAACACACTCGGGGGCTGCGCCATACAGGTCTAAGTCAAAACCTTGGCCGCCACTCGAATCCACTCGGGGGCTGCGCCGCACAGGTTCAACTCAGAAATCCTAGGCCGCCACTCGAACACACTCGGGGGCTGCGCCATACAGGTCTAAGTCAAAACCTTGGCCGCCACTCGAATCCACTCGGGGGCTGCGCCGCACAGGTTCAACTCAAAAATCCTAGGCTGCCACTCGAACACACTCGGGGGCTGCGCCATACAGGTCTAAGTCAAAACCTTGGCCGCCACTCGAATCCACTCGGGGGCTGCGCCGCACAGGTTCAACTCAGAAATCCTAGGCCGCCACTCGAACACACTCGGGGGCTGCGCCATACAGGTCCAAGTCAAAACCTTGGCCGCCACTCGAATCCACTCGGGGGCTGCGCCGCACAGGTTCAACTCAGAAATCCTAGGCCGCCACTCGAACGCACTCGGGGGCTGCGCCATACAGGTCCAAGTCCAAACCTTGGCCGCCACTCGAACGCACTCGGGGCTGCGCCGCACAGGTTCAACTCAGAAATCCTAGGCCGCCGCTCGAACGCACTCGGGGGCTGCGCCATACAGGTCAAAATCAAAACCTAGGCCGCCACTCGAACGCACTCGGGGGCTGCGCCGCACAGGTCTAAGCCAAATCCTAGGCCGCCCCTCGAACGCACTCGGGGACTACGCCATACAGGTCTGCACAGGCCAAAGTTGTATCTCCACTCAAATTCATTCACTCGGGGGCTCCCCCACTCCGGCACACATACATTCATATTTCCACTTGGAAAATTTACGTTTACAAACTAATGCTTTACAACAGCAGTCAGCTACTCCTACTCTACAGGCTCAGCCTTGGGCGCATCAAGTGGTCCTACAAGGCGCTCACTCAGGTCCTGGACTTGGCGAATCATCTGGCGTGCGGCTGCAAGGGTCTCAGCATAATCATCATCACCAGGCAAGCCATCAAGCACCCTATGCAATGGAAGGTTGGGCCGATGCATATGCACGTACCCCAGCGCCACATTGGCCCCCGCCACAAGTTGAGCATGCACGACTTCCTTCAACGCAGCGCCTTCCCGGAACTTCTCCAACAGCGCAGCCAGTCCGTTGGGCTGCTCGTTATGCGGAAAGTACACCCGGTTGATCTGCCAAAGGGTCTTTCTGCAGCCTTCCAGGAGCACGGCAGCCCGCCAGGCGCGATCCAACATGCACGCCAGTATTCTACCCTTGGACTTGTTCGCCCAAAACTGGCGCGCTTCGAAGGAGTCACCCGCGGCCTCTCTGTCCACCCGCTCGTCCACTCGAGCTCGCTCAGCATCCAAGTCGGGGTTCACGTCTGCATCAAGACCCCACAAATCAGTACAGCAAAAGGCAAGGGAAGTCTAAGCACAGCGCTAGAAGACAAACCTTGCAACTGTCGACTGATCAGATCAATCTCGCCTAGCAGAAACTGCTCTCGCCGGGAGAACTGCGCGCCAGGCTGCGACCTAAAGCGCTCCAGCCTCGACTCGACGTCCCTCAGCTTCGACTCGAGCTCACCCACCTTATTCCTCATGAAGGTCATCACACGTTGATCATTCGCACTCCGCGCAGGAGCTCGAGGAGGCTGACGGCGATGACGGTTGGGCACAGCCGAAGAAGTATCCTCCTCGTCATCGACACCAGCCGCTTCGACGGCCATCAGAGCCTCGCCCATCTCAGACTGCCAAAATTTGACATCGTCAAGCCAGCCAATCAAGACTCAAAGTCAATCAAGCAGTACGAAAGAAACTCGAAACAAAGACTGGACATCCATTGAAGCAACGGTCAAGTGCCGAAAGGACTTGCAAAGTACTCGTTCATTACAACACGGCAAGCTAAAAGAAAGAAGCCTTCAAGGGCAAACTAGCCTATGCAACTGACTCCGACTGGGCTCGACCCTTCCTAGCAACAGCCAGCTCAGCGAGTTTGGCGATCCTCTTCTCAAAAGTAGAGATCAGCTTCCCCGCCAGCTGACTCGCCTGCGCCTTCACCCCGCTGAGCGACAAGGTTTTACCATCGGGCTTTCGAGGGAAGTCGCTGACAACTTTCTCGAAGTCGCCCGCAACCTGGTGGCCAAGGATGAGCTGGAAGGTTAGCTCTGAGCCGCGTACCGTCTGCGCTCGAGTGAAGTCCGCCAGCGTAGTCGCATCGCCTTCGAATGGAGCGACGAGCGCGTCGACAGCATCAGGTGGCGGCTTGTTGGGGAAGATGCTCCGGTGCACGGTCGCCAAGGCTCCCGTCGACTTCTGCAGCGCCGACGTCGCCTGCTGCAACGCTGCGGACGCATATGCGCAGGCACGGTCGACATAGCCAACAGCCTGCGCGAAGCCGACATTGTCACTCGAACTCCCTTCTGGCGGAAGGCCTCCGGCATACTCTGTACAACAAAGAGAAGCACAGTTACACCCGCCGGACTTCAACAAACAAAGTAGGCATCAAGCCGAAGCACTTACGTCCAAGGACACTGGCGAGCGCGAGCAGGCGGTCGACATTGGTCTTCTCCTGGTCGCTCCGAGCTTGTTCACGCTCCTGCGACTCGTTCAGCAGCTTCTCCAGCTCCGAGATCCGCTTCTTCGCGCTCTCCTTTTCGCCTACACATCAAACAGAACACAGTCAGCTACAGAAGCAGTCGAAGCACCACTCACGTGCAGAGATTCAGACTTACTATTCGATTCCTCCAGTGCAGAACGGAGTTGGTCTCTCTCCTGCTCCAGGCGAACGAAGGCCGCGGCTGCTTCCACCTGCTGGCGGTAGTACGGCTGCAAATATCACAAGGCATATCAAGTTGCGCCTGACTATACTAGTCACGCACACCTTCGGGGGCTACTCCCATCGGGAGCGCTGTTCGCGCACCCGATACAAAGAATCTACAAGTCAAGTCAGCACACTTACATGCTCCAGTAGCTCAGCGTCAGTTGGAGTCGCATCAGCGGCTTTCACAGGCGCGGAGGAAGTCGAAGCCTTCGCGACTAGCGGCGCAGTCGGCAGAGTACGCTCCGCAGTCACCCGCACATCTTGCTCGACTGACGGGGCAGAAGTATGCTCCGTCTCGTGCGGAGGGGAATTCACAGCGCCCGTGTGTTCGCTGGAGCAATGACAAGGGAACTTACTCGGATACTCAACAAACTCGAAGAATCATTCTGTAAACAAGGTGCAGGATAAGCAACTAACCTGGTGCCATCTATGTCATCCTCACTGCCAAGGGAGACGGAAGGCATCCGTGCAAATACCGTCGGCGGCGCAGAGTCGAGGGGAGGCACGGCCAGCGGCTCAGTTATGTCATCAAGGTACTTCGTACCTGATGACTGCCCGTCGTCCTCTTCGCCCTCCATGGTTACCTCCTTCACGGGTGATGAAGCAGAAGCAGACTCGCAGCGGCTGCGCTTCGGTCGCTTCTGCAGCGGCTCCTCATCCTCTTCCTCCTCGTCATCCTCCAGCGCTTCACTCGGAGAAATAGCAGGGGAATGTCATCGTCAACCTCCTCCTCCTCAGGCACCGCGGCCTCATCATGCGGGCCGTTCTCCATCAGCGGAGGAAGGCTCACCATGGCGGAGCGACCCTGAATGCACGACACAGTCGAATCAAACAACAAGACTCAACATGCAAAGGCAAGACAATGTCGGAGCAGCACAAACTTACCTCAGGTGCGGGGTTGGTCAGCCCGTACAGCTCGACTGGGCACTTCACGTTGCAGGAGTCCGCGGCTCGGATGCTGGTGATGCCCCTCACCTTCGACTCCACATCTTCATCATCAAGTTCGTCTGGCGACGTCCTATCAGGGTCGCTGACGCCCTCGTACGCCCACATCGGGTGAACGCGAGCACGAAGCGGCTGCACCCGCAGCCTGAAGAAAGTGGCAATCAGGTGGACGCCACCCGACTCGCGCCCCAAGGTCTTCAGCAGGCTGCGCAGAATCGTCAGCACAGGCTTCGTCGCCTCCTTCTCCTCCTTCGACAGCGGGTGCGCCCACGCGTTCGACTTCCGCAACTCGCGGTCAGGCGCAAAGTCGGGGAGGCCAACCTGGTCGCACCTGACGTAGAACCACTTCTTCCGCCACCCTTGGACGGAATCAGACTTCTTCATCTGGAAGTAGGATGTGTCGCCGCGTACCTGGATGCCGAAGCCGCCGACGGGGTAGACCAGCCCGTTCTTCCCGACGTTCTTCCGCACCATGAAGAGCGACTTCCACAGCGCCCAGTGGGGTGCGATCCCCATAAAGCACTCGCAGAGCACGATAAAGCTCGCGATGCTCAAGACGCCATTGGGAGTCAGATCATGGATCTGAATCCCATAGGCATACAGGAGACCACGAACAAAATCGTGGAGAGGGAACCCGAAGCCCCGCGGAAGGAAATCCACGAAGCAAACGCGTTCCCCCTCGCGAGGAGCGGGGATCACGTCCTTCCCCGGCGCGCGCACCTTCGCCTGGGCCGCCGGCGGCAGCAGCCCCTGCGCGCGGAGGGAGTCGAGGTCGTCCTTCTTCACCGACGACCTCGTCCAGTCGCCCTCCGGCTTCTTCATCACGCTCGCCTCGGCGGCGGCAGCGGCGGCGCTGGCCGCAGGTTTCCCTCTCTTCGCCGTGACCTTGCTCATGGTGGGGGGAGTGGAGATGCAGAAGGCGCGCAGCGCAGCAATGGCAGAGGAGACACAGTGGAGAAGAGGGCAGAATGGAGAAGATGCACTATTCCCCACCGCGGTGAAAAATTTATACCGCGGGGGCATTCAATCCTGGCCGTCCAAGAAGAAACTGCCCTCCACGTTCTCATCAAACCATCCACGTGTCGCATGGAGAGGGCAACCGTCGCCGGCCACTCCGCCCACTACGCACGGGAATTTAGGCGCCATCATTTCTCCGCGAAAAATTCGCGCCGAACCGCCAGTTAAAAGCGGTAACTGATGTCTGCAGTCAATGCTGACAGTGGGACCACACCGTCATGTCCCATCGACCGCAGAGGCGTGCTGCGAAGCGTCAGCGCTGACGTCAGCGTCACAAGGCGTACGAAGTAAGCCACAGGGCAGAAGGAGCACTCGAAAGAAGCATTCGAGTGTCACATGACAAAGTAAGCTTAACAGCTGAATTGCACCAGTAAGCCACAGTGCCGATGGAGAACTCGAACAGAGTATTCGAGTGCCCAGCAACATAGTAAGCTTCCCGGCTGAATTACCTCACCAATCCAATACTGACAAAGAACTCGAATCATGCGTTCGGGTGACAGGATATCAGAGTAAGCTTCACAAGCCGAATTCACTTACAGTAAGCCTACAGGCTGAATGCACAGTAAGTCACACAAAGCCAGATGCGACTCTAATTGAGATCCTCTATTTACTCCCATCGGGAGCGGGCTTTTCGACTGAAGAAAATTGAGTTTAACCTCAATTGCAAGCAATTAAGCTTAATCTCGGGGGCTACTCCCATCGGGAGCGCTGTTCGCGCTCCCGAGTGATTCAGAACAGAGACAGTCGAAAAAATCAACGGCTACAGTTGCACTCGCAGTATTTTGCCTGCAGTCGACAGTTCGACTAAGAAATCCTCTGTAAGCCCTACACGGCCGGAGTCGAACAATTTTACTTGCTACTCTCAGGAATCCAATGGCGTGCCCAGGAGAAAGGAGTCCTTTGCCCGACTCTACGATTCGACCAAGCACTCGGGGGCTACTGACGTGGGGCTACCCTTCGACTACCCCACGGTGAGGATACCTGGGTCACGCCAAGACTGCCAAGGCCCAAACAGGGCCCAATAAGGAAGACATGCGGCCCGAGTTAGCCTACTAGGTCATACGACTCGTGTCTATCTTGTAAGTGCCATCTGCACCGTCCACCCGAGACCTAGCCTATCATATAAAGGCTAGGAGGGTCCCTCGTTCTAGGGTACGCTCATAGCCGCCACACAAACCTCCCTGAGATCGCCATCTCGCCATTGTAGCCACAACTCGCCATCAATAACAGACAAGCAGGAAGTAGGGTATTATCCTCCGGGAGCCTGAACCTGGGTAAACCGCTTTGCTTGTCAGCCGTCGTGATCACCAGCGCTCATCTCTCTCCCCCTCAATCAACCCGGGGTGCATAACCTTGGGATTTGCCGAGTCTAGAGCTCGACAAGGGATGAGAGAAAATAGTACTAATACAAAGTGGTCCATAACCTTTACACAAAAGACCCTGCAAAGATCTGGCAAAAAGCAATCAGGTCCTGGTCCTCTACCGGTGCGAAAGAATATGGAACTCAAATCACAGTGAAGTCCAAGATGGTGCACAAATAAAGCATTTCCCATCCCTACCCCACCATAACTAACATACAATAGTACGAAACAAAGTACAAACATGGTTGCCTAGTAGAAGCGTCGACACAAATCAAAAAGTGGCATCACGACATTGCCAAAGTTGTTACCAACAACTCGATTGTTTGGGAGAAACGAGGTGGAGTATATGACGACACAAAGTGATGCCACACAAGTAGCCAATGAAGATGGATGTTAGGGGCAACAAGAAGGAGTAGACGGTGGTGCGAGGGGCAACAAAAAGTAGAAGACATAGACGAGAAACTTGTTGTTAGAGGAAATGAGGTACATTGTACTATGACGCAGAGCGACTCAGGCATCTAGACGAGCAAGGATAAAATGAAGGGCATCGAGGTACAATGCAGGCAGAGTGACACCAAATAGGTAGTGTAGGTACAATGATAGGCAGAGTGACACCAAATAGTTGCTCAACCTCCCACCACTCTCTCTCCAATCTCTTCTAGAACTCTCGTACTTAGAAATTTCCCCGTCACCTCACACAGTCTTCCTTATCCCACATCTTACTGGCCGCCGGGTAGTGCTTTAAATCCACTAATGAGCTCCACCACTGGTTAACTTTACTTAGGTTCTAACCAAGATATGTATTACTCGTTATTTAATGTGTCTTTTCATCATCACGTGTTGTTATTTCATGCTTAAAGACGACTATTACATGTCATTTCATAGTTACTGTGTTTGTTATATTATTGTAGGAGACAACTATTACTTGACAGTTCATGTCTCGTTTCATCGTCCCATGTGATCATTTAATGCTAGGAGGAGACTATTACCCGTTATTTATGTGTCATTTCGTCATCATATTGCTATTTATTGCTAGAGGCTCCTATTATTCGTTATTTCATGCATCGTCTCATCGTCCCACATTACTAGGGTCCATTTCTTCGGGTTCTATGCCCTTATGTAGACAAGCCACACATCATTTTGCAGCCAGGTCAAGAAATATCGATAAATTTGCGTAGGAGCTACCGACGAGGCGATTCCGGAGGCGCCGTAAAATTTCGAGTTTATAGAAAAATACCGTTTTTAACATGCATGATATATCAACATATATTAATTATTTTATTATAATGTTCATGAGATAATAGGCACTAACAACATATATGTCGCAAGTAGCGCCTCACCTTTCAAGCATATATCCTTTCTTTCCTGACCTCTCCCTTTGTGTGAGGTGCGCTCCCCCATCTCCCACTATCGTATTGCTCACCGATTGATCGTTGATCTCCAATCCAATACACTCCTTCGGCGAGCCTGCTGCAACACCATTTCTAAGCTACACCGCCTTAAATCTAGGCTAACGACCCCGGATTCCTGCGCTAGCGCGACAGAGGTACATATGCATGGTCATCGTCACCCACAATGGCCAGTATGTTCCAACTCTCCCGCTTGATGCCAAAAGTTTGAATAGCGCTTAGTCTCAAGTCTCCAGAAACAAATACTAGGAGCATGCTAAAATCACATAAGCTCTGGGAGCCGCACGACATACCATCACAAGCATCGCTAGGTGGGTCCCACCTTTTCTCGTAGCTAGCTAATGTTCGGCTCCAGCTAATGTTCAGCTCTAGCTATATCGACTCTATATCTCGTGTCTATCTCGTTCCTCGAGTCCACCGTCGTCGACTGCACCCACTCCCACATGTCGTACTAGCCCGCCACCTTCGAAGCTACCTCAGCTACATCCGACGTGATTTATTATCCCCCAAATTCTCAAGGTTTTAAGCGTTTAACTACTTGCCGGTGAGATTTCTACGAGCTTCTCGATATGATATTTTTTCAAGTTAAGAATTCTCGCGTGAGTCCGAAATTTTCTTTCATCCGAGAGAGAGCGTGCTCGGCTAACTTTACTTGGATTCTTACACGAGGTCGTCCAAAATAGGGTTAACCCCCTCTCTCTCTCTCTCAGTTGTCTCCACCCTGACCCCCTTCTATCTCCTCTCGATCTTCCCGTCCAATCACTTCGCCATCGCCTATGCCACCGCCCCCGTGCCCCTACTCCACCTCTCCACCTACCGGTGATCGGAGTAGAGTAGGGAGTCGTCGGAGCATCCGCCATGCTCGCGCTCGCCCGCGTGGCCGACTCGTACAAATTGTTCCAACAACAGTAGCACGTACACTTGATATGGGTAAGCACGTACGGGAGAGCAAAACTATGCCATGCTCGAAAGCTATTGGTATTAAGAATCCTAAGAAAAAACATGGCACGTGAAGCTGGCTAGCTGGGAGAAGTTCTCTATCTTGGAGCCAGGCATGCATGCATCGTAATAACTTGCAAACGCATTGCGTACACGTTGTAATTAATCTACTACTACGTTTACCAAGGAGTCATGCCGGAGACGGCGTGATTAATACTCGAGGGAGGCAGCCAATGAGAGACCCGAAAGAGCTACAGACGGATCGCCCATCTCAACCGTCCAACGCTCCAAATCGCCTCCAGGCCAAGACGTGGTAGTACGTGGCGTATTCTCCCTCCTGTAGCTAGTACCCAACCGCCGCCATTCTCCACCTCATTCGATCCCCTTCCCCGCCGCTCGGCTCACCAGATCCACCGCCGCCGCTCACCGCACCCTCTCCTCTCTCGCCTCCCGCCGCCACCGTCCTCTGCTTCTCGCCCAACCAGCAGAGCCGGAGTTGGCCGGTGCTTCCACATCAGGACGAGCAGATCAAGGCTGGCCGGTGGTTCTCTCCGCCGGCGACGCACACGGGGCGGGAGGAGGAGGAACCCCGTGCAGTCAGATCCCGACCACGACGACGCCATCCAACAACAAAAGGTCCTTCTTTTTTTCGTTTTCCTCTGTGTTTTGCCCACCATCGATCCTTCTGCAATTTTTTTACATCTCCTCTCTTTCCAGATGCCAGCTGACCGGATGGATCCACCGCGCACAGAGGAGCTTCTCCTCTGGCCTGACCGGGCCGCCGCTGCTGCCGGCGTCCACCCGGATCTTCTGCCGCCGCCGTCATGTTCACCGACCTACTCCCCCATCCCAGGAGCTGCGCGCGAGAAGGCCGTCAACGAGGATGTAGGTACCACCTCTCCCTCTCTCCCGATTCCTCACCATCTCTATTCTTGTGGTAGATCGAAACATACAAGGAAATGATAGATAATGTACATGCATGTCAAGGTCCAAAAGAACCCTTTTATTTCTTTCATTTTGGCTCTGCTTGTCAGTATTTCTGCAGCTGAATCACCGATTGATAATGTACAAAAATCCTTATCTGATAGCTAATTATATATAGACTACTAGTCTTTCACATTAGCGCATCCCTGGCAACCCAGCCAGCTTCGCTTTATGACTCATGAAACGATGGAACTAGTATGCACACATGTAATTTTCTTGCTTCATTTGTTTTCAGTCTTTTTTCATATGCAGTCTTCACATACTCTTCAATCAGGTTGATTCGAGCTACTGCTAATGTTCACAAGATTACATAAATAATATTGCACTCTGCTGTATTACATAAATAATATTGCACTCTGCTGTATTACATACAAATTAAATAACTAGTGTCTTCTCTTCCAGTGCCGTGGAAGCGTGCTTGTCATCTAGGCTGGAGGTCCCTTACCCGACAGCCACGCCGTAGCCGTTCGGTTCTGCCATGGACGACTCCTTACCCGACAGCCACGCTGCCCTACTGCTGCGGCCTGGCGTGAACGAGCTCCAGCACGAGGTGTCACACTCCCTAGTTTCAATCTTGTTCAAGCACCTGTTCAAGCACGAGGTCTTCTAGATTTTGTAGTACATGGCAGTTCCATTTAATATGCTCTGGCATACCTTTAACAAATCTGGAACCTTTTCATCGCCATAGAAGGCATGAGTTCGCTGCTATATGTGTTTTGAGCATACAGGTTTTACTTATGGCCTAATAGCCTACATATTGTTGGGGAGCCATAACGAGTGTTGTTTCTCGAGAGCTGTGTGTGGTTGTTGCAAGTGCAGCTGTTAGTTACGGCTAGAAGGTCGTTGCTAGCTAGCTGATGAGTAAATCCATTTTGTTGTTGCTGTGTTCATGTGAAATGGTCTTGTAGTTGAGATGCTTTGATATTACCTTTTGTGTTAATAGTTTGGATCGGATAAATGATCCGCTGCGTTTGTTTTGTTATTGGCAGGTTTGGGTGTCGAGATGGAGAAGAGGCGTCAGTCCTGCTCTTTGAAGCCAGCCATTACCTTTGTTGGTTGATTGGATGGGAGGTGCGCGACTGGAGCTGAGATGTTTTAGTTCCACATTCTGTGTTGATAATTTGAATCTGATGAATGATCCACTGTGTTTTGTTATTGGCAGGTTGCAACACTTGTTGTCGAGATGGAGAAGAGGCGTTGCCCTGCTTGCTCACTCGTTGATGTCGTTTTGTTTCCGGTGCTCACTCGTCCATGCCATCGCGGTTGCTCCCTCATTTCATGGCTTGGGCGAGGATGTGAACCTTGTTGCTGTTGTCTCCATGAAGCTTACGGGGTTATATAGGAGGTGATGTTCTTTTTGTTTTAGACTTTTCAGTACGCAATTGTAGCAGCAACTTGTGGTGGCCTAGTCTAACTTGTGTGTATTGCTTGCTGTAGTGAACAAGATTTTCCATTTCAGAGTCTGGTAGCAACTTGTGGACGCCTAGTACGCCTCAAGGCTCGAGCTACTCTGACCCGGGCATCAACATGAATTCAGGTTAATTTTCGTCTTGCTGATCTTGTCTGTAAAAACTTCCACCCCTGTTTGTTTCTGTGACTCAAATATAGTCATTTGTACAGAATCATCAACAGCCATAGCAGCATGTAGTGCTACTATGAAATTCAGCTTATTTAGTTATACCAAATGTGTCTTGGAAGAGCCACGGAATTTGACTGTTCTGCACTGTTTTCCACCAATTTGCAATGACAGCAACGTCGGCTAGACACTAACATTGTGTCTTAGATCAGTCTAGCAAAATTGTTTATATGTAATCGTTATGTATACTATCAACCGGCCTTTAGCGTCTCGCCATAGTTTGCAGCTACTTTTTATTCAGTAGAGAATAATCCTTGACATGCTAAGGTTTTGATTTGTCTATGTTTCTCGCTGCCTCACTTGTTTCTACCTTTGCTGAAATTTGTTTCCATGTCCTTGTTGAATGTGTAGGCTGCAGAGAAAGCATAAATTTCAACTGAACTTGTTGAATGTGAAGGCTGGAGATGGAGGAAGAAGTCGCTGTCCACCCGGAGCAAAACCCTGGGGTCTTCTAGTACAAGGACAAGGAA
This sequence comes from Poa pratensis, assembly GCA_947311845.1. Classification (NCBI taxonomy): domain Eukaryota; kingdom Viridiplantae; phylum Streptophyta; class Magnoliopsida; order Poales; family Poaceae; genus Poa; species Poa pratensis. The sequence goes on along the minus strand of CAMZMU010000058.1, from coordinate 589,637 downwards.
GCCGGTGCTGTTCCTCTATGTTTGCCGCCTCCACAAGGATGCCGACCTGCGGCTGGTCTCCTCCGACGGTAACAAGGATCGCATCGACATGAAATGAGGTATGCGTCATGCCCGAATCCCCATAGTTTTTTCTTTAGATGCTTATTGCCATCACCAATTGGGCTGGTTTGTTCAAGGTTTAATCGGCAAAACTCTAGCTTTTGCCAATAGCGGCTCCTGTTAGCTTTAGATGGTGCCAATTGTGCCAATATAGTAGCTCATGTTAGCTTTAGTGAACTGAAGGCTAAAATTGTGGTGACTTTGCATTGGCAGATGGGAGAGATCATTCGGACAGGCCCGACAAAGCAAAGGGCATGCCGGTTCGGCTCCAGCGCTGCTGCTGGCCTTCCACGCCTCGCCACCGGTCGTAGGCTCGGCTGGACCCCGTCATCGATTAGTCCATGATGTTCGGCATCGGCTACGTACATGCCGCTCTGGTGAGCTCCTCGTGCTCCATTTCTTCTGTCTACATGATCTGTGGTGCCATGGATGAGCCGTTGCGATTCTATGCTGCGCCTTCATTTGGTCTGGTTCGAATTTGTCAACTTTGTGTCATGTATTTTTTTTTCGAATATTGAGATGTTTAACTCTGCATCATTTAAAAATTGTTGTACGCAATGGTATCCCTAATCTAGTGCTAGTGGACATGCTCAGCTAGACTCCGTATGAAAGTAGTCATCAAAGGCATTATTGTTTGGTATGCCATCTGGCTTTTCTCTTGGCTTTGTTTTGGGCTGAATGTTGGCTTGATGCTATTGTGCTGTTTGTTTTGGAAAGATGTTTCTGTCTAGTTAACTTGTGGGATTGGTTTAGTTGACTTAATCAATGTCAACATTAACCAGATTTTTATTTCTGGGCTAAACCTGGAGCTTGACTTATTATTTAAGTTTCTTCTGGTATTGCTATAATTTGGACTAGATAAAAGTGTCTAGCTCTATTGGGATTCAACAAACGCAACGTTAAATGCCAATTATGTTGCTTTATTGTTGCCCATGTTGCTGCTTGGCAAACCATGGATTTCTGCCTGACTTGGAAATTGTTTCTAGCTTTATTGCTCCCTTAATGTAATATGAAGGTTTTGGGCCAGAGCAGTTCCAGATTCCTAACTTGAGCTTGAAAATTTTTGTCTGTGTTTTTATATTTCAGGGAAGAAGTGGAGCTAGAGCTGGCCAGGAGGTAGTTATAGCCGTTGGATCTGGCCGGAAAGCAGCGGTGGGCTGCTTCTTTGACTCCGACTGTTTAGGTGAGTCCTCGATCGGCTAGCCGTGGTTATTGTGTGCTCCAGCCATCGAGCCGATGACAATCTGGTTGATTAGTACTGGGTGTCTTGTTTGTATGGTGTACATGGGTTTCGCCTAGAGGAATAATAATGCTACTAGTGTGCAGTAGTGAAGTGGTTGTCCTTTTGTCTAGCATTTCATGTATGTTGAAATCTGGCGGTTGAATAAGGTGCTGTTGATGCACAGCAAATCCTTGTTTAGATGCTTTGATTAGATGTAGGTTCAAACTGATAAGAAGAGCCATTTGCAAGGATTTTGTGGTAGGTGCTGGTGTTGTAGCTCATCTACCTTGTTTGGTGTTTGTTTGATGTTTAGGACTGTGTGATGGATATCCTGTGAGTGTGTGCTCTTTGTCTTGGTCAGTAGGGAATCTTGATTGATCAGGTATTGCTGGTTTCTGGTAGAACACAGAAACCCTTTTGATGTTTTGACAGTATCAATCTCATGTAGTAGTTGACGTGCTAAGAGTAGGAAAAGTTGGTAATAAATAACCTGTAGCTAGATGACCAGAGTGTGGTTCCATGATACGGTTGAAAGATGCATGCATGCATGTCGGTGTGTCATTTTTGAGCGAAAGCTTGTGCATTTAAAGTGAGTTGAGCATCAGCCATTTGTAAGTGTCACAACAAAGTTCGCTAGCTCTTTGTTTGTGTGTACACGTACATAAGAAGCATCAGCAGCAGCGAGAAATGAATGGATACATTGGTAAATGGAGATGCTGACATATCTGTTTGGTCTCTGTTTGCAGCAGGGGAGGGTAATTAAAGGCCACGGCGTGCTGTTTGCTGCTGATGTCTCCCTGAAGCTTACGGGGACATATAGGAGGTGGCGTTCTGCTTGTTTCGGATTTTCAGTACGTGATTGTAGCGGCAACTCGTGGTGGCCTAGTCTAACTTGTGTGTGCTGCTTGTTGTAATGAATTTAATTTTTCCATTTTAGAGTCTGGCAGCAAACTCGTGGTGGCCTAGCACGTCTCGAGGCTCGAGCGACTTCGACCTGGGAGGCCAGGGCTTCCTTGCCTTTCTGTAGGACACGGAAGGCAACCACGCCAGGCCCGAAGACAACGGCGCCGGCCTGATCAGTGCGGAACCTTTGCGTCATGGTGTCGGTGATAGGTGCTTGGTCGTGTTATTCTAGTTCGAGTCATGGAGTATATCTCTCATTGATTGTAGCAGCTCGTGGTGACCTAGTCTATCTTTGTGCCTAGTGCTTTGTGTAATGAACCATTAAGATTCCTATAATTTGCAGTCTTGTGGCGCTATGCTAGGTGATCTGCAGATTCTCATGCTTGCTTACCTTCATATGTATATGGGGACGCTGGTGTTGTTTTCCAGTTGAATGGGTCCCAGTTAAATATTTATTTGCTCAGTTAAATATTTATTTGCTGATACAGACAATGACATGCCAGCCAATTTGGTGGTACAAAAATGAATGTCTCGGTATGGTTTTGGTTTTCGAATCTTTTAACTTTGAATATCTCCTGCGGCTGCAGCCACGACCAACGACTTTGAAGCCATAACATATATCCAACATGCATTAACTAGTAATAAACCAGCTGGTTTAATTTGCTATCGGCGACACCTAAATCCTGTAGTATTTTTTATGACCATCGTTCTTTGTCGGACACAAAATTCTTGTAGCAATAGAGCTAAACTCTACAAGGTTCTCCGTGACAAATATACCAAAACAGAGTTACTTGAAACGGCGCGCACGAATCGTTCCCTTGAGTCTCCTGGAAAGGAATGTCGGTTTCCATAAACCGAATCGTCACCCTTCATGTAGCTTTGATCCATCGCCCTCGACAAGTATGTACAATCCGCGCCCAATTGCCTCAGCCCTGCCTGCTCTCTTCACCATTGTCTTCCAGCATCACCCACCTCCGCTTTCTTCTTTGAACACCTATCCACACTGTCCTCTTTGAACACCTATATATCCACGTAGGGCGTACAGCAGTTTCGACTCTAATATGATAGCTTAGCCTAATATATTAGGATCCTAATTTAACGGTGTTGCGTCTGTCTATCCAGGGATACAAAAAAAACAAAAGGAGATCCCCAAGCGCATGCTAGCTAACCGGAAAGGAATGGCAAGGCAAAAAAAAAAAAGGAGATCCATCCACACGGGCATGCATGCATGCTAGCTAACCGGGAAGGAAAGACAAGTCCACACCATAACTGCAGGCAACAAAATCCGAGGGGCCAGAATTAATGGGATCGCTTTGGATACCATTCCGTCACAATCCGAGGTTGCCAGTTTCAAGGCGTGTGTTCCCAGTGCCATGTCACCGATCCGAGACATAGACGAATCTTAGCCGTCCGTACCACAAGAAGCCATCCGAGGCCGAGCTATTCTCCACTCCCGCGCGCGCTGCCTACCTGATCTCTGGCCTTCAATCTCTGCCCTCCGACCTGGCTCTATAAATCTACGCCCACTGTCGCGGGAGACGCGAGTTGTGCGCGGGACTTGGGACTTGGGGACTTGGGCGCAGGGCCAGGCCCAGGCCGAGCGCGAGGAGGACGAGTCATCAGCGTAGCGTCCGGGGCGAGCGAGCTTTTCTTCCAACCTAGCGAGCAGCAGCAGGAGCATGCTGCTCGCATCTCTTGCAGATGGACGACGTCCAGAGACACGACGACGACGATGAATATCGGTACTGAACCCCTTCAAGGTCCAGCACAGAGTGAAACACGAGGAATCCGTTCTTCCCCGTACGTCACATGTGGCTGTGTGGTGCAGGATTATGCTGAAGCTGCACTTTTCAAGGTCCAGCAACGCTCCAGTGTTGGGAGGCTCCGGCCACGATGGTGCATTCGCCCATGCGTCGTGTTCTCCGTCGTCGCTGGCAGATCAGGAACGTCAAACGAAAATCACGGGGCATCGACGAGAACTCAAAATCGATGCATAGCTGGCTGGTGGACCACGTGTCATGGTCATCTTAACCGTAGGTTTCACGGTGTGTATTGAGCCATATATCCAGATTCTACAATCGAGATAGTTGGAAGCCTAAAACAAACAAACTCCCCCACACCGACGCTCTACGATTCATGAATTATGCCCTCGACAAATATCGCTCACTGCCAAATTCTATGGACGGTCCTCCGGTGGCATACAAGAGTTTGGCTCCCAGGGTGTCGGTAGTCTATCATTTCATGTGTCGTCCCGCCGTCGGACGTTACTATTTTGTGATAGCAGACGGCTATTGCCGATCATTCCATGCACATGTCATCGAAGCTCATGAAATGGGTAGCTATTACTATCATTTCATGTGTCGTCTCATCGTCATGGTGACGTGGTAAAGAATCTTGGGTGTACGGATATTTCCTTTCTTACGAGTCCTAACTTATGCTTATGAGCTCCGTTCGAGGTGATTTGAGAGCCGTTGGAAAGCTCCGTGAGAGTAAAGGTTTTCATGACTTGTACCTTTGAGCGTGTTCCCGCTCAATTTTGTTTTGGAGTTTTCCTGCATTTTTTGCGGCTATAGTACACTATTTTGGTGTTTTTCGCACAATTTTATGGGGTTTTCCCACCCAATTCTCATTTTCAGGATTCCTTATTTTATGCTATAAGATAGCTTTGCCCGTCATTCCATATTCCCCGTCACATTTGTTTTGACGTTTCTACAAGCCCGTTTTTGTTTTCCCATTCGTTTACATTTTTGGCGTTATCCGTATGTTTTTGTTGGCTATAGGACACTCTTTTTTTTTTGTTTTACTCTCGTTTTTGTTTTCCCGTCCATTAACATTGTGACGTTATTCCCTTGCATGCATGTAGCCACGTGTGCCAGCTGCTATTGCTGGCTCTTTTCAATTATCCAGTTGGTGTCGAATTTAAGCTGCTCCTTCCACCAAGCCAACATGCTTCCGTATATATATGGGATCGGTTCTCACCAACCTAACTCCCTCTTCCTCACTCTTTACTGTCCTGTCCCACACGCATGCAGGTTCCCTCGATGGTGGCGTACCAATCACATGCCCACACAAGTACACGTGCTCGTACTTAGCCCTGCTTCTCCCGCTCGATTCGTCGAGCAAAAAAGAAAGAGAATGTACAAACAAAATTCTTGCTCCTACATCTACATTTTATGCCTCGTATATTTAGCTCTTCCGACACTTTAAATGGATCGAAGGTAGTAATAAGTCCGAGGAAAAAAAGTAGACGAGAGCAATTTATCTTGGTAAGTCCTCTGAATCTAGATGTGAAGATGACGACGACGCTCGCGTCTCCTCTGGCGATTCGCGCCGCCTCTCCGTCGCCCCGCTGCTCACCGCCGCTGCCGTCCTCCCCCGTGCCTGAGTTCGTCGCTCGGCCCTCCCCTCGTGAGGATCCCCGCTCTCCTGCGGTGTTGATTCCTATCCAGGGCGAGGTCGCGCGCTCTCATGGAGGCCAGGCGGGTGCGCTGCAGGGCGGGGACTCGCCGGGATCCTGCGCATCGACTAGTTCGGTTCGTGAGGATTCCCCTTCCCATGTCGCCCGCCGCAACGAGTTCTCTCATCCTCGTCGGACTTCCCCGGGACTGCGAGCTCTGAGGTCGGCCCCGGCAGCTGTGATCGCGCCCCGCGATTGTTCCCGGAAACCAACTAATGCTCCGCCATGGCCGGGCGATCAAGCTGCCTTTCCCCCTCTGCGACCTGAAGGCGGGCTCTCGGATTCAAATTCGGGCCCCAGTCATGGCGCTGGCGCTCCAAATCGACTCCAGGCCAAGACTTGGACACCCACACGGCGGCCTCCTCCCAGCGCCCGTGCTCGCCAAGCCGGCACACGGCGACGCCGTCGCCAGGGCCTACGGCGCAGTGGAGCTTGTCCTCGGCCGAGCCGATCTCCCACTTGGCGCTGTCGCCGGGGCAGAGCACCACCTCTACGCACCCGTCGCCGGGCTGTACCCCACGGCCGTGCCAACGCCCTTGCGCCACCAGCCGTGCGGCTGCCGAGTTGCATACGAGAATAGCGCGTCATCGGCGGGGTCCAATTTTTCACGTCGCGGCCAGTGTTTCCCCATCCATTCTCCGGAACGATGCAGCGCCTTTTACTTGGGATTTACGTTTTCATGCACATGTTTCACTTTTCAGACTTTTCCCGCCCATATTTGAGTTTCCCGCCCATTTTTCACAGAGGATCGTTAAATGCGTGTCTCAATATTGTTTTTATTGTTTAGTTACGTATCCCAAACCGAGAAGCGTGACGCCGCCGTGGTACTTAATTTCAATAGCCACGCCCGAGCTAGGGTTCCGACGGTGGTATCTCGACATGCTGCATGCATGCATGTACGTACTACGGGGACACCAACACCAAGACAAGCTATCTACTAACTTTAAATCGTACGTTCACGTAATGTACGTGCAATGCATGCGTGCGGTCTAAAAAATACTTGCACTTCCTTCTTTTAGCTAAGATAAGAAAGTTGAACCCCTCGTTTCAAAAAAAAAAAGAAGAAGTTGAACCCCATGCACGCACGCAACAACGCGCGCGTGTGTGTTGTTTTCCATCATCCAAGAACCGCTCCGGCGGCATCATATCGTAGGCACCATCTTGGATCCATGATATATACTACTCCAATTATCGAACAGACCAAGGACGAAGAAGCATGCACGAGACATCAAAGGCTCGTAGGCGGCTTAGTCGACTCGTCAAAGGTGGCAGCCGACCGTGGCATGAGTCTCACCGAGCTACCGCGCCGACTGTGAGACTTGAACTGCCCTAAATATTATTATACTTTTTTACACATATTTATTTTATTTCATGAATATTTGTTATATTTTTGTGAAAACGTGGTCAAAGTTTGAATGGTTTGACTTTTTAAGGAGCATGTCTTCATCAAAGGAATCATGTATGTGTACCTTGATCGCCATTCCACTACAACAAAAGAGTCACGTAGAGACGTCATTATTTAGACGCCTCCTGAAACGTCTTTACGGTCAGATCTAGATTGTACGTAGAGACGTTGCTTGAGACGATTTGATAATCGTCCCGAATATCTAATTAAATTTCCTTTTTTTTGCGTACGAGCGGAGTAAAAACTTGCAAAGAGACGCAATTTGAGACGTGGTTAATACGTCTCGTTTAGGCCCAGCCCATCAAGCAAATACAACTAACCCTATTTACGGATCTTTCAACCTTACACGACTCCTAGATCCCAAACCAGAAACCACCGCTTTCATTCCCAATGGAAAAGCCGCCGCCGCCTCTCCGATCCAACATCACAGCGCGCGGTGCGGCCGCCTTGGCCAGGCTCTCGCGGATTCTCTTTTCCGGTGTCCCCAATCTCAGTTACCTCGAGGTTACCGGCGGCCAACGGAAGATGCTGGTCAATGCTAGCAAGGTGCTCGGCCTGTATATCGCTTGATGCCTCTGCATCGCCCCACAACAGCAGATGGAGAAGTGATATATCTATTGGTAACTCATTTAATCCGTCTTACTCTATCAGTCTATCGACTTTTCTCCAAATTCATTTGTAGATTTCGTTGTCTATGGGTAAACTGGCCATCTTGTGTCCGATCGTGGGTTGGATCAAGCATGTGTTGTCAGGGCTTGTAGGATCCATTACAATACTATGGCCTATGGGGATAACAAGATTCCTTCAGACTTACTTTCTAATTCTAATAGAAGTAATACAATTAACCTTGTCACCAATGGACTGAGTTACACTTTTTTTTGCAGAATGATCGAAAGTGAGTTAGCACTTGGAGTAAAAGTCATTGAGTATGTAATTTCGTCCACAATCACAAAGTACGTACTGTTTTGATCTTGGTCTCTTATATAATATCCATGAATTAGTTCTGTGTTATTTTCTGGCATGTGAATGTTTTTGTATTCCGCTACAAACTAGATTCATGGTAACGGATTGGAATAATTAATCGAATTGCTGTTGTTGGATCGTATGTTGTTGATCACTTAATGGATCCTTACAATTTGTCTTATTCGATGTGCAGCAAAATAAAAATGATCAAAGGTACCAAACCTTCCGGGCAAATGACTAATACCAGGCTATAAATCTGTTAGATGTACAAAGTACATTCATCATGTGACGTGCAACAAGGAGTACTCAACAATCAGAAAAATGCAGCTGACAAGGGACAGATTGTGTAAGTAATATCTCACAACTGTTTTACTTTGTTTCAGAAAATATGTACATGCGCTGAGTCAATATACTCCTTAGAATTTTCAGGCATAAATAAAAATTAATTGCTACAAATCAGCACATGCCAAATCTGACTTGGTCGTCGTGCATAATCCAGCTCCCTTCTTTGTCATTTGCTTGATGGGTTATAGAATTCTCATATCGTCCCTCCGTCGTTCCACGTCGATCGTAGGGTAGACCAAATCTTAGTCTTTATTTGATTCTCACCTTAACAAATATTTTTGTTTTAACAATCTAACAAACTAAAACATTTTTGGTTTGTCTAACTAACTCACGAATATCGAAAACTAGGTTCCGTGTAAATTCACAACACCAAAATTTAGAGAAAATGTTTCTTAGTCGATTTTGTATAAACCCGTTTAAGACAATGCGCGTGGAACAGGTGAGAGGAGAAATTGACGAGTAAGTCAAAATAGGATTTTGCCTGCACCCCATCGGTAACATTGTTCGAGTCCAACCATGATTTTGTAAAATCCCGTTCCTATAACAGGGATAATTATCACAACAAATTAGTCTTCCAAAAAATAATCCCAATACGTGTTTTACGATCAAATACTCCTAATCACTTCGACTTCATGCTAGTCGTGCATATTAACCAGTAGTATTTCTTCCCTAAAAAAACTACTCCTCTGATCCGAAATGATTGACCCAGAAACTGAACTACGGCAGTAGAAAATAAAATGGGGCTGACGACACTCAATTCTTTTTCCTTGAGTACTCTTTTTATTGTCGAAAAAATATAGAGGGGCGTGGGTGCACGGTGCATCCACATCTTTTCCTTAACCGTATCGAACTCGTACATCAGATATGTACGGAACTGTTTCCGCGGAAGGTGATTCTAGGGCTTCCACAGTCCAATGACCGATCGAAGCATGGACTTGCCGCCGGCCGCCCCCTATCCAAGCTGGATTATGTTCGCGTACTTTGGGTGCTGCGACGATCCGGACGCCAGGACTGTGGCGCACGCTAGCACATCGAAAGGGCGTCCTGTCAGCGTCTCCCTCGTTCTCGCGGCGCCGCCGGCGGCATCAGGCCTGCGCCTCCAAAGCCCTGGCCTGCCGGACGGGATAACCATCAGCTCTCGTGCCATCGCGGCGCACCGGGACTCCGTCCTCGTCAACATAGAGACAAGGAGTGAAGCCTGTCACGGTCACGACAACAGGTACACGTCTGACTACTTCCTCTACTGTGCGGGCGACGCCGCCGCAGAACCCTCCAGACCGCCGTCGCTATCCCTCCTACCTCCTTGCTACCTCACAGAGCAAGAGGAGGGGAAGCCGAAAGCCACGCGCCATATGGATTCAGATGGCATCGCGCTTCTTCGCCGCGGGCAAGACGACGTGCTGGTGGCGGCGTTGGATTCCGGTGTTAAGGACAGAAAGGCGACAGGGCCGGTGGAGCTCGAGCTGTGCCTGCTCCGGTACGGCGATTGGGAGTGGGAGCCCAAGAGGTTGTCCGTTATCCACGACGAGGGGAAGAGGGACGAGGTTTCCCGTTGGTGGACCGACGCGGTGATACCAGTTGGTGATCGATTCTTGTTCTGGGTGGACTACTTCCGTGGCATCATCTACTCCGACGTGTGGCATGAGATGCCTGAGCTGCGATATGTGTCTCTTCCTGTGGATCCTGGCCGCTTTAGGATGGACGAACGCGGTGGCTCATCCTACCGGTGCGTTTGCGCCACTGACGGCGGCTCCAAAGTCAGGTTTGTGGAGGTCTCACCACGCTGTTGTTGCGGCTGCCCTGGCGAGACCGCCTGCCCGGTCTCCCGCCACGGATTCACCATCACCACATGGGCGCTCAGGATGGACGACATGAAGACGTGGGAGAAGGTTAGCGTCATCGACTGCGATGAGCTCTGGTCCCTCCCCGGGTACCACGGCGTCGTCCCACACGTCAAGCCCGAGTACCCCACAGTGAGCCTGGAAGATCCGACGTTCTCATCTTCATGGTGCGGAAGGGCATATACGACACAGGCGTCGATGGTGACCTTGGGACACGATTAATTGAGCTTGACACTAGGCGCATGGAGCTGCTCTCCGTCTACTATTACGACCGTGCATTGTGCTACTGCTTTGACTACATCTCCTCCCCGGTCTCCCAATACTTCGACGCCTCCTCCCGCAGCCATACTCTTGGAAGAAGAAAAGACACTAATCTGGAAACACCGGCCAGGCCATCGAAATTGACCTTGCCAAGGGTGGCTTCCCCCGAATTGATGTTGGCGACACTGCGGGAGATACCTAACTTGGCGCGAGATGACATGCTGAAAGCATATGTCGTTATTGTGTGGGATGAGAGCCGGTCCAAGTTCAGGTCTCTATTGGCGCTTCCGATGGGCATGAGGAAGGATTATTGCCTCTTGATCGGAAAATTGTCATGCTTTGATGTATAGAAAGGTTTTGGTAACTAGTTATGTTGACATCTTAATGCGCATTTGATTATATTCTATACTACTATTAAAAGAGCAAACTCGTGTTGATACATTAAATTTGAGCCCTTCAATATTTGGCCAGTGGTCCAGATTGATCCAATGTTTGACAACTCAACACATCTTTTCGTTTCGTGATAATTACGGGATTTGCCACCGCTAAAAACAAAACGTTCCTTCGCCAGCCGTCTCGGGAACCAGCAGGCCGACGCTGAGTGCCACGGCGATTCTTCCGGGCTGCCGCCTAAAAGCTCGCACCGCCGCCGGATCCTCTGGCTGTTCCGGCGGCCGATTCACTGAAGCACGCCATCGAATCACGACCCCTTGCCGCCGCCTCCGAGTCAGTTTGCTCTGCCGCCAGGACCTTGGTCCGCCGCCGGGAGATCGCTGCCACGACCTTTTGCCGCTGCCAGGAGGTAGGAGCACCTGACGGTCGCGATAGTCCTCCACAGTGACCAGTTGATCTACTCCAGACCGTCCCGTACGGCTCTCTCTATAGCTTCTGTATTTCTTCTCTCACGAGCACCAACCTGTACATCAGCCATAGGCCACGCCGCTGCCAGACCACGCTCCGATCTCCGATCTCCAGTACAAGGCCATCCTAGGCCGATTCCTGGTGGAATTGTGTCGCCACCGCCGCCATCGTCCTCCCACGCCGCCGCCACGAGCCCTGCGCCGACGCCGCGGCGTCACCAAGTAGAACAGGCACTCGGGCAGCGTTCGTCGTCGATTCAGGAGTCGTCGTCACCATGCAGAACAACATCAGGAGCTTCCTTTGTGCAAAGCTATGGCGCGATTTCGCTAGGCAGACAGCTGGGCTACTTCCAAGATTCAGTCCACGGAGGCTGCTTGCTTTTGCGCCCCTTTGGTGCTGTGGATTGAAGACTGTGTTGCATGTCGAGGCTGGGCTTCTGCTTCGCTGAAGAAGGGTGAATACTCAAATTTCGGTAGCCCTTCAGGCACTCGGTTGCGGAAAGAAGTTCAGATAGCCGCCGGCTGCCGTGTCATAGATTTCCTGTACTTATCAAGCTCTGGCATTAAAAATTGCTGGTTGTTGCACGTGATGTATGAGATGTCGACCACCCTGTTCCAACTTGCGGGAATTCGTATTGCTGCGACCCAAAAATTGTGCCCTTGAATGTTCGGGTTTTTCTTCTGTCAGTGAAGTTCAGACAACAACAACAATGTAGCCTCACTGTAATGTTCGAATATCCTTTTGTAGACTCGGATGTGATCTAGGAGCAGCAATGCAAGCTGTATATAGGTTCTCGAAAACTCCCCTCATGTCTTTCTTGACCATCTTCTCTCTCTGTCACTAATTATTTGAATTGTACCTAATGTATTGTGCTGAGAAATCAAATTTTTGCATGGGATCAAAGGAGAACTTGTATCTCGAAGCAGCTCGACTTGACGTTCCCAAATCAGCAGCTGCAACAAGAGGCCATGGAGAAGAATGGGAGAACTCGAGTTTTTTTAAGATGGGAAGAGAGATCTCCATGTACTAAGATTTAATGCAATATAGTGATGAATCATGTTGGTCGAATTGTAGTTCTAAGATTTCCTTTTTGATAATTTATTATGTGTGTTTTTTTAGAGAAAGGTAATATTGATTATATGAGACGTGCGTGCACGTGCAAACTCACTAGTGTGAAGAAAGCTGAAAAATATATTTGATATGGTTGGTGCAACTAGACCTCAAGTTTGTAAGAGAATACATATCAGATACACATACTCTATAACCGCAGTGTATGAGAAGAACCGGGATCCATTATAGAAGTTGATCAGAAATAGAAAGCACCACAAAGTACAAAACATAATAGTAGAAAAAATGGTGAGAGAATATGTTATGATGAAGAAAGCTAAAAAATAATCCACTTTAGCTGGTGCAGCTGAATGTCAATTTATTGTGATACAGTATAAATCAGATACGCATATTCTAATACCCATCGCGTATATATCTTGCCAATGTGAAGAACTCTCCACTGTGTTGAGCAGAACATAACTTCGCCTCATAACATGTTAATACGATAGTGGCTTTATCATAAATCCAACACGAGGTCTTTTACCTAATCACCTAGACTTGCCCACCACACGTAGAAGAGGCATACATCACCTTGATTTACAAGCAGTTCATACTAGCTAGACAGGGAGCTTGCGAGACAACTCGATCGGCAGGTTTTGAGGACAACACCTGCGTGCATACATGGAGATGGCGGTAGAGTGTTGAAAATAAAAGCAATTTTTCATATGATTTAATTCGCGAAAACAGTAAACAAATCATGACTAGAATAATAGGAATTAAACTAATCATGCGATCTACTAAAACAATAGATAAATCGAACGATTCTAGAATAACTACTACAAGCAGAAACTCTATCAGTATTTCAAACAGGAAGATGAAGAGCACGTACGATGCAGCAGCTGTGGAGCCGCTGGCGTCACCCATGTCGTCGATGAAGAGGTTGGCGATGTCGGGGAAGAAGTCGTCGTTGGGGAAGAACTCGATGCCAGTAGCCGCACGAGTGCGCTCCCCAAAAAACTGATCGCCCTTCTCCCGTACAGGATCAGAAGAGGCGGGGTTCCGGAGACCTACTGTCCCTTCTGTCGGTGCACGCCGGAAGACGGGATGGAGAAGACTTGGAAGACGGCGGCGCAAGGTTCTAGAACTGGAACGGCGAGAGGCCATGTGTTATTCGTGTGACGGCTAGGGTTTTCCTCTGCATATATAGTGCGGGTCGGGTTGGACGTGGGTGCGGCCCACGATCGAGTCGGTAATGTCTACACGATCCAAAAGAATCAGAAACTACAAAACAATTAACGCATCCGTTAATTATTAATCAATGACTCAATAAATTTTCCTGGACTGCAAAAATATAGGCATCGGCTCATTCTCGCAACCCGTGGCGTGTCGTGTCGTGACGAGACGAGCGAGCGGCGGCGGAGGAGGAGGAGGAGTGCGCACGAGATAGCTTTGTGTTCTCACAAGCTTACCAAGTAGCACAACACACCACTATATAAGGTGGTGCAACTCTCTCCCAACTAGCAATGTGGGACTAAATTTTAATACCACTCCACACACAGCCACTACATGAATGGGCCAAGGAAAATTTCATAATTTTAGTTGGGCTTTAGCTGGCCCAAGTACAAGTCCACAAAATTCCAACAATCCCCCACGAGGTCTCATTGGCACATCTCACTAATTTGTTCCAAAATATTGTTTTATATATCCGTGCTTAGTGAAGACTGTTAAGTTGAACTTCCACTTAGAAACTTATGCTACACTAGATCACAAATTCGATAGTGGACTTTGTCTTGAACTACAACTTTGCTGCGAACTAGTTTCACACAAGCCCTTGACCGATACTGTGCTGCCGCAATGCTTCCCCGCAGGTGGAGCTTATGCGTCATACTCCAAGACCTTTCATGATTTTATTAAAGAGCACCCAACTCTCACGGACTGCGACGTTTAGCAGTCAGACTCATATAGGTGTATTCCTCAAGAGATGCTCTGCAGGACAACATATCCGCTTACAAAAGTATGCCGCTTGGAACACATTAAGATAAATATCAACCTGCCATACAGATCAGGAGAGTATTGCATCTTCACGGAGTGGGATAGTAAAATATAAGGGTACTCTCCTCTCAGCTGTCCAACAGCTTGTCACCCACTTCTATTTCACGGGATCTCCGATCACATAGAATGGTTTACCACTGTGGACAACTTATACCGTGGGTCTCAAACCCATCTCCCTCGATGCACTATCTATCACATTACGTGATAAACCCTTTGAGAAGGGATCTGTCAAATTCTTAGACGTTTGGATATAATCCAACGCAATACTCTTCACATGCCTTGATGAATTTAAATTATCCTTAGAACTTTTAATCTTGACTGTCACAGTTTGATTATCACAGTTCATAAGGATAGCGGGTATTGTTTTTTCAACCACAGGTAAGTCCATCAAAAGCTCACAAAGCCACTCTGCTTCAACAGTGGTTGTGTCTAATGCTGTGAGTTCTGATTCCATAGTTGACCTCGTTAAGATGGTCTGCTTGCAAGACTTTTAGGAAATAGTGCCACCACCGAGTGTAAACACATAACCACTCGTGGCCTTAATCTCATCATCATCAGAGATCCAGTTTGAATCACTATAACCCTCAAGTACCCTCGGATACCCGGAATAGTGAATTCGATAGCTCGCATTGCCTTTTAAATAACGCATAACTCTCTCAAGAGCATGCCAATGATCATCTCCTGGATTAGAAACAAACCGGATCAACTTGCTCACATCAAAAGAGATGTCAGGCCTCATGGCACATGCCAAATACATAAGACTGGAGGATCATCTGCTACCCGAACGGCACGGACTGGATGCACCATGGCTACATGTCCCTCTTCCTCAAAAGCGACAACCCGTTCGCCTCCAAGGACGGCCCGGCGCGGCTGGAGGCCAGCGTGCTCGAGCTCGACCGCGCCGGGAAGGCATGGTGTACCTAGGCCACGGGAGACGAGAGCTTCTCGAGCTACCGAATCTGGGGCTGGCAGGACCTCGAGCTGGTGCGTCTCGGGTCCCCGGTGTTCAAGACGGACCTGCAGAACACCTTGAGCTACGCATCGCCGACATGGACACCGATGTGTTCATGGCCCTGTTCCAGTCCGTGTACACTGACGGCGCGCTGCCCGAGACGCACCAGCTCGAGGTGCCAAGAATGGTGGAGCGGGTGCTGGTGGCGGCGGACAGGTACGGGCTGGAGAAGCTGAAGCTCGCCGTGTGGGGAGGTGCTGTGCGCGCACGTCGACATGGGCTCCGTCGAGGCATCTCTGATCTCTCGACGATGATACCTTCATCTGCACCTTGTATACGCCAAATCAATAGCATTAAATACATCATGAAATGCATCTTCATACGACGTCCATGTAAATGTTATTGTTGTCGGTTGTTTCTTATATTCACTTCAAAAAACATTATATTGTTACATTTTGAAATTTCACTCATGGCCGGCAGGCAAGAATCAAAACTTTGGCTTGTTGTTCACTGGCCCTCCGGCACATCCACCTTCTCCAACCAAGGTCCCGGTTCCCCTTGTCATAGCCATGTTATTTATGATTCTTCCACTTTGACATCAGTTCAACCTGTCAAGTCTCCTATTCGTGTTCTTACTACTGTTGATATTCCCCTCTATACCGCTAGTCGAGTCACTCTTAGCACATTTTGAATGTCTGGCATGGTCGGTCGAGAACAATGGAGTTCCAACCCTGTTGTTAGGACGTATAATCATGAACTTAGATATATTAAACTATAATATTTATTATTGTCTATAGGGCATATATCGGCCTTTAGGACGATCATAACATTAGGGTATGATATGCATCTGTATACCTATGAAGTATTTAATTATGCTGAAAATTTGTGAGGCGATTTTTAAATTCTCGTATAGCAATTAAGGAGTGAAATAAATGCCTAAGAAAAAATTGTGAGGCCATTTTTTAATTCACGTATAGTATTTAATTATCTCTTTGGATAAGCGTATGTGAGGCAATTTCTAAATTTTCTTAAATCAATTAATGAGAGAAATAAACGCCTAAGAAAAAAACTTCACAAAAAAAGGAAAAAATTATGCCTCTATAACTAGAAATGAACCAATATCTATCTATGCATAACACGTAAACATCAACAAACTCTATATTTAGCTCTTCATCAAACACATGCCATGTTTAGAAGTGGAATTAAAACTAGCCGTTTGGATAAGTGTTGCTGCCCAACACATCAATATCTCATAAAGATAACCATGTGAGCATTGTCATACCTTGGCTATATTATAAATACTAATCCTGGGTATATACTTTCATAGACTCAAAGAAGAATATCACACATTACCCCATCGATATGGCACTCGGCTTCATCAATTAGTGTTCTCAAACTCGATATGAGCTATCGAGATTGTATTGTCACCTTCGGGGCCTTATTAAGCTCTTCGTACACACCGCCTCGTTATAGCCCCAGAGCCGTAAGCGTGTCAGGTAATCGCAGAATCTCCTTCCACGATGACATGCCCGAAGATGCTGACAGGGAGCCATGCGGATACTGGTCACCTTGGATTAAGCCTACGACGGCAGTCCGCAGCCATCACACGGGTGATGAATCGGTGGAAGACACGCCGGAGCATCGCGGATGTGGCCATTGGGCAGCCATGACATGCACGCATAGCACTTCACCAACGATCTACTCATCTGCGCCACTGAGTACGCTCCTCAATTTGAGCAGGCCGGCCAGCATATGCGACTCAGACAACTTCCAGATCGCGTGGATCAAGAAGATTGGTTGAGGAGGAGGACCGCGCTAGGGCTGTAGGACAGCGGAAGAAGATGTCACGACACCCCCGTCTTCCAGGGCGACTTCCTGCGGTGGCGACGGGGGCGACGCACGTCGAGGACGGCCCTATGGCTTCTAGTTTGGGCGTGGAGGCTCCTTCGGAGTCGCCTGCAGGCGACCCGGGAGGCATGCAATTAGGTTTTGCGTTGAGGTCTCTTCTGGTATATACTCTATGTTGCCTCAACACGTCGTGTTAAAAAACACAACAACTCTTGTTGATACTACAGCAGAACGATATGCTGATACGTAAGAGAAATTGCTTGTGGCGAGATGGTTAGGAGCCAGTTGTACCCGGTCCACCGGACTGCAAACCCCATGTTTGAGTTTGAGACTGGTATTTCTCATTAAGGCGGAATATTCATTAGCGGGAGACGGCGTTCCCGTCGAAGCCTCTGATGACTTTGTCAATCTCAAAACTCGACCCGTCGGCTTAGTATTTCGAAGGTGCTTATAGGATAGTGTGCTTGTGTATGTTCATACTTCATATGGGTCCACGTATATGTGAGTGTATGCACCGGCGGAGCTACCTGGTCCCAGCCGGGTGCACAGGACACCGGGTCCACTTAATTTTCCTTTACATACAAGCAATTTTCCACCCTATGTGCACCCCTGAGCCCATGATCTGTGCACCCGTGTAGCCAAGAAGGAGGGATTTGTAGAGCTGTGCACCCTGGAGTCGTTTGCTCTAGCTCCGCCGCTAAGTGTATGCGTTTATACTGTGTTTCGAAAAACAAATCTGCAGATACATACACCGCAAATGCATCAAATCTTGTCCGTCGTGAACTCGTGATGTATCCTAAGGCAGTGATTAAGAAGTACAACTCAATATATGATGTTCTTCACCCTTTCAGATTGTCCAACATACTGTCAGCGACCCTATTCCTTTACATCGAGTCCTTACAGGGCCAGTCCTGAGATTTTGGGGGCCCAGGGCGAAACTAAAACTTGGGGCCCTAATATAGGCATCATACCAGTATTAATAAATATACATTTAAAATGTATGTTACAACTTAAATGCATCCAAAAGAAGTACACATATCAAATAAAATTGTAAAAATGACCTTAAAAATTTCTTCGAACATTTGTTGATGGAAATTCACTTATGATGGAGTCGATATCAACGTCGTCCAATAATTTTATCTCAATCCATAATGTTGTCAAAACATTTGACCTCTCTTGTCTCATCGTTAACCGCCAATTGTTTTTGAATAATTTCAACTTTGTAAAGCTTCTTTCTCTCTCATAGGTGCTGTCTCAACTAAGATGCATCTTTTTTTTTATCAAGATTATCCCAATTTCTTGTATCATACTATCAGAAGTATTTACTCGTTGTTCATAAACACTAGCAGACTGTGTTTGTGCATCAGATGAACTAGCTACATTCGGGGGCCTCGGAATTGAAATCGACAAGATGACGAACTGACAAGCTATACTAGATCGAGGAAATTAGGATAAAAATTACAGATCACGAATTCACGATCCACGCCGTCAATCACGGATAGAAAAAGGACTGTAAGAAATGCGGCGTCGGCTTGGGGATTGGATCGCAAATCGCTTCAACGTTGCTCGCGCTTGATCTCATGCGAAGAGAACAGCAGCCGATAGGCACGCGACTAGCTATCATGTGTGTTTGCTTTGCCTTAGTGCTGCGATCAGGATCCGTCTAGTATAATGGGCCACGTTACTATAGCATGGCCGTCCCATTTCTTTTTTTCTCCTGCTGAATACATATCTATACAGGTATAGTCTCTATCCTACAACGTACCTGCGGCGGGGCCCTTAGATTTTGGGGGCCTAGGGCGGCCGCACACCCTGACCACCCCTCCGGGCCGGCCCTGAGTCCTTACCGTACCAAACAGAGTTAACTAATGGCGGAATTGTGTTCACGCACGCCACGGGCTACTAGACTAGATCTGTCTTGCGATCAATCCACCGCGCGCGTAGCCACATGGAAACAGACGATCAACCCTCCCACGATCCTTCACCGCCGGCCGCCGTGTATCCTCCTTGGATTTTGCTCGAGGACGAGTACCATGGTGGCTGCCCCGATCCAGATGAAAGGACCTTAGCCCACGCTCGCACCTCCAAAGGCCGTCCCATCAGCGTCTCCTTTGGTTCTCGCAGCGCCGCCAGCGACGTCACGCCTGCGCCTCCACAGCACCAGCTGCTTACTGGACGGGTTAAACATCCGCTCTTACGTCCTCGCGGCCCACGGGGACTCCGTCCTCGTCAACATCCGGACAAGCAGCGACGGCGGCTTCGACGATTCCGACGACGCGTCGGACTACTTCATCTACTGTGCCGGGGACGCCGCAGCCGACCCCGTCCGACCTCCGTCGCTCTCCCTGCTGCCTCCTTGCTGCCACAGGTGCTACATGTATACAGACGGGACTGCGCTTCTGTGCCGCGGACAGGACCAGGTGCTGGTTGCGTCGCTAGATTTCAGTGTTAAGGAGAGAGAGGAGTCAGGGCCGCCGGAGGCTCGGCTATGCCTGCTCCGGTCCGGCGACTGGGAGTGGGAGCTCAAACGGCTGCCAGTCATCCACGACGAGGGCAAGAGGAAGGAGGTTTCCTGCTGGTGGACGGACAACGTAATACCCGTCGAAGATCGGTACTTGCTCTGGGTGGACTACTATCGCGGCATCATCTACTCGGACGTGTGGCAAGCCACGCCCGAGCTGCGTTACGTGTCTCTTCCGGTGGAGCCCGACCACCGGAGGAGCAGTGACCGCGCTGGGTCGTCTAGCCGGAGCGTATGCGCCACCCAGGGTGGTCGGGCGGTGAGATTCGTGGAGATCTTCCCACGCTGTTGTTGCGGCTGTCCTGGCAGGACCAGATGCGCAGTCTCTCGGTACGCCTTCACCATCACCACGTGGGCGCTCAAGATGGACGACATGACGACCTGGTACAAGGTCGGCGTCGTCGACTGCGATGAGCTCTGGTCCCTCCCGGGCTATCACGGAGTCGTCCCACGCATTAGGCCCGAGTACCCCACCCTAAGTCTGGACGACCCTGACATTCTCTCCTTGCGGGTGGAAAAGACCGAGTATGACACGGGCGTCATCGGTGACCTTGGGACATGGCTCATCGATCTCGACACTAGGCATATGGAGTTGTGCTCCCTCTGCTACTACAAACCTGAATCGTACTTGTGCCCCAACTTTGTCGTTTCCACGGTTTCCCAATACTTCGAACCCTCACCGTGCAGCCGTACCCCGTCTATTCGAAAAGAAACCGAGCTCGAAGCACCAGCCAGGCCATCAAAATTGACCTTGCCAAGAATGGCTTCCTCCGACGAGATGTTGGCAACGGTGCGGGAGATACCCGACTTGGAGCGTGATGACATGCTTAAAGCGTTTGGTGTTCTTGCGTCTGATGAGACCCAGTTCAAGTTCATGTCTCTGTTGGCGCTCCCGATGGACATGAGAAAAGATTATTGCTTCTTGATCGGAAAATTGTCTTGCTTTGATGCGTAGACAGGATTTTTTATCTTAGTACGTTGACATCTATCCCAATGCACATTTTATTTTACTATGTAATATGAAGAATAAATTACAAAATGTATTTACTGTTAAGGTGGAATCGGTGGTGACGGCAGAAGCTAAATCTTGGCCTGCACATACGGACCAACACCACCTATCCCAAATACTCACGAGTTCACCCCTCGCTCCAAAGTGCAACATTTGATCTGCGGCTAATATTATATGATTTTTTCATGGTTTTAACTAAAGGGATATGATAATCTATAGCAGCAGTCCTAAAGACAGAACCACCGGACGCCATGTCCGGCCCTTTGATGGACATGATAAGAGATTTGACTCTTGATTCAAATTTATCTTGATTTCTATATATTGATTGACGGGTATTGTTAACTTTGGTATGTAGACATCTCAATGCGCAATAGAAGAAAAGGCTTAAAAAATATCTATACTATAGCTGGTGCAATTGGATCGATCTGATGTTTTTTAATAAAATACATATCTGATACGCAAACTATATAACCCAGTGTATCTTGAAAAATGTAAACAAACTCTCGTAGTGTGTTCTGCTTTTAGAGTATTCATTCTAGAAAGTTAATACTCCCTTTGATCCTAATTAAATGACGCGAGTTGCAATGTATATTTGCACTTATCTAGGTCTTTCTCCGGACATTCTTTCCGAATCAGAGGAAGTATGATGATAACATGGGTTGAAATCGCTCAAACAACATGACGCCTTTTCCCTGATGGCTTTTAGCATCACACTCCCCGCTTGGTTCCCTGTAACTTAACCAAATACATAGGTGAAGTTAGCGAGGGAGGCGTATGAGAACAAAAGCTGTAATTCCTTGTTGGTGATCCCTCCATACATGATTGTAAACTCGTTGGCTGTTGATTCTGCCGTTTAATATATCGTAGCTGTTAAGTCTAAAAAAAAATTACATAGGTGAAGTTTTATTGACCTGTTTAGATCCGCCTAAAAATCCGGCGAATCTGTACTATATAATATGCCTAGAGGTGGTGATGGTCATGTTACGTTTTTCCAATTTCCGATTCTACCCCTGAGGTTTGGGAGAATTTACGTCCACTGCCACCGCGAAGTGAAATAACGATTCACCGTTTGACAATGCATTTGGATAGACGAGGAGGCAGGGCGGGCGAAACAGGTCTCGCGACCATGGCGTCCAGGGCGAACTGACGCCGCCGCCCGCCCGATCTGTTTCCACCGGCATCCCCTCCAGGCGCCGAGACCAGATCCGGCTACCCTCAGCGCCCTCTCTGTAGCAGCTTGGTCTGCTGAAGCCGCGACGCCGCTGCTCCCGGGGATTCCGGCCCACGTCCTCATGCCCGCGGCGGCGGCCAGCATGGCCTCGCCTCTCAATGGCCCTTCTCCCGCCGGCGTGCTCGCTGCGGCTGCCCTCGCCTCACGTAGGGCGACCCTGCCGCCGCGAGGGAGCGAGGCCCGTACACGGCACCACCCCACCATAACCAGCTTCTACTTCGGCCACGCGCCGCCAATGGCGTGCTCGTCCGGCTGTCGGGAGGCCGCGGCCCTCTTGTTGCCCGCGCAACTGCCGGGCGTCCAGGACCCTTTCTACTGCCCGCGCTGCCGTGCTCCATGGCCGACCCCGGGCGTGGACGGCCTTGTCGCTGCAGCCCGCGGCCTGGACCTGCTCGCCTTCGCCGCCGTGCCGGCGACCGACCCTGGCACGGACGACCTCGTCACCGCTGTCGTGCCCCGGGACGGCCCCAGCCCGGATCTCCTCGTCGCCGCCGTTGTGTCTGCTGCCGCGAATCAGCCATGAGCCCATGACCGCCGCCCCAGTTTGACCTCCTAATGCGACAGGTGCGCCGGGATCCCCGCCATGGCCAGCCCGATTCCTGTCGGCAGCTTCTGCCTCAGCCCTGCGCGCCCATCTTCATCAACTGCTCCGGCGGACAAGAAAACCACGAGTACGCCTCCCCTTTGCCCTCCTAGGCCTCCGTTGTTCCTGTTCTTATTTTTCTTGATTGAATTTCTTCCGCCATGCCTTGCAGTACGGATGCACCGCCCATCCTCCGTCCGCACCGCGTCTTTGTTCTTGCCAACGAAAAGTTACGGACATGCCATGTCGTGCTGTATATTACTTCAGATGCTCACAAATTTGGATATTTTGCGTGCAGTTTGCACAAGAGGACACCGGCAGTTAAGTTAGACTGAATCTGAATGAGTTGTCCTGACGTTGCTGTGCTTCTGGACACCGACAGTGAGCTTTGATTTCAGTTCAATTTCTCCACCTTGCATCAGAAATGTGTCTGATTGATTTTTTTTGGTATGAGATGTTCAAAGAAAGTTCAACATGATAATTTGCGTCAGTACAATCATGCTGTGGGTGAAGTACACAGACCTTTTTTGACATTAAGTACACATATTTTATGGCATAGCAATTGAAAAGACACACACTCTAAAGTCTAAACCTGCATGGAGATACATACGGTGGTCAGTCAGTGGAAATACATAACTTTATCGAGAAGTTTGATGCATCCTTGTTGTTAACTTCGGACTTGGACAAAATGTCTCATGATCTTCCGGCGTCCCCATCTATCCCGGCACGCCAAGATGTTACTTTGCTGATGTGGTTTAGTATCTAGCATCGCTGCGTAGCAAAGAACTGACGAGAGATAACAGAGAGACGGTGGTTCAAATGATACGATACGGAGAGGATAATGACAGCTAATGCGTGGACGAGAAATCAGTGTAAAACAATCAGCTTTTTTGAGCAGTACACTCATATTTCGGTTGTTTCCCTACTAATATTTAGGCCGTACACTCACATTAAAAGAAAATATACAAACGTCCCAAGGGGAAGTACACATAAACGTCCCACAACATTTTTTCTTCTTCTTCTTCGATATATTTTCCTGAGATTGCATCTTGTTAATGCATGAATCTGATTTTCTTTTGTAAGTATATAAATCCACGGATTATTCGGATACATATGGATTAACAATATTTTTGGAACTTGCATTAATAGAAAAATAAATACATGCATAAAAAAATATCCAGTATATATTCTTGGCTGTGAAAAAGATGCTCTTTGGATCACCTATACGTAAATACATGCATAACAAAAGAAATATATCTACTGTATATTCTTGGTGGAGAAGATTTTTTCACATAATTCATTGGGGGTAAAAGAGTCTTTTCACATGCCTGTTTAACAATGTTAGTGCTCAAAATACACTAGAGGGCCATGTTAGGAAGAAAATAAATTAAGGTGTCAAATTGGCAAGAAAAATATTTTAGGAACAAATAGGGAAGACGATTTTAAGGATGGGCCATATAAGGAATTTTCTCTCAATTTCATTCTACTTTCACTCAGACCATAAGTTCGAATTTGGTTGCCGCTTAGATTTGCATAACAGTATTGTTAATTTGTCATCTTACACTTTTATGAGATGTATAAATCGTTATTTCATCAGCCCGTAGCAACGCACGGGCATTTTGCTAGTCATTAGTAGTATTTCTTTCCCTAAAAAAACTACTCCTCTGATCCGAAATAATTGACCCAGAAACTCAACTACAGCAGTAGAAAATAAAATGGCGCAGATTAGCCGTGCATATTAATTAGTAGTATTTCTTTCCCTAAAAAAAACTACTCCTCTGATCCGAAATAATTGACTCAGAAACTGAACTACAGCAGTAGAAAATAAGATAAATGCCAAGGACAACCGTGGGATCAACGACAACCTTGTATCGCAGATCAGGTATTGGGCGGGAGAGTGTGATCAGTACTTCAGAAAAGAAACAGAGGCAAAGAACCAGGTACAGAAAGTACAAGATGCCTGGCAAAAACCCAAGGATGATTGGCTGAAAATAAATGTTGATGGGGCTTTCTGCGAGGAAACAAAATTTGGAGGCTGGGGATTCGTTATTCGCGATAGCGATGGACATACCAGGGGATCGGGTGCAGGCGTCATACCCAATGCTTTGAGTGCAGCACATGCAGAGATTCAGGCGTGCGATGAAGCAGCAAGAGCTGCGTGATTGTGGCATGACTCGAGTCCAGATAGAATCAGACTCCCAGAACCTTGTACAGGCCATGCAAAGCAAAAATTCAGATCGAGCAGCTGAAGGAATTATCTACAGAGATCTACGTCTCTTCATGTTGCTGTCTTTTAACTCATTTGAGTTTATCCATGCTCCTAGAGCCTGTAATAAAGTAGGTCATGTTTTAACAGCTTACGGTGCGAAACAGCAAGACACTAAAATGCTTTGGCCAGATTTGCTACCGCACGATGTAAGTGTTTTGGTGGCCACCAGCGCTTTGGCTGTGCCTCCTATTTAGTGGAATCTAGTGTTTCCGTTAAAATAATAATAAAAAAAACGGCGCTGACGACACTCAATTCTGTTTCCTTTAGTTTTTTTATTGTCGAAAAAACATAGAGGGGCGTGGGTGCACGGTGCACCCTGGTTCATCCACATTTTAATTCCTTAACCGTATCGAACTCGTACATCAGATATGTACGGAACTGTTTCCGCGGTGATTCTAGGGCTTCCACAGTCCAATGACAGATCGAAGCATGGACACCCATGCGGATCAACAACCCTCCGACGAGTCTTCGCCGCCGGCCGCCGCCTATCCAAGCTGGATTATGTTCGAGTACTTTGGCGACTGCGACGATCCGGACGCCAGGACTGTGGCGCACGCTACCACATCCAAGGGGCGTCCTGTCAGCGTCTCCCTCGTTCTCGCCGCGCCGCCAGTGGCATCAGGCCTGCGCCTCCAAAGCCCTGGCCTGCCGGACGGGATAACCATCAGCTCTCGTGCCATCGCGGCGCACCGGGACTCCGTCCTTGTTAACATAGAGACAAGGACTGACGTCAGACACGCCCGCGACAACCGGTACACGTCGGACTACTTCCTCTACTGCGCGGGCGATGCTGCAGCTGAACCCTCACGACCGCCATCTCTCTCCCTCCTACCTCCTTGCTACCTCACAGAGCAAGAGGAGGGGAAGCCGAAAGCCACGCGCTATATGGATTCAGATGGGATCGCGCTCCTTCGCCGCAGCCAAGGCGACGTGCTGGTGGCGGCGTTGGATTCCGGTGTTAAGGACAGAAAGGTGTCAGGGCCGGTGGAGCTCGAGCTGTGCCTTCTCCGATCCAGTGATTGGGAGTGGGAGCTCAAGAGGTTGTCTGTCATTCACGACGATGGTAAGAGGGACGAGGTTTCCCCCTGGTGGACCGACGCGGTGATACCAGTTGGTGATCGATTCTTGTTCTGGGTAGACTACTTCCGCGGCATCATCTACTCCGACGTGTGGCACAAGACGCCGGAGCTACGATATGTGTCTCTTCCTGTGGAGCCCGACCCCTTTAGGATGGACAACCGTGGTGGCTCGTCCTACCGGTGCGTTTGCGCTACTTACGGCGGCTCCAAAGTCAGGTTTGTAGAGGTCTCACCACGCTGTTGTTGCGGCTGCCCTGGCGAGACCGCCTGTCCGGTCTCCCGCCACGGATTCACCATCACCACATGGGTGCTCAGGATGGACGACATGAGGACGTGGGACAAGGTCGGCGTCATCGACTGCGATGAGCTCTGGTCCCTAGCCGGGTACCAAGGCGTCGTCCCACGCGTCAAGCCCGAGCACCCCACAGTGAGCCTGGAAGATCCTGACATTCTCTGCTTCATGGTGCGGAAGGGCATATATGACACAGACGTCGATGGTGACCTTGGACACGATTAATTGAGATTGACACTAGGCGCATGGAGTTGCGATCCGTCTGCTATTACGACTGTGCTTTGTGCTACTCCTTTAACTACATCTCCTCCCCGGTCTCACAGTACTTCGACGCCTCCTCCAGCAGCCGTACCCTGGCAAGAAGAAAAGACACCGATCTGGAAGCGCCGGCCAGGCCATCAAAATTTAACTTGCCAAGGGTGGCTTCCCCCGAATTGCTGTTGGCGACACTGCGGGAGATACCTAACTTGGCGCGAGATGACATGCTAAAAGCATATGTCGTTCTTGCGTGCGATGAGAGTCAGTCCAAGTTCAGGTCTCTATTGGCACTTCCCATGGGCATGCGGAAGGATTATTGCCTCTTGATCGGAAAATTGTCATGCTTTGATGTGTAGAAAGGTGTGGTAACTCGTTATGTTGACGTCTTAATGCACATTTGATTATAACTCGTTATGTTGATTACTATAGTTTGTGCGACTAGACCTCAAGTTTTTATGTTCCTCAGTTCAATGTTTTTCTACACTTCGGTTCAAGATATATTTGCAATAGGGGACATATCCACCTTGGTTCAATGTTTTTGTACATCTATATCTTCTGCAGACTTGTCTCAACTTGGATTCTGCCAAGACACACTACAAGAAAAATGTCAACTAGTGACCTTTTGATAGTGACTTTCAAAATATTAGTCATAGATCTATGACCATTTTAACCCACTTGGTCATGAGCTGGTTTGTAGGGTCCTAATCCAAAAAATTAACGACCAATTTGGTCAAAAAAGTCATAATCTATTTGTACAAATTGGTCATAATGTAGACAGCAGTTGCGTATGACCTTATTTACGACCATTCTGATTGGTCATGAGGAACGATTGGACAGCCACCTCATCAATCATGCCCACGTGGCAGCCATATGTCGCTTACGTGTCCATATTCAGTCATGGTGAACTCGCTGACAGGTGGGAGCCATTACCAGGATGTGTTGGTATGACTGGACTGACACCTCAGCGGTCTCGCCTACATGTCACTTCATCGCGCCTACATGTCACCGCCTATGTGTCATTTGTGCTTACGTGTCACCACACTGACATGTGGAACCTGTTGACAGGAGGTGTTGACTGTTGACAAATCTGTCAAGTCAGACCCGCAAATATGACATGTGAGACCCGCAAAAAATCACTAAAAATTGAAACTTTTATTTTTGTTAAAAAGAAAACATTAAAATTATAATAAAAATCAAATAATAGGAGACATTTGGCATCTTCAAAAAAACTTTAATAGTTTAAATATCCAAGTAATCATTAATTCAAAATTGGAGTTTAGTTTAATTTCTTTTATCCAAGGTATTTCAATAACCCCAATTTATTTAAAATGATTTAAAATTTCTCAAAGACACCTTCATCTCATAAAATGTTTATTCCAAGTATTTGATTGTAAATATTTAACTTTTGGCTATTTATTAAAAACCTAAAACCATATTTGCAAAGTGTTTAAAATTATTTAAAGCATATTCTATTTAAGAAAATGTTTTGATTCAATTATATTTATTTGAAAAACAAATAAGTTTAAAATCACTTATTTTCAATATTTACATTTGTGGTAATTTTATTTGATTTTAATAAGTAACAAATGATTTTATTAAAAACCTATTTTAAAATTGACATAAAGTGTCAATTAAGTAATTATGCAATATTTTGAATTTTATTCTTGAAATATATTGGAAAAGTGTGCTTGAATATGTTAAATGATAGATATTAGTTTTATAAATTTTTAGAAACTAGTTTGAGTTGATTTGGACATTTAAAACAAAAGTTATAACGAAATAGAGAAAACCAGAAAAGAAAAAAGAATAAAAAAAAGGGACCTAACCTAACCGGGCCAAGCAGCCCAGAAATTAGAAAGAAAAACGTAAAAAAATAAAAGATTGGACAGACCAACTGGGCCGAAGCCCAGCAAGCAGCGGGCAGCCCAACCCAAGCCCATGTTCTATTCTTTTTTTCCTTCTTCTATTTTTCTTGATGGCCCGCATTTCCCTGGCCCATTTAGGCTTCCCTTTTTCTTTTTTTTTCCAGCAAGTAGCCTTCCCCTTTTTCCTTTTTATTTTCGGATTTGCCTTTGGACAGATTTTTAGGCAACCTTCAGAAATTCATATCAAATCAACCGTAATTCCGTTTTTAATGTTTTTGTAATCTATGGATTCGTATGAATGTGTAGAATACAGTGCTATAATAAAAACATATATTTTAGTCATGCACTAACTTGTTATTTACGGAATCATGTAAAGCATTATTTTTAACTATAGTTTAAAATTTGTAGTAAATCAACCGTTTATCCAAATTTGATAAACTTATACCAATTTGGTTAATTGTAAGACGAGAGGTGAATGGAAACATTTTAAGACACAACCATTTGGTTAATTGTAAATATTATGTGGTATAGTATTTTCGCAGATGATAACTCATTTCTGAGAACACTTTTTCAATACAACTTGTGTATTGCAAGTCTATATTTTTTTGTGCTAACTAGGTCACATATCATGACTCCATGCGAAGGTTTTCCTATTTTTTTGATTTTTTTTGAATTTCTGATGCCGATTTCAAAATACGGTCAAAACGACGAACATGACCGTTCATACCTAGGTGTCGAATCCTGCAAGAATCTTTGTATATCTCTGATGAAATAGTTACTTTTCTATCTAAAAATGATTTTTTCAAAAAATCATGAGCAAACTACGAAGCACTTGTAGTTCAAATTTGACCCGCTTCCAATTGAATCGGCAGAAATTTGTCTTTTTCACGAGAGGTGGATGGAAACCTTTATACACCCAACCATTTTGTTATTTGTACATATCATGTGGTCTAAAATTTTATTTAAATGTTGTGGTCCAATTTTGGAACAAATATTTGGTAGGTCCTTCACAAAAAATCCCATTTTTTGCACTCTGAAAATAGAAAATGACTTTTTCGTGCAAAAAAAATAAAAAAATTCTTCGACAACATTGTTCGCCACTCCAAGGTGCATGCTTGTGCAAAAGATGAGATCATTTAAACAAACTATGCCATGAAAGTGGCCATAACATCTGTCATTTGGCCTGAAAGGTGTGAATCTTCATACACGATAACTCATTTTTGTGAACAATTTTTAAAAATGTTTGTTGTATTCCATGTTTATATTTTTTTCTCAAAACTAGGTCACATATAATGACACATCGCGAAGGATTTGCAATTATTTGATTTTTTTTGAATTTCTGATGCCGATTTCAAAATATTGTCAAAACGCCGGACATCACCGTTCATACCTAGGTGTCGAATCCTGCAAGAATCTTACTATATCTCTGATAACATAGGTACTTTTGTATCTAAAAATGATTTTTTGGAAAAATCAAGAGCAAACTACGAAGCACTTGTAGTTCAAATTTGACCCGCTTCCAATTGAATCGACAGAAATTTGTCTTTTTCACGAGAGGTGGATGGAAACCTTTATACACCCAACCATTTGGTTATTTGTACATATCATGTGGTCTAATATTTTATTTAAATGTTGTGGTCCAATTATGGAACAAATATTTGGTAGGTCCTTCACAAAAAACCACATTTTTTGCACTCCAAAAATAAAAAAATGACTTTTTCGTGCAAAGAAAATAAAAATTTCTTCGGCAACATTGTTCGCCACTCCAAGGTGCACGCTTGTGCAAAAGATGAGATCATTTAAACAAACTATGCCATGAAAGTAGCCATAACATCCGTCATTTGGCCTGAAAGGTGTGAATCTTCATACATGATAGCTCATTTCTGTGAACACTTTTCAAAAATATTTGATGTATTCCATGTTTATATTTTTTGCTCGAAACTAGGTCACATACAATGACATATCGCGAAGGATTTCCAATTATTTGATTTTTTTGAATTTCTGATGCCGATTTCAAAATACGGTCAAAACAACGAACATGACCGTTCATACCTAGGTGTCGAATTTGGCAAAACTTTTGGTATATCTCTGATGAAATAGGTACTTTTGTATCTAAAAATGATTTTTGCAAAAAATAATGAGCAAACTACAAAGCACCTGCAGTTCAAATTTGACCCGCTTCCAGCTGAATTGTCATAAGTTTGTCTTTTTTATGAGAGGTGGATAGAAATCTTTGGACATGATTTTTTAGGGTTATTTGTACACAAGTTGTGGTATTATATTTTTAAAATATATTGTGCTCTAAGTTTGCAATGTATATATGATAGGTCCTTTATAAAAAACACCATTTGTGACAGTCCAAAAATGATAAATGAATTTCGCACACAGCCCTACCAATTTTTTGACGTGAAATGCTTGAATACCCGCAGAGATATTCAATTTTTTGACGTGAAATGACTTGAATAGTGACACAACACGAAGGTTCTCCATTTTTTTTGAATTTCATATGCCAATTTCAAAATACGGTCAAAACGGTGGACATGACCGTTCGTAGCTAGGTCTTGAATCTTGTAAAACTTTTGATGTATCTCTGATGAAATTGGTACTTGTGTACCTAAATATGGATTTTTCAAAAAATCATGAGAAAACTACGAGGCACTTCAACTTTGACCCTCTTCCAACTGAATCGGCAAGAATTTGTCTTTTTTACGAGAGGTAGATGGAAACCGTTTTACACGCAACCATTTGGTAATCTGTAAATATAATGTGGTATAGTATTTTTAGAAAATGTAGTGCTCCTATTTTACGACATATTTTCGGTAGTTGCTTCACAAAATAACCCGTTGTTTCCACTCAGAAAATAAAAAATGATATTTTTGTGCAATAAAAATAAAAAATTTCTTCGTCAACATTTTTCGTGGTTCCAAGATGCACGTTTGTGCCCAATATGGAGATATTTGAACAAACTATGCCATGAATGTGGCAATAACATTCGTCATTTGATCCGAAATACATGAATCTTCATAGATGATAGCTCATTTCCGAGAACACTTTTCGAAGACAATTGCCTGAAAGACATGAATCTTCATAGATGTAAAATAGTTTGACCTTCTTTTGTTATGCAAAACCTTTTATCCTATTTTTCAGGAAAAATAATAATAAAAGAAAAAGAACACAGAAAAAAGGTTTAGGAGGGCAGCCAGCCAGGCCCAAGGCCCAGCCGACCCCAAACCCTAGTTCCCACCTGCCCTCCCCCTTGGCGTTTTTCCTTCTACACCCCCGCCTCCCTTTCTTTCTTTCCCTTAACTCCCCCCTCTCTCGCAGCACAAAATGCACGCACACCACACCTGTCGATCCCCATCGCATCCTCTCCTCCTATCGATCCCCTCCTCTACCCGCAGCGCCGCCCTCCTCCTTCTCTCTGCACTCCATGGCAGGCACCGCAGCCTCGGCCCCAAGCTCGACCGGCTGTGCCTCCACGCCCTCGTCCCCTCCATGCTCGCCGCGTAGCGCTCTGACGACTCCGCCCGGAGCGCGACGGCGCCGCCGTTCCGAGCACTTGACGCCAAGATCCGCCTCGGCTCCTCCACCGGCCGCCGCTCCTCCGGGCTCTGCACCGCGCCGACGTCCTCCTTCGTCACGTCCTCTCATCCATGCTGGAGGTAGCTGCGTCCCCGACGGCTGCTGCTGCACCCGACCCCTCCTCGTTCCCTGGACGCGCTCGGGAACGTCGATGCCTGGTCGACTAGGGCGGCAGCCGCTGACGTTGGTGGCGGCTACTTCATCTACGAGATCTACTCCTTCATCTTCTTCTCGCGTTTGACCAGAGCAGAGACGGCTCATATCTGACGTTTTTATTGTCTTACTGGTGATTCAGGGCGCGGGTGCTGCAGGAAAAACCACAAGCCGCTTGAGGACCAGGACGGATGCAGTACAAACGTCGCCTTCGACACATTGCAGCCTCGCCTTCCATCGACGCCCCACCAGCGGCGCCCCGTCTTCTTCACATGTTGCCCTTGTAAGCTCATATCTCCCCCATGCTTCGGTGGTTCATGGTCTTTTAAGGTCCATCTCAATTAGTTTAGTAGTTGGTGTATGCTTGCAATTGTCCCTTAACTGACACGAGTAGGCAGTGTAGACTGTGGTAGCGTATATTGTATCTTGTGTGTGTGCTTGATTATTAGAGGTTGTGGAGAAGTAAGTACTGCTGGTGTGAATCGACATTGTGTGCATCTTAAAAACTATGATATGTATTGGCCTGATGCTTCAAAAGTAATGTGTCCATTTCTTTGTGCAACCCTGAATGTTAATCACGCAGTTTGCATGTTAAAATTGATGTAACAAACATTATCTTTTGCCAGTTTGCTCTGTCTGGTAAGAACTATGAACAGTAAGTTTTTTTGTTGTTGCCAATTAGCTTTCTGTGTCTATGCTCTTCATCCCTATAGCACTAGAGAGGACCTTACTAATCCCCATAGTACAAATTTCTGTATCAAACATTATTATTTCTGTCCTCAACAAGTGGCAGCCCTATGTTCTCTTTTTTGTTCAGTTACCTCTGTCAAATATAATCAACCTGCCTATGTTCTATTTCTTCTATTTGTTCTTTGATAGAAAAGCTGAAATCTGTACATGTAACTAGCCATCCCGTGTAACGTCTGTAGGCCTTGAGGTTAAGCCTGGACAGTCTATCAAGGTCTCACCTAAAGATGACTTCTTCCTGCATCTCTCCCAGGTTTGCTATCATCAAGCTCTTCACACGGCTTGGTCTTAGTTTTTATTTTCATTGTGCCATTTGCTTGCTTATGTACCCTATGGGTTAGTGTTGTTGATCCCTAGCATGACCTTGGTTGCCGTGAAGTTTTGTTGCTATTTGCTTGCTTCTCAGTGTCTCTCCCTCCCTGCAGGTGTCACCGGACGCAAGGGTGGAGCCTGCGCGTCTCTGTGGTGGTCTGGTCCTGGTGATCAAAATCTTGTTAATCCTTGCAAGTTCAGAGCCAGGGATGTTCCATTTTTCTATTGTTTAAGGGCCCAAAAGTATCCCTGTTTCATTGATCTCATGTTGGTACATGCAAGTCACGTCATAGTTATGCCCTATTAACTTCGAAAGTGTAAACTAGATTAGTAGTCATAAAAGTCCTCTATCTTGCTCTGTTACATACATGCCTTACTCGTTAGACTCAAAGTATATAAACTGTTGCTGTTACTTCATTTAGTTAACTGTTTGCATGGAAGTAAATCTAATATCTGTGTGTAGGACTAGTCTAGCAAATGAGCATGTTTTCATTTAAACTATCTTACAACCAACTTTCATTGCAGATAATGTACCTCATATTAATTTCTCTGCGAGATGTCTGGGTTCTGTAATTCTGAAATTCCTATTAGTTGAAACATTAGCACTGTTTATTAGGACTAGTATAATTCCGGTAACATCTCTTGATTGCTAGATTAGAATTATGAACATTAATGGAGTAAGAGATGTGATAAATTAATTAAGTTATTAATACTTGCTGTGGTTTGATTATCTTACAGCTATCCCCTTTGGTTGCATGATAGACGATGAGGACCAGATCTTCTTCAACTAAAGCCCCATCCACGACATCGACACGAAGTCAGGTATCTACTGCTCATCTTCTCGAAGAGATATGTTCCTAATGCTTGAAGCCTGATGCATGTAGCATGTGCTTCATGTGCTTGATGACCTGATGCTTGCATGCAAGTACTACACTTGCCTCTGTCTCGCAACATGTGCCTCTTGTTTCATGTAATTTATCTATTATCACTTATAGATGTTTTAATTCAATGCTGTACTACTTGCAAGTGTAGATGTATTGATGCAAAAACTTCTTGTTTGCGTACTGATGCCGATGCCCAGAAACAAGATTTTGATGGATGGCTTTATTTCAGTAGGCTAAAATAGGTTAATCTGCTTGGTTTGTTTGCGTGCAGATGATCCATGGGCTGAGCTTCTTCGTGTAATGGTAGCGGGAGTGCATGTTGAAATTACCAGGCACGAACGTTGTGGATTGTGGATGCGTGCTTTCAATTGTAGTGGACATCAGTGCAGCGGCTGACGATGGTAAGTTATGGTCTGATGGTGATGTGAACCTGGTTTTGGATGTTGATGATGTAAGTTATGATCCTGGATGTAAACCTGATGTGATGATGAACCTGATCTGAATAATGTAATTCTGGCTATGTGATTTGAATCTGGAAGAATTTGTGATTGAGTTATGTGATGGTGTGTTTATTTTAATACCCGGGGTCATTGCTGCAATTCAGATTTCCTCGAATTCAAATAAAATTTGGATTCTTGTTAATACATATTTGAAGTTCGGTTCGTACTGAGTAACTGGGCCAAAGAGCCCATGGGCCCCAAATCTTTGGACTCTTTAAAAGCCACGGCCCTGGAAATCTGTACAACGTAAAAAGGCCAAGGCCCGTAAAGAAATGGTTGGAACCAAATTATTCCGACCACATATTAGGGAGAAAAAAAAGTAAATGGGCCAAACAAAGTTGGGCTGGCCCATATAGAGATGTAGTTTATTTGAACAGAAATTGGAGAAAAAAATAAATGGGCTGATTTGTTCGGCTTGGCCCATCTGGATGACCACCGTGGACTGGCTGTTCTATGACCTTCTAATTTGGTCACAATCTTGCCACGTAGGATTGGCCACGTAGGATCTGACGTGGCTACGCCAGACAGTGCGTGACCAAATAAATTGGTCATAAGAGTTATGACCATCAAATTTGGTCATAGATGGTTATGACCAATTCAAAAAAAAGGTCACATATGACCGTTTGAGACGCTCCGTATGTGACCTTCAGATTTTGGTCATAAAAAGGTCATAGATGAAAAATTATGACCTTTTAGTGACCAAATTTGTGAGTCACTAGTTGACATATTTCTTGTAGTGACAGCCTTCAGGTTGCATTTGTCAAAAGAACACAGATCAGTAGCCGAGTTATATATTTGAATTTTTTGAGGTGTTAACGAAAGGGATATGATCGTCCATAGCAGCAGTCCCAAAGAGAGAACAAAAGAGAGAACTCAAAATAGTCTTAACATAGAAGAAAACCTTTAATGTCCAATGCATCAATGTCTTCTGCTAAGTGCTAAACATGGAAGTTGTGGCGCTTCTTATTGACCCCAAGATTTATGTAGGTTGTGATTTAGTACCTGAGAAAGGAAGCAGCAAGATTGATCATGAAAAACACTTGCATATGTACAAAACTTGTATGTATGAAAAGCATACGCTAGTGCATCCAAATTCTTCAAGAGTTCCAGAATTATATTCACTGATATGTACGGATAGTTTCTTCCAGGCCATAGAAGTCCATGCCAATAAATTTCCCATCAAAATCAATCAGAGGCCCTGGCACAAACACAGAAGTAGCAAACAAGGAAAGGTGGCATTTATTGACATACAAATGTGCCGATGGGTTTGAAACTCATACTCTGATGCAACTATTTGTTTTCATCATGCAAGAAAACACAACGTACTTTGGTGATTTTGCGTGTAGAGATCACAAGCTCTTTGCAGTTAAGCTCACCTGGCCGGTCTGTCAGTTAAGCTACAATCTCGCCACACAGGAGGTCTAATTTGCACCTGATCATCGATTCGTGCTCTTCGGTCTTATATTTCTCAGCTCGACTAGGACACCCACTAGTAGAAACAGAGGCATTGGTGCGCCCATTTAGTACCGGTTGCAACGAAAACCGGTACTAAATGGGGCATTAGCACCGGCTGGGTTCGTGCGCCAGCCGGGGCCACGCTGCTGGAATATTTAGTCCCGGGTCGTAACACGGTCCGGGATTAAGGAGGACCTTTAGTCCCGGGTCGTAATACAGACCGGGACTAAAAGTGTTGTGGCAACCGTTCGCCTGGCGTGATGCCTTTTAGTCCCGGGTCGTAATACGGCCCGGGACTGAAAGCCGAACCGTTTGCCTCCCCGCGCTTCGGAAGTTGTGTTTTCACGACGGATCAGAAAACAGAGGCCATTTGCTACAGTACGGGTTCTTCTTCCTCTTGCTCTCCTCTCTTCTTCCCCAAATTCTCCACCATGGATCCAATTGGTATTCAGTTTACTGATGATATCACAACACCATGCAAGACCCGTCTCGATGTCGCCTACACGAACGACTGCTTGAAGGTCCCGGGTCTTCTTTCCGATTTGAAGAAATGGCATGACGAGGATGAACACAAGTTCCTTGGCCTTGATCTCGAGTACACGCGTGATGAACGAGATGTTGCCGTCATCCAAATTGCTCACAAGAACCATGTCATGGTCTTCCAATGGTCAAGGTAACACGAACTAGCTTCTTGTAGGATAGGAAAATTGCATATGATATATAGCAACGTGTGGCCATTTATTTGAATCCTATTGGAAAGAGAACATCTTTTGATTCATAGGATAGCAAAATTCATAGGATAGCAACATGTGGCCATTTGAATCCTATTGGAAAGATAGCTTCTTTTGATTCATATAGGATAGCAAAATTTTATGGATAGAAACATACGTGTGGCCATTTGAATCCATTTTTTCATATAGGAGAGAGCTTCTTTTGTTTCATATAGGATAGCAAAATGTTGCAGCGATGTTTAACATTTGTTCCATTTTTGTTGTTGCAGTAGTACCAAGCACTGTCCAGCACTCATGGATTTCCTTGTCAACAGCGGCATACGTTTTTGTAGCGTTGATATAAGGAATGACAAGATCAAGATGAGGCGCACCTGGGGTATTGAGATACCAGCTGACTGCCACATTGATCTCCAGGAGTTGATCCAGTTTCGGCCATATCCCTACAGGACTGGGATGGCTCATATGGCAAGAGTCATGATCCACCAGAAGTACGCTGATATGAAGAAAGGATTCCCCAGTGAGCAGCACAAGGAGTGGGAGAAGAACCAACTTGACTGGATCAACCTTGAGTATGCAGCAATAGATGCATATGTTACATTCGAGTTGTACCGCCAGTATTTGGAGCACTGGTAGTAGATGGGTGTCTATGTCTCTAGCTAGTAGTATGTGCATAAACATGTGAATTTTAATTTCTGCAGGAAATGAATTTGAATCTCCTTTTTATTCAACTTGGATGGAGCCAATTTGAATTTTCTTTTTATTGAACATTGCAAATGAATATACATCGGTAGTAACGACAACACAACGACGTAAAGTCTCATGACTGCCACGTGCTTATGACGCAATTGCTTCCGGTTGCATTGGGGGAATTCTAGCGGGAAATGTTCGACTGGCCAACCGGGGACTAAAGTCGGGCTCACCCCTGATCCAACGGTTCACAAGCGCTTTAAAGAAACACACATCTTTAGTCCCGGATCGTGAGTACAACCGGGACCAAAGGCGGTTCCTTTTTTTTTCATCCTATAATTTTATATCACTTGAACTAGATAAAATCACTTGAGTAGCTAGCATAAACATTACATATGAATTCAGAGATACTAACAATACTCATGATCACATAAAGATCACACCATGGGAGAGAGAGATAAACCACATAGCTACCGGTAGAGCCCTCAGCCTCGGGGAGAACTACTCCCTCCTCATCATGGGAGTCAGCCTCGGGGAGAACTACTCATGACTCGGTGCTTTAGGGTTTTCACGAGGGGCAGCGTCGGTGGAATCCCGAGGGGCCCACCTCACCTCCCGGCGTGCCTGTGGGCCCTGTCGTGCCAAGGGGGAGGAGGCCACCTCGTGGCTCCTCTTCGTCTCTCCATCGGACTCCGTGACGGTGCTGGAAAAATATTGAATGATTTGTATTCAGCCGATGAACTGAAAGATTTTGTAGATAGAACAAAACATACGGTTTCCCCGTCGTGAGTGCCTGCATATCAAATGCACCGTTAGTCCCGGTTGGTAAAATTGCGCGGGAAGAAAACCATAATACGTAGCTCGGGTCCTTTTTTATTTAACCATCCCTGATACGGCTGCGTACCCGATTAGCGCGCCCACTTGGTAAAAACACGCCCAAAACACACGGTTACCCCGTCATACAGCCCAACGGTGGCTCGTGAGTGACTGCATATCAAATGCACCGTTGGGCTGTATGACGGGAATCCGAATGCTTTGTATACCAAAATGCTTTGTAGATAGAACAAAACATACGGTTTCCCCTGCATCCGTCAGCCCACCGGTGGCTCGTGAGACGGCAAATCGGCCTTCGATCCATGGAGCGGCAAGACTTCTTTGATGATTTGCAACCGTCCGAACAAGTGTTGGAGATGTTGCTAATCATCAAAGAATCTTGCCGCTGCTTGGATCCGACCGAGGGGAGGGTTCACCTTCAGCCTCCGCTCAAGGAACTCCTGCCTCTCAGAAATCTTGCTCTCTGCTACCCGTGTACTGCCAAAATGAACTACAATGAGTAGACACTGAGTGCTGAACATGTCCGGGAGGGGGGCTATATATAGGGTACGTGTGCTTCTTTAGTCCCGGTTGGTAACACCAACCGGGTCATGTGGCTCACGAAGTGGTCGTGATACTGCTGATCCAACGTCTCACAATCCCTCAAAAGAAACACACCCCTGATCCAACGTCTCACAAGCGCTTGGAAGAAACACACGATCCGTGTGCTTCTTCCTTATTGGTGGGATTCCCTTTAGTCCCGGGTGGAGTGTGCTTCTTCCTTATTGGTGGGATTCCCTTTAGTCCCGGGTGGTGATCTCCACCCGGGACTAAAGGGAATCCCACCAATAAGGAAGAAGCACACGGATCGTGTGTTTCTTCCGAGCGCTTGTGAGACGTTGGATCAGGGGTGTGTTTCTTTTGAGGGGTTGCGAGACGTTGGATCAGGGGTGTGTTACCAACCAGGACAAAAGAAGCACACGTACCCTATATATAGCCCCCTCCCGGACATGTTCAGCACTCAATGTCTACTCATTGTAGTTCACTTTGGCAGTACACGGGTTACTCACTCAAACAGGTTACTCACTCAAACAGGTTACTCACTCACACAAAACATTCCAGCGTCACTCACACAAAACATTCCAGCGTCACTCGGAGAGGCATCTTTGGGCAACCAGCGGCAAGACCTCTCTGATGACCTGCGACCGTTCCAAACGGTTGCAGATCATCAGAGATGTCTTGCCGGACGGTTGTAGATCATCAGAGACGTCTTACCGCTGCTCGGATCGAAGTGGCGCTCAAACACAAAACATTCGGGTTCCCTAGCTATGCCCGACACTGAATGCAACGACATTCGACCGTGAATCAGTGTCGGGCTGTAGCTAGGAGAAACCGTGTGTTTTGTTTCCCGGGTTACTCTCTCAGATATTCTACCAGATTAATTATTCAGATGCTAAAGATCATTAGTTGGAAATGCAGAGATAAAAAATACATTTTACACGATCGTCGTCGTAGCTAGACCAGCATTAGGGAATGACAACAATCTTGTGTACATAGATAAACCATTTGTCCTAACAAATGATGTGGCTCAGGTTAGTCATACTCCTGCCTAGTCCTATAATACTCGTCCTCGTAGTCGTCGTAGTCGCCGCCGTCGTCGTCGCTGTCGTCCGGCGGCGCTCGCCTGGACTGAAACTGAGGGTAGCTCAGGCGGGGGTTATCGCCAGCCGTGATGTAGTCCATGACTCTCTGGAGTGTCCGGCCGGCCCACCACAGCCGACGGCCGGCCTCGTTGAAGTTCGAAGGAGGCGGGCCGTTCTCCTCGTACCTGGCGAACGCCCTCTCACGCCGATTGATGAAGAAGGCGTCCCAAGTCGGACGGTAGTTGGGATTCCAGCGGGAATCCATCCGCTGCTCCGGAGTGAGCTCGAGGTAGTAGAGGTTCCTTATTGCCGTGTGTATCGTACTTACGAAAAGGTAGTATTACGAAGAGGTAGTACTTACGAATAATTATTTTATAAAACATAAAATGGTTTTGAGTTAGCTATTCAAATTCAAAAACTTTTGATGTTGAAACATTAGTGAGATTCAAAAATATGCAAAAGATAAAAGTTAAAGCATTTTTTAATTCAAAATGGCAAAATGGTTAATAGTTTGAATAGTTAGAATAATTATTTTATAAAACAGAAAAAGGTTTTGAGTTAGATATTCAAATTCAAAAACTTTTGATGTTGAAACATTAGTGAGATTCAAAAATATGCAAAAGATAAAAGTTAAAGCATTTTTTAATTCAAAATGGCAAAATGGTTAATAGTTTGAATAGTTAGAATAATTATTTTATAAAACAGAAAAAGGTTTTGGATTAGATATTCAAATTCAAACACTTTTGATGTTGAAACTTTTCTCAAAGTCAAAAATATAAACAAACTGCTAAATTCAAATTTTAAATGTTTAAAAAAGGTCCTAGTTCTGCTAAAAAAAAACTTTTGGGCCCTGTAGTCCCGGCGCAACCCACCGGCCGGGACTAAAGGGGTGGGCTTCGCGCGCGCAATTTCGCCGAGGCCCAAAAGCACCTTTAGCACCGGTTGCTCTGTACAACCGGTACTAAAGACCCTATAGTTCCGGGTCGTAATACGGACCGGGACTAAAGGTGCTTTCAATGCAGTTAAGACAGGGGATCGGCTGATCGATCCCCAAAATTTCGAAGTCCCTGCCGCCCGACGCCCTGCTCCAGCGACGTGCTCCCCGGCGGCGAAGCCCTGCCGCGCTCCGGCCTCCGCCGCTCCCACCGCCGCCGCCACGCGTCCTCCGCCGTGCTCCACGCCGTCGACGGCGCCGCCGCTTTCCGCCACGAATCGACCGCGCGCGCCGCCGGTCGTCCGCCTCGCCCTCCATCGACGCCGGCCGCGCGCCGGGCCTCCGCCGCGCCGTCCATCGACTCCGGCCTCCGGCGACGCGCCTCGTCGCCCCCGCTCCGGCCTCCACCTCCGCCGCGCCATCGCCGGCATTCGCGCCGCCACCGCCGAGGTATTTTTTTCATTTTTTTTAATTAGGTTGTTTATTACAAATTTGCAAAGTAAATGTGTGTTTATTACAATGCAGTTAAGACAGGGGAAATTTTTTGCAATTTTAAGTTAGCAAAGTTAGCAAATTTAAATTAGCACATTTAAGTTACAAATTTATATTAGAAAATATTTTAAGTTAGCAAATAGTTTACATGTAGCAAATATTAGCAAATATTGTAAGTTAGAAATATTGCAAATATTTTACATGTAGCAAATATTTTAAGTTAGAAATATTGCTAAGTTAGAAATATTGGTAAGTTAGAAAATTTTAGTAGCAAAGTTTGAAAATTTTGAGAACATACCTTTAGTACCGGTTTTGCAGTGAATAGAATAGGTGCATTTTAAAAATTAGTTGCATTTTAAAATTTTAGGTGTATTAGATAAGTGACTTGTATTGATTGCTTTAGTAATTATTTATAACAATTGATACTCATTTTATTTGATGCATGTTGAAATAATATTGTGTGCATTTTGCAGAAACTATGGATCCAATCCGCAGAGACCTAGAACAAGAAGAATTTCTCCAGAATATAATCCACGACGCCCCAGGTGCTGATCCAGCCGAATCTCCGTCGTCGTA
This sequence comes from Poa pratensis, assembly GCA_947311845.1. Classification (NCBI taxonomy): domain Eukaryota; kingdom Viridiplantae; phylum Streptophyta; class Magnoliopsida; order Poales; family Poaceae; genus Poa; species Poa pratensis. The sequence continues at coordinate 547,765 of CAMZMU010000058.1, read as the reverse complement.
TCTGAACCCCTCCGGGGATGGAATAGGGGTCGACCGAAGTGAGGATGAAGTCGACGGCTCCGATGATGGAGAAGGCGATAGCTCCGATGATGGAGAAGCCGGTAGATCCTTAACGAAGTCCGGCGAGGTATATATATAGAAGTTCGGCGATATATATAAAAATTGAGTTACTTGAGTTGGCGAGGTATTACTTGAGTTGTATATATATAAATTGACGAATGTTTCTTCTCTTAGGCCTCCACATCGAGCAAAAAGTCCAAACGAGGCCCGACCAAAAAGTTGGCCCCAACTACGCATTATACATTAGAGGTCATATCCGTTACGGGCGAACCGAAGGAACCCAAGAAGGCTGCCGCTGTATTTAGAAAACAATGCGGAGTGCTGGTTAGGGAGCACGTCCCGATCATCGTTCGAGACTGGAATAAGCGCAAAGGGGCGAACGATAGTGAGTATGTCGCCGAAAGGTACAAAAAGGGTCTTTGGAATGACCTCATGGCACATTTCACCCTGCCAGAATTTGAGGATCCTGCCGACACTGCAGAATTGAGGAAGACAGTCATGAAGTGGACTCTTAAGAAGATGGCCGAACTATTTCGGGTGTGGAAGAAAAGATTATGGCAAGAATATCAAGAGAGTAAGACTGCTCCAGTATTTGAAGGCTATCTAGCGAAGCAGGCGGATCACTGGAACGCATTTAAGAAGTACAAGGAGTCACAAGATGCCACTGCGATCTCAGCAAGGAACAAGAAAAATGCTGACAAGAAAAAATATCACCATAAATTGGGGCCAGGGGGCTACGAGACTGCCATGCCAAAGTGGGATAAAAAAGAGCAAGAGCTTCTTGCTAAAGGGATCCAACCAGAATGGATGCGCGACGAATGGGAATTGAGGGCAAGAAATTGGTTCCTTGCGCATGGGGGTTCATACGACGAAACAACAGGGGACCTTATTCCCAGTGACGGGATTAGGGTACCCAGGGAAAATTGGGTTAAAACGCTGAAAGAAATTAAAGAGGGGAAGTTAAAGTTCACTCCCGATAGAGAGAGAGACTTGCTGTCACTGGTCCTCGAGAATCAAGAAAAAGGAGGACGAACACGAGGCTTTGGCCCTTCCGTCCCATGGTGGCTTGGGTTTGCCAAAGACGTAGAAACTTACAGAAGCCGAGCGAGAGCAAAGAAGCGAAAGGAGGAGGAGGAGGGAGCCAAGTTCAACCAGTTGCTTGCCAAATTTAACCACCAGCAGCAGAGCTTGACGAACTTAGAGCAGTAGTGCCCCCGCAAAATCCTGTACTCGATATTACCGCCGGTCCATCTCAGCGGAAAAGCAGCGTGGGTGACTCGGAGGTCCCGGCTGACGATGCACGGCGGATGATAGATGCCGGTCCCGGCTACCCCGTGGATGGAATCAAGGATGCAATATCTTGTGAGCTCCATCAGCAATTGAAGAACATATCCATGAAGGTGGCGGTCGGATATGCTTTACCTTGTCCACCTGACACACGCTGGCAAGACCGTGAGATTCCAGCTGGCTATGCTAAAGTCGTGGTGGATGAAATCGTACCGGGGTCTCATGCTATGGTGCTTGACATCCCTGGACCTGGAGATGAGAGGACACTCGGAGAAGTTGTGGGTGATACGATTCTATGGGACAAGAACTACATCAAGTTTCCAGGGTCGACGCCAAGGACAACACCGCCTTCGAGTCGTCGCAGGTCAACTAAACCTCCATCACCTCCAAGAAGCACAACACCCATGACTACGACTACCACAGCGCGAGTCCATCTCGATCTCCGCCGCCGACTTGGGTCGACCGTCTTCGCCGCCGCCGGACTTGGGTGGTCGACCGTCTTCGCCGCCGCCGGACTTGGGTGGTCGACCGTCTTCGCCGCCGCCGGACTTGGGTGGTCGACCGTCTTCGCCGCCGCCGGACTTGGGTCGACCGTCTTCGCCGCCGCCGGACTTGGGTAAAAGAGCAAGCGGGAGCACATCAGGTGTTAGTGCAAGCGAGAACAGAAGGGACGTTCCCCAGCTCGGGGAACAGGCCAAACAATCGATCCCATCCCTCATGGTGTTATCCGAAAACGTTCCCCAGCTGGTGCTGCAGCAGGATATGGAAGAAGCTGCGAAGTTGGCGGCCTCTATGGGTGTGACTGTTGCTGAATTGCTAGGTTCCCAGGACTTGGGTCGACCGTCTTCGCCGCCGCCTTTGCCCGCTAAGGACAATAAGCGGAAGCGTGCTACGTCGATGAGTACTAACCGACGCAGCAGCCCAAAACGACAAATGTCGCCCCTCCCAAGAGTGCTGAAGAGAAAATCTAGTAAAGAGCAAGCGGGAGCACATCAGGTGTTAGTGCAAGCGGGAACAGAAGGGACGTTCCCCAGCTCGGGGAACAGGCCAAACAATCGATCCCATCCCTCATGGTGTTATCCGAAAACGTTCCCCAGCTGGTGCTGCAGCAGGATATGGAAGAAGCTGCGAAGTTGGCGGCCTCTATGGGTGTGACTGTTGCTGAATTGATAGGTTCCCAGGACGACAATTTACCCAAGGCTGATGTTGTCACTAAATATGTCCTAGGGAAGCCTTTTGTCAGCGAAGAGAAGTTCACACAACTGCCAACACATATGCGGAATTTGCATGACTGGTACTTGCGAGCGGCAGACTCGGGCAGAATAATGATCGTGGCGAAAGTCCCACCTGAGTACTTCTTCCGACCCGAAGAGGTCCATGTTGAGTTTCCAGAACTCTGGCAGTTATACAATTTCGACGCCCTCGACAAATCTCTCATCAGTTGCTATTGTCTGTAAGTTGTTGAATTCATTGTCTACATATAAGTTGTTCAGTTTTTCAGTAGTTCAGTTCATTGCATGTAATTATCCTCATTATATCCTTCTGTACTCTATTATGCAGAATGAGATGCAGGAATGTAAAAGAAAATCTATAATGTTGGGTTCATTGACCCAGATAAAGTACATATACATTCGCTAACGAACAAACCCAAGGACACGGCGCATAACCTTCTAAGATTCCTAACGGAGCAACATTTCTGTGACCACATACTGTTTCCTTACAACTTCTCGTGAGGGTCTTACTCTGTTCTACACATTTTGCTTACTCGATGTTAAGTGTAATTGATGAGTTACTGACGTATATATATGTGCAGGTTCCACTTTGTTCTGCTAGACATTCAAATTGATAAGGGAAGTTGAAGTCATGGACCCATTAAACAGAGACCTGAAGGGTTAGCACATCAGAACATGCTCCAGAGGTAATTTTCGGCTATATCGGTCTCTTTCGTTGATTTCATGAGATATCAGGTAATGAATAACTCATTCATTAATTAATTTTCTTTGCCGGGCAGGGTTTGGAAAGTTCAGCGTGTGGTGAAGGGTTCCTTTACTGAGAAGCTGAAGTTTATTCCGGTCAAGGTAAGTAGTACGAGATATGTCCGCGCATCTCTTTAATTATAGTTTCAATACAATTATGATGCTAGATTATTATTTTGATTGAATTATTCTCGTAAAGTGCGCGAGGCAGCCACCGGGACGAATCTATGTGGATACTACGTTTGCGAGTTCATTCGCATGTTTACCACTGAGCACAATGATAATAGACTCGCCGTAAGCAATACATTCACAACATTATTTTAGTACCGTCACTTTTTGTTATCATGATTGATGTTCATATTGTTCTTCTTTTCTTATATAGTTCCACGGAAGGCGGGAACAACACCTACCAGAGCAACGCCTAATAGGAATTGCAGATGAACTGGCGGGATTTTTGATGACAGAGATGGTAGACGACAACGGAGAATTTGATGTGAATAGGTGCTACTGATGATCCCCGACCGTGTAATCGAATAGACGGGCTCTAGTCCCGGTAATTGTGATCTCCATGTAACTATCAAAATTGTATATATTTGTATATGCTCGATCGTAAGACAAGTTATATTATATATATGCACGAACGTCCCGGTTTGCCCGTTAGTCCCGCTTGTACTGTCCCGGTTCGAAAAAAGGAAAAAAACAGAAACCCTAAACCCCCAAAAAAACAGAAATCCTAAACCCCGAAAAACAGGAACCTTTAGTCCCGGTCTGTATTACAAACCGGGACTAAAGTCCCACAGGGTCGCGCTCGCCTGTGCGCCCACGTGGAGATCCTTTAGTACCGGTTTTAGATATGTGCCGGTACTAAAGGGTTACCCCTTTAGTGCCGACCTTTTAGTACCGGTTGTGAAACCGGTACTAAATGCCATCTAAAACCGGTACTAAATGTATGTTCTCTACTAGTGCACCGTGTCTTGTCTGAGTCGATGACTCCATCGGATTGTTTATTCCAGCGCACTTAGAGTCGGCAGGCGTACGTGTGTCGACTGTGATAAGTAAGTCGCCAGGAAGCCAAAACCCTACCCGACCAACGGCCTGCCTGTTGGAAAATAATCTTCCCTAATCATGTGACTCTACAAGTCCGGTTTAGAGTTTGTGTAGTTGGTAATTTCCTAGACTAGATTGGTTTGCACGTAGAGTTCTGATCCGGTTCGTACGTGAGTCTATGTATCAGTAGGTTTAGATGCTTAGGTCGGTTTGGTCGTGGCTACATATATATGCAGGTGCAAGGGGTCGTGTAATATCAAGCTTGTACCGTGAGAAAACAGAAATAAAGAGGAAGATTTAGAGGGTGTGCAATACGCACCCTTGGCCACAAGTTTTTTGTGTTTGTGTTCGTCTAGTTTCATGTGATCGATCCTGTGGGCGAAACCCAACACTGCCCTGTTCTACTACCAGAGGACATGGCTGATCTGGCTGCGCACCTACCGGAGGACCTGCTCCTGGACGTCCTCGGCCGACTCACGGCACGCAGCATCGCCGTGTGCCGCAGCGTCTGCAAGCCATGGTGCGACGTTGTAGACGGTCGCTGCCTGCTACGCACGGACCACGTCCCGCTCTCGCTCCATGGGGTCTTCGTCCAGCTCGGAGACCCCGGCTGGCCGTACAGACTTCTTCCGCCCAAGCTTTTCTCACGCCACTCCACGGCACGCGACATCGCCGACTTGCACACGCACGGACCCCGGTTCGAGTGCCGCGACCTGGTCGACTGCTGCAACGGCCTCCTCCTGCTCCCGGGCCACGTGGTCAATCCCGCCACCCAGCAGTGGGCACGGCTGCCTCCGGACCCACTTGTGTGCGCCTTGGTCGACAGCCACACGCCCAAGGCAACGGAAAATTCTGGCCGTCGGATACGCGTCGTAGCCGTTTGGCAAGATCCGCGTTCCTTTGGTAGTCGATACCTCGTGTTTGATCCCGCCGTGTCGCTTCACTATGAGGTGGTCTTGGTCCCTAGCATGCCAGAGGGTGATCTTCTCGTCAATGACATCGCTAATCATGTCCCCACCGATAAACCGGTCTCCGCAATGGAGTGGCCGCCTACACCCTATATAATGCACGTCTTCTCGTCCAAGACCGGGAAATGGGAGGATAGGTCGTTCGTCCGAGATGGTGAGGCTGTAGGAGCGATCCCGGACTGTCGGTCAAAAGAGCAAGACATAATCAACTATGGTGCTTACAGCCGCGGAGCACTCTATGTTCATTGCGGAGATGATTTTGTTTTGAGGTATATAAATATTTGTTGAAAGCAAACTTATTGATTCTTTTTTTTTCATCCCTTATCAAGATAATTTAGTTTACAGGTTGTTAATGTTTTAATGGTTGCAGGATAAACCTGTCGAGTGATAAGTACCATGTACTTAAGTTGCCGGAAGGAAAGAGGCAACAATATCATGCACCCCGACTCGGGAAATCAGAGGGGGGCGTCCACTGTGTACTCCGTTATGCGCGTGATGGGTTCCAGGTTTGGTTCCTTGACGAATCATGTGGACGGATGGAGTGGCAGTTGAAGTATGATATCAACTTCGATCTTGTTCATAAATCACCTTGTACCATTGTCGGCGCATCTTGGATATTACAAGGAGATGACAACAACGAAGAACTAGTTGAAGAAGATGATTCCGAATGGGACCCAAACAATGCTAATGTGGTCAGCGTTGATGCTTGGGTTGGGATGCCTGGTCCCAATGCAACATTCCATTTTCTTGGATTCCATCCTTACATAGGAATTGCCCTGTTCGAGGCAAATGGGGGCATAATGGCCTACCATCTGAGTACTTCGAATGTTAGAGACTTGGGTTATATTCCCATGGGGAGCAACGAGATACAAGTTTCTCTTCCATACATGCCATGTTGGAATGGGCCATTACCTGGAAGCAATTAGCTTAAACTAAAACCGCGGCAACATTATGCATGGAACGGAAGGAGTAATTAGTTTGAATCATAGGTTAAAGTTACAATGTTTTTTGTTTGTAATTAATTTTGTTTCCTACCGTAATAATTAACTGTACCTATGTATCTGTTTTGGTTTTCTTCTCCCTCATTGTCATGATCGAATCGTAAGCTCTACATGAGTATTTGTATCAGTTTTTCATTTGGACGTGATGTCCTCGAATTTGGTTCAGTTGTGTTCTACTTTTCACCCCGATTCTCTGAAAAATATACACGAATTTGCTGAATACCCGTGCTTTGCCACGATTTTTAAGTTATTTTCGACATAGTACATAGCCATGCTAGGCGGCAGTGTAAGCTCGGCGTTCGCGTCCTATCCCTCTCGTGTAGTGTATCGGCGTGGTATAACCAGCTTTGATTTTATCGTCGATGAACACGCACTCGTAGTAGACAACAGCGATGCACTCACTACAAATACATTTTTCGCGGATATTTTGTATAGATCAAAACCATTATGTGTTGCAAGGTAGAAAAAAAACAAAATTTAAAAAATCGCAACTACATTTTAACCTTCATAAGTGAAAATAAAAACAAAAAGGATATATATAAACAAAATAAAATAAGTGAGTTGAAAATAAAAGAATATTTATTTTCTCTTCCCGAACCGTGTAGTTGGGCCAGATTACTGCTTGGCCCAAATGGACGAAATCAGGAAAGAAGAAGCAAATCCTTAAAAAAAACATATCCTTCAAAACATTCCTCCCCCAAATCTGGCGCGCCGCCTCCCTCCGTCCGTCCTTCCAAATCCGGGAACGTGAGCGCGCGCCGCGATGTCTCCTCTCGTGGGATCTCACTGTGGCTGCGATGATCAGCTCCTGATCCGGTGAGCCGTCCGCGCCCGCGCGCGTGCGAGCTCCAGGCCATGGCCGGCAGCGGAATCCGGGAGGCTGGCTGACTTGCTGGCTTATCCGGCTGTTCCTCGACGAGGGTGTTGGTCCGCGCCGCGCAGATCTCTTCCTCTCCAAGCGGCCCCATACTTCACCCCGGCAGCCCGCCGCCGGGCACACGTGTACATTTTCCGCGTCGCCATGGCGCCATTCTTGGCTTCTCCACAATACGACGGTGAGAATAATCGACATGTAGCTAGAGTCTAGACGCTGCCCACATCTCCACCGAGATGGTCCTGCGAGGTGAGAATAATCGATACTAGCTAGAAGCCTGCCACAAGCACACAAACTGATAGCGTGCCGTGTCATGGCATGGCAACCACCACCTAGCTTGTCGTACAAAAGAAACCACTCTTATCCCTTCCGGTTATACGGAGCAGATTTTCTATGTCTATGCTGAGTACAGTTCTCTCTGTTCGGGCGACGACAGCGGCATTCAGAGCTCGTTAAGCCTGCGCCGAGGTTCTTCCCGGAGCAGAGGCAAGGAAACCGGCCGCGCTGGTGAGTAGTTTTAATTGATGTGAAGCAATAGCTGCTACGATTTTGGTTTCGTTGTGAAAGAATTCTTATTTGTTCAGGACAATAGAACACAGATCACAGATGGATAATTCTTTGCAAGTACAATTGTTATAGGATGTTGCCTACCAGTATATTTGCTCATGTATTACAGTAAATTTACGTGGACGAGTTCTTTTCAAACAGGACATTACTTGTTATAGCAGGTTGTATTGTACCGTGGTCGTAACTTCGTCCCTATTCTAGCATACAGATGCAGCATTAATCTGCACAAGTGATGACATGTAATCTGAACCTGGCTGCAGGACCAAATAAATGGCTGGATTGCTGAACCTAGTAAACGAATGGCTGGTCCGGGCTTTGGTCCTTTCAAGCTTCGGAGCGTACCTCGTCCTCATATTCCTCGCGGATACTCGGCGATGTAGAGCATCTGGTTGGCGGATGCTCCTCCTGTGGCCTGCATACCAGGTCGCCGAACTAGCCGCAGCCCAGGCATTAGGTAACCTGTCCCTTGGCAGCACGTCACAAGAGCTGCAGCTTGTGGCATTCTGGATACCTTTCCTCTTAATGTACCTCGGCCGACCAGACAACATCAGCGCCTTCTCTCTGGAGGACAATGTGCTTGCAGCGCGCCAAGTGCTAACTGTCGCCGCGCAGGTTGTTTCAGCCATCTATGTTCTGTACAAGCATATTATTGTTGGTGGCGACGCAGGGACCTTGCTGCCGGCATCCTACATCATGTTCTTCTTGGGTATTGCCAAGTATATGGAGGGCACAGCGGCCCTATGGCGGGGAAACTTGGGCAATATCCGGAGCTCACTGAAGACGTTGAACCCAAAAGGATACAGTTATGCCCTGCACAGTGGAGGCCATGATCATGAGCTGGGTAACGAGAAATCCCTGCAGGCTGCTCACGATCTGTTCTACGTCACGAAGAGTGCATTTGCTGATTATTCCTTTGCCAAGAATCCTCTCAAGCGTGAGCGCGTAAACAGAAAAGAATTCTCTGGTGGATGGAAGGGGGTGCTCAAACTGGTGGAGATGGAGCTTTCCCTCATGTATGACATCATGTACACCAAGGCAGCCGTTGTCCACACCTGGGTTGGTTACGGCATCCGTATTGCCTCGCCACCCTTCACCGTGGCCGCGTTCTCTCTCTTCTGGCTCCACAGCAAAGAAGGCCAGAGGAGTGCAGATGTCGTTATCACTTACATCTTGCTGGTTGCAACCTTCATCCTGGATGTCAAATGGTTGCTCGGAGCACTAGGGTCGACATGGACATACGCCTATATCAATGGTAGGCATTGGCCCCACAGTTCTCTCGGTAGATGGCTTGGGTTCCGTTCCTTTGTCGTGTCTCTGGACCCATCTCGGCTCTTCGTCGAAGAGCCAACTAGCTACAGGATGTGGCCGGGGACCATCGGGCGGTACAACCTGTTGCGCGACTACACTCATGAAACTACCGGCCTTCTCAGCACATTGGTTCAGTTTTTTGCAACTGAGGGCATTTGGATGGAATACCAGTACGGTTACTTGAATGGCGTTGAAATCTTACCAGTTATCAGGGACTTGTTAATTGAAAAGGTATGGAAAAAGTTAAAGTCAGCGTATCCTCCTCCTCCTCCTCCAAAACCAGTACATTTGCCGAAGCCGGATCCGCCAAAGCCGGAGTCGGCAAAACCGGATGCGATGGTGCCCGATCTCACAGTTGGTTTCAATAACCGTATGAAACTGGACGAAGCTCTTGAGATCGTCCCTGAATTTGAAGAAGCCATACTTACATGGCACATCGCCACAGAGGTTTTTCTCTTGTGCAGGCCAAAAAAAGAAGTACTGTTCAAGGATGTCATGGCAATACAAGAGCTGTCAGATTATATGATGTTTCTCGTGGCTGTACGCCCCAGCATGGTACCAGGCCTTAAGCTCTCCAGCCTGCATGAAGCAATCTGTGACGTTTTGAACAACAATATCTGGCCTGGCAATAAAAGTAGTCCAACCAGAGAGTACGAGCTTGCGAGCATCATGCAAAACAAGGAGAGGGCGTCAGGCAGTGAGCCTGGGAGAAGTGAGCTCTACGAATTGAATGTTATTCTCTCCAAAGGAACCAGGTACGCTCTAAGTTGGCTCTGTACCCCGACTTGCGTCGAGAATAGAGAACGCTCCACCAATACGCCTAAGCATCATCTGCTACCGGACTTGTCGCATGGAGAAGTATTCGAGCTGAAGGATATCTTGGAACTCATCCTGAACACCTGGGTGAAGTTGCTCATCTATGCGTCCGTCCGATGCAGCCGGGATTCCCATGCGAAGCAGCTTGGCAGGGGAAGTGAGCTCACCACCATCGTCTGGATCCTTGCAGAGCATGCTGCCATTGATAAGCAAACATGAGACAACTGAGTCCAGCTTATTCATCGCCTGTGTTTTCTGCTCCATAATCATGTCATCTATCGGTCGGTTTCCTGTTCTGCATTATGTTCCCATTTCTAGGTTGATTCGTTCGGCCTTTGTGTAAGAGGACATCGTTTGTGTGCAATAAAATTCGATTATTTCTTGCTCTGCTATTTCTGTGCTACGAACCACATTTGAGTCCTTTCAGAGTTTGAACACAACAACTGCGGGTGTAGGTAAAATAGCACTGGTACCCTTCTGCGCTGGAACTATAGGCTCAAAATTCTGTTTGTATGCTTCTGCAAGCAATGAGTGGCACCACAAGCTGGGCTGCTGGAGTGAGTCTTTTATCATTAAGCCAATTCTGGAGCTAGCATATGCCTGGAGAACTTGTAAATACTTTCTGACTTTTGCTGATTCCACTCTCATGTTTCAAAGTGTGATAAAGTACTTTATTTCCTTTTCCTTTTTACAGTAGAAGAGTATGAAGCATATGCTGCAACTGCTGTCTGTACTGAAATGGAAGTTTTTTTTATCTTTGTAGGAACTGGGAAATATATTAGTACTTTTTACTGCTATTACTTCCGTCGCCAAGGTCACTATCAACATTCTTCGCTTGGCGAAGTTGGAGGTCTTGAGGTCGAGAGAGACGAGGACATGAATCTGAGTACTGGCGGTTCACTGCAACGAGGGGGAGACATTAACTATTCCCGGTAGAAGATAAAATGTATTACAAACTAAACTTCGAAACATAAACCTACGATTGAAATTAATTAGGTTCTAAATTAATTGCTTCGAGGTAATGGCCCCATCCAAGATGGCATGTATAGGAGAGAAACTTGTATCTTGTTGCGCGCCATGGGAATATAACCCAAGTTTCGAACCTTCAAAGTAGTCAAATGGTACGCCATGCATTAGGCTCCCATTTGACACGAGCAGGGCAATTTGTATGCAAGAATGGAATCCAAGAAAATAAATGTTGGACTAGGACCCGCCATCCCAACCCAAGCCTCAAGGCTGACCACATTAGCATTGTTTGGGCACCATTCAGAATTATCTTCAACTAGTTCCCTGCTGTTATCGTTTCCTTGTATGATCCAGGATCCGCCAACAATGGTTCAAGGGGATTTAGGAACAAGATTAAAATTGATGTCATTCTTCAACATTCATTCCGTTCGTCCACATGATTCGTCGAGTAACCAAACGTTGAATACATTGCACACATAACAGCAGGGGCGAAGCTAGAAAATAGATCATTGGTGTCAGTCCTCTAAATCTACCGATGTCATTTTGTATTTCTAAGAGAATTGCTTCATTTATAAAAGGTAAATAGCAAAATCCCACTGGTGTCATTTGACACCAATCAATATATGCTAGCTCCGCCCCTGCATAACAGAATGCACAATTGACCCTCTTCTTTGATTTACTGAGACAGGGTGGATCAGATCGTAGCCTCTTCCCTTCTGACAACTTAACTACTTGGTACTTATCATTCGACTGGTTTATTCTGCAAAGAATGGATCATCATCGTTTAACATAACCCACCATGGAACTTGGTTATCTTCATTTTTATCCAAATAGGCTACTCCCAACTTGGTTATCTTTATCTATACCTAATAATAAAAGCATTAAGGTTTCTTGTGGGGCTAATAGCTCCTATGCGACATCTTTGAGTCGAATTGTCTCCTATGCAACATCGCTAATAGCTCCTATGCGACATCTTTGAGTCGAATTGTCTCCTATGCAACATCGTTGGCTAAAATAGCTCTCATGCGACATTTCAGCACGAATCACAAAACTAGTCTTAACCGCAAGATACAGCGTCGCAGTTTGAACTATGTGAGTTTTCTGAAATGTCGCATGAGAGCTATTTTAGCCAACGATGTTGCATAGGAGACAATTCGACTCAAAGATGTCGCATAGGAGCTATTAGCTTTCTTGTGGTACTTCATTTTTTTCCCGATTTTACCCTCCCACCAAATCACATATTTATCCACCACTGCCACCCATAAGTCATGAAAAAACCGGTTCGAAAAAGAGGTCCGGATTCGGCTCCTACGTGTCGACTGGTGTCGATAGTTTTGTTGGTTCGAAAAAGAGTTACCAATCCTTGTACAACTCGAGAGTGCGTTCTTCATACGTCAAACTAAGGCCAGGCAACTATATATATGCGCGATAGAAGTCCTCTCAATATACGTGTCTATCGCTGAGTGCAGGGGCGTTACGGCCACGAGACAAAGACGACTCGATCTGTTCCAAGCCGCCGCCGCCCTGTCGTCTCGGCAGCCATGGTCCGCCATTACTTTCATAGGTTTGCAACCTCCGGTTGACTGGCCGTGCACGCGGAGAACTCCAGGTGCCCCAAGAAGAGCCGCTCATCCCAGATCACCGTCACTACTGCGCCATCCGCCGCATGGACTTATGAACACGGTCAGCGTGTTGGCGATGAACTACAAGGCCGAGGTGAGCGCCGAGATAGGGATTAGATGCAACAGGTTTTGACATTCTACACCAGGGTCACCATGCACAGCTTCCATGGCCGGTTGCCGTCCTGATCTAGGTTGTTGTCCATAACAATGGTAGCAAGAGGGTGCAGTCTAACATAGTCGTCTCTGGCGTCGTGGCCGCCACTCCAAGTTGCAGTCCGCCTGCACCTCACTGCCGCCGCAATTCCACAGGGACTCCGGCCGCTCGCGCCGTTTCATGCTATCTGGTGCAAAGTCGTACCGCTCATCTAAGCTGCCGACGAGGACGGTCCCCATGTGCTTCTACGGATGATCAGTTTTCTTTCGCTCCTGCGTAAACCGGCCGGGTCTCTCTGCCTTTTTGATCTGTTTGTTCTAATGTTTTTTTCTTGGTCGTTGCAGTTCTACCCGAGTCTGAAATCGATCCAGGTGTTTCGGCCAAAGGGATCTGCAGTTCTGCGCTGGTGAGATCCACTTTTCATCAAGATTTCTGTCGAAATTTCGCTTGAATTTATCATGAGTTTTCTTGCAACTGATGCCGTTCAAGGCCACCATAGCTGTGCAGTATCCTGCATTGTTACATGGTAGTCTGCGATACAAAGCACATATGTATCCCATAAACTTTCTTACTAAATTTGATCGCGTACGCTTCTGAATACCTTCAAGCACTTAACTAGCAATGCAGCTGACCTTTCTGCAAAACTGCAGCGCCGTTGAATACTGCGGTGCTAAAATCTTAAGTGAGAAGAAACTTGTAAGGCTTTCTTCCTAGAGATTCGTGAGTCGTGACCAACAGAACCATAGTACCTTATAATTTCCAACGAGTCTTTCCTCTGAATTTTTTGCAGGAAGAACATAATGTTAATGAAGCTATGATGAGATCATGAGAATACATTCCAAGACCTGGAATCACGGTGGAGCTTATTAGCTATAATTTGGTGGTTTGTCGGATGTATTCTTGATACTGATTTTGGATCATGGTCTAGATTGTTGAAGAAACGGACACATGCATGGACATTTTGTAGATCCAAAAATTATTTTTCTTGGCGAGGCATAGAAGTCAGGCAAGATCATGATGGCCACCATCTAGGTCTCACGATTCAGCAGTGTCAGGAACGTGTGGTGGTCCTTTAACCTGCTCCCGATGATAAAGCGCGCGGAATTGTCGGGGACATACTCCGCCAGCAGCTTCTGTATTCTTGGTGCAAAGGTATTCTTCAATTTATTGTTGAAGTTGTTTTCTTGATGTTTGTAGTCTCTGGCACTGTGGAATCGAATTATAGAAGAGAAACTTTGCAAACTTTCACGGCGCCGATCTTTGCCTCCCGGTGCAACGCACGGGCATTTTTGCTAGTAAAGGAAAAAGAACAAACACAATAATGTTATCTTGACTGCATAAGAAATCATCTTTTGAGTGACAATCCGCGACCGTTCCAGCGGCCTCACCTTCTCGATGAACTACCTATCCTTCCACTCATGGTCTCAGAAAAACGACGTGAATTATGTACGGCGTAGGTGGCCACTCCATTGTGGAGACGGGTCTATCCGTGCAAGCATGCTTAGAGAGGTCTCACAGATATGCCCATGACTTCGTCATTTCGCTTCAAACCCACGAACGTCCGTACAAGATGAATCATTTTGTGAAGTATTGTTAATTGTCATTTTGCCAGGAAGCCATAGAGAGATCCATACAGAACCCAAAACCCTACCCGACCAACGGCCGGCCCCGTTCTACTCTACCAGATGACATGGATGATCTGGCTGGGCACCTACCGGAGGACCTGCTTCTGGACGTCCTCGGCCGACTCCCGGCGCGCAGCCTCGCCGTGTGCCGCAGCGTATGCAACGGGTGGCGCGCCGTCGTGGACGGTCGCCGCCTGCTGCGCACAGACCACTTCTCGCTCTCGCTCCATGGGATCTTCCTCCAGCTCGAAGACCCCGGCTGGCCGTACAGACGTCTTGCGCCCAAGCTTTTCTCCCGCCGCTCCACGGCACGCGACATCGCCGACTTGCGCACGCACGAACCGTGCCGGTTCGAGTGCCACGACCTGCTCGACTGCTGCAACGGCCTCCTCCTGCTCCCGTGCCACGTGGTCAATCCCGCCACCCAGCAATGGGCGCGGCTGCCTCCAGACCAACTTATGTGCGCCTCGGTCAGCTGCCACACGCCTCAGCCAACGGAAAATACTGGCCGTCGGATACGCGCCGTCGCAACTTGGCAAAATCTGCATTCCTTTGGTGCTCGGTACCTCGTGTTTGATCCCGCCGTGTCGCTGCACTATGAGGTGGTCTTGGTCCCCTGCATGCCTGAGGGTAACCTTCTCGTCAATGAAATCTCTAAGGATATCCCCAATGATAAACCGGTCTCGGCAATGGAGGGGCCACCTACACCCTACATAATGCACGTCTTCTCGTCCAAGACCGGGGAATGGGAGGATAGGTCGTTCATGCGAGAAGGTAAGGCTGCAGGAACGATCGCGGATTGTCGGTCGAAAGAGCAAGACAGAAGCAACTATGGTGCTTACTGCCGTTGTGCACTCTATGTTCGTTGCGAAGATGATTTTGTTTTGAGGTATATCAATATCCCTACAACCAAACTTATTTGTTTTGGCATTCCTTTTTCTCTTGACTTATCAAGATAACTTAGTTTCAGGGTGGTTAATCGTCTCTTAATGGTTGCAGGATAAACCTGTCGAGTGATAAGTACCAAGTACTTAAGTTGCCAGAAGGAAAGAGGTTACAATCTCACGCACCCCGACTCGGGAAATCAGAGGGGGGCGTCCACTGTGTATTCCGTTATGAGCGGGATGCGTTCCAGGTTTGGTTCCTTGACGAATCATGTGGAGGGATGGAGTGGCAGTTGAAGAATGACATCAACTTTGATCTTGTTCATAAATCCCCTTGTACCAGTGTTGGCGGATCTTGGATATTACAAGGAGATGCCAACAACGAAGAATTAGTTGAAGATAATTCGGAATGGGACCCAAACAATGCTAATGTGGTCAGCGTTGATGCTTGGGTTGGGATGCCCGGTCCCAATGCAACATTCCATTTTCTTGGATTCCATCCTTACATAGGAATTGCCCTGTTCGAGGCAAATGGGAGCATAATGGCCTACCATCTGAGTACTTCCAATGTTCGAGACTTGGGTTATATTCCCAAGGAGAACAACGAGATACAAGTTTCTCTTCCATACATGCCATGTTGGATGGGGCCATTACCTGGAAGCAATTAGCTTAAACTAAAACCGCGGCCATGGAACGGAACGAGTTACAATGTTTAGTTTGTAATACATTTTATTTCCTACTAGAATAATTAATTATAACATATATAATGTATCATGTTTTTTTTCTTCTCTCTAATTGCCATGATCGAATGGTAAGTTCTACATGAGTATTTGTATTAGTATGTTTTGATATTGTACATGTTATTACAAAATAGACGTGAATATTCATAGCTGTGCGAGGCCGCAGTGTAATCTCGGCGTTCGCGTCCTATCCCACTCGTGTATCGGCGTGGCAGAAGCAGCTATGATTTTGTTGCCGAGGACCACGCACCTGTAGCAGGCAACAGCGATGCACTCACTACACATACATTTTCCACGGATATTTTGTACAGAGAAAATTGTTAATGTGTTGCAATGGTAGACATAAAAGATGTTTAAAAATCTCAACTACATTTTATATATCAGATAAAGGTTATATTAATTTAACTAGAAATTTCATAGAATGTTATTAAAAATAATAATTTCATTCTTGGTTCTTGTATTATACTAATAAAACTACTAATTTTCCTTCAATCTGATTTTTAATTTGTAAGATAAAGTGTGTCCTTGTGTTAAACTCGCTATTCTCCCAAAGTGAAAAGGGACAACCACGAGACCTCAGCTCATGTTTGTCCGCATAACCTGATCATTGCAACATAGTAAAGTGACTGATGAATGATGATACCATGCATGTGTTAATAATAACTAGGAACTGAAATCAACGACTAGCCAGAAAAAGAAGAGTTTGTCCATCGAGCATGAAAACATCTAGACTTCAATATTCTCTATTCGAAACCGACGACCGATCTCTGCCTTGTTTGAGTAATTTCTTCCTGTCTCCCGAACCCCTATATGAGATGCAGTTCATGCCACCCCGATGCAGGTTAGTTCCAGTCCTAGCCGGCGGCTCTATCCGGCGGAACTATACATCGCAAGAACACCATAGCCGCCGCAAGCAACATCAAGAAACTGCACGGATTCGGAACCAAACGCCCTGCAATTGTAAGTTCCTGTGTACCGTTCGTTCGACCCAGACCATATAGTTAGTTTTGATATATACTGGCGTTGTGAATCGTTGTTGATTGCCCAAATTTCCTGTAAATTGTAGATGATGTGTACTGTTCTTGTGTGAATCGTTGTTAATTTCCCAAATTTGCTGTACTTTTAGATGCCACCCGAGACAGCGGCGGCAGCAGCAGCAGCAACTCGGGCACACACTAACTAGTAACTAATCATAATATCGTCCTTGTTCCAATTCTTCCAGCGGATCTACCTCGTCCTTGAGGCTGTGCCATGACGGATAGCACCAATACGCCTTTAGCACAGGCCACCTGTCAATCAGAATGAAACGGAAAATAAATCTGAATCAACCGCATGACATGTTGTGCTAGGCTTTCTCAAATAACTACTATAGTATATAGAATCAAGGCCATATGAATACACCAAAAATTACCTGGTCGGCTCGTCTGGGTCGGTAAACTTAGCATCAGCAGTCCTGCAGATAAAACAAAACTAGTTTTAACATAGTATAAGGATATCTCAACTTCGACTATATTCGTTCATACCTCATGAAAACAAGAGGCGGCGAAATGAAAAGTGCAAAATCAAGTGTTACACATGCATTAATTCAAACAAAAAGTGCATGAACAAGCAAGATAAACAAATGCAACGACGATTCCAACCGGTATGAATTCCTGGTTCAAGTACTACCACATCATGCATATTCAGACATGTTCAGACTGCGTTTATTTATATTGCTTGAGATGAAACTGGGGATCAAGTTTTCCATTTAGTTTCCTTTAGATTGATCTATATGGACTGAATTTGTAGACTCGATTCAATTCGGGACCTAGCTTTCACTAGACTGCTTTGGACTCAAACCAATTGGTCTGAAACAATTGAGTGCTGGACAAAAAACAATTGGTCTCAGACAGGCAGCGACCAGCTCCTGCCATGCCACACCGAGACCTGCTTCCAGCCTTCCCCACCCTCCTGCTACCGGATTGGAGCCCCCTCCCTCGTCACTCTCCGTCAGTTTCGAGTCGCCACCGCGAGCTCTCTTCGCTGCCCTCGTCCATCCTACCAAGGTCTACATTCTCTCGTCCTCTCCTGGATAGTTGGTCTCGTTCAACTGTGCTTGTTATCCATCTCAAAATTATTTTCTTGTCCTGTTTAGCTCTTGTAGTACACAACCCAAAATGCTACAATTAGTATAACTCTTGTCCTGCCATGGCCACTGCTGTCACCGACCCTATTTTCATGCTTGATATGTTTAGGGTTCAGTTTCCATATCACTGAAAACTTTCAGATAACTATGTACTAAAACTGAATGGGCCTCGCCATAGCGGTAGCATGCTAGGACTGACTGGAGGGATTAGGGTTTGAGGGTAGGAGACTTATGTTCCTGATTATGGCCACTGCTGTCACCGACCCTATTTTCATGTTGATCTGTTTAAGGTTTAGTTTCCATATCACTGAATGTCACTAAAACTGAATGGGCCTCACCATAGCGGTAGCATGCTACGACTACGACTGGCTGCTCGTTTGATTGGGGTAATTCGAGGGAGGGATTAGGAGTTTGAGGGTAGGAGACTTATTTCCCCTGATTATTTGGGTGGAATTAGAGTTAAGAAGGGAATGGGAAGGCGAGTGTACACGTTAAATTCCGACAAATCTCTTACCTGGGGAGGCAGGTAATTGAGACGGAATTGGCGTTAAAATCCATTCCCTTTCCCAAAGGTTGCCAAACACGCTGTGGGTGACAACAGCAGGGACTGGGTGGGGCTAGAGAACAGGGAGAAATATATGTGGATGGAAAAGTTGGAGTAAAGAGGTTATCCATTTGATTAAAGCCAACAAATTATTGCAATAAACATAGGAAACATTGACAAATGTACAAGAAAACATATATTATCATTATGTCAATTGAGCGGAAAAGATAAATCCTACTTCACCAAAAAGACGCATCGATGCTATATATGCATATTCTATTTCGGAGTTACCTAACAGAAATTTTTGCTAAGTAGAAAAAAATGCCTAGAGCGCACCAACTTAAGTTCAAGTTCTCTTGACTTGAACTTGTACGGTTGTACCTTTGAAGAATTACCCTTGCATGCTACACAAAAGGCTACATAGTTATAGAAAATATACCCTTTTGAATCAAAATTCTTCAAGAGTTCCAGAATTATATCCTTTGGCATGTATGGAGTTTCTTCCAAGTCAAAAAAGTTCATTCCAATAAAGTTCCCATTTAAGTCGATAAGAGGCCCTCCAATCCCAGCCTAAAACAAAACATAAGTAATCAGTAGGAAAGGATGACATTCATAAGCTATACAGATATGTTGATGAATCAAATTACTCATATTGTGATGCAAATATTTCCACCATACACATAAACTAAGTAGAAATTAACACAGGATACCTTGGTGATTTCACAAGTGGAGATCTTAAGCTCTTCGCACTTGACTTCACTCTTTTTGTCAATCAGTGTCCCACTTGCAGCCATTAATTTGCCTGATTCATAGACGCGCCCTATGGCTAATACCTCTGAAAGAGTGCCTGCTTCCACATCATTGTCAATGTTTGCTGTCCGGGTACATCGAAATTTCTCGACGATGATGACAGCGACATTATAATACAGATTGTAATGTTGCAGCGTCCCTTGGACAAGTCGCTTATCTGGAAGGCACACTTCAATCTGCAATTAATGATACAGCGAGAGTAAACCAGTATTCCAATGAACAAGTCAAAGAGGTATTTAAATCCATTATTAGCATGATAACAACCTTTAAGTCATCAGCAACCTTGCTTTCATCGACGGAACTTCTAACCAAACTTCCCGAGGTAAGAACTCTTGTCGTGGACCCGTTGCGATCTATGGATACACCTGTGCAAGCAAAAAGCCTTGCTCCTCCTACAGAAGTAATAATTAAGATCATCAGTTAGTGATACAACAACAACTAAGCCTTTTGTCCCAAGCAAGTTGGGGTAGGCTAGATATGAAACCCACATAGAAACTTGTGAAAACGTAAAAGAAAAACAAAAAAGACAAAAGAGTAAATCAAGGTTCGGGCAATGGATTGCTGATTTCCATGCAGCCCTATCAACAGTTAGTGATGAAATAGAAAGAAAAAATTAATACCGAAAGTAATGAGCTTATAATGAGTACAATTACCACTGTATGAAGCTAGTGAGACAACACTTCGAGACATATTTGAAGCTACTGTTTTTTTGAGTTCGCTCCAGGTATCTTTATTAAATTCCTCCTCAAATTTATAGCGCAAAACCATGCCATCTGATTACAGAAACATGGCAGTTGGGTAAGTGCTGGAAAGAGTAGTTAAATGTGCAACAAAAAAGAGTAATCGTAAAAGAAAAGAAAGAACTCACGATCCTCCAAAACTGGTAAGGGGTAACCACGGACCTATAATAATCTATTCTAGTCTCCACGGGTACTGCACAACATGGTAAAGTGATTGATGACCAATGTGTTAATAGTAATGAAGGAAACTGAAAGCAGCAACTCACCACAACCCCAGTCATACGGCCACCGATCAAGATCATGCAGACTCTTCAATAGTTTATCCTCGAGTGCTGGTGCCACAGGTGAAGCAATTAGCAACCATGTGTGACCAATGATCAACATGTAACACTAGAAGTGACCCAACCTTTATCATGTTTTGGATCACAGATAGTACATATGGAAGGTTTCTGCTTCTTATTTTTCATCTCCTGGCTTGAGCTGCCTAAAATGGAAAAGATGGAATCAGGAATAACCGAATAGGCAGAATTTAGAACACTAAAAAGCACTATGCAGGACAAATGTGTATCACATATAGCACATCCATACACTTACCATGAACTAATTAGCACAGACAATATATGATAGTATGATAATAAGTACAAGCTACTGCTGGCGAGGATTCTACAAATGATCAACAAAAAATAACATTGATGATGAATTGTCCGAGTGCATAATTTAACTGTCTTTAGGGAGGGAGTGTGCTTTCCTGACCTTCTAAGTCGGACATGTGAGATTCAGGAGTCTCTCGTGCCTTGCTCGCGCCTCTTTCAGTTTTACTATCACCTATTTTCTTACTGGTATCCATGCAGCAGAATGTGATAAACTCATGAGCAAATCCACAAAAGTAAAACATAGGTCATATATAAATGTATGCATGAAACAAAAAACTATAAAAACTGAAGTGTTAAACAGTGGCAAGATGGGAAAAAATATAAAAATACAGGATATATGGATGCAAGTGTTAAGCTAACACTCCTACTTGTTCAGCTAAGATGTAGCAAACAACCAATTTGTTATCAAGGCAGATGCTCTCAAATCCAGACCACCTACGACCTACCAAATGGCATTATAATATTTCAGAAAATGTTTGACATTCAGCATGGTGCTAGTATAGCCAGGAATTAAGTTTGGATTTGTTTCCACCCAACTCAGCTGTTGATGTGTGAAATTATTGTTCAGTGCTCCATTCATTCCTATGTTTGCTGATGTGTGGCCAGCTCCCTTGAAACTCCAGCTTGAACCATAAGCTGACAACAAGCAGCCTAGATGCGCTACAGTTATCTAGAAATTTCTTTGGTCAGACTATGCTTATTGTTATCCAGCATGGTGTGTGCTAGAGGTGATGCTTATAGTAAATTAGCCATAAAAGGTAAGAGGCCACTATTATATCATGTGCAATCTGGAGAGGACTTCCTATCATTGTCA
Organism: Poa pratensis; assembly: GCA_947311845.1. Lineage (NCBI taxonomy): Eukaryota > Viridiplantae > Streptophyta > Magnoliopsida > Poales > Poaceae > Poa > Poa pratensis. The sequence continues at coordinate 526,184 of CAMZMU010000058.1, read as the reverse complement.
TTTTTCCTAAGCATGTATGTCCCAAGTGCATACAAACTAGTAGGCTCAAGTAGGGGAGGATAACCGGGTAGAAGAGTGTTCAAAGAAATATATATAAGCCAATCAGATAATCTGTGGCTCGTAAGTGAGTTCAGAGGGCATACCCGCACAGGGGTGTGTCCTGAACTGCATCAAGAGTTGAAGAATTGTATCCCTTGGTAGGAACGGAGTCCCTTCCAGAGCATAAAAGTTCATCCCAACAAAGTCCCCATTAAAATCAACGAGGGGCCCTCCAACTCCAGTCTAGCAAAAGAATAAAGTGACGCTCAGATAAGCACAAGAATTTAGCAACGCGGAACAAGGTTTGTACAATGGGGAAAAAAAGGATACTTTAAGTGGCCCAAAGATATAGTTGAGTGCATATAGTGGTATATTAGGCCACTCATATCATGACATCATCTACTATTCAATATTTATGCAGAGAAGGAGAGAAATCAAGGGTGCACCATAGTAATTTGACATGTGGAGATGGCAAGGTCATGGCGATAATTGGAATTGTGAGTCAACATCCCAGCTGTGGCCATTAATTTCCCTGTGTTGTAGCAACGCCCTAGAGCAACTACCTGACTATCACACCCAAATTGCGGCTGATAATCTAGACATGCTGCGCGAAAAACAAACACGGGATGGGTGCGGACAACGGCAACATTGTGTTTTAAGTCATAGTATTCCAACCATGCCAAGGTCAGATAGTTATCTGGAAGGCGCACCCTAATCTGCAGTAAGAAGGCAGCATCCGCGTTAGCAGCAGAATGCATGCATGCATGATCCCAAATAATAAGCAACCAAGGTAGAGAGTAGGTAGCACCAACCCTCAAATCATGCAAGATGTTGCTATTATCATCACCGACCAGACTGAGCGAAGTCAGAAATCTTAAAGCGGTTTTGCTGCTTTCAATAATTATGCCCGTGCATGCAAAATACAATGTATGTTCTGCCGCACAAATATTCAGTATGTCAGGATGGATAAACGTGGTGATGATGATTGGATAGGGAACTAAATTAGCTAACCTGTATAGCCACCTACAGGGTTGAAAGAAGCAAGCGATACGACATAGTCATCTATGTCTTGCGCGACTTGTTCACCGAGTAGGCTCCAGACACCTTCACCGGAATCACTTGGGCAGCCAAATTCCTCCTCGAGAGGATTGACCAGCATCAGTTTTCCAGATTGATTGATTCAGGAAGCATTACATGAATGAAACACAGCCCTGTTGGAGTGCTATGGTAAACCGTGCGTGCAGAGAAGTAGATAGAGTAAGTAGTAGCAAATTAAGTTCACCGATAGTCATGCTAATTTTTTCCCTTTTAGCGGGTCGCTCGATCTGCATCTTCCCTGCAGCCTAGAGAAGAAGAAAGGAAGGATTTAGATAACTAGAAGTACACAGAGCTAGCTCGTTGAACGTTTAGAAGGGAGAGAGAGAGAGAGAGAGAGCTAGGGTTACCAGGCGTGTGGTAGTCAAGGAGAAGCAAGCAGGAGGATCAAGGATGGATCCGCCCACAAGTGCTTTATGGAAGGGATCAAGGATGGATCCACAAGTGCTTTGTGGAAGGGATCAAGGATGGCGGCGGCGGAGCAGATGATTAAGTGGGGGGCCAAAAAGATGGGGCAAACCTTGTAGGTTGCTGGCAGAGGGATCCTGTGGCGGCGCAATTCGTGGTGACCACATCTCTATTCTCCAGACTCTCCGACGACCATGAGTAAAATTTAATAATACGAAAAGACAAAGTCTATGGATCGATACTACTACATCTAATATAAATCGGATCATATCTGCATGTACCTGTTAATGCAGTGAACTGCGGCATGATTCTGCCGTTGCTAAACGTATTATGTCCACAGGGACTATATAGCAGCCACATTCACATCCTTTTGACATGAGGGCAGCCACGCTTTCATGTTTAATGTTACAACTTATTTCTCTTTGTTTACATTTACCGCTTCAACCCCACCTCCTTATTCCTCTTTGTTTACATTTACGACCTGTATAGAGGTCTGATGTTTAATGTCCCAAGAACTTCCACAACCAAGGTCGCAACCCCATCACAGCACCTCACGGCAGCTATTAGTCATTGAGGAATAACAAAAGATTAGATGCAACAAGGCACAACTTCCTTACAACAGTGTTGGTTAAAATTTGCACGGTTGCTTTACATGACATTATTCAAACACGCTATGGGTCCACCCAGATTGCGCTGCGAGCAAGACGAAGTTACCAAGAATTAAAAATTTCTTGTAGTCAGCTCTCACTAAAGGATCCAGATAGATTCCACCATTGGCCCTAAACATGTAAAAGTCCTAACTCACGGCCTACGAGCGGAGCATCATAACATTTTTCATTGCTATTTTATTTAGTGATAAATTTACAATAGACAGATGACTATGAACAACTGCTAACCTATCATAGCTTCCAATGCATAGCACCATGGTCTAATCATATGAACTTGTCGCTCATCTTCTCTATAGAGTGTTGACATTGGCTCTGAAGATGTCTGCAACTCACCTTCTAATCGGTTCCCCGAGCTCCCGCTATTATTGACGTGCTCACGTTCAATACGTTGCAGTGTAGATGTCAGGTCACACGACCACATTAGAGCATGTACGTGACATGCTTTTGCTGGTCCTCTTCAGTAGTTCCCGGCCGCTTGACATTGACCACACGCCAATCCTCTCCTCGATCCCGTGGGTATTGTGGAAAACAGACATACGAATTAAGATGAAACATATCACCACACGAAATACACATGTCCACCTATTGATCCAATACAAAAGGATAAGAAAATCAGACCAGGACAGATTTTGTTGATCGCTAGTGTGATGCGGCAGTTGAGCGCTGAACCGGCCGCGGTTCAGTGACGGAAGCTCGCTGCTGTCCAAGAGGATGTTCTGAGTACCGACCGGCGGCGTCCGACGGTTCCAAGCAGGAGGCAGGTGGTACGGCGCGCAGTCGAGGCAGAAGTCGTGGTGCCGGCCGGCAAAGCAGAAGGCCCCGGCCGGGGCGGCGCCGAAGGTGGAGGGAGGCCAGAGACGACTCGTTAGTTGGGGAGTTGAGCGCTGCATGATGAGTTGTCAAGTTTCCTACTAAGAATCGGAGTGGTCTAATCGAGTTGAACACAAGCTACTACACGTCTCCGACTCAGACTATGCTGCTGCTCCGGCCTTTATAAGCAGCGTGCGCGTTGTGCCAGACCACCAGCGTGATATATTTCCTGAGATCGATCGAGCGTATCCCGTCATGTCGCGGCGGATCGTCCAGAATTCCATGGGGCCGAAAACTGGCGGCGTACCTCGCAGCCTAACGAATATTGAGCTCATCGAGCGCGTGCTCCGCCCTAAGATCGCCGGCGAGGCCCTCGATGACGACGTCGCTCATCTCGACGTCCACTACGCCGACCTCTACTCCGCCACCCCCGACGAGCTGGCGGCCCGTCACCCGCCGGGACCGCGTAGAAACTGGTATTTCCTTAGCCACGCTCACTACCGCAACGGGAGGAAGCTGAAGCGCCAGCCTTGCCATGGGGGTTTGTGGAAAGCGTGCACGCGCAGGAAGCTGGTGGGAGACGACGGTCTCGTCGCATACTTCAGGTATCACAACTACAGGATGCATGGCGCCAAGACGGATTGGACGATGATCGAGTACAGCGTCCCCCAAGATCAACAAGACGGTGGCCAAGTGTTGGTCCTGTGCAAGATGCACAAATACCGCTGCTCGCTTGTGTAATCTGTTTTATTTATCGATCTTGATCTACTTTTACATACCATAAGCTATTATTAGTCTTTCATGTCTCGTACCCTAATTTGTATCAGAAAATTTCCCCTGCTTGTATCTATCTATATACTACTATTAAAAGAGCAAACATGTGTTGTGCTGTGTTGATACATTAAATCTAAACCGTTTAATTTGATCAACGATCCAGATTGCTCCAAACCTTTTCAGTTTCATGATAATTACAAGATTGCCATCATCAATAAAAAATAAACACATCTTCTCCACCCATCTGCCATGATCCCACACCAAGTGACCAAGGCCCGTCCGTCGTGGCCGGGGACGTCGTGTACCGGCTGGAGTGCGAGGATAAGTACATCATGGTCATGGCCGTCAGCTTGCCCAAGATGACGCTCTCCGGGCTGTCCCTACCCAACGCCGAGACGCCGTTGTACACGGGCAACAATTGGATCGGCAAGCCGGAGGACGGCCGCCTATGCTTTTCCGCGATCTGAGAGCCGCAGCTTCTGCTGATCGCGCTGTGTCCGCTGATGAACCTGTTAGGAATAATCACGACATGTGTACGAGTTGTAAACCAAGAGATCGTGTAGTATACGACTACCACACCTGTTAGGAATAATCACGACTAGAGTTGCTATATATATAAGCACATGTAAACGGGCGTTTGGCAATCCCAATCGTTTGGTCCTTGTGATTAGGTACGTACGTGAATAGCTAGCTAAAGCAGATCAATCAATCCGACTGAGGTGCCTGCGTGCGTGCTTAGCTGATTCAGCGTGCGCCTGTTGCCGAAGTCAAACATAGGAGTTTTGCTACGTCATACTGCGTCGACTCGCCGGTAAGTACATGGCTGGTTGCGTTGCTAGATCGGGCCAAAGCTAACAGAACCTGGGCCACGGTCGGGAACCTCCACGACATGAAGCTCTCGGCGAAGATCGACGACCAGATGCACGGGTGTAAACTTGGTCGGTGGGTTCTGCGAGGGCACTGTGACGTTGTTCTTCATCATGGCCGATGCTCAAAGAAGAACTCTGCCCCGACATGGACTGTGCTCTACCGCTCCGACACCGGCCCGATCCTACATGGGGATGGGGTTGCCGCATAAAAACATTTCCAGTCCCTCGACTGAAACCACAACTCGAAATCGCCACCCTTGAATTTCGTCCATGATCAAACACCTCGATGGAAACCACAACTCGAAATTGACACTCCCGAACTTTCCTCCAAGATTCACATTGCCACGCCTGAATTTATGTCCAAGATCGACAGTCTAGCGACCTTGCAAGGTACGGGTACAATACAAATCTCACTTTCTCCAGCCCCCATGACCCCTGTCAGTCTGCATGTAACATTGAAGAACCACCCGAATTGGATTTTGGTTTTTCCTTAAGGATTTAGAGCCTCTTTTCTGAATTTATGTGTGCATTAAGCGGTATAGATGATGAATTATGAACTTAATCTTTAGGTATCTAGGCTTTGGCTGACTTCCTTGAACATTTGGTAAAACAAATATAATGCATGTTTCTCCATCATGTATATTTTTTTGCATTAGATGACACGTGCATTGCACGTGCCCAATTACTATAATGAAGAAACGCGAAATCTATTTCGGTATTGCCGCTGGTAGCTATTTTGTCTTATCGCATGACTCGCTGCGTCATCAGATCTACGTGCGGCTGTAGTTTTGCGCGACCATGGGTCGACCAGTGTTTTTTTACCAGTTGTGTTATAAACCTAGCTAAGATGGAATATGATTATAAAAAAAAAACTAAAATGGAATATGGAGGTCCACCTGTCTCTCTGATAAGGAGAGTGAGACAGTCTCCTTGTTTCGGCCCCTTCTCCGTTGAAATTGGCGAAGGGGAAGAAGACGAGCATTTGAGAGAGAGATCGAGCAGTGGGGCGCGCCAAGCTTCGGTGACTAGTTGGGACGTAGTCTCTCCATCTCCACCTCTGTAATATCCCGAAGGTGACTGGGAAATAGCGGGACGAGAGACATAATTTTTTTTCGAGAACCCGCAAGAGATCTACATGTCTCTATATTGAAAACAAGAACATAATTTAGTTTCGCCGCCTGAAATGCGGTACTGGCCGCGGTACTACCGCCCAAGAGACGCACGCTCCTGGGAGGGGCAGTACTACCGCTGCATGTCCTGGTACTAACGGGTAAGAACCTTGTCTCCGGTACTACCACTAGGTACGTAAGAACCTTTTGTCTGGTTCAATTTCAAGACAACTCTCTCTGAAAACTAGGAAGGTTGTGGTGCTGTTGGTTTGTGCGCGTGGAGATCGAATCCCCACTACCGGAAGATCCATTTGTCGTGCGGACAAGTCTCTGCCGTGCGCCGCAGGTTTTCTTTGCCGTGTAGGAAACAAAACGAGCACGGCAACTAAACGAGGCACGGCACAGAAGCTACAGAGCACACGGCAAAGAATAAGGCACGGCAAAACGGACACAAAACACACGGCAAATATAGTCATCTCGGCAAAGACTTCTTTGCCGTGACCCTTTATGTAACATCACGGCAAATTAGGGATCACACATATCCAAACAAGCCATATATAAATGGAATAATCACAAGTACCAAATGTAATCTTTTTCGGGAAGGACAAATATTATTTGAATCTAAGCACTAATGTGTCTTAACTGAAAAAAGTACTAATGTGTCATAGATCATATCTGAAAAAAAACATGAGATATGATAACAAATATCTTGCCATATGCTAGCGCGACAGCGACACAAAAGATCCCCAATTCTTAACGGTAACCAAGTCAAACTTACACCGTACAATACCGATATTCAAATACAAAAATTCCAATAAATAAGACAATAATTAACTAGTAATCGAATGTGGGTCGGACGGTCGGTCTATGGTCTGCTTCCTCCGCATCCATGTTCGTTCGTCCTTACTCTTCGTCTAGTCGATTTGTTGCTAAATTTCCTTCACAAATTGCAACTTGACCTCCGGACCTGGTAAAAAAATGAATTAACGGTTTAGGCGTGTTGAGCTTAAACCGTAGTTGCACACCACAAGCTAGTCGGGCCTGCTGTGGAAACGTTTTGTTTGCTTATCCTGCTGAAGCAGAGCTGAAATGCTGGAGGCTAAATGGGCTTCAGCCCAGCTGCATGAGAGTCGGTATTGCTAAGGAGCAGGCCTAAGCTGGCCCAGTTATGGAATTACTCGTGTTTTCAGTTCAGATCGACGGGAGCGCCGTAGCGGGGGGCGCCTATCGCGGATGCTATATATCGCCTTACGGCGATGGGTTTTCGTCCCGTCGCCGTAAGGGAGCTTCGTCCGTCTAGTTATGGGCTGGGCCCAGTTAAGTTAAGGAAACGACGCTGTTTTCTTTTTTCTTCCAGGCTACACGCTGCTTCCTTTTTCTTTTTCTTTTTTCCTTTTTCTTTTCTGTTTTCTTTTTATTTTTCTTTTACGTTTTCTTTTTCTGTTTTCAATTTATTTTCAGTTTTATTTTTATTTTTTGCTTCTTTTAATTTTTTCTTTTCGTGTTTATTTTTTTTCTTGTTTTCATTTTTTATTTTCTGCTTTTCTTTTTTCTTTTTCTCTTCTTTTTCCTTTTGTTTTTCACCCTCATTTTTGTTTTTTTTTAAATCGTGCAAAAATAGTTTTGTTCATTTTTCAAATCGTTTAAAAATAGTTTCGTTCAAAAATAGTTTCGCTCACTTTTTAAAATCGTTCAAGAATAATTTCGTTCGCCCCCATTTTTGTTCATCTTTTAAAATTGTTCAAAAATATTTTTTCGTTTACTATACTTTTTCATTCAATTTTAAAAATCGTTCAAAAATAGTTTTCGTTTACTTTTTTCCCGTTTTACTATTTTTTTAGATTTTGAAATTCGTTCACTTTTAAAATCGTTCAAAATAATTTTTGTACCAAATAATTATTGTTCACTTTTAAAATCGTTCAAAATAATTTTCGTTCAGATTTTGAAATTCGTTCACTTTTAAAATCGTTCAAATGATTGCCGTTCAAAATAATTTCGTTCACTTTTTTCCCGTTTACTATATCTTTTTTTTTCAGATTTTGAAATTCGTTCACTTTTAAAATTGTTCGAAATAATTTTTTGTTCAAAATAATTTTTGTTCACTTTTAAAATCGTTCAAAATTATTTTTGTTCACTTTTAAAATCGTTCAAAATAATTTTCGTTCGGATTTTGAAATTCGTTCACTTTTTAAAATCGTTCAAAATTATTTTCGTTCAAAATAATTTTTGTTCACTTTTAAAATTGTTCAAAATAATTTTCGTTCACTTTTAAAATTTTGTTCCGATTTCGAATTTTGTCTAAATTTGTTCTCGATTCAATTTTTGTGCAATTTTTAATTTAGTTCCGATTCAAAAAATCAGATTTTATTTTTGTTCGGATTTGAAAATTGTTCAGATTTTCAAATTATTCGGATTTATATTTTTTCGCGATTTAAAATTTGTTTGAATTTTTAAATTTGTTCGAATTTGAAACAGCTGGAAAAGCACGTGATGTTCCGCGATAAAAAGGTCGCCGCGTTTGAAAACATTATCGCGGGCTCGTCCTCGCGAAGAAAAAGCTTAGCTCGGGAAAGTGGGCCGGCCCAAATACTACTCTTAGCGGGCGACGCGAGCGCGGACGGTCGCCGTAAGGCGACATAAAGCACCTCCAGACGCCTATACAGCGCGTAACCTTAGCTTCGCCTACCCGTCCATCCCCGCAGCGATCTAAATGGGCCTGGCCCATTCGTGCTTCTGTTTCGCTGGTTTCGCTTCATTTTGTTGGTTCCGTTGTTTTATCTTATTCATCTAGTTGGCGCTGAAATTTAAATATGGAACCATTTTTTAATGTTGATTAAAACTATTCGCAATTTGAACCATTTTCGAAAATAGAACCATTGTTAATTTTAGAACTATTTTCAAAATGAAACATTTTCAAATTTTGAAAATGGAACCAATTTATTTTGGAACTATTTTTTCAAAATGGAACCATTATTAATTTCAGAACCATTTTTTAAAATGGGACCAATTTTAATTTCGGAACCATTTTCGAAATGGAACCATTTTTATTTTGGAACCATTATTTATTTTGGAACCATTATTAATTTCGGGACCAATTTTAAATATGGAACCATTTTCATAATGGAAACATTACTGATTTTGGAACCATTTTCAAAATGAAACCATTTTTAAAAATGGGACCATTTTTTGTTTCGGAACCATTTTCAAAATGGAACCAATTTTATTTTGTTGACTAAAACTATTTGTAATGGGAACCATTTTTTTATTTGGAACCATTTTCGAAAATGGAACCATTTTTAATTTTAGAACCATTTTTAAAATGGAACCATTTTCAAATTTTGCAAATGGAACCAATTTTATTTTGGAACGAACCATTTTAAAAATGGGACCAATTTTAATTTTGGAACCATTTTCAAAATGGAACCATTTTTGTTTTGGAACCATTATTTATTTTGGAACCATTTTTAAACATGGAACCATTTTCACAATGGAAACATTATTGATTTTAGAACCATTTTTAATTCCGGAACCATTTTTATTTTGGAACCATTATTTATTTTGGAACTATATTCAAAACGGAAACATTTTTAAAAATGGAACCATTGAGCCATTGTCAAAATGGAACCATTATTTGTTTTGGAACCATTTTCAAAATGGAACCATTTTTAATTTTGGAACCATTTTTTAAATGGAACCATTATTTATTTTCAAATCATCTTCAAAATGGAACCAATTTTAATTTCGGAATCATTTTTGAAAATGGAAGCATTTTTATTTTTGGAACCACTTTAAATTCGGAACAGTTTTAAAATTTGGTACCATTTAAAAATAGAACCAAAGTGAATTTTGAAATCATTTTTAAGTTGGAACCATTTTCAAAAAATGAACCAATTTTATATTTGGAACCATATTGAAAATTTCGAACCATTTTTAAATTTGGAACCATTTTAAATCAGAACCATTTTTTATTTTGGAAGCATTTTAATTTGGAACAGTTTTAAATTTGTAACATTTTCAAAAAATGAAGATTTTTTAAGTTGGAACCATCAAATCTGTAGCTGAAATTGTCATAGCGCGCCGAGCTGTAAAGGGAAGGATAATAACCACCTTCAACTATGTTCTCTGATGTCTCTATCGCATCTCCTCCCTCGAAGGTAGAATCATCAGAAAACTTTGCAGAGGGATCGGCAGCTTCAATAGCACATCCGCCGGCGTTAACAAACAGCACACATTCATCTGCTTGATCACACGCAACAGAAAACAGTATATAAGACGATGTGTCTCTTATCCTACTTCCATTGTTTGGTAGTAATAGTACTACACAAGTCAAAGAATGTGAAAGCACATTGTTGATAGTTCATGAAGGCAAACTTGGCCAGTTTCAAGCAGGGAAGCAGTCGACATTCCTCTAAATCCACCACTGAAATGAATGAAATTTGTCTCTTATCCTACTTCCATTGTTTGGTAGTAGTACACAAGTCAAAGAATGTGAAAGCACATTTGTTGATGGTTCAGAAAGGCAAACTTGGCCAGTTTCAAGCAGGGAAGCAGTGAACATTACTCAAAATATACCATAGAAATTAATGAGATTTGGGGGTTGTGTACAGCTCGTAGTGTCATAAATCCGACTCAACCCGAAGAACTTCTGTTTGGCCAGTTTCAAGCAGGGAAGCAGTGGACACTACCAGATCCACCCGAGCCTACCATCTATACATGGAAAATAAAGGCATTTACACATGCTAGTTCATATGAATTCAACTGACAGCGGGGGTGGGGACGGAGGATGTAGACACCTTCTGCTACCTGGTTTCGAGAGGGGTTGAGTTCGGGAGGGAGTAGGCGACTGATGCATGTAAAATGCATACACGAACTTTGCACTTTATTCACTTATATTCCAATCATATTTGCATCATATAAGGGTTATATAAATGTTTTATAATGATTTTGGAAATATCTTAATGATTTCCTATTTTTATGGAATTAACCCTGCACAGGCAGAAAACCCTAGTTTTGTATTTTAATGTTTCAGGGACCCAAACGTCAACGAAATCACCTAGAAATTTACGGGCGTCAATATTTGGAAGGAAGAAGGTCTGTGGAAAAAGGAAGCGAACAAACGGAGGCCCGAGGGCCAAACGAGGGGGGCCCATGCGGCCATGTACATGGGCCATGTGGGACCCACCCATTTGGGCCTCGAGGCTCCGTTGTCGTTGATCTTTCGTCCACCGACTCCGTCTTGACCTAGAAACGCCTATAAAAAAGACCCCACGACGTTCTCTGGAAGGAGCGCCGCACAAACACAGAAACATCGAAACGGAGATCAGGAGCTGCAGATTGGAGGGGGAAAACTCCGGCGGGGCGCTGCCGGCGTGGTCTCCATCTTCTCCATCGACTTCTCCGCCGTCTACATGATGAAGAGGGAGTAGTCCCCCTCTGGACTATGGGTTTGTGGGAGTAGTCCCTGATGTCTACTCACGCTTCTATTCTTGTAGACAGTGTTGGGCCTCCAAATGCAGAGGTTTGTAGAACAGCAGCAAGTTTCCCTTAAGTGAAACACTCAAGGTTTATCGAACCCAGAGAGGTAGAGGTCAAAGATATCCCTCTCAAGCAAACCTGCAATTAAGATACAAGAAGTCTCTTGTGTCCCCAACACACCCAATACACTTGTCAGGTGTATAGGTGCACTAGTTCGGCGAAGAGATAGTGAAATGCAAGTGATATGGATGATTATAAGTGGTGATGGCAATCTGAAATAAAAATGGCAGCAAGCAAACTTGAGCCAAAATGAGAGCAAACGGTGTTTCAATGCTTGGAAATAAGGCCTAGGGATCATACTTTCACTAGTGGACACTCTCAACAATAATAATATAATTGAACACATAGATATTTCCTCTTCACTATGCTACTCTGAACTATTCTCATGTTGGATAGAAATACCAATCTACTGCGTAGGGCTACAAGAGCACACCTTAAAGTCTGAGTGAACAAACACCACAATATCATAGAACACCAAGACCATCGTGTAGGGCTACAAAAGCACACCTTAAAGTCTGTCTTCCACATCTAGGGAACCCCAAGGTCACTATGAGTGCCCCAAAATAGTACTAAACAAACACCACAATTTTATAGTGACATCCAACACAAGAATAACTCATGGTAAGTGTTTCTGTAACCTTTAGCCTAAAAGTCACACACGGTGCGCACACTGTCAACTTCACACCATGGGACAAAGGTGACTCCGGAAATTACATTAATAAAACCACTCAAGTAGCATAATTCATACATATGGATTCAACTAGAATACAAAGCTCATGATTACATAAAGATCACACCATGAGAGAGAGAGAGATGAACCACATAGCTACCGGTAGAGCCCTCAGCCTCGATGAATAACTACTCCCCCCTCATCATGGGAGGCAGCAACGGCGATGAAGATGGCGGTGGTGTTGATGGAGACTCCGAAGGAGGGACGGAGGAGCCTTCCGGAGGTGATTCCGGCGGCGGTTCCCCCCTCCAATCTTCTCCGGCGGCAGCCTTCTGTCTCCTGTTTCGTGGTTTTGTGTTTCTCCGCCGCCTCCTCGCGAAACTCCTCGGGGGGTGCTGCTTGTGACGGTAAAGCAGCTTCCTTGTGACGGTAAAGCACACGTCCGTTGGGAACCCCAAGAGGAAGGTATGATGAGCACTGCAGCAAGTTTTCCCTCAGTAAGAAACCGAGGTTATCGAACCAGTAGGAAATCTCGAAGCTACGAAGGTGTCAACGGCGCCAGAAAAGAGTTGCTGGTGTTGTAGTTGACTTGGAACCTGCACAACACAATCAAATCACTTTGCCCCAACTTAACAGTGAGGTTGTCAATCTCACCGGCTTGCTGAAAACAAAGAGTTAAACGTATGGTGTGGAAAATGATGTTTGTTTGCAGAGAATGAAAGAGAACAATGATTGCAGTAGGTTGTATTTCAGATGTAAAAGAATGGACCGGGGTCCACAGTTCACTAGTGGTGTCTCTCCAATAAGATAACTAACATGCTGGGTAAACAAATTACAGCTGGGCAATTGACAACATTGATAAGTGCATAAACATGCATGTGCAAGTGTAGTGTTGACTATGAGATTCATTTGGGCATTACGACAAAGTACATAGACCGCCATCCAGCATGCATCTATGCCTAAAAAGTCCACCTTCGGGTTAGCGTCCGCACCCCTTCCAGTATTAAGTTGCAAGCAACAGACAATTGCATTAAGTAAAGTGCGTAATGTAAACAACACATTCATCCTTAGATAAAGCATCATTAGGTTACCCCTAGTGGCAACAACACATCTACAACCTTAGAACTTTCTGTCACTGTCCCAGATTAAATAGAGGTTGAACCCAACTATCATGCATAAATACCCCCTCTTGGAGTCACAAGTATTCACTTGGCCAGAGTTTCAACAGGCAACGGAGAGTATGCAAGATCATAAACAACATAGACATGATAACACAATAATCAACTTGACATAGTATCAATATTCATCGGATCCCAGCAAACACAACATGTAGCATTACATAAAGATGATCTTGATCATGATAGGCAGCTCACAAGATCTAAACATGGAAGTACAAGTGGAGAAGACAACCATCTAGCTACTGCTATGGACCCGTAGTCCAAGGATGAACTACTCACGCATCAGTCCGGAGGCGGGCATGGTGATGTAGAGCCCTCCGGTGATGATTCCCCTCTCCGGCAGGGTGCCGGAGGAGATCTTCTGAACCCCCCGAGTTAGGGTTGACGGCGGCGGCGTCTCTGTATCTGTTCTGGAAAATTGGCTATCGGTGCTAGGGTTTTCGGGGACGAAGGAATAAATAGGCGAAGGGGCAGCGTCGGGGGAGCAGCGGGGCCCGCACACCATACGGCGGCGAGGCAGAGGGGGGCCCCGCGCCGGCCTATGGTGTGGGCCCTCCTCTGGGCTTCGTCGACTCTCCTTCGGTCTTCTGGAACGCTCCGAGGAAAATAAGGCCGTGGGCTTTTGTTTCGTCCAATTCCGAGAATATTTGCAGAAGTACTTTTCTGGAAACAAAAACAGCAGAAAACAGGAACTGGCACTTCGGCATCTTGTTAATAGGTTAGTTCCAGAAAATACATAAAAACATTATAAAGTGTGTATAAAACATGTAGGTATTAACATAAAACTAGCATGGAACATAAGAAATTATAGATACGTTGGAGACGTATCAAGCATCCCCAAGCTTAGTTCCTACTCGCCCTCGAGTAGGTAAACGATAAAAAGAATAATTTCTGAAGTGACATGCTACCAACATAATCTTGATCAACACTATTGTAAAGCATATGAGATGAATGAAGTGATCCAAAGCAATGGTCTATAGTTTGCTAACAAAATAGATTATGACTAAACAACTGAATCATATAGCAAAAACTTTTCATGAATAGTACTTTCAAGACAAGTATCAAAAAGTCTTGCATAAGAGTTAACTCATAAAGCAATAGATTCTTAATAAAAGGTTTTGAAGCAACACAAAGGAGGATTTAAGTTTCAGCAATTGCTTTCAACTTTCAACATGCATATCTCATGGATAATTGTCAACACAAAGTAATATAATAAGTGCAATAAGCAAGCATGTAAGAATCAATGCACAGTTGACACAAGTGTTTGCTTCTAAGATAGAAAGGAGTAGGTAAACTGACTCAACATAAAGTAAAAGAAAGGCCCTTCGCAGAGGGAAGCAGGGATTAAATCATGTGCTAGAGCTTTTCAAGTTTTTGAAATCATATAGAGAGCATAAAAATAAAGTTTTGAGAGGTGTTTGTTGTTGTCAACGAATGGTAGTGGGCACTCTAACCACCTTGTCAACCAGACTTTCAAAGAGCGGCTCCCATGAAGGACGTTATTTCTACCAGCAAGGTAGATCATCCCTCTTCTCTTTTGTACACATGTATTTTAGTGATATTTATAGATGACTGATACGTCTCCAACGTATCTATAATTTCTTATGTTCCATGCTAGTTTTATGACAATACCTACATGTTTTATACACACTTTATGATGTTTTTATGCATTTTCTGGAACTAACCTATTAACAAGATGCCGAAGTGCCAGTTCCTGTTTTCTGCTATTTTTGTTTCCAGAAAAGTACTTCTGCAAATATTCTCGGAATTGGACGAAACAAAAGCCCAAGACCTTATTTTCCTCGGAGTGTTCCAGAAGACCGAAGGAGAGTCGACGAAGCCCAGAGGAGGGCCCACACCATAGGCCGGCGCGGGGCCCCCCTCTGCCGCGCCGCCATATGGTGTGCGGGCCCCGCTGCTCCCCCGACGCTGCCCCTTCGCCTATTTATTCCTTCGTCCCCGAAAACCCTAGTACCGAGAGCCAATTTTCCAGAACAGATACAGAGACGCCGCCGCCGTCAACCCTAACTCGGGGGGGTTCAGAAGTTCTCCTCCGGCACCCTGCCGGAGAGGGGAATCATCACCGGAGGGCTCTACATCACCATGCCCGCCTCCGGACAGATGCGTGAGTAGTTCATCCTTGGACTACGGGTCCATAGCAGTAGCTAGATGGTTGTCTTCTCCACTTGTACTTCCATGTTTAGATCTTGTGAGCTGCCTATCATGATCAAGATCATCTTTATGTAATGCTACATGTTGTGTTTGCTGGGATCCGATGAATATTGATACTATGTCAAGTTGATTATTGTGTTATCATGTCTATGTTGTTTATGATCTTGCATGCTCTCCGTTGCCTGTTGAAACTCTGGCCAAGTGAATACTTGTGACTCCAAGAGGGGGTATTTATGCATGATAGTTGGGTTCAACCTCTATTTAATCTGGGACAATGACAGAAAGTTCTAAGGTTGTAGATGTGTTGTTGCCACTAGGGGTAACCTAATGATGCTTTATCTAAGGATGAATGTGTTGTTTACATTACGCACTTTACTTAATACAATTGTCTGTTGCTTGCAACTTAATACTGGAAGGGGTGCGGACGCTAACCCGAAGGTGGACTTTTTAGGCATAGATGCATGCTGGATGGCGGTCTATGTACTTTGTCGTAATGCCCAAATGAATCTCATAGTCAACACTACACTTGCACATGCATGTTTATGCACTTATCAATGTTGTCAATTGCCCAGCTGTAATTTGTTTACCCAGCATGTTAGTTATCTTATTGGAGAGACACCACTAGTGAACTGTGGACCCCGGTCCATTCTTTTACATCTGAAATACAACCTACTGCAATCATTGTTCTCTTTCATTCTCTGCAAACAAACACCATTTTCCACACCATACGTTTAACTCTTTGTTTTCAGCAAGCCGGTGAGATTGACAACCTCACTGTTAAGTTGGGGCAAAGTGATTTGATTGTGTTGTGCAGGTTCCAAGTCAACTACAACACCAGCAACTCTTTTCTGGCGCCGTTGACACCTTCGTAGCTTCGAGATTTCCTACTGGTTCGATAACCTCGGTTTCTTACTGAGGGAAAACTTGCTGCTGTGCTCATCATACCTTCCTCTTGGGGTTCCCAACGGACGTGTGCTTTACCGTCACAAGCAGCAACCTTTTTCTGGCGCCGTTGCCGGGGATTTCTAGTTGCTGCTGCAAGGGGAGTCTCTCACATCCAATCTCTTTACTTTGTTTATTGTCTTGCTTTATTTTATTTTCTGTCTTGTTTGCTATATATCAAAAACACAAAAAAATTAGTTACTTGTTTACTTTATTTAATTCGGTTTCTTTATATCAAAAACACAAAAAAAAAAATTTAGTTACTTGTTTAATTTATTTAAATACGGTTTTTACTTTGTTCATTTAATCATGCTTCTCCCTAAGTTCACTTTGAAAGATATATCGGTAGGAAGTGGGTCTATCATTGGAAGAGACAATATAGAGGAATTTTTCAATCATGTTAGTAAGCTTAAAGATTTTGAAGAAAAATCCTTGGTAGAACTTGCTCCTAATTATGAAATTGCTACTGCCTCTTTAGTGCACATGTTGGAAGCTAGATTTGTTAATCTTAATCCTATAATGCAACATATGTTTCTTACACTACGTGATATGGAAGAAGGAGAGAAGAAAGATTTTGTTTTAGAAACCCTTCTTAAAGAATTTGGTGATGTAGCTAGTGAGGCTAGAAAAGTTTTTATTCGACATAAGATACTTGGCTATTATATCAATGTTGCTAATACCCTTGAAAGAATGGAAAAAGATAGGCTAAAGTACACTAATGAAGCCAATTATGAGAGGGAGACTAAAGTACCAATACCTTATAAGCTCATAGGAATGCATGAGGCACTAGAAAATAATTTTGGTTGGATTGTTCCTGAAAATTTATTTGAAGAGGATAGTGTGCCTAAAAGTAATGAAAGAGGAGCTTCTGAAACTTACATAGATAAAATACAATGTATTGTTGAGAAAATTTCTAACCTTTCAGTTGATGCTTCTTCTCTTGATGTTACTTGATTTTCACTTTCTGCGCCTAGCTGAAAGGCGTTAAAGAAAAGCGCTTATGGGAGACAACCCATTGTTTTATTTCTGAAATTTTTGTTTTATATTTGAGTCAAGGTGCTTGCTGATACTGTAGCAACACCTTTGTACCTTTATTTTCTTGCATTGTTGTGCCAAGTAAAGTCTTTGATAAGGAAGTTGATACTAGATTTGGATTTCTGCGCAGAAACAGATTTTTAGCTGTCACGGTTTTGAGCTTTTCTCTCTGTATAAAATTCTAACAATTCTGAAAAAATTCGTGAGTAATCCACAGATATGTACGCAACTTTCATTCAACTGGAGCTTTTCCATCTGAGCATGTTAAGTGCCTCGAAAAAATTCGTCTTTACGGACTGTTCTGTTTTTGACAGATTCTGCCTTTTATTTCGCATTGCCTCTTTTACTGTGTTTGAGTGGATTTCTTTGCTCCATTAAATTTCAGTAGCCTTGGGTAATGTCCAGAAGTGTTGGGAATGATTGTGTCCTTGCTGAACATGTGAATTTTTGATTTATGCACTAACCCTCTAATGAGATTGCTTTGAGTTTGGTGTGAAGGAAGTTTTCAAGGATCAAGAGAGGAGGATGATATAATATGATCAAGAAGAGTGAAAAGTCAAAGCTTGGGGATGCCCCCGTGGTTCATCCCCGCATAATTCAAGAAGACTCAAGCGTCTAAGCTTGGGGATGCCCAAGGCATCCCCTTCTTCATCAACAACTTATCAGGTCACCTCTAGTGAAACTATATTTTAATTCCGTCACATCTTATGTGCTTTACTTGGAGCGTCCGTGTGCTTTTATTTTCATTTTGTTATTTTAGTTTTCTGAATAAAATCGGATCCCAACATGCTTGTTTTGGAGAGAGACACGCTCCGCTTTTTCATGTGAACACTTGTGTTCTTTGTTTTACTTTTTAGTGTTCATGGCGAAAGCTGAAAGCCTCAGCATTTATTGTTTATGTTTATGGCGAAAGCTGAAAGCCTCAGCATTTATTTTTATGTTTATGGCGAAAGCTGAAAGCCGCAGCACTTATCTTATTGTCATTTGGTTGGAAACAGAAAATGCTTCATGTGGTAGTTGGTATATTGTTTTGGATAATTTGATGCTTGGCAATTGTTTTGAGCTCTCAAGTAGATCATGTTTAAGCTCTTGCATCATGTAGTTTAAGCCTATTAGTGGAGAACTACCGTAGAGCTTGTTGAAAATTGGTTTGCATGATTGGTCTCTCTAAGGTCTAGATATTTTCTGGTAAAAGTGTTTGAGCAACAAGGACGACAGTGTAGAGTCTTATAATGCTTGCAATATGTTTTTATGTAAGTCTTGCTGTCCGGTTTATACTTGTGTTTGCTTCAAACAACCTTGCTAGCCAAAGCCTTGTACTGAGAGGGAATGCTTCTCGTGCATCCAAACCTTGAGCCAAAACCCATGCCATTTGTGTCCACCATAACTACCTATTATGTGGTATTTTTCTGCCATTCCAAGTAAATACTTCATGTGCTACCTTTAAACAATTCAAAACTTTACTACCTCTTATTTGTGTCAATGTTTTATAGCTCATGAGGAAGTATGTGGTGTTTTTATCTTTCAATCTTGTCATTTACTCCGGACAGACTTTCACCAATGGACTAGTGGCATACATCCGCTTATCCAATAATTTTGCAAAAAGAGCTGGCAACGGGGTGCCCAGCCCCAATTAATCAACTTTCATTAATAATTCTCTTCACATGTTTTGCCCTGATTTATCAGTAAGCAACTTAATTTTGAAATAGACACTCCTCCATGGTATGTGAAATGTTGGAAGGCACCCGAGGATTCGGTTAGCCATGGCTTGTGAAAGCAAAAGGTTGGGAGGAGTGTCATCTATAAATATCACTAAAATACATGTGTACAAAAGAGAAGAGGGATGATCTACCTTGCTGGTAGAAATAACGTCCTTCATGGGAGCCGCTCTTGAAAGTCTGGTTGACAAGGGGGTTAGAGTGCCCGCTACCATTCGTTGACAACAACAAACACCTCTCAAAACTTTATTTTTATGCTCTCTATATGATTTCAAAAACTTGAAAAGCTCTAGCACATGATTTAATCCCTGCTTCCCTCTGCGAAGGGCCATTCTTTTACTTTATGTTGAGTCAGTTTACCTACTCCTTTCTATCTTAGAAGCAAACACTTGTGTCAACTGTGTGCATTGATTCTTACATGCTTGCTTATTGCACTTATTATATTACTTTGTGTTGACAATTATCCATGAGATATGCATGTTGAAAGTTGAAAGCAATTGCTGAAACTTAAATCCTCCTTTGTGTTGCTTCAAAACCTTTTATTTAGAATCTATTGCTTGATGAGTTAACTCTTATGCAAGGCTTTTTGATACTTGTCTTGAAAGTACTATTCATGAAAAGTTTTGCTATATGATTCAGTTGTTTAGTCATAATCTATTTTGTTAGCAAACTATAGACCATTGCTTTGGATCACTTCATTCATCTCATATGCTTTACAATAGTGTTGATCAAGATTATGTGGTAGCATGTCACTTCAGAAATTATTCTTTTTATCGTTTACCTACTCGAGGGCGAGTAGGAACTAAGCTTGGGGATGCTTGATACGTCTCCAACGTATCTATAATTTCTTATGTTCCATGCTAGTTTTATGACAATACCTACATGTTTTATACACACTTTATGATGTTTTTATGCATTTTCTGGAACTAGCCTATTAACAAGATGCCGAAGTGCCAGTTCCTGTTTTCTGCTGTTTTTGTTTCCAGAAAAGTACTTCTGCAAATATTCTCGGAATTGGACGAAACAAAAGCCCAAGACCTTATTTTCCTCGGAGTGTTCCAGAAGACCGAAGGAGAGTCGACGAAGCCCAGAGGAGGGCCCACACCATAGGCCGGCGCGGGGCCCCCCTCTGCCGCGCCGCCATATGGTGTGCGGGCCCCGCTGCTCCCCCGACGCTGCTCCTTCGCCTATTTATTCCTTCGTCCCCGAAAACCCTAGTACCGAGAGCCAATTTTCCAGAACAGATACAGAGACGCCGCCGCCGTCAACCCTAACTCTGGGGGGTTCAGAAGTTCTCCTCCGGCACCCTGCCGGAGAGGGGAATCATCACCGGAGGGCTCTACATCACCATGCCCGCCTCCGGACAGATGCGTGAGTAGTTCATCCTTGGACTACGGATCCATAGCAGTAGCTAGATGGTTGTCTTCTCCACTTGTACTTCCATGTTTAGATCTTGTGAGCTGCCTATCATGATCAAGATCATCTTTATGTAATGCTACATGTTGTGTTTGCTGGGATCCGATGAATATTGATACTATGTCAAGTTGATTATTGTGTTATCATGTCTATGTTGTTTATGATCTTGCATGCTCTCCGTTGCCTGTTGAAACTCTGGCCAAGTGAATACTTGTGACTCCAAGAGGGGGTATTTATGCATGATAGTTGGGTTCAACCTCTATTTAATCTGGGACAGTGACAGAAAGTTCTAGGGTTGTAGATGTGTTGTTGCCACTAGGGGTAACCTAATGATGCTTTATCTAAGGATGAATGTGTTGTTTACATTACGCACTTTACTTAATGCAATTGTCTGTTGCTTGCAACTTAATACTGGAAGGGGTGCGGACGCTAACCCGAAGGTGGACTTTTTAGGCATAGATGCATGCTGGATGGCGGTCTATGTACTTTGTCGTAATGCCCAAATGAATCTCATAGTCAACACTACACTTGCACATGCATGTTTATGCACTTATCAATGTTGTCAATTGCCCAGCTGTAATTTGTTTACCCAGCATGTTAGTTATCTTATTGGAGAGACACCACTAGTGAACTGTGGACCCCGGTCCATTCTTTTACATCTGAAATACAACCTACTGCAATCATTGTTCTCTTTCATTCTCTGCAAACAAACACCATTTTCCACACCATACGTTTAACTCTTTGTTTTCAGCAAGCCGGTGAGATTGACAACCTCACTGTTAAGTTGGGGCAAAGTGATTTGATTGTGTTGTGCAGGTTCCAAGTCAACTACAACACCAGCAACTCTTTTCTGGCGCCGTTGAAACCTTCGTAGCTTCGAGATTTCCTACTGGTTCGATAACCTCGGTTTCTTACTGAGGGAAAACTTGCTGCTGTGCTCATCATACCTTCCTCTTGGGGTTCCCAACGGACGTGTGCTTTACCGTCACAAGCAGCAATGACACTCCTCCCAACCTTTTGCTTTCACAAGCCATGGCTAACCGAATCCTCGGGTGCCTTCCAACATTTCACATACCATGGAGGAGTGTCTATTTCAAAATTAAGTTGCTTACTGATAAATCAGGGCAAAACATGTGAAGAGAATTATTAATGAAAGTTGATTAATTGGGGCTGGGCACCCCGTTGCCAGCTCTTTTTGCAAAATTATTGGATAAGCGGATGTATGCCACTAGTCCATTGGTGAAAGTCTGTCCGGAGTAAATGACAAGATTGAAAGATAAAAACACCACATACTTCCTCATGAGCTATAAAACATTGACACAAATAAGAGATAGTAACTTTTGAATTGTTTAAAGGTAGCACATGAAGTATTTACTTGGAATGGCAGAAAAATACCACATAGTAGGTAGTTATGGTGGACACAAATGGCACGGGTTTTGGCTCAAGGATTTGGATGCACGAGAAGCATTCCCTCTCAGTACAAGGCTTTGGCTAGCAAGGTTGTTTGAAGCAAACACAAGTATAAACCGGACAGCAAGACTTACATAAAAACATATTGCAAGCATTATAAGACTCTACACTGTCGTCCTTGTTGCTCAAACACTTTTACCAGAAAATATCTAGACCTTAGAGAGACCAATCATGCAAACCAATTTTCAACAAGCTCTACGGTAGTTCTCCACTAATAGGCTTAAACTACATGATGCGAAAGCTTAAACATGATCTACTTGAGAGCTCAAAACAATTGCCAAGCATCAAATTATTCAAAACAATATACCAACTACCACATGAAGCATTTTCTGTTTCCAACCCAATGACAATAAGTAAGTGCTGCGGCTTTCAGCTTTCGCCATAAACATAAACATATAAGTGCTGAGGCTTTCAGCTTTCGCCATGAACATGAAAAATAAATGCTGAGGCTTTCAGCTTTCGCCATAAACATAAACAATAAATGCTGAGGCTTTCAGCTTTCGCCATGAACACTAAAAAGTAAAACAAAGAACACAAGTGTTCACATGAAAAAGCGGAGCGTGTCTCTCTCCAAAACAAGCATGTTGGGATCCGATTTATTCAGAAAACTAAAATAACAAAATGAAAATAAAAGCACACGGACGCTCCAAGTAAAGCACATAAAATGTGACGGAATTAAAATATAGTTTCACTAGAGGTGACCTGATAAGTTGTTGATGAAGAAGGGGATGCCTTGGGCATCCCCAAGCTTAGACGCTTGAGTCTTCTTGAATTATGCGGGGATGAACCACGGGGGCATCCCCAAGCTTTGACTTTTCACTCTTCTTGATCATATTATATCATCCTCCTCTCTTGATCCTTGAAAACTTCCTTCACACCAAACTCAAAGCAATCTCATTACAGGGTTAGTGCATAAATCAAAAATTCACATGTTCAGCAAGGACACAATCATTCCCAACACTTCTGGACATTACCCAAGGCTACTGAAATTTAATGGAGCAAAGAAATCCACTCAAACCCAGTAAAAGAGGCAATGCGAAATAAAAGGCAGAATCTGTCAAAAACATAACAGTCCGTAAAGACGAATTTTTTCGAGGCACTTAACATGCTCAGATGGAAAAGCTCCAGTTGAATGAAAGTTGCGTACATATCTGAGGATTACTCATGCATTTTGTCAGAATTTTTAGATTTTTCTACAGAGAGAAAAGCTCAAAACCGTGACAGCTAAAAATCTGTTTCTGCGCAGAAATCCAAATTTAGTATCAACTTCCTTATCAAAGACTTTACTTGGCACAACAATGCAAGAAAATAAAGATACAAAGGTATTGCTACAGTAGCAGCAAGCACCTTGTCTCAAATATAAAACAAAAATTTCAGAAATTAAAATAATGGGTTGTCTCCCATAAGCGCTTTTCTTTAACGCCTTTCAGCTAGGCGCAGAAAGTGAAAATCAAGTAACATCAAGAGAAGAAGCATCAACATCATAATTCTCTTTAAAAACACAACTTGTCGCAAAAGGTACCTTAGGTGTTCTATTATCTAAATTTCCCATAGTGGTACTAAGGGTTTTATCAATTTTAAGCTCATAATGATTCTTTGGCTTTGGCATCTTAGGGACATACATGAACTTTTGCTCCTTACCCACATAAGCTTTCTCCTTAAACTTAAGAGAAGAAAAAGTTGAACCCAAGGTTCCCATAGCTTCTTCAAGTTCACCAATCCTAGAGTTATGATTATCATGGATATCGCAAGTTTCTAAAACAGTAATTCTTTCATTAATTCCTTCCAGGGATTTATCAAGTTTATCAATATTATCAAGTAATATCCCTAATTTAGTCTCAACACTTGGAAGATTTTTCTCTATGGCCTCCAACTTTTTCATGACATCCTCAAGAGAGATTTCAATTTTAGCTTCATTAACAGGTGGTATTCCAACTAGACTCTCAATGATATAACTAGCTTCTAAAGCAGGAGTACCTAGGAAATTACCCCCTGTAAGAGTATCAAGAACATATCTATTCCAACTAGAGATACCAACATAAAAGTTCCTAAGGAGGATAATAGTGGAGTGTTTCTTAGTACACCTATGATGAGCATCACTAATTCTATACCAAGCATCTTTAAAACTTTCTCCACCTTGTTGCTTAAACATACGAACTTCAACTTCAGGACTACTCATTTTAGCAATAATGAAAATAAACAAAGCAAAACCGCATTAAATAAAATAAAACAAGTAACTAATTTTTTTGTGTTTTTGATATAAAGAAACCGAATTAAATAAAGTAAACAAGTAACTAATTTTTTTGTATTTTTGATATAAAGCAAACAAGACAGAAAATAAAATAAAGCAAGACAATAAACAAAGTAAAGAGATTGGGTGTGAGAGACTCCCCTTGCAGCAGCAACTAGAAATCCCCGGCAACGGCGCCAGAAAAAGGGTGCTGCTTGTGACGGTAAAGCAGCTTCCTTGTGACGGTAATGCACACGTCCGTTGGGAACCCCAAGAGGAAGGTATGATGAGCACAGCAGCAAGTTTTCCCTCAGTAAGAAACCGAGGTTATCGAACCAGTAGGAAATCTCGAAGCTACGAAGGTGTCAACGGCGCCAGAAAAGAGTTGCTGGTGTTGTAGTTGACTTGGAACCTGCACAACACAATCAAATCACTTTGCCCCAACTTAACAGTGAGGTTGTCAATCTCACCGGCTTGCTGAAAACAAAGAGTTAAACGTATGGTGTGGAAAATGATGTTTGTTTGCAGAGAATGAAAGAGAACAATGATTGCAGTAGGTTGTATTTCAGATGTAAAAGAATGGACCGGAGTCCACAGTTCACTAGTGGTGTCTCTCCAATAAGATAACTAACATGCTGGGTAAACAAATTACAGCTGGGCAATTGACAACATTGATAAGTGCATAAACATGCATGTGCAAGTGTAGTGTTGACTATGAGATTCATTTGGGCATTACGACAAAGTACATAGACCGCCATCCAGCATGCATCTATGCCTAAAAAGTCCACCTTCGGGTTAGCGTCCGCACCCCTTTCAGTATTAAGTTGCAAGCAACAGACAATTGCATTAAGTAAAGTGCGTAATGTAAACAACACATTCATCCTTAGATAAAGCATCATTAGGTTACCCCTAGTGGCAACAACACATCTACAACCTTAGAACTTTCTGTCACTGTCCCAGATTAAATAGAGGTTGAACCCAACTATCATGCATAAATACCCCCTCTTGGAGTCACAAGTATTCACTTGGCCAGAGTTTCAACAGGCAACGGAGAGCATGCAAGATCATAAACAACATAGACATGATAACACAATAATCAACTTGACATAGTATCAATATTCATCGGATCCCAGCAAACACAACATGTAGCATTACATAAAGATGATCTTGATCATGATAGGCAGCTCACAAGATCTAAACATGGAAGTACAAGTGGAGAAGACAACCATCTAGCTACTGCTATGGACCCGTAGTCCAAGGATGAACTACTCACGCATCAGTCCGGAGGCGGGCATGGTGATGTAGAGCCCTCCGGTGATGATTCCCCTCTCCGGCAGGGTGCCGGAGGAGATCTTCTGAACCCCCCGAGTTAGGGTTGACGGCGGCGGCGTCTCTGTATCTATTCTGGAAAATTGGCTCTCGGTGCTAGGGTTTTCGGGGACGAAGGAATAAATAGGCGAAGGGGCAGCGTCGGGGGAGCAGCGGGGCCCGCACACCATACGGCGGCGCGGCAGAGGGGGGCCCCGCGCCGGCCTATGGTGTGGGCCCTCCTCTGGGCTTCGTCGACTCTCCTTCGGTCTTCTGGAACGCTCCGAGGAAAATAAGGCCGTGGGCTTTTGTTTCGTCCAATTCCGAGAATATTTGCAGAAGTACTTTTCTGGAAACAAAAACAGCAGAAAACAGGAACTGGCACTTCGGCATCTTGTTAATAGGTTAGTTCCAGAAAATGCATAAAAACATTATAAAGTGTGTATAAAACATGTAGGTATTAACATAAAACTAGCATGGAACATAAGAAATTATAGATACGTTGGAGACGTATCAGGGGGCTATTTTTATAGTCAGTTTTAGGTCAAGACGAAGCCACGGAGATGAAAACGGACGACATCGGAGCCACGAGGGCCAAACGAGCTGGTCCCACGCGGCCCAGAATTTTGGCCGCGTGGGCCTGTCTCGTTTGCAGCTGGTTGGGCTTCTGGTCTTCATTTTAAGCCCATTGCGTTCGTCTCAAAAATTCTGAACCGTGCTCTTTGGCCGTGCCCTTTTTGGAGTCCCGAAGCTCCCGGAAAGTCTGAAACACTAAAAAAGACGTTTTCTGAAAAACAGGATTAATTCCAAATAAATGGGAAAACTATGAAGTATTCCCAAAATCATTATAAAACATTGATATAACCCTTATATGATGCAAATATGATTGGAATATAAGCAATTAAAGTGCAAAGTTCATGTATGCATTTTACATGCATCAGCATCCCCAAGCTTAATCCATGCTCGTCCTCGAGAATGAAGATGATAAAACTAACATGGACTTTGCAATTTAATACTCAACAATGGATATCAAAGATGATTACAATTGCCACATAAAGTCAAATGGTTCATTCTTCAAAGGAGTAGCAATATGCAAATAGTTTATGAAGTGATATCAAGTATTCAAGACAAGGATGTTCATTGATAGTTCACAAAGTGTAACATGATAGCAAGTAATATGGAACACATGTATGCATAATGATAAGTAGAACATCCTACAATGGTCATAGAGTGTAGATGAAAATCTGAATATGAAAGGTGTACACTTTGGAGAGATGTATATGTGAGTAGAGGTAAAGCATGCATAAGTTTCATCCAACTTCCAAAGTCTTCTACTTAAGTTAATGATTGCAATAAGGTATTCATTGGTGTCAAGCTCTCATTGCCCCTATATATCATAGCATCTTGAATGATTAAGGTTAAAGTGAAAGCAAATATGAGTAGTGTGCTTGACAAAGAATGGGTTGAATGTCTCATGCCCCTTGAATACAAGTACTTACACCATGTGTTACTCAACTTGGGAAACAAAGCAAGTTCAATTAAATATCATTGTAAGTACAATAGTATCATCAAGAGCGTCAACTGGGGTACCTCTTGTCCCAAGATATGGAACAAGCCCATATCAAAATGACAAGACAAACAAACAAAATGAACAATCTCAACACCCTTTTTATTTACCATTGGAATAGCTTTTTATTGCAAGGTGTATCACAGAAGGTTCACCACAATATGTAAGTAAATTTCCACCATGAATGATGCATGGCTTAGATTAGCGGCCCAGTCGTCTCTCTAACCATTTACACAAACTCATTTGAACTCACATTTCCACATTTATTTCAACATGATAAGCATCCATAAACAAAAGCACATGATATCAACTAAATGGAATGAAAAGCGTGTTGAAAGCTTGCCATGTGACAGCACATATGGGCTAACTTCCAACCCAAAACATTCATCAAGCCACAAACATCATAATCTTAACCACAATGGGTCAAGTTTTATTTATGCAATAAAAGAACATTGTGCATCAAATTCGTGAGAGCTATATAACCAACTTTTTCCATCACAATGTTAAACATACTCGAAATATCATAAACCCAATAGGTAGATATGGTGGACTCACTGGAATAACTTTGGTTGAAGGTGTTGGAAACAAGTTTTTGCTTGTTGAAATTTTTGGGCTAGCAAAAGGGAGAAAGTTGACCATCTAGATGCATGCATGAGTGTCCATAGAACTAACTAATCCATGTCAAACCAAGTAATAAAACAATCAGCACCAAAACATGAATAAGTGATAGCTCTACAAAAAGAATTTGCAAACTATTACTCATAAACAAGTTCATGAATCATGCAACTAAATGTATCATTAAAAATGAAGTCAAACATCCCTTTTTCCCAATCTTATAAAAGCATCCAACATATTTCAACCCACATTTCCAGTAGCTCTCTCATATATAAATGATATTGTGGTGGTCTCTCAAGACTCAAGCAAAAACAAAAAGACGCTCCAAATTTATGCGATAAAGTGTTTCGATCGAAAAACAGAAGTTGGACGTGTGCAAACCGAGAGTGTGTAGGTCTAGCGGGGTTGTATTCACATCACCAAGCTTATGGTCTTCACCATCCTTGGATAGCTCTTGGTGCATCTCCTCCAATCCCTGTGAAAAAAATTCAAAACACCGTTTCTCCCATCTCTTTTCTGTGGGGTGCATTAATAGTGATAAACAAATAGGTTCCTTGCTGCATATAGTCCTTGAACAAAAATTCATATGATATGTCCAGAAAGTATATAATGTTGTATGCCTACTCATAAACTCAATTGGATCAAAAAGATTCAACTTAAAAGCTCAAAGCATGCATCAAACAAAATGGGACAGAATCTGTCCAGAAAAACAGCAGCAGCAAACCGTATTTTTCTACCCTACCAAATTTTCTCGAACAATTCCGAAAAAATTCATGCATACAGAGGATGAAAAGTTGCAACTACAGTTCAAATATGAGCTCATTCGGAGTTATAGAATAAGAAGTAAAAATCATACCGTGCACTGACTTGTGCAGGAATAAAATCTCCGAACGCTATAAGCAACCTTTTCAAACCAAAAAGGGTAAAACTTGGCACTTTATTGAAAACTCCAGAACCAAAACTAAAAACAAAGTCTCTTGGGACAGCAAGAGGACACAAAGAAAATCATACAAAAAATAACCGGGTTGCCTCCCGCAAAGCGCTTTCTTTATAGCCATATAGCTAGGCTTGATAGTTTTAATGATGCTCCCATAGGAATAGATGTTGAATATAAAAGAGCATCAAGAAGCAAATATCAAACACATTTAGGTCTAACCCACTTCCTATGCATTGGGATCTTGTAAGAAAATAAATCAATAAAGCACAAAGTGACTAGCATATGAAGTCAAAGCAAGTGCAACTTCAAAAATTTCAACAAAAAGAGAGAAGACTTAATATTTTTGAGATATATGAGATCATGTCTCCCTCTCTCATAAAAACTTTCAGTAGCATAATTGATAAACTCAACAATATAGCTATCACATGAAACATTCTTATCATGATCCATATGCATAAAAGTATCATTACTCTCCACATAAGCATAAACAGTTTCATTAGGAATAGTGGGAGTAAAACTATCACATCTATCATTGTAATCATCATATATAGGAGGCATATCATAATCCCAATAAACTTTATACTCAATAGTGGGTGGACTGAAAATATCATATTCATCATCATAAATGGGAGACATAGTATCATCATTTTTACTAGAAAGATATGTCTCAAATATATGATCATCAGTAGCAAAAGGATTTTCAAACACATCACTAGGAGAAGAGGTCTCAGACATATAATTATTACTAGCAAAAGGATTTTCAAACACCTCATCCCCAAGCTTAGAGCTTTTCATATCATCATTGGAAAGAACATGGATAGTACTAATAGTATAACAATTATTAACATCATCATTTTCTGAATTGGTTCCCAAGAGATTTTCAATATCAAAAGTACTATGCTTTTCCCAATCATGATCACTATTATTAGTAACAGGCATAGGATCATCATCGAATTCAGACTCATCAGCAACATCTATAATAGGAGCAACATGTTTAGGGGAAGATACCGTTTCCTCTCTCTTTTTACTCCTCTTCTTCTTCTTCTTTCCCTCTTTAGGAGGGAAAGGCTTGAAAGGAAGCTTCTCCACATACCTAGGTTGATTGTTAGGAACAATAGAAGAAACTTTGGAGAATTCCTCTTTTTCATTAATAAGAGTAGAACAAACATTAGTCCTTTCATATTTTGGTAAAGTCGTTCCATCCTTTATAATATTTTGTATGTAAGTGTTGGCATGGCAATTACTAACACAATAGAGATAACATCCATGTAACACACTATTCATATCAAAAGCACTCGTATCTAACGAAGAAGTTTTTCTTGATAACTCTTCACACCCCAAAAATAATGTAAGTTCATCATGTTGATTAGGAGTGATCATGTTATCACAAAAGTCTCCTGCAATATCCTTATTAGAACCTGAGCATTGGAATTCGAAATGCCCCTCTTTATAGCAAAGTTCACAAGTAAAAGGATAGGTGGCACAAACTTTTTCAGCAAGATCACTTAGAGCTCTGTACCATGTTGTAGTTCTTTCATTCCTATGATGGATACAATATTCTTCTTCGATTTGATTCTTTTCACAAGGTCTAAGTGCTCCACAATAATTAACATGCTTATAAGAAATAGTATTTTCAGAAGTTTGAGCATGTTTATTGCAATCATTAATAACAATTTCTTTCTCCATGCAAGTTTCTTTAAAAGGTTCATGATACATGTCCCAATTTTCTTTAGGAATATCCATATGAGAAGCAAAGTTTCTACAACAATCAACCATAATTTGAGAATCAAGACCAAATTTAGCACTAAGCTCTTGAAAAACAGCAGTTTTAGAGAAAGACTTAATGCAACCATACTCATAGTTTATACTTGATTCTTTACCTTTGTCGATCTCCCAATCTTCAGTATTGCGTTGAATTTTTTCAAGAAGATCCCATTTAGCTTCAACCTTCTTACTTGTGAAAGAACCACCTGAAGAAGCATCTAGATAATCCTTATGATGATCTGAAAGCCTTGTATAAAAATTGGAAATAATTATTTCCTCAGAAAGCTCATGGTTAGGACATTTGAGTATTAATGTTTTCAGTCTTCCCCAAGCTTGAGCAATGCTTTCTACATGATGAGGATAAAAATTGAAAATGTAACTCCTATCTCGATGCACTTCATGAAGAGGATAAAATTTAGAGCAAAAGAGATATTCAAGCTGTTTCCAATTCGAAGGACGATCATCCAACAGCCTATACCACTCCTTTGCTTTGTCCTTAAGTGAAAATGGAAAAACTTTCCTCATGACATCTTCTCTTGATAAACCTGCAACTTTAAACAACTCACAAAGTTCTGTAAGTTTCAACAAGTGATCATTCGGACGAACTGTTCCATCCCCTGCATAAGGTTCTTCCATAACCATTTCAACAAGTTCCACAGGTATTTCAAAAGCAGTACTTTCAGTAGGTGGATTTGGAATATTACAAGCATCATTAGGATTATCACATATGGGAGACAAAGCATTATCAAGGCAAATTTTATTCTCCAAAGCTGGGGAACTAAAAAGATCATTTTCATATAAACTAGCTTCCCCAAGCTTAGACTTTTCCATAGCATTAGGAATAATGGTGTTCAAAGCATTCATGTTAACAACATTGTTATCACTATTATGCAAGCAAACTCCCATTGTTTTTTTAATTTTCTCTTCAAACACATCATGTCCTAACTCCAGATAAATTTCATATAGCTCTCTAATTTTGTTTTGTTTTCCATTAAGCCTAACTAGTGAAACAAGAAACAAATAGATATAACTCCAGGGTCTAAAGGAGATACCTTCAAGCACTTACCTCCCCGGCAACGGCGCCAGAAAATAGCTTGATGTCTACTCACGCTTCTATTCTTGTAGACAGTGTTGGGCCTCCAAGTGCAGAGGTTTGTAGAACAGCAGCAAGTTTCCCTTAAGTGAAACACCCAAGGTTTATCGAACCCAGAGAGGTAGAGGTCAAAGATATCCCTCTCAAGCAACCCTGCAATTAAGATACAAGAAGTCTCTTGTGTCCCCAACACACCCAATACACTTGTCAGGTGTATAGGTGCACTAGTTCGGCGAAGAGATAGTAAAATGCAAGTGATATGGATGATTATAAGTGGTGATGGCAATCTGAAATAAAAATGGCAGCAAGCAAACTTGAGCAAAAATGAGAGCAAATGGTGTTTCAATGCTTGGAAATAAGGCCTAGGGATCATACTTTCACTAGTGGACACTCTCAACAATAATAATATAATTGAACACATAGATATTTCCTCTTCACTATGCTACTCTGAACTATTCTCATGTTGGATAGAAATACCAATCTACTGCGTAGGGCTACAAGAGCACACCTTAAAGTCTGAGTGAACAAACACCACAATATCATAGAACACCAAGACCATCGTGTAGGGCTACAAAAGCACACCTTAAAGTCTATCTTCCACATCTAGGGAACCTCAAGGTCACTATGAGTGCCCCAAAATAGTACTAAACAAACACCACAATTTTATAGTGACATCCAACACAAGAATAACTCATGGTAAGTATTTCTGTAACCTTTAGCCTAAAAGTCACACACGGTGCGCACACTGTCAACTTCACACCATGGGACAAAGGTGACTCCGGAAATTACATTAATAAAACCACACAAGTAGCATAATTCATATCTATGGATTCAACTAGATTACAAAGCTCATGATTACATAAAGATCACACCATGGGAGAGAGAGAGATGAACCACATAGCTACCGGTAGAGCCCTCAGCCTCGATGAAGAACTACTCCCCCTCATCATGGGAGGCAGCAACGGCGATGAAGATGGCGGTGGTGTTGATGGAGACTCCGAAGGAGGGACGGAGGAGCCTTCCGGAGGTGATTCCGGCGGCGGTTCCCCCCTCCAATCTTCTCCGACGGCAGCCTTCTGTCTCCTGTTTCGTGGTTTTGTGTTTCTCCGCCGCCTCCTCGCGAAACTCCTCGGGGGGCTATTTTTATAGTCGGTTTTAGGTCAAGACGAAGCCACGGAGATGAAAACGGACGACATCGGAGCCACGAGGGCCAAACGAGCTGGTCCCACGCGGCCCAGAATTTTGGCCGCGTGGGCCTGTCTCGTTTGCAGCTGGTTGGGCTTCTGGTCTTCATTTTAAGCCCATTGCGTTCGTCTCGAAAATTCTGAACCGTGCTCTTTGGCCTTGCCCTTTTTGGAGTCCCGAAGCTCCCGGAAAGTCTGAAACACTAAAAAAGACGTTTTCCGGAAAACAGAATTAATTCCAAATAAATGGGAAAACTATGAAGTATTCCCAAAATCATTATAAAACATTGATATAACCCTTATATGATGCAAATATGATTGGAATATAAGCAATTAAAGTGCAAAGTTCATGTATGCATTTTACATGCATCAGTCCCCCAGACGCGAAAACCCTAAAACACCGAGCTATTATTCCAGAAAACATCCGCTGCCGCCGCCGCCGTCAACCCTAACTCGGGGGGTTCAGAAGTTCTCCTCCGGTACCCTGCCGGAGAGGAGAATCATCACCGGAGGGCTCTACATCACCATGCCCGCCTCCGGAACGATGCGTGAGTAGTTCATCCTTGGACTACGGGTCCATAGCAGTAGCTAGATGGTTGTCTTCTCCACTTGTGCCATCATGTTTAAATCTTGTGAGCTGCCTATCATGGTCAAGATCATCTTATTGTAATGCTACATGTTGTGTTTGTTGGTATCCGATGAATATGGAATACTATGTCAAGTTGATTATTGATTTATCATATATGTGTTGTTTATGATCTTGCATGGTCTCCGTTACTAGTTGAGGCTCTGGCCAAATTGATGCTTGTAACTCCAAGAGGGAGTATTTATGCTAGATAGTGGGTTCATGCCTCCATTTAATCTGGGACAGTGACAGAAAGTTCTAAGGTTGTGGATGTGCTGTTGCCACTAGGGATAAAACAGCAATGCTTTGTCTGAGGATATTAGTGTTGTTTACATTACGCACCATACTTAATGCAATTGTCTGTTGCTTCCAACTTAATACATAGATGCATGCTGGATGGCGGTCTATGTTCTTTGTCGTAATGCCCTAATTAAAACTCATAGTAGTCATCATGATATGTATGTGCATTGTTATGCCCTCTCTATTTGTCAATTGCCCAACTGTAATTTGTTTACCCAGCATATCAGTATTTTATTATGGAGAGACACCACTAGTGAACCGTGGACCCCGGTCCATTCCTTTACATCTGAAATACAACCTACTGCAATCATTGTTCTCTTACATTCTCTGCAAACAAATATCATCTTCCACACTATATGTCTGATGGGTTCGTAGCATAGAAAACAAAAAATTTCCTACGGTAAGAACAGCCAAGTCACCAAGATCTAATCTAGTAGATGTGAGCAACGGGTAAGACAAGTACCAAGAGAACTAACCCTCGAAGACCGAAAGTGTTTCGAGAATGATTCTCGTGGACGGTGTAGTCGTTCACTTGCCGATCTCAAGATCGTGAAGATGTACGCTGCAACGGGCAGCGCCTCCGTACTCGGTCACACGTACGGCTTGATGACGACCTCCGTTCCCTCGATCCAGCGGGGCAGCGGAAGTAGAAGATCCACCGGAAAACTCAAATAGCACGACGGCGTGGTGTGGTGGAGAAACTAAATGGTCATGACTTCGCCAAGCGGATGACCAAGTGGTGGAGCAGCGGGAGGAGGAAGAGAGGTGTCTCAAAGAGTGTGTGAGGAGAGGGAGCTCCCACTCCTCTTTATATAGGAGGTGGTGTGGCTGCACCAAGGGGTGCCCCCACCTCTTGCTCTTCATGTGAGTGGAGTCTCCACTCACACCCACTCATGCTCTCTTTATGTGAGTGGACTTTCCACTAAAAAATCCCAAGGATTTTCTTTATTAAATAAATAAAACATTTTTATTTATTTAATTTAATATTTGTTAATTCCATTAACAAACATTAACACATACCCCTTGGTCTATTGTTAATTCTATTAACAACCATTTGACAATTATCCCCTTGAACTATTTCAATATTACCGAAACAATTTCGGTGCTGTCCAAACTTTTCTCCAATATTCCGTATCTTCTCAATAGCGTCGGCAAACCTTAAGTATGTCACCCTACGGTTCGTGAATAATGTAGACATGACGAGACACCTCTCCAATCAATAGTCAACAGCGGGACCTGGAGATCCGTAATGACTCCTACACATTCAACGATGAATCTTGTGATCGCGTGAACCATAAACGTCGTAACCAATTCCTTTGTCTCGCGATATTTTACTTGTCCGAGATCCGATCATTGGTATCGACCATACCTAGTTTGATCTCGTTACTGACAAGTACTCTTTACTCGTTCCGTGATATGACATCCTTGTGACCTAGTCACGTGCTTGCAAGCGGTGTTGATGTGATATCACCGAGAGGGCCCAGAGTATATCTCTCCGTCATTTGGATGGACAAATCCCACTCTTGATCCATGAGCCTCAACTAATACTTTCAGAGTACCCAACGCCACCTTTATAGTCACCCTTTCACGGTGTGACGTTTGATGTCATCAAAGCACTCATCCGGTGTTAGTGATTGACATGATCTCATGGTCTAAGGATTATAGTTACTTCGTATGTGATATAACAATGTAAACTAATGACTTGATCGCATTGCTATACTTACTTTGGGTGTGTGTTCATCACATCATTCTCTAATGATGATCCCGTTATTAACAACATCCAATGTTCATGATCAGGAAACCTTGATCATCAGTTAATCAACGAGCTAGTTAAACGAGAGGCTTTACTAGGAACTCTTACTTGTTATTAGTCACACATGTATTAACGTTTCCGATTAATACAATTCTAGCATGATAAATAAACCTTTATCATAAACATGGAATAAGATAATAACCACTTTATTATTGCCTCTCGGGCATATTCCCTTCAGTCTCCCACTTGCACTAGAGTCAATAATCTAGTCAATAAGTAAGCACTTAACACCTATGGCATTCCAGTGTTATTACCATGCTTCGCATGTGGTAAACTTCATCATAAGATCTGACATGTTCAGGTCCGTTTGTATTTGCACGTCTTAGCGTCTACACGCATCACTCATTCTCTAATGAGATGGCTTTGTATATATTTGTCAACCGGTGAGACCTTAATTCCTCAGCTTAAACTAATGTTACCAACATTCTGAAAATGTAGCTTCATAGTGTCAGCATTCTTGGAAATTCACCAAGTTCAATAAAGAACTCCTTGACACAGAAATACTCTTATTTGTTGTCAACACAACGATATACTTAGCCTTTGTTGTAGTATTCATCACAATACTTAATTTTGAAACTCATTCAAAAACAGCATGGAACTTTCATCCAGCCTATTGTGCCACCCTTCAACACATATTTAATTGAGATAGATTTTGGATAGATGACAAGACTATTTGTGTAACATATTACAACGAATGGTTTGTCATTACTGAATAGGAAAACACATCCTTACTTTTTCCAAAAAATACTTAAGGATCTTTCCCACTATAGTTCAATCATCATATGAATTATCCTGGTATAACACTTTATAGCATAGGACTTATCTGGCTGTGTACATATCATGGAACACATGACTTAGAAATCTCCATTTCAATTTTGCTCATCATGTGTCAAAACACTTGATATTGCTCAATTCTTTTCCATGCGGCAAGAACCCTTTCTTGTCGTTTCTATATTGACTTACTTCAATACTTCATCTATGTACCTTGGCTCAATCATATCAGGCGCTCCAATCCATCTCTATAGACATTGATGCCCAAAAATTGTTTAGCCTAAGCCTTTCATCAATATGAAATCTTAACCGTGTTAATTTAAAATACATATTTTCCAACCAACTATATGTCATCTACATAAAGTATTAGAAATATGTCTTAGCGCTCCCACTTAATTTCTTGTAACTTACAAGTATATTCACTATACATGATGGAATCAAACTCTTTTGATAACTTCATTAAAGTACAGATTCCAACTTCGTTATGCTCATTTCAACCATTGAAGTTTGCATACTTTTCTAGAAACCTTTTGAATTTAACAAAACTCATAGACTGTGTCAGGTACACATCCTTGATCAGCCTTCCTTGAGAGGAAAGTTATTTTGTTATTCAACTGCCATATCAAAATATGTAACCTTTTCTAGAACTATCCGTAAAGCGAAAGTATCACTACGGAAGATCAAAATCTTTTCATAGTCAACTCCTTGAACTTTGTCGCAAACACCTTTTCGACAAGTTAAACTTTCAATGGATGTAAACATCCACGTCTTTTGCTATATAGATCCGTTTGCAATCGTGAGGATTCACCTTCCGAAAGGATTACCAAGTCACATACTTGACATTCGTACACGGATACTATCTCGGATATAATGACTCATAGCCAATTTACGAAGTCAGGGCCCATCATTTGCTTCCTTTATAATTTGCAGGTCCTTTGTTGTCAAAACAACACTTCATTCTCAAACCACAAGTTGGTCTAAGTACAAAGTTTTACGACCTTCATGGTTCAGTTTGCAAACTCTTTCGAAGTTACTACAACACATGTAGTGTCTTCCACTTAGTCAAATTAGGAAACTCTAGAACAACTTCTAGTGTGCGCTACTCTTGACATGATAACGATGATTCTCTAATCTCATCGAGCTGCACTGTCCTCCCACTCACTTCTTTCGCAAGAACAACTTTCTCGAGAAATCTACCCTTTCTGACAAACAACATTTGTCTTAGGTTTGGTGATAGGAGAAATACCCAACAATACTTTGGGATAACCTTATAAACATATATTTATCCGATTTTGGTTGTAAACATTTTACACATGCTATGCATACCAAAATTTAAGAAAAGACAATTCGGGTCACTACCCAAGCCATAACCCGTATGGTGTCAATTTCAACGGATCACGATGGCGCTCTTTTCAGTGTAAAAGCGGTAGTCTCTAAAGCATAAACTACAAAAATATAGTGGCATTTTATTTATCTTACCATGTCTAACAAGGTTCGATCATGTCTCTCGAACACTCCATACTTCTATGGGGTTTTCAGGAATGATAAGTTCGGAACAATTCTGTAACTCCTCAGATGTTTTGCTAAACTGTAACTCAAACTTTATCCTTTATGATCCAATCATAAATACTATTCTCTTGTTACATGATTTTCACTTCATACCAACAATACTTTGAACTAATTCAAAAATGTCAAAACTCCCTTCTCATTAAGTAGATATACTCATGTATCTACTCAAATCATCGGTGGAATTTTATGAAGAAAAATTAATCCACCACTCACGGCTACACATAATGGACCATGTACATCAACATGTATAATCTCCACTAATTTAGTCGTCCATTCTACTTTGGCCTATGAACGGAGTTTTAGTCATCTTTTGGAAGAGGTCTCACAAGTGTCAATTTATTCAAAAACAAAATGACTCGAAAGTCCATCAACATGGAGTTCCTTCATGTTTTCCTTTCCATTATGAACTAAAACGGTGGTGTCACAACATAAGTGAAATTCTTTAATTTTACGTCTTGGACGTTTAGCATTTAGTCTTATAGATGTTTATTTTACCAACATGATTTATATTAACTCATCCATCAATCATGGAACATGGTCATAGTTTGAACAACTCATTTGTTCTCACAATAATCAGGAACAAAATAACAACTTATTAAGTTCTTAAAATAAATCTTGAAGGTTTGTTTCGATGCGACGGTGAACACAATAACACTTTATTTTCGTTCTTGTCGTAATCGTTTTCACATCTTTTACTAGTTCCTTAGGCCCTTGTACTTCTTGTATTGTTTATGTATGACAATTCATACCAGCCAATTTGGTATAAAAATACCCAAGAAATACTTTGCTAACCAGTAAAACATCTATAACTTGTATATCATGCATATACTCCTGAGCTGGACTTTTCCAGTCTTTTCTTTTCTGCCATATAATTTTGCAATTCTATTTTCAGTATTCCCTTTCCTTTATAGAAGAATCATTCAACATCAAACAATGCCAGTCGAACTAGCAATTTTCCTTGGCGTGTTAGTCATATACAATCACCCATGGAGCTAGACTTTGAAGTTGATTGTTTCACTAATATCACCATATTATTAGCATTCTTCCACATTCCACTCTTAGTAATCTTCAAGTATAGTAAACAATTTTTACTCACACTTTTAATCCATCCCATCATAACAATTTTGTGATGAAGCTACTATAGCTCAAAGGAAGGAATTTAGAGGATAATATCAGTGCCCAACTTCTTGGATGATTTAAACGCCTAGCGTCTTCAATCCTTGCATATATTCAAATAATATAAGCACATATTATCACAATAAATTACACTCAGTCATGTTGCCACAAACAGGGTTCTAGATATCAATATATCTTTTACTCCTCGTTTGTATCCGAAAAACAACTCTTTTTCAGCTCCTAGATCACCTTGATTCTCAAAACATTCTTTTGAAAATCAGCTATCATGAAAGCAAGTATGACACTAGATACTAAATCGGAATCATTTGCTCTTTAGATCAATCAATCATTAATCACATGGAGCTAGGTAGGTATTACCGAAAATTTACAATAGGACTCAATTAAAATACGGTACCATTCCAAAATGGTTTTGCCAGATCAAAACAGTTTTATCTCAATTAACAATCTAAGTGTAAGGTAGATCGTGGATGCCAAACACTACTACAAAATTATGCAAAAACTCTTTGATAGGTTGTCTATGATAAATTAGTTCAGGTTAATTAAAAAATTACTACGTGAACTCCCACTCAAAAACAACATCCCTCTAGTCGTTTCAGTGATTACACAAACCAAATTCACTACACCATAACCGATCATCACGTGAGATGGTGCAGCTGCAAAGGCGAACATCGACATGTTCATCATATCATCCATATGACTCATGCTTTACCTTTCGGTTACGTGTTCCGAGGCCATGTCTGTACATGCTAGGCTCGCCAAGTAGAACCGTAGTATTTGCGTGTGTTCCGAGCCATGTCTGTACATGCTAGGCTCGTCAACACCCGTTGTATGCGAACGTAGAGTCTATCACACCCGATCATCACGTGGTGCTTCGAAACGACGAACTTTCTTAACGGTGCATACTAAGGAAGAACACATTATTATCTTGATATTAACTGTAAGGGATCATCTTATAATGCTACCGTCGCGATCTAAGCAAAATAAGATGCATAAAAGGATTAACATCACATGCACAAAAGGATTAACATCACATGCATGGATAATGTGATATGATATGGTCCTTCTTGCACTTGGATCTCCATCTTGTGCGTCTTGGCATGATCTCCATCATTCCACCGGCGTGGCACCAA
This sequence comes from Poa pratensis, assembly GCA_947311845.1. Taxonomy (NCBI): domain Eukaryota; kingdom Viridiplantae; phylum Streptophyta; class Magnoliopsida; order Poales; family Poaceae; genus Poa; species Poa pratensis. Next base: position 486,233 of record CAMZMU010000058.1, on the reverse strand, counting down.
GGTCCATGGCGCCTCCTTCTTGATTGTCCTCCAAATTACAACATATCACATGGATATGATATTTAGCACGCAGGCCATGAATTTAAAGACAACCATTTGGCTCCTGCCGGTATGTCATAATTTACAAATAGTATCATCTCATACATCAAAATTTGTAACAATGACCATATCACATCACATGCCCTGCAAAAACAAGTTAGACGTCCTCTAATTTATTTTGCATATTTTACGTGGCTTAGGGCTTTCGAAGATAGAACCGTTCTTACCTACGAACATGAAACCACAACGGTGATAAACAAATTATTAACAACCCTTTGTAGATAAAATCTTAACTATAGTGGGAGAGACAGACACCCGCAAAGCCACTTATGCAAAGCAAGTTGCATGTCAGTCGTGGAACAAGTCTCATGTACGTGGACATGTAAGGTTAGTCCGGGCCGCTTCATCCCACTATGCCACTAAGATTCAAAATACAACACGGAAGCAATAACATGATCATCAACGCCCACATACACATATGTGTTCTACCCGTACAAAACATCTACGCATAGACACGGCTCTGATACCACTGATGGGTTCGTAGCATAGAAAACAAAAAATTCCTACGGTAAGAACAGCCAAGTCACCAAGATCTAATCTAGTAGATGTGAGCAACGGGTAAGCCAAGTACCAAGAGAACTAACCCTCGAAGACCGAAAGCGTTTCGAGAATGATTCTCGTGGACGTGTAGTCGTTCACTTGCCGATCTCAAGATCGTGAAGATGTACGCTGCAACGGGCAGCGCCTCCGTACTCGGTCACACGTACGGCTTGATGACGACCTCCGTTCCCTCGATCTAGGGGGCAGCGGAAGTAGAAGATCCACCGGAAAACTCAAACAGCACGACGGCGTGGTGTGGTGGAGAAACTAAATGGTCATGACTTCGCCAAGCGGATGACCAAGTGGTGGAGCAGCGGGAGGAGGAAGAGAGGTGTCTCAAAGAGTGTGTGAGCAGAGGGAGCTCCCACTCCTCTATATATAGGAGGTGGTGTGGCTGCACCAAGGGGTGCCCCCACCTCTTCCTCTTCATGTGAGTGGAGTCTCCACTCACACCCACTCATGCTCTCTTTATGTGAGTGGACTTTCCACTAAAAAATCCCAAGGGTTTTCTTTATTAAATAAATAAAACATTTTTATTTCTTTAATTTAATATTTGTTAATTCCATTAACAAACATTAACACATATCCCCTTGGTCTATCTGTTAATTCTATTAACAACCATTTGACAATTATCCCCTTGAACTATTTCAATATTACCCGAAACAATTTCGGTGCTGTCCAAACTTTTCTCCAATATTCCGTATCTTCTCAATAGCGTTGGCAAACCTTAAGTGTGTCACCCTACGGTTCGTGAATAATGTAGACATGACCGAGACACCTCTCCGATCAATAGTCAACTGCGGGACCTGGAGATCCGTAATGACTCCTACACATTCAACGATGAATCTTGTGATCGCGTGAACCATAAACGTCGTAACCAATTCCTTTTGTCTCGCGATATTTTACTTGTCCGAGATCCGATCATTGGTATCGACCATACCTAGTTTGATCTCGTTACCTGACAAGTACTCTTTACTCGTTCCGTGATATAACATCCTTGTGACCTAGTCACGTGCTTGCAAGCGGTGTTGATGTGATATCACCGAGAGGGTCCAGAGTATATCTCTCCGTCATTTGGATGGACAAATCCCACTCTTGATCCATGAGCCTCAACTAATACTTTCAGAGTACCCAACGCCACCTTTATAGTCACCCTTTCACGGTGTGACGTTTGATGTCATCAAAGCACTCATCCGGTGTTAGTGATTGACATGATCTCATGGTCTAAGGATTATAGTTACTTCGAATGCTTGATATAACAATGTAAACTTAATGACTTGATCGCATTGCTATACTTACTTTGGGTGTGTGTTCATCACATCATTCTACTAATGACGTGATCCCGTTATTAACAACATCCAATGTTCATGATGAGGAAACCTTGATCATCAGTTAATCAACGAGCTAGCTAAACGAGAGGCGTTACTAGGAACTCTTACTTGTCTATTAGTCACACATGTATTAACGTTCCGATTAATACAATTCTAGCATGATAAATAAACCTTTATCATAAACATGGAATAAGATAATAACCACTTTATTATTGCCTCTCGGGCATATTCCCTTCAATGTCTAATCCTTTGTTTTCAGCAAGCCGGTGAGATTGATAACCTCACTGTTAAGTTGGGGCAAAGTAGTTTGATTGTGTTGTGCAGGTTCCACGTTGGCACCGGAATCCCTGGTGTTGCGTCGCACTAAACTCCTTCACCAACACCTTCGAAGCAACTTCGACTTCCTACTGGTTCGATAAACCATGGTTTCATACTGAGAGAAAACTTGCTGCAACACTCATCATACCTTCCTCTTGGGTTTCCCAACGGACGTGTACTTTACCGTCATCATGGCATCATCGTGCACTCCTTGATGGCTTTATCTGCTTTTGCGGCTGTGATAGTCAAGGTTGTGACCCCGTCTGGTAAGGTTACTGTGCATGGGAACTCTGTAGGCTTGCGGCTGGCTGCCGCCGCTGATGTTTCTGTGCTGAACGCGACGTAGACCTAATGAGGTATGGCCTGAGGGTATGTATGTGTGCTGTTGATGCCCGTATGGGAATCGAAGTCATCGTCTAGGCTCATGTCAGAGTTGTTCTGTTTGTCACCATGTACGTCAGAGTCGACGTATGTCTCGAGTACTTCGTCGAAGCTGTTTGCGTCGTTGAGGAGGAAATCGTGATCGGCATAGATTTCTGGGCCGGCAAAGTCATTGATGCTGATGCTATCGTTGATGTTTTCTTTGTATGCGTCCAGGTGGTTGTCGCAGTCGAGCACCATGTCGAGTGGTCCAGTAGACTCGATGATGCTTTCATGGTATGCAGATTCAACTTCATCATCTGGAAGCTCGCCTGCCAGGAACTCGTTGAGCTCCGTTGTTGACATGGTCGCCGCAGATGAGTGAGCCAGGGAGATCGGTTTGATCTGTGATGAAGGTGCCGCCAGGATCGATGGTGGTGCAGATGCAACCGATGGATCGTCGAGTGCCTCAGTCGCGAGTGGGTCCATCAAGTCCTGCACACCAAGTTTGTCGACGAAAAAATTGAATTTTCCCACAGTTATATCCAAACCTGAGCTGAGACTAGCGAAAACCTCCCGGAATTCTGGAATCCACCTTGACGATGCGATCCGTGCTGATGAAGTTGGCGAGTAGTCGTCTGTCGAGTCGATGTTTGCTGATGTCGCCTGCGACTGGTTGATGGCGAGTGTGATCGGCGAGCTGTCGTTTATTGATGAAGCAGGCGAGTTGCCGTTTGGCGATGCGGTCGGCGAGTTGCCGTTTGATGATGGGACCGGCGAAACCGCGGATCCAACCCTATCTGTTCCCACAGACGGCGCCAATTGACGAGGTGTGTCCTCGGAAATACCCATGGTTAAGGATCTAGGGTTAAGATTGTGAGGTAGAGAACGTTTAGAGTTGGTAGTATCGTCGGCTGACAAGTGGGATTTATCCAGGTTCAGGGCCCTCGAGTGATGTAAAACCCCTACGTCCTGCTTGTCTGTATTGATGTATGGAGATTATGCGAGCTACAAGGGTCCTGGCGAGATGTCGATCTTGCTAGGTTTTTGGTGCTGGAGTATTGCGTGTCCTTGATCGGTCGCCCTCCCAGTCTTTATATAGGAGGCTGTGTCTCGGGTACGTAACCGACTATGTTTATATGTAAGGTAAGATCAAACCGACTATGCTAACTTGAGAAGTACTCTTCCTTCTTGAGCCTCCCTTCATGGGTTTCGGTACTTTTTTGTTGGGCTTTTATTCATCACCTGCATCATGTATCCTCATGGTAGGGTACCCGAAGGGTATATCCTTTTCACCAATTCTATGCATGAAGCTATGAATTCAAAGCTATGAATTTTGTCTCTAAATATAAGACGGAACTATTTTGTATGTCGTTGCAATGTCGATTCGCTGCTCGAATAAAATGATAAAATAAAAATAATGGGGGCCGTGGTTTGGCGGAGTGTGCTCGGTCTCCAGTAGATTTGATCTGAGACACTGGCCACCATCTAAACACACCCTGTCGTTAGATGCAAAGGGCAAAGCAGGTATCAGCCGGCCGTTATATATATTTATTTGTAAAGGAAAATTTCAAGATATGCTAATAGTTAAAAAATAAAATAAAAGATTATGTGTTCATAGTGCCTCCGTTGTATAGTGAACCGAACAGATATCGCGGTTACACGAGCCATAAGCTAGTACAGTACTGTATTATGGGCTGAAGGAGCAAGTAGAGTAGTACGGAGTATATAAGCTAGTACTGTATTACGCTGCGCCAGAGCTTGGCCGCCCTCAGGAACAAGACACTCGGCGAGCCGTCGCGGAATGCTCCTGGCCGCGCTGAGGCACATGCTGCGCCGCGTCCTCGGAGCGCTGCGCCTGCGCCGCGTCCTGGCAGGGCTCGGAGCGCTGCACCCACGCCCGCGCAGGCGGCTGCACTCTGGCGTCGCTGATGCCGGAGCGGCGGCGTCGTCCAAGGTCCCTGGCGATGGACCGCAGGCGGTGACCATTCGCGTGGCGACGTTCGACGCGGCCCTGTTCTCCATGGCGCCGGCCGTGCAGGCCGCCGCCGTGGACCCCGAGAGCGACACAGGCGTTCGCAGTCCTCGCCCCAAGGGTATCCTGAAGGCGCAGGCGAGCATGATGTCCCGGACGCCGAGCAGGTCGCGGGTGTCCATCGACCTGCAGGAGAACGCGATGTCCCTGGACAGGAGCGGCAGCACGAGCAGCCCGAGAGTGATCAGGAGGCAGCCGCAGGAATCGGAGGCGACACGGCGGCGGCGCTGGAGCGTGGAGGAGGTGCTCCGGGAGACGGGCGCGGACGTCATCGGGATGCAGAACGTGCGCGCGGAGGAGGAGCGCGGGATGCGGCCGCTGTCGGAGCTGGCGGCGGCGCTGGGGATGCGGTACGTGTTCGCGGAGAGCTGGGCGCCCGGGTACGGCAACGCCGTGCTCTCCCGCTGGCCCATCACGCGCTGGAAGGCGGTCCACGTCCCCGACGACTCCGACTGCCGGTACGTCTGTCATGATCTCAGTGAATGCTCGTGGCTGCATAGCTCGTGTCCATTTTACCTGAATTAGCATATTGCTAGCTGCTTGTTTTGGCACGACGGTTGGTGCATGCCGTTAGCGCGCTAGCTACTGTAGGTTTTTGCAACCCTGCCATCTACTCAAGCACTTGAAGATGTATTCAAGCGTACGTACTAGCTAGTGTACTTTTTTAATTTAATAAAAGGCTTTATTAATTAAAAGGTGTACCGATCGATCGACTCCCACTTATTACCTGGATGAACTGCATGCTGTGCTGTACCTGTAGCTGTAGTACAGGCTGTGCTGTATAAATACAGTAGCTGAGCAGGCCCTTTCTGTCTGTCCGGGACAAGCTCGTGGCCCGGCCATGAAGTAATTGCGCATTGTTCTGTTTTTGTTCATATCTTTGGGCCTGCCTCCATCGCTGTCCGTAAATTAATGATTGATTTTCAAAATGGAATTGCATGCATGATTGATTTTCAAAACGGAATTACATGCCTAGCTCCACGGTTCACGCATGCAGGAACGTGCTGCGAGCCACCATCGAGGTGCCGGGGGCAGGGGAGCTGAGCTTCCACTGCACACACCCGACGCACCTCGACCACCTAGAGGAGACCTGGAGGATGAAGCAGGTGGAGTCCATGCTCCGCTCCGCCGACGGCCCGCACATCCTCACCGGCGGCCTCAACGCCCTCGACGGCACCGACTACTCCGCCGAACGATGGGCGGACATCGTCAAGGTTTAAACTGGTGGAAACATGTGCATACTATAAAAGTTCTGTTTTATGTGCATTTCTCAATATGACTACCAGTTTTGCAGTACTACGAGGAGATGGGCAAACCCACGCCCAAGGCGGAGGTCATCAAGTACCTCAAGGGGAAGCACTTCGTTGACGCCAAAGATTTCGCGGGGGAATGGGAGAACGTTGTGGTGGTGGCCAAAGGGCAAGGTCACACATACATACATGTCACGTTTCTCACATGCTTCATAATCTTCCGTCTGCTAGCTGCTCACTTTGAAATTGAAAATAACGTGTATTCAGATGTGCAAGGGACGTGCAAATATGGCACAAGGGTGGATTACATACTCGCGTCGCCAAACTTTCCCTACAAGTTCGTGCCGGGATCCTACACGGTCGTCTCTTCCAAAGGAACTTCCGATCATCACATCGTTAAGGTCGACCTCATGATATCCCCTGCTTCCTCCGACTATACCCCGTCGGTAGTTCCCACAGCTTCAGGGTAATTGTCCTGATATGTCTTTTTTATTCTATTTGTAGATGGACTTCAGTATCGATTTTTTCATTCTATCTTCTCATGTAGGGCCACGTCACCTCCCCTTACCCAGTCGGCTGAGACTACGCCGAATACATCTACTTGTGCCCCGAAGGTGGTGACGCCACCAGAAGATACTCCAATCAACAACGAGGTGGAGCTGGTGCCGACCCCGGAGGTGGTGTCGCCACCGGAAGAGACTCCAGCGACATCCGAGGTGGAGCTGGTGCCGAACCCAGAGGTGGTGCCGCCAGCGGAAGAGACTCCAGCGACATCCGAGGTGGAGCTGGTGACGAGTAATGTCGACCCGGCCACGCATCAGTCTACACCAGCTGTTGATGAAGAAATGTTGGGGGCTGATAGGATTGCCGCTCAAGAGGCTACTTCGGCGGCGTCTCCTTCCGGCTCCACTGCAAATCCAGAGCAAATCACAAAGACGAACATGCCAGAGGTGGCCACCGACTCTGCTGTGCTCCAGACTAATACACTGGAGGGTGATACAACGGCACCAGTCCCTGACTCTACATATAAGGAGATGGCTCCATACATGGGCGACAAAGAGAAGGGCACCGACACCGTCGCCACCACCAGTACTGCTCCAGAGAAGCCAATATCTTCGTCCAGCTTAGACTTGCTGGGCGAGTTACGGAGTGAAGAGGATGGTCGAAGGAAGTGTTTGGATGAGCTACTTCAGCGAATTGAGCAGGCCCATAAGGTAACCTTGCGAAAACATTTCTTTTAAATCTTTTCTCCACAACTATCTACAGGCACGGATATTCGAGCCGTCTTCTTCAGAGGCGGCTTGAGTCTCTTTTCTTTGAAACTGTTTCATAGGTCAAATTAGTGTAGCCCGCAATGTGGCGGGTTTGGACAGATACACGAGATCCATGTCCATCAGCCTCATTATGGCCTACCCATGAATGTATCCATGTGCATGGATGTCGCCCCATGGCCCATATCTGAACCGACTAGATACCCGGGTATTTATGTATATCCATGAGTTTACGTACTAATGTTGATCATCAACATGACAATATTTCAGCATAATAACAACGTTTTGACAACAATATTATTAGCCATATTTTAGGATTTCATCAATACTATATGATATAATTATATGGGCAATGCAACAATATTTAAACCACAAAGTACATAAAATATGTAGAATCTCACACAATCACACCACAAAACAAACATAATTGTCTCATCTCAATCTCACGGACATATGGAGCTAGGCCTAGAAAATTCACATGTCTCACTGATATGTGGGCCATCCATGGATATCCATCGGATATCCGCCCCATGAAATCCGTAGGCGTAACCAGCCCTCCATACCTTTACCCACCAGGCCGAATATTCATGGATATCCGAATCCGTGGATAAAGTTGCCATCCATAACCCCCAAGTGCCAGTTGTAGATGCAATGACGACTTGGGACTTCTCCATTTTTCTGTTACGTCCATCACCTCAAATTCGTGTAGCCCCCGCGGACTGGGTTGGTGTATCTAAATCTTGCTTGAGACTCTATTTTCTATGTCGTAGATCAAATGGTCGTAGCCCCCAGGTATCGATGCAATTTCTTGAATTGGCTTAATAACATTCACCTTTGCTGACTTAACCTTGTCATGTGTAGCGCGAGCTATATGCCACACAATTGGAAATTTCCAAGCTGAAGGAAAAGCTAGAGCTGGAACAGCGGAAGTCAGAGCGCAACATAACATCTTCCAAGCTCAAAGCCCTTAAAGCAGAGGAGGCCATGACAAACCAGGTTAGGCGGGTTGTATACCTGGAAGGTGAGCTGCAGGATGCCAAGGACCAGATAGTTGAGGGCAAAATTAAGATTTCCGAGCTTGGCGACGCAATTGCGGCGGCTCGGGAAGTCCATGATCGAATCATGGATCAGATAAACAAAAATGAAGTTGATGCTGCCAACTATGCGCAATCGATGGTCGAGGAGCTTGAAGCACTAAAGATCAGCTCCGCTGAGTCGCTTCGGTTGAAGGATGAGGAGATCCGGAAGCTGACCCAGGCGAACTTCCAACTTGTTAGCATGATCGGTTTGGTGACTTCGGATCTCTTTGGTAAGGTTCTGAAAGACTTAACCGCTGGCGCCTTTGCTCGATTTGGTTGACTAACTTTGCTATTCGTGTGTAGGATCTGAATCAAATCTCTTGACTCAGCCGGCTAGAATCCAACTGATTAAAATCAGGGAGTTTGCACCGAGGATGAAGGTAGGTGTCCTTGAGGTCTTTCAGACTCTGATGCCAGAGAAAGATCTGCCGACTAGCATTGGTGAGTTCCTACGGAAGCTCTCCAAAATCCCTGACTATGTCACACAATGGAAGCAGTCGGCCGCTCGCGCAGGTGCAAGCCATGCACTATCTCTTGCGAAGGCTCACCACCCTAATCTTAATATTGACGTCATCTCTGCGGGGAAGCCAGAGACGCATGAAGATGGCCGGCCATTCACTGCTGAAGACTACTCGATGGTAGAGAAGCCGCTCCGAGGTTTCGCGACCCGACTTTGCTCTTCAGTGAATGTAGACAAGTTCTTCCACCACTATCAGCTGGATGGAACACGCACGAAGGCGACACATAATTCAGGTGATGCGACCGCTAGGTCGACTTCTACACCGGCTGCTACTACTCCAACTCGTGTGGCAAACGACCCAAGGCGCTTCTGACTTCAAATGTCCCGCATCAGAGGCAAACCTGTTTTGCAAACACATAAGCCTACAATGGTGAAGTTTATGTGACAATGCGACTCGTGACAATTTTGTATATGATAACTTATCCTCATGGCACCTTTGTTTCTTTAACTTACCTATAACTTACCTTTGTATAAATTAACTTACCTTTGTATAAATTAACTTACCTATAAATTTCACTCGGTTCGAGGCTCGTTACTCGAAGACGGGCCACAGAAATTGAATTATGTGCTAAGGTGTTTACTGCAAAGTACCAATCACTATACTCACAAGCATCGCGTGCCGGAACCATGACTCCCCTTCGTGCCATGTGTGTGCCCTTATTAAGTGTTCATAACTTATATATATCTTCGTAGCTGTACACCAACATCCGATCATTGGTCCCATGACCTATTATTATAATGGACCACAACTAATAAATTTCTTTACCACACGATATCATCTGGCAATTGCTCTAATGGGTCCAATAATTGGTGGACCATGACATATGAGATTTTGAATATTTTAGATATAATAATTTTAATTAACCTCGTGTTGTTGTTCTAAGATGACACTAAAACTGCTGGCTAGCTCACAGTCAAAACATTAAATTGGTGTACAATGGTGCCGTTGAAAATGCCACGACTATATATGATGTATTATACCCACTCTATTTCAAGTTATATTTGTGATGGTTATATAACCGTGTATTATTATAAATTGTATAATAAAAATACCCGGGTAACCCCTGGATTTAACTCACGCTAAGGACATGCGAGAGCCACGTGCATTGCTAGTTGCTATTAGGATCATTACACTAAATTTTTGGTGCCGATCGAGTGAAAAAGGATGCAGCTATCGAGAGGTCGATCGTGATTTCACCACCATGAAAATGGGATTAGAATCTTCGCCGGACAATTAAGTGGTACTAGCATGCAATGCATGGTCCTAGGCACCAGGACCAGCCTTAATGCATGCGTACCTCGACACTTAGGAGCGAGAGCTTTAACACTGACTTCACAGCTCGCACCAGCTCCTCTTGTATATCAGCCTCGATCGAGAAGAAGGCCACCGTACCGGCCGTGTGTAGCTCTATCGCCGATCCAATCTGAAGACGTCGGCCGGCGTTTTCAGTTTAATTGCGCGCTGGATCAATCGCGTCCTCTCTGCTCTCTCTGTCGACAAGACGGCGACCACAACTGACACACGTAACGTGGACACACGGCCTCCATTTAATTCTAATTACAAACTTCTTCTCTTAATCTGAATCTGGCTGGTTACAAACTTAATTTGCTCTTGAACCTGTTTTTTACCTCAATCTCGTTGGGCGATCGCGACGTCTCAGTAAAATTTTGGGAGCTCACTCGTTTAGAGATCATGCTGATCAATTAGAGGTCTCTCATGGCTTGGGGGTGATGGATGATGGTGGTCATGGGGGTGATGGTGGTGGTCGTGGCGGTGTCCATAGAGGTGATGGTGGCGTGCGCGGTAAGAAACTAGAAAATATGCGTCTACGCATGCAAAATATTTAGTAAAATATGATGAAAATGTACGCATGAACATCCCTATCTTGGAATATCTCCGGTGATTCCACACCTCACATGCATGCATGATATCACGATACCCAAAGCTTGGAATATCTTCAAATTTGGAGTGTTCACAAACTGCGTGTTTACGATCCCTAGAATTTACCAAACCAAATTCGAAATATACGCATAGAATGAAACAAAAAAGAGAAATCTAGCATTACTAGTTTCACAAGAAGGCAAAACACAAAATGACACTATTCACATGGAAATTTATATTTTTTTTCTTCTCTGTTTGTATTTTGAATTTGATTCTGAAAAATTTCAGTGAATGTAAGCACACATCTTGTGAGCACACATTTTCGCAATTTCTTATCTCTTGTAGATTTGAATTTTGAGTATCATGCCACTTAAGGTGTGGTACCACTCGATATTTTCCCGCGCATATAATATGTCGAACGACAACGGCAGTTTTTCCACAACTACGAGGATCTCCCCCGCTTATCATGACCGTCGATTTTGCATGCAACAAACGATATTATTTCTCTAGTTGATGTATTTATAAAAAAACATGTTAATGCGTGGTTTTAAGTTTATTTGTCAATGCATGTACAGAAATTTCTTGGTAGTACATGAATCTAAAAAGTAAGTTACAAAAATCCTGAAATAAGGCTTTGATATTTAAATATTCATTTATAATTTTTTTTTTTTGAAAGGGAGCCGTGTACAAGATCAACCCGAGGAAGAACACACACGCACGAACACAGACACAAACCACTCCAAACACGGCGAACTTGGCACCACCACGCACACCACAACCCGAAGCAAGAAGCTCAGCCAACCTTGTTGAAATGCCGCATGAACCATCCGACGCAGGCGCCGGAATCTTGCCGCTGAACGAGCATCGGCGCTGAGCTGCCGCCTAACCACCATCAGCACCTCACGCCGGAGACGAAGACGACGGCCCCATCCATCTTCCGCACAGCCCACCAAGAGCACCGAGGAAGGAGATCGCTGCACCTGCAAACTCCCAGCTGATTTTAGCAAAAGCACCTCCTCGCACGTCGGCGAGGGAAGAAGGGCCCCTATGTACAGAGCCGCGGCCGCCACCACGGACGCCGGCTCGAGGGGAGGCGCTCCGCGGCTCCGAGGAGCAGCAGACGCGCCCGAGACGGCAGATCTGGCCAGGGGCTCCGCCGGAGCGCCGCGAACAGAGGAGGGGACCGCCGTCTTCGAAAGCTTCACCGGCCACGCTTCCGCCTCCAACGCGCCGCCGGCAAGCCACCCACACACACCTAAGCTATGTACACGCCGGGATCCATCGATTCCCCGTCCTCCCGCCGCCGGAGCGGCCGCGGAGGGCGAGGGATCGAGCAGATCGCCGGCGGCGAGCTTGGGAGCACGAGTTTCGCCCAAAAATCGCCCTGTTCACTGTAGAGGTGGGGAACGAGGGAGGGGTCCGGGTGTTCTGCTTCAAAAACATTCATTTATAATTTATGCACGGATAGTGAAGTATTTATAGGCCTCAGATAAGCGGGGGAGTTCTCGTAGTGGTGGAGTTGCTCACGTAGGCTTTTAAGTTTGGTGGGTGAGCTCAGTAGTCTATTAGTAGTACTGCTACGATCTTTGTGAGGGATTTAATTTGGAGGCCACTCTGCTTCTGCACATTGCTGTCTGTGGTCAGCAGTACCTCTCCTTGATCACCAAAAGGAGGAAAGAATCACCAAAGATTAGCTTGTGCGACACCAATGGCGGTTGGCGGAAGCCATTTGCTGGTGTTCTTCCTCTTCCTGGCGTCGCTCCCGGGTACCACGCCCCTGCAGGCCTCCCAGACGTGGGCTCTCCTCAAGGTCAAGCAGCTGCTGAACCGGCCTCCAATGCTCACACACTGGCGCCGTACCACCGACTTCTGCGGCGGCGCCGGCACCGTGACTCCCTCCGCCGCTGTCGTCTGCCACGGAGACAACGTGACGCAGCTCCACATCGCCGGCGCTGCGAGCGGCGCCCGGCCGCTCCCGCTCAACTTCTCCATCGGCGCCCTGGTCGCCACGCTGTCCAGGCTCCCGGACCTCAAGGTGCTCACCCTCTCCGGCCTAGGCCTCTGGGGCACCTTGCCGGGGAAGCTGGAGCGGCTCGCCGCGCTGGAGAGCGTCAACATGAGCTCTAACTACCTACACGGCCCCATCCCCGCAGGCCTCTCGCGGCTCCGGGGCCTGCAGACCTTGATCCTCGATCACAATATGATCGGCGGCGAGGTGCCAGGCTGGATCGGGACTGCGCTGCCTTCACTAGCCGTGCTCAGCTTGCGGAACAACTCGCTGGCCGGCGCCGTTCCGGAGTCGCTCGGGAGGGCGCCGTCGCTGAGGTCGCTTGTGCTCGCCTCCAACAACCTCTCCGGCAACCTTCCCGACATGCGCGGCCTGGCGAACCTAGAGGTGATCGACGTCGGTGGCAACTCTATCGGCCCGGCGTTCCCGCTGCTCGGGAGGAAGGTGGCGTCCGTGGTGCTCAGCCGAAACAGGTTCGGTGGCGCCCTCCCGGCCGCCATGCTGAGAACCTACTACCGGCTGGAGCGGCTGGACGTGTCGCGGAACCGGTTCGTCGGACCCTTCCCGCCGGCGCTGCTGTCCCTGCCGTCCCTCCGGTACCTGAGCATCGCCGGCAACAGGTTCACCGGCATCCTGTCCGACAAGGTGCCCTGCGGCAACAACCTCCGGCTCGTCGACTTGTCGTCGAACCTCTTGATGGGGAGCGTGCCGGCGTGCTTGAGACATGACGGGAAGCCGGAGACGGTGGTGCTCTCGTCAGAGAATTGTTTCGACAAGAGCGACGGTTCACAGAACCCGTCCCCGTGCTGTCAGAACCAGGCATTGGCCGTGAGGCCTCACAGGGAGAGGAGGAAAACTGGCCGGCAGCTAGGCGGATTGGTCGCCGGCATTGTAATGGCTGTTCTTCTCGCTGTCTCGGTCGTCGCCGCCGTGGCCTGCTTCGCCGTCAGGAAGATGACCACGGAAGGGGCCAAGACGAGGCCTGCTTCGGCGACACCGGTGGAACAACAATCCCCTTCTAGTGCTTACCCTTCCAATTTGTTCGCCGATGCACGTATGATTGATCTCTGAATTTCATCAACTGAACTTCTTTTCTTGACATAACTTGATAACACTAACATTTCCTTTTCATTTGGCAATTGGAACAACAACAAAAAAAAGGTTCCGTATCACAGAGAGTGAAGCTAGGAGCTTTGGGGATCCCACCATATAGATCATTTTCTTTGGTCGAGCTAGAGGCAGCCACGAACAACTTCGCAAACTCTTGCCTGCTCGGGCAAGATTCTTATGGCGAGGTACGACAGTTTCCATCTTTGTTCAACCCTGGGGGTAACTGTTCTACTTATACCCATGGCCATAAGTTCATTACTATGTACCAATTTGACTGGTCTATCACATTTTTCTCACGTGTATCTGGGAAAGCTAAGCAATGGCACCCCCGTCCCCGTGCCCGTGACGATCAGGAGACTGAAAGTTAGGAGGAACCAGAGATCCCAAAGCTTCAACCGCCACGTCGAAACAATATCTAGGCTCAGGCATCGGCACTTGGTCAGCGCTCTAGGGCACTGCTTTGAGTATAATCTCGACGATTCCACCATAACCCAACTGTACATCGTGTTCGAGTACGTGCAAAACGGGAGCCTGAGGAGCAGGATTTCGCGTAAGTTGTCATTTCTTTTCCACTACATTTTTCTCTTGCTCTGACAGCCCAATGGCTGAATGTTATGCTGCTTGTTTCAACTGTCTCCTTACCAGAAGGAACTGAAGAACTGAAGCTTACATGGGGGCAGCGAATATCGGCCGCCATCGGTGTCGCTAAGGGTATCCAATTCTTGCATGGAGGGATCATACCTGGTCTATTTGGGAACAATCTGAGGATCAACAACATTCTACTAGACCAGAACCATGTCGCCAAAATTGGCAGCTACAATATTCCAATCCTGGAAGAGGCTGTAAAACCTGAGGTAGAGTAGTGAAAAACGAACTTACGATTTCCAGCTACATTTAGTAAAGTACTTATGGATGTTTCTGACCAACAATATATGTTTTTTGCCAATCCAATCAGGGAGGGGCTGGAAGCAAACACCAAGCTGATAGGTACCCACATGATTAATTTAGGCTTTTAATGCTACAATATCACATCTGGCACTCCCAGTCAGGGGCATGTACGACTGATATTTTCTTCTCTGTTTCATTCTTCGGTGTGCAATGTTTACTTTGCAGAGCAATGCTCGGCGCCAAGACTGATATATTTGATTTTGGGGTGATCCTGCTCCAGCTTGTATCTGGGAAGCCAATCACATCCATAGATGAGGTGGAAATAATGAAAGAACTGGTATGTATGATCGCTTGCAGTTGTGATAGTGCGAGTTATATAACAGTCTGACAGATGAACCTCATTTTGCTTCAGCTGCTATGGGCAATGGCCGAGGAGGAGGGGCCGAGGAGGAGGGGCTTTGTAGACCCTGCGGTGAGCAAGAGCTGTTCAGAGGAATCACTGAAAACTGTCACAGAGATATGCCTGAGGTGCATAGACAACGAGGCGGTGAATCGGCCATCGGTTGAGGATGTTATATGGAACCTCCAGTTTGCCACCCAGGTGCAGGATGACTGGCAGGGGGAGATGAGGAGCAATGGCGGGTCCCCGGCAGTGGCGGAGCCACACTATAGCTGTGTAGTCAAATGACTACACAGCTTTTCTGAAAATGCAAACAAATTTCATGTAAAAAATAATAAAAATGAACACAAATACGTGTATTTGACTACACAGATTCGTAGTGACTACACAGTGTTGAATTTCTGGCTCCGCCACTGGTCCCCGGTGCCAGTGTACCGGCCCACCAGGTCGTCCAGATTCTGCAGATAGATAAACCAATGCAAGGGTTTTCTCGCATACAATCCATCATCCATCGTCTGGTGCTGAAGGTGGTGCTGTCAGTCTAGAGTTTCTTTCTCTGAATAGTCTTGCTGTTTTTTTCTCTCTAAGCCTTGATCTCAAGAGCAAATGTTCCTTAGTTTTTTTTTCTATGCGTGCAATAGAGATGTGCACTCAAACAGGAAATAAATAAATAAATAAATAATGATTTGCAGTTTTGCACTCGTGCTGTGCAACAGTGGAAGTCTCGTGTTCTGTCAACATCAAAGCTTTGTTTCTACCAACGGATCAAAAGAGTTATGTGATTCGTACAGAAGCTGGTCGTATTGGCTAGTAAGGTGTTTGGATCCTGGTGTGGTTCTGGATTCGTTTAGTCCGTTGGATGTGTACTATATATGACAGTTTAGGTGCTATCGCACAAGTCCATAGACCGAGATGGCACCAGAAGAACAAACACATACTCAGGAGTTAACACCTCATTCGGCAATTCGTTGAGTCGGGTGATATCAAACTTTGCAAGATACACCCGGATGTAAATGTTGTTGATCCGTTGACTAAGCCGCTTCCACAATTTAAGTCAGAAGAGGTGCACGCAAGTGCGATGTAGACCCTGCAGTTTTACCTTTTTTTTTTTTTGAGATTTAAATACTTCGCTTGAATTACCCCATGATTAGCTAGGTCCACGTCTAGCCTGTTTACAATAATCGAAGGTGGAACATGCCTCCACTCCTGACACCGCTTATTAACGCAGCCATCCTTAGCTAACACATGAGCTACCTCATTCGCCGTACGCCTAACTGCAAGCACCTTTACTTCAGTAAAACTACAGAAGAGAGACTTGATGTCATCAATCAACGGACCGTGTATGGATCGATCCTTGTCTTCCTTCAGTAGCTTCAGCTCTGCAATCCGATTCCAGTACAACCATTGGAACTTGCATCTCCTTCGCAAGCAGCAGGGCTCGGTGGCATGCCAGCAGTTCCGCATTAGCGACATGGGGGAAAAAACGGGTCTCGCTCGCCACGAAGACACCATGTTGGTCCCGCAGAACCACGCCACCCCCGCCACATCCATCAGAAGAGCAAAAAGATGCATCAGCATTCACCTTATGCCAGCCTACATCCGGTTTGAGCCAGCGCTCCACCGGTTTTGCCAAAGTCACTGGTGGGTTTCCCTTGATACTGAGCCATTCCTCGACCAACCCTGTCGTTCGTCGGGCAGTTGCTCTTGGATCTTCGATACACTGCCATTCCCGAGCATCATTCCTAGCAATCCATAGATTATACACCATCTGCATGAACCAAGAGACTTTATCCGTGTCCGTGCTGCTAATCCAGTGTAGCAACCAAGCCTTGAGGTCTACATGCGATAATAGGCGCTCCGGCGGGGCATCAAAGGAGGCACCCGTAAGCTCGCTCAGCGATTTCCACGCTGCAATTGAGTGGGGACATGACCAGAATCGATGGACCAAGCTCTCTTCTCTGCCGCACACGAGACAAACAACGTTGTCTTTTATCTTCCTATACTTGAGCTCCTTACCCACCGCTAGACCATTTTCAATCAATCGCCACACGTGTACTTTGACCTTGTTAGGGACCTCAGCCCCCCAAACTGCAAGCCAAGACTTGTGATCCTCGCACGACCTCGAAGATTCACCTGTCCCTAGCGCATGTCTCTTCTTCTGCATCGCCAGATGGTAAGCCGAGTGCACCGAGAACTGACCATTCTTGGTAAAGTTCCAAGCCTGGAAATCTTCAGAGTCGACCCCCTCCCAACTGGCGTTTTCAGTATATCAGTCACATCATCCTCAAAAAGAACTGCTGGAGCCGGTGTGCTCATTCCAGCCTGCCCCATCCAGCAACAGAAACTCGCTCACTAGTTCAGGACAACCATCCACTCGCCTCCCCAGTGGGAATTGAGCTCCGGTTCTTGGTATCCAATTGTCTTTAGTCACTTTAATCCGAGTTCCATCACCAATCCTCCAAACTAATCCTGCTCGCAGCAGCTCACGACCATGAATAATGCTACGCCAGGTATACGATGCACGCTTCGGGCAGCCAGCAGACAAGAAATCTGAATTTTTAAAGTACCTTGCTCGAGCAGCACCCTTGCACACAATGACTCCGGGGCAGTTAGGAGTCGCCAAGCCTGCTTGGCCAACAACGCCTGATTGAAAGCTTCATAATCCCGGAATCCTAACCCACCCCTTTCCTTGCTTCTGCACATGCGTTCCCAGGCGACCCAGTGCACCTTACGCTGTCCATTTGTGTCTCCCCACCAGAACTGAGAAGAGATAGAGCTCAGCTGCTTACAGAGTTTTTTGGAAAACTTGAAACAGGCCATGTTATAGGCCGGGACAGCCTGCAGAACAGATTTGATTAACACTCCTTTTCCGAATTTCGTCAAACCCTGTCCCTTAAACCCCTGTACTTTAGCCCACGATCTCTCCCGATTATGTTTGAAACATCCTTCCAACTACCGTGGGCAGTCCCAGGTACTTTTCTGAGAGAGAGACTCGCAAGCAATGCCAATCTGACTTTTCAGCTCCTGTTTCTTCTCCTCCGCACAGCCGTTACCGAAGAAAATCGACGACTTGGCCAGATTGACCTTCTGCCCTGAGCTAGTCTCATAATTCTAGAGGATCTCTTTTAGGGTGTGCATACTTTCCTCTGTTGCCTCCACAGACACCACACTGTCATCCGCAAACAAAAGATTACGACTTGTTTTCTTAGAAGTGGAATTACGATATGTCACCAACTATGCTTTATTTTCTTAATCTTTGTTAGCGTTATAGTTGACAGCCGTGCCAAAGCGACACACAATAAAAGTAGGGCTAACCACATCTAGCAGCCTGGGTCGATGAAGCAATTAGGCCAGCAAGCCCAAGACCCTCAGCCAGCGACACCGACAAGGATATCTGACGGTGTTGCATCACCGGAGGATTTTCCATCGGAAACAATCTGTGCATGTCTCAGGAGCAGGTAACAGAATCCAAGCAGTCACTCCACGGCGACGAAACTGAATTCACCGTCTTGCGATTGAGAGAGCACAAGAGCCGCACTAAAGCTTCGTTCACAGCTTATCATCTAGGACGTATTACATCACAGCCTGTAAGATGTTCAGGAACAGGCAACAAAAGGCAAGCAGTCATCCAAGAAGAATTCTGCTGCGCTGCTGAGACTATCGCATCTGGCCTCGCGTTCTGATCTCGAGCTTGGTCGACCTGAGGTGATCGATCCTCAAGCAAGCAGGCACACTGGTTATTTCAGCGCCGTGTCGTGTTCTGCGTCTGCCAATGAGGATGCAAACGGTTCAGGATATAGGTTCTGTGTAATCAGAGGATAACCGCAATAGAACAGCAGACTATGCAAAACGGAAACAAAATTACAGAGAAATTCAGAATGTTCTTAAGTGTTCTTAATTAGTAGTCCCTAGATCCGAGTCCCTTGCTATATATAGCTTCGAGATCAAGTTTGTGATCAACTCGTGTTCGGATAGAAAACCGACCGGGATATAATATAGCATAACACAGATCGATCGGTAGGGCCTCGCTCGCACAGTCGCGTAAGCAAGCAGCCATGGGCCTCTGCCTCGGCAAGACGACCACTGCAGCAGCTTCGCCATGCTGGCTGGACCTTCCGCCGGAGATCGCCGGCGGCGAAATCCTCTGCCGCCTCACGACCCACGACGACCGCCTCAGCTTCAAGGCCGTCTGTCGCGAATGGCGCCTCGCCGCCAGGAAGCAGGGGCCGCCGGCCGCACCGTGCATGAACCTCGGCCATGGCATGTACCAGAGCATTGTCATCGACGACAATGACACCAAGGTTCACCGCCGCGGCCGCTTCCGCATGCCCACAGGCTACTGGGCGGGCGCCACCTTCGGCGGCCGTGTCCTGTACGAGCACAAGCGCTCCGGTCGATGCTTCCTCCGCGGCCCTTTCTCTCCGTCCACCACCAAGCTGGGCATGGAAGTCCCGTGCGAATACGCCCGCATCACCAGCGGCTTCGCCATGCGCACGCGCGAGCTGCGCACCGTATTGCTCCATAACCGCGGGATATTCATTGTGAAGAAGATCATGGTGTGCTCGCCTAGCCTCGTCGTCGCCCTCACAAACTACTGCGTGATCGTCGGCCGACTCTGGACGAGGGACTATTTCTACCACGACATGGCCTTCCACTGTGGAAAGATCTTTGCCGTAAACTCAAAGGAGCATCTCTTCTCTCCGGTTAGCCGGAACCGGAGAGGAGAGTCCGACCAACCCAACAGAAAATGTCTCGTCCCATGGGTTCTTCGAAGAGGCGCCATCTCACAGCCGGACGGAGCATGTCATCAAGGAACCACCGGCTACGGCGGTCGGCGCAGCAACGAACTGCCGCCACTACCTAGTCGCTTCATCCGACGAGAAAAACCTACTGATGGTGCGTTGGAGCATTCCTGGTGAGACAAACGACAACGAGGTTGATCATCACACGATCAATCTCCAGGTGTTCGAAGCGGATTTGGACAATGGCCGGTGGTCGGAGGTGAAGGACTTGGGCGGCCAAGACCTGTTTGTCGGTCGGTCCGGCTCCAAAGCGATAATGGTGGAAGGGGAGCACTATTACGGTCGTGGATTTCGAGGAGGAAACCGCGTGTTCCTTCTCGGCCACGACTGGTCGTTGGCACGGGGAGCTGTCGCCGCCCCGTGTAGGTGCTTGGACTGCCAAAAGCTCGCCAATGGCATTCCTAGCTATTGTGTGTATGATATGGCAACCGGTAAAACTAGTCTAGTTTCACTAAACGGAGGACACGGTTCAACGAATTCTTTCAGGACACTGTGGTTCTTCCCCTCCGAGTGAAATCCAAGAGATCTACACGCAATCGACTATTCTTCTTAACTTGGAAAATGCCGGTTGTCTGTTCCTCACGTGGCTTAGGAAAATATATTTTCATGTGAAAATGTAATGAATTCAGTTTCTTGCAAACATGTACTATAAATATGTTACAGGAAGCAAGGACTAAATTGATATCATTTTCTACATATTTATATGTGATAATTTATGTTTTGTTATATAACAGAAATATTGTCATATATGATAAAAATGTATGTCAAATCTGTACTGTAGAACGTCACAACGTATAAACTTTACAAATTTTGTAAAGAAGCAAGTAGATAAGAGGAACAAATATCTAGGAAAAATAAAAGTAAATACCTGAAATTTTCAGTACACTAGGCCCTGTATGATTAGGCTTATTTCCTGCCTTTTAGATTTTGGCTTATAAAGCACAAAAATACATTTTGGCTTTGGCTTTTGACCGGACATTATAACATGATGGTATAAGCCAAAAGACAAAATAAAGTAGGTGCTTTTGTGACTTATAAACCAAAATCTGAAAACCAAAAATAAGCCCAACAAACGAGAGCATATATATGATGTCCTACCATTTGCAAGCCGCTTTGAAGTTTTCAAAGCAGCACAAGTGTGAACATAGCACGCATATTACTTTAAAAAAATTACTCCACGTGATTCATCACAATTTTAAAGCAAAACAAGTGCAAACCTTTTGTTCAAAACTAACACTACGTGAACTCAACAAGTCACCGTACCTACACAACGCACTCTGTCTCAAACACACATTTGAATGTCATTAGCCTACTTTGCATCGGCAGCAAAGCCTCCTGGCCTACCACACAGCGGCAGCACCTGGCAGCCATTCGGGTGTGTGCGTTAAAGTAGATGTACGCCATTAGCGAAGTTAATTCGATCGACAGAAACAAATGAATGAACAGCAAAATGACAGAAAAACACACATAACATTTCATCAATAAACACTTCTCGTGTGGCATTAATCGACATCGACGGCACAGCCCGTCACCGTGTTTTTTTTCCTGTAACCCTTATTAGAAACGGTGATTAGCAAAACTCCGTGTCTAATGTTAACCATATCAGAAACGGTTTATCCCCTCCGTTGCCATTGTGCTCTTCACATCAGTGACAGGGTCGGGGACACGGACCCTTTCTCCGTTGCCGATGGGGTTTTTGGCCCGTTTCCGATGTGTCGTTCTATACTAGTGTAGGGCCCATGCCGGGCGAACCCTAGCTAGGGCATCTATGCCCCCTCCAGCACATCCCCCTTCTCGGCATGTCTCTGAAACTGCTTTCGGCCAGAAACGACGGCCGTTCTCTGGACTGCTTCTACCCAGACTTGGCCTTCCACTGTGGAAAGATCTTCGCCGTAAACTCAAAGGAGCATCTCTTCTCTCATCGGTTATCCGGAGAAGAGAGTCCAACCATCCAAGAAGAAAATGTCTTGTCCCATGGGTTCTTCGAAGAGGCGCCATCTCACATTCAGACAGAGCATGTCATCAAGCAAGGACCACCTAAGGCGATCGACGAAGCAATGATTTACCGCCACCTAGTCACAACATCCGACAAGAAAAATCTATTGATGGTGCGTTAGAGCATCCATAGACAGACAAACGACAATGAGGCTGATCACCATACAATCAATGTTCAAGTGTTTGAAGTAGATTTGAACAATGGCCAGTGGTCGGAGGTGAAGGACTTTGGCGGCCAACAAGGAGGACACAGTTTTATGAAATCTTCCAGGGCAGATTGGTTCTTCCCCTCCGAGTGAAATCCAAGAAATCTACACGTAATCGACTATTGTTATTAACTTGGAAAAATACCGGTTGTTTGTTCCTCACGTGGCACAAGGATCGACAGAAACAAACGAATGAACAGCAAAATGAGAGAAAAACACACATAACATTTCATCAATCCACACTTCTCGTGTGGCATTAATCGCATTAATCGACAAGACCCATTCCTTGCGACACCAGTTCACACCTGAAGCGCTAGTGCACCTACAATTTTTACAAAGCTAAGGCAGCAACCACAGGTCGAACTTGTGAATCCATCTCGCCGCATCCACCAGGCACATGCGGCACACAACACGCGCCTTCTCCAGCGATGCACTCAATCAGATGTATAAAAGTTGACTGTCGCCTGCCGAAGAACCTCGGAAGTCCGGTCAAGGCTGTGAGATGCTACCTATTATTTATAACATCAAAACAGAGCATGTTATCCCATCTGCAACGTTGATCCCACGATAATAAGGCAGATGAGAGGCCACGACACGGTTACCAGATGTGTGAGGGCTGCATATCTTTCTTGGCTAAAACATCTTATATTTTGATATGGAGAGAGTAGAAGATTATCGCCAGAAATACCAGAGCAAATAGACCCTGCTAAGGCGGGCCAAGATGCCCTATATTATTATTTTTTATTAAGAGGGCAATTAGTGAATGAAGTCTTATAGGGTGCAAGGTTCCAACTCATTTTATAATCCATCGAGTTACTGCTTTTTAGATGGCCTGAACCAGATCAGGATCACACACGATGATGATGATTGTGGAAGATGGTGCTTGCCATGACGGATTAGTTTATTAGATGATCTGATCTGTATATATGGTGACTTTGATCCGTGATAAAATATGATTATCTTGGTGAACCAGGAATTAGAGAGGTTGCTTGCATGAACATGTTCTCCATAATTCAGAGAATCAGATCAGAAGCTGAAGATACGCGTGCCGAGTAAACAATGGATGCACGCAGATCATGAGATGGCCATGCTTCCTGTATGTATATAAAGCCACCAAGACGCCATTGCAAGAACCATCAAGCATCCACTGATCCATCCATACTGCTAGCCACCTAGCAAGCTGCGATCATGGCTCGGAGCACCGGCTTCCTCCTCCTCGTTCTTCTGGCCAGTGCCATCGCGCAGCCCGCGGTGGCGGCCGGGAGAGCGCTGCTGCAGCAGAGCGTCAACGACGTGCTGGTGGTAGCAGGTGCAATACCCATAAATCCCAAGCGCAGCAGCGTTCTCAATGTTCAACAGGGGAATGTACTCCCCGCCGAAGCATGTCACCTCGACATTGGCTGCCCACAGCCATAGCCACCGTCCTCTGTTTGAAGCCATAGCCGCCTCAATCTCTTATCGGCCGGCAGGGTGGAAGCATGCCAATTGCCAATCCTCAATTGGCACATATATTCGTTCAACTTTGTCCGACGTTGATTGATATATCTTGTGTTTTCTTTCCTTTAGTCACCTACTAGTGAAAGGGCACGTGCAACGCACGTATAATATTAAGACATGTATTAACAAATTACTGAATAAGTCCAATCCAATTAAATTATCGAAGTGAACCGACAATATAAGCCACGGTTACAGCGGAGCATGAGCGGGAGAGTGGACGCCGCATCGATGGCCATCCAATTCATTGCAGCGTCCATCGAGCAGAACTCATGCGACTCGGGTTTGGAATTATTCCCCTTGTTGTTTAGCAGGAAACATGCGAGTTCGATCTCAATTACAGCTAATTTGATTATTTTGCTGCAGGGAAAAGTGACACCACACGCGAGGGCACGATCGACACGCCATGCACCTACGATAGGCCTGCAGGTCCTATGATGAGAGATACTACATGCTCATGTTCGGCCGGATGCAGCTCCTCCTCTCCTTCGCATATGCTGATTCTGCCCTTAGCTTGACAGGGTGATTTTAAAGTCATGTGTGATCCTGTCGTATTTGATTACTGAAGGTGGTCACAGAACGCAAGACCCAAAACAACAGAACAATGAACGCGCCTGCTCTGCCGGAGCCCATGAAGTCGCTTCACTCTGTTGTGCTTGTCAGCACGCCCAGCATGCTCCCAGGAACCTCTAGTTAATCTGCCGACGAACCGCCGAGCTCGTCGGCAGCCTCGAATGGCGGCCAGCAGCAAGCGCACAAGAACCAGATGCAATCTGCGGCAGCCGGCAGGTCGAAGACGAAAGAACTCACCGGTGGTCGCGCACAGTTGAGGATCTGACCTTGGCCACGCGACGCTTGCGGAATCGGGAAGCGGCGTTGTCCGCAGCCTGGATGGATTTGGCTGGACCTTTCTTGATGTGTGTGGCTAGTCGAGCTCTGCCTTTGCCGGTAGCTTCTACCTAGTGATGGAGATGGCTCTTACTCGTCCATGGTGGTGCTTGGACGGGATGGGTGCTGCGAGGACCTTTGGCGGCAGCCCCTGCATGGGGCGGTCCCAGCAGCGTCAAGGGCAGCGAGGCGAGTGGAGGCGGCGTCCAGGCCAGCGGCCGGGCTCGTTCCAGATATCGGGGGAGGGGGTCAGTGGTGCGTGAATCCGTTCCTGCCGAAGGGAGGTTGCACCGGTCGCCGGAGATCCATGGTGGCGGCAGGATGCAGACGTCTATGCCGAGCTCTGTTTCTTCCGCTGGAGTTCGTTCGTGCGATCTTTCACATGAAGGCCGAGGGCCATGGCAAGGGTCTCCGTGCCTTTTCTTTTTATCGGTGGCAATCTTTTGTAATTAACGGCAAAACGAAAAGGTGGTGGCAATTTAGTCGTATTATGTGATTTGGTGGGAGGGCAAAACGGTCCAAAACGGACAATGTTGAGTTGTCAAACATTGGGACGATCTGAGCCGTTTGATCGGATATTGAAGTGCTCAGATTTAAAGTATTCCACAAGACAAGTTTGCTCTTTTAATAGTAGTATAGATATATACGTGGTGTGGGCTATTTGTTTCCTACAAATCATGTGGATGTATGTACGCATTGTTATTTATTTTGGTGTTGAATATTATGTGGTGTTGGGTCTGCCCGGCCCACAGGCTTTCGCGCGGGCGATGCTGTCCTGTACGCTCGGTAATCACTAGAAAAAGGGCCCCACCATCGTTCTAATCGTAACAAGTGTCGGCTTCTCTTCACATGCTCCAATATTGATTGTCTGCATGTCTGTCAAGTGTCATAATTAGATTAGAAGTGGGGTATGATAGAGAAAGGGGACATGCATGCATGGACGTGGGCATGCAGTTTTCCCTTTTTTCCTTTTATTTTTCAAATCCGAATTTTGAAAATGAAATATCTCGAGAACCATTTATCCAAATTACGAACCGTTTTCACTTTTGAGCTCCTCGCGTCGAGATCTTCAAAATTAGATCCCATGTCGATAGGTTTCGACGAACTTTCATAGTATGTACATCTTGTTTTGTGTACTTTGTACTCCCACTTCCGGCTGCTAGGGGTGGAAAATAAAGCTTCTCCAGATGCTCAGTTCAAATTTATACTTGTTTCTTATTACATTGTCAAGTTGGATACCCATGACTTGTCAATTGCGGATCCCTTCAACAACCTTTTTGCATATGGCGTTGATGCTCTTTCAGAAGAAGCAGGTTCATGTGATCCCGTTGTCCCGTTATTTCCAGTTTAGGCTGATTCTTGGAGATCGTATAGTATTTGCTTGTTGTTATGGTGATGAAGACAATGCTTGAATATTTGTGTTGGCTACATTCCAATCCTTAGATTTGTCATGGCTGCTCTATTTCTAGTTTAATTCTCTTTTGTAATTCTCAACATGGTATGTCATGCAAATAGTTCAATGTCAAAGGTCGATACTGTGAGCTAGTAAACTCAGCATCAAACTCCTCGTTTACATGTCTTTAATCCGAGAAAGGAGTATTCTCGTTTCTGTCAGCAATGCATTCTTGGTGGTCAAATGTTGCACCATCTAAATCAGAGATATCATGCTTGTGTTGAAACCTTAAATATTCAACCTGGTGATCAAAGGTTGTCCTTTTTCACACAAACAAAAATTCAACCTGGTACTGCTAAATATGATATGTTTCCTTTTAGTTCGATCTGCCTAAACGAGAATCAAGTAGTTGCAGGCCTGCATATTTAATTTCACACTTAAACAGCTAATAATGGTAAACTATATGCTCTATCTGAACCTTTTTTTTTCTTTATCTTATTCTCTGAGGTCTGGTTGAATAATGTGCAAAGCCCTCGTCTCTCGATACTGGTATCATAGATATCGTTACTATTAAATTGGAGTCTCTGGTGATGGTATGTCAGTACGTCCAGGGCAGACGATCGGGGCGATCCCCTTCGTCCGATGACCCCACACTAAAAATCCACCGTTCTCCATCGCTGGCCGTCCTCCGGCGGTCATGTGCCTCTCCTCCGCTTCCCCTACTCACCTCACAAGCCAGGGACGCATGCAAGAGTAGAGCAGCCGATGGCAGGTTAGGCAGCGGAGCTCCAAACCTGACACCGGAGGCGCGGCAGGGCGACGGTGGCGCTCAGCGACGCCTCGGCAGGCGGGAGGTACGCGGACCAAAGGGCGGCGCGGATGTAGAGAGGATGAGCACACTAGTAGAGAACATACCTTTAGTACCGGTTTTTAGATGGCCTTTAGTACCGGTCGCACAACCGGTACTAAAAGGTCGGCACTAAAGGGGTAACCCTTTAGTACCGGCACAAATATAAAACCGGTACTAAAGGGTCTCCACGTGGGCGCACAGGCGAGCGCGACCCTGAGGACCTTTAGTCCCGGTTTGTAATACAAACCGGGACTAAAGGTTCCTGCTTTTTCTGCTTATATTTTCAGGGGGGGTTTGGTTTTTTTCTTTCCGATTATTTTTTGGGGTTTAGGGTTTCTATTTTTTTCCTTTTCTCGAACCGGGACAGTACAAGCGGGACTAAAGGGCAAACCGGGACGTTCGTGCATATATATAAGATAACTTGTCTTACGATCGAGCATATACAAATATATACAATTTTGATAGTTACATGGAGATCACAATTACCGGGACTAGAGCCCGTCTATTCGATTACACGGCCGGGGATCATCAGTAGCGCCTATTCACATTAAATTCTCCGTTGTCATCTACCATCTCTGTCATCAAAAATCCCGCCAGTTCCTCTGCAATTCCTATTAGGCGTTGCTCTGGTAGGTGTTGTTCCCGCATTCCGTCGAACTATATAAGAAAAGAAGATCAATATAAACATCAATCATGATAACAAAAAGTGACGGTACTAAAATAATGTTGTGAATGTATTGCTTATGTCGACTCTATAATCTTTGTGCTCAGTGGTAAACGTACGAATGAACTCGCAAACGTAGTATCCACATAGATTCGTCCCTGGTGGCTGCCTCGCGCACTTTACGAGAATAGAATTCAATCAAAATAATAATCTAGCATCATAATTGTATTGAAACTAGAATTAAAGAGATGCGCGGACATATCTCGTACTACTTACCTTGACCGGAGTAAACTTCAGCTTCTCAGTAAAGGAACCCTGCACCATACGCCTGAACTGTCTCCAAACCCTGCGCGGCAAAGAAAATTAATTAATAAATGAGTTATTCATTACCTGATATCTCATGAAATCAACGAAAGAGACCGATATAGCGCGAAAATTACCTCTGGAGCATGTCCTGCATGTCGCGGAACCCTTCCAGGTCTCTGTTTAATGGGTCCATGACTTCAACTTTTCCCTTATCAATTTGAATGTCTAGCATAACATAGTGGAACCTGCACACGTTTATATATACGTCAGTAACTCATCAATTACACTTAACATCGAGTAAGCAAAATGTCTAGAACAGAGTAAGACCCTCACGAGAAGTTGTAAGGAAACAGTATGTGGTCACAGAAATGTTGCTCCGTTAGAAACCTTAGAAGGTTATTCGCCGTGTCCTTGGGTTTGTTCGTTAGCGAATGTACATGTACTTTATCTGGGTCAATGAACCCAACATTATAGATCTTTCTTTTTAATTGCTGCATCTTCATTCTGCATAATAGAGTACAGAAGGATATAATGAGGATAATTACATGCAATGCACTGAACAACTGAAAAACTGAACAACTTATATGTAGACAATGAATTCAACAACTTACAGACAATAGCAACTGATGAGAGATTTGTCGAGGGCGTCGAAATTGTATAACTGGAAGAGTTCTGAAAACTCAAGATGGACCTCTTCGTCTCGGAAGAAGTACTCATGTGGGACTTTCGCCACGATCATTATTCTGCCCTTGTTTGACTCTCCCAAGTACCAGTCATGCAAATTCCGCATATATGTTGGCAGTTGTCTGAACTTCTCTTTACTGACCAAAGGCTTCCCTAGGACATATGTAGGGACAACATCAGCCTTGGGTAAATTGTCGTCCTGGAAACCTAGCAATTCAGCAACAGTCACACCCATAGAGGCCGCCAACTTCGCAGGTTCTTCCATATTCTGCTGCAGCACCAGCTGGGGAACGTTTTCGGATAACACCATGAGGGATGGGATCGATTGTTTGGCCTGTTCCCCGAGCTGGGGAACGTCCCTTCTGTTCCCGCTTGCACTAACACCTGTTGTGCTCCCGCTTGCTCTTTTACTTGATTTGCTCTTCTGCACTTCCTTCCGAAGATTCTTATGAGGTACTCTTGGGAGGGGCGACATTTGTCGTTTTGGGCTGCTGCGTCTGATGACCCACAAGTATAGGGGATCGCAACAGTCTTCGAGGAAAGTAAAACCCAATTTATTGATTCGACACAAGGGGAGCCAAAGAATATTTGTAAGCCTTAACAGCGGAGTTGTCAATTCAGCTGCACCTGTAAACAGACTTGCTCGCAATAGTTTATCAGTAGCAACAGTATTATAGCAGTAGCAGTAGTGAAATATCAGCAGCAGTGTAATAAAGACAGCAGTAGTGATTATAGTAAACAGCAGGATTAAAATACTGTAGGCATAGGGATGGATGAACGGGCGCTGCATGGATAGGATAATTCATGTAATAATCAAGACAAGGCATTTGCAGATAAATAATAAACAGTATCCAAGTACTAAATAAACCATAGGCATGTGTTCCGTATATAGTCGTACGTGCTCGCAATGAGAAACCTGCACAACATCTTTTGTCCTACCAGCCCGTTGCAGCGGGGCCTCTAGGGAAACTACTAGTAATTAAGGTACTCCTTTTAATAGAGTACCGGAGCAAAGCATTAACACTCTGTGAACACATGTGATCCTCATATCACAGCCATCCCCTCCGGTTGTCCCAATTTCTGTCACTTTGGGGCCTCGGGTTCCGGACAGCAATATGTGTATACAACTTGCAGGTAAGATCATAAAACAATGAATATCATCATGAAACAATAACATGTTCAGATCTGAAATTATGGCACTCGGGCCCTAGTGACAAGCATTAAGCATAACAAGTTGCAACAATGTCATAAAATACTAACAACGGATACTAGGCACCATGCCCTAACAATCTTATAGCTATTACATGAACAATCTCATCCAATCCCTACCATCCCCTTCAGCCTACAGCGGGGATTTACTCACACATGGATGGGGGAAACATGGATGGTCGATGGAGAGGCGTCGGTGGCGATGATGGCGATGATCTCCTCCAATTCCCCGTCCCGGCAGGGTGCCAGAACGGAGTTTCTGATCCCGAAATAGGGTTTTCGATGGCGGCGGAGTTCTGGATGTCTTCTGGAAATATGGTCGAACCCCCGTGCGTTTTTAGGTCAAGGCCTTTAAGTAGTCCAGAGGGGAGCTCGGGGGGCTGGCCGAGGTGGCCACCCCATGTGGCGGCGCGGCCATGGGCCCACCGCGCCGCCACGTGGTGTGCACGCCTCGTGGCCCGTCTCCGTCTCGTACTCTGGCTCCGTGGGTCTTCTGGAAAAATAGGCCCTTTGCAATTATTTCTGGGGATTTTCCTGAAAGTTGATTTTCTGCACAAAAATAAGACACCAGGGCAATTCTGCTGAAAACAGCGTTAGTCCGTGTTAGTTGTATTCAAAACACACAAATTAGAGGTAAAACAACAGCAAAAGTGTTCGGGAAAGTAGATACGTTTTGGACGTATCAACTCCCCCCAAGCTTAGCTTATTGCTTGTCCTCAAGCAATTCAGTTAACAATTGAGTGCGATAAAAGAACTTTCACGAACACATTTGCTCATATGATGTAAATATTCTCATTATATGGACAAGTACTTAGGCGATTCATAATAAGGTACATGCAAATAATGTCATCTAATAGTTATGTCAATCATGAAAAGATACCAACATACTAATAATAAGCAACATGAAACATATCTATCAGCAGGATTGTAATGCTCATAAAAAGATATGATAAAGTGGTATCTCGCTTGCCCGAATTTGTACAGCAAAACATAAATGCCCAGGCACCTCTGAAGTTCATGGGAAGACTAGAAGTAAAGATTATCAAAGATAAAAGCATCAAAGTTATACCACAGTTAACCATATTCTGGGACAAACATATTACATTAAGAATGACAATTATGCTCTCAACAAGAAGGTGCTCAAAGAAAGGATGGTGACTCAACATAAAAGCAAAAGATTGGCCCTTCACAGAGGGAAGCAGGGATCAACATGTGCTAGAGCTTTTCATTTTTAAAACAGAAGTAAAATTGTTTTGAGAGGTGTTTGTTGTTGTCAACGAATGGTAGTGGTCACTCTAACCCCCTTGTCAACCAGACTTTCAAGGGCGGCTCCCATAAAGGACGTTATTTCTACCCAAGGGTAGATCATCCCTTTTCTCTTTTGTTTACACATGCAGTTAAAAACTGGTATCATTGCTTGACTGATTAGATCAGGGCAAAAATGTGAAGAGAATTAAGCGGTTAAAGTTGTAATTAATTGGGACTGGGCACCCCATTTGCCAGCTCTTTTTGCAAAATTATTGGATAAGCGGATGTATATGCCACTAGTCCATTGGTGAAAGTCTGTCAGGAGTAAATGACAAGGTTGAAAGATAAAACACCACATAAGACAAGGCATTTGCAGATAAATAATAAACAGTATCCAAGTACTAAATAAACCATAGGCATGTGTTCCGTATATAGTCGTACGTGCTCGCAATGAGAAACCTGCACAACATCTTTTGTCCTACCAGCCCGTTGCAGCGGGGCCTCTAGGGAAACTACTGTAATTAAGGTACTCCTTTTAATAGAGTACCGGAGCAAAGCATTAACACTCTGAACACATGTGATCCTCATATCACAGCCATCCCCTCCGGTTGTCCCAATTTCTGTCACTTTGGGGCCTCGGGTTCCGGACAGCAATATGTGTATACAACTTGCAGGTAAGATCATAAAACAATGAATATCATCATGAAACAATAACATGTTCAGATCTGAAATTATGGCACTCGGGCCCTAGTGACAAGCATTAAGCATAACAAGTTGCAACAATGTCATAAAATACTAACAACGGATACTAGGCACCATGCCCTAACAATCTTATAGCTATTACATGAACAATCTCATCCAATCCCTACCATCCCCTTCAGCCTACAGCGGGGATTTACTCACACATGGATGGGGGAAACATGGATGGTCGATGGAGAGGCGTCGGTGGCGATGATGGCGATGATCTCCTCCAATTCCCCGTCCCGGCAGGGTGCCAGAACGGAGTTTCTGATCCCGAAATAGGGTTTTCGATGGCGGCGGAGTTCTGGATGTCTTCTGGAAATATGGTCGAACCCCCGTGCGTTTTTAGGTCAAGGCCTTTAAGTAGTCCAGAGGGGAGCTCGGGGGCTGGCCGAGGTGGCCACCCCATGTGGCGGCGCGGCCATGGGCCCACCGCGCCGCCACGTGGTGTGCACGCCTCGTGGCCCGTCTCCGTCTCGTACCTGGCTCCGTGGGTCTTCTGGAAAAATAGGCCCTTTGCAATTATTTCTGGGGATTTTCCTGAAAGTTGATTTTCTGCACAAAAATAAGACACCAGGGCAATTCTGCTGAAAACAGCGTTAGTCCGTGTTAGTTGTATTCAAAACACACAAATTAGAGGTAAAACAACAGCAAAAGTGTTCGGGAAAGTAGATACGTTTTGGACGTATCAACTCCCCCCAAGCTTAGCTTATTGCTTGTCCTCAAGCAATTCAGTTAACAATTGAGTGCGATAAAAGAACTTTCACGAACACATTTGCTCATATGATGTAAATATTCTCATTATATGGACAAGTACTTAGGCAATTCATAATAAGATACATGCAAATAATGTCATCTAATAGTTATGTCAATCATGAAAAGATACCAACATACTAATAATAAGCAACATGAAACATATCTATCAGCAGGATTGTAATGCTCATAAAAAGATATGATAAAGTGGTATCTCGCTTGCCCGAATTTGTACAGCAAAACATAAATGCCCAGGCACCTCTGAAGTTCATGGGAAGACTAGAAGTAAAGATTATCAAAGATAAAAGCATCAAAGTTATACCACAGTTAACCATATTCTGGGACAAACATATTACACTAAGAATGACAATTATGCTCTCAAGAAGGTGCTCAAAGAAAGGATGGTGACTCAACATAAAAGTAAAAGATTGGCCCTTCGCAGAGGGAAGCAGGGATCAACATGTGCTAGAGCTTTTCATTTTTAAAACAGAAGTAAAATTGTTTTGAGAGGTGTTTGTTGTTGTCAACGAATGGTAGTGGGCACTCTAACCCCTTGTCAACCAGACTTTCAAGGCGGCTCCCATAAAGGACGTTATTTCTACCCAAGGGTAGATCATCCCTTTTCTCTTTTGTTTACA
The DNA here is from genome assembly GCA_947311845.1 of Poa pratensis. Lineage (NCBI taxonomy): Eukaryota > Viridiplantae > Streptophyta > Magnoliopsida > Poales > Poaceae > Poa > Poa pratensis. The sequence continues at coordinate 453,271 of CAMZMU010000058.1, read as the reverse complement.
CATGCAGTTAAAAACTGGTATCATTGCTTGACTGATTAGATCAGGGCAAAAATGTGAAGAGAATTAAGCGGTTAAAGTTGTAATTAATTGGGACTGGGCACCCCATTTGCCAGCTCTTTTTGCAAAATTATTGGATAAGCGGATGTATATGCCACTAGTCCATTGGTGAAAGTCTGTCAGGAGTAAATGACAAGGTTGAAAGATAAAACACCACATACTTCCTCATGAGCTATAAAACATTGACACAAATTGAGAAGTACTTTGAAGGTTTTAAAGGTAGCACATGAAAATTTACTTGAATGGTTTGAAATGCCATGCATAGGTATTTATGGTGGACACATTGGAATAACTTGGTTTTCAGGGATTTGGAAGCACGAGCAGCATTCCCGCTCAGTACAAGTGAAGGCTAGCAATAGACTGGGAAGCGACAATCAAGAGAGCAATAACCGTCATAATCATGCTTGCGACAGAATAAAATTAACGGAGGCATAAAAGTGATACAAGAACTCTGAAGCAAAGTAAATCATCGAGGCTTAATTGACTTTTTGTTTTTCAGTCATATGCATGCGTGAGCATGTGCCAAGTCAATTCAAATGAATCATTCAGAGGAGGATACCACAATGTCATACCTATCTATGAATAGAACAATACAAGCAAATAATTATGACATGCTACTCATTATTAATAAATTGGAGCTAATCATAAGAGAGCATGAACTACTAGACTTTCATTAAATGACATATACCTCACATGAACCAACTAAGCATGCTCACATGGATGAGTATATGTACAAAAATGAAAACAAATAGAGTTCATACCAGCCTCTCACCACAGTCGAGTTGTCGTAGATCGTCATTATTGCCTTTCACTTGTGTGGCTTGAATAATATGAAATGAAAACCAAGCTCCAACCACCGGAGACCGCTGAACTCCATAATAAACTTTACAAAACCGAAGAAGAACAACAAATATTTTTGGTGTTTTCGAATTTGAAACAAGAACAAAAGAAAACAAGCAAACAAAGCAAAATATTTTTGGATTTTTGAATACAAACCGAATTAAAAACAAGCAAACTAATACTAATACTAAATAAATAAATAGAGAGAAACAACAGAAATATTTTTGGTCTTTTTGTGTTTTGGAAAACAGAAATAAACAACAAACAACAAAAAAGAAAGAAAGAAAATCGAAACATGGATATACAAAGTACCGACATGATATGATATGTAAATGAGTGTGATGTCGGTGTACCTCCCCCCAAGCTTAGGCTTTTGGCCTAAGTGGAGATCAACCCCAGCGAGGGTAGGGTTCCACGCCGGTGGGTCAAACATGGTGTGATCATAGTCGGACCCCTGTGCTGAAGAAGAAGAAGCTGAAGGCTCCACATGCCCAGAATACTGGTGTGAAGAGCTTCCTGCGTCGGATGACAGGTCGAGGAGTCCTCGGCCTCCTCCATGCCGTCCTCGTGTGGTGGCCATACCTCTCTATGTATGCATCAAGTTCATCTTCTGTGACCGACCAACTCTCCTGGAATCAAGGTTAAACAAAACAGGTGCAGGCAATCCAACTAGCCTTTCAGATTTAATTACTCTCCACTTTTTCTTGAAAAAGGTTATCATAGGATAGGTTATTTGGTCAGACCAATTAGAAACAAAATTATGTTTAATCATGGAAGCAATATCAAGTTTCTCTAAGAGAGCTGAATATCAAGAGGGTGAGGTTCTACACATGCATGGCTAGCAAACGAGAAGCAATCAGACCCCACAAATCCCTCCTTTATCACGGTTAGTAGCAAGTCTAAAAGCTATCAAAGCACCCAAATTATAAGTTCTATCACGTTGCAATGCAGCAGCTAAAAAGACCATGTCATGGATAGATAACTTATTTGCATTCTTCCTAGCAAGAACGCACTTGGTGATAAAGTAAGCAAAATAACGAATAGATGGGAGTTGAATACTTCGAATTTTACCACTCTCCTCTGAGAAACTTCTCCCTTGACAGATCCCTTGTATAGGTCAAGAGTGCGGCGGCAGCCCCTTATCTTCCCTCGTGATCCCCACTGTGGCACTTTAATAGCTGTACAAAAATCATCAAAGGGCAAATTGACAGCCTTATTATAAATTTTATATCGAACCATGGGGTTAGGTAGGGACCAATCGAACTCAAAATCCTGCACCACTGACATGGTTAGTTTAGCATATTGATAAGGTTCACCAACAACAAAATCTCCTAACCTGCATTAGAGATTAGAGTTTGAACATCCTGCAGAATTCCTGCACTTTTCATGAAATCGGTGCATGGGTAGTAAGAGGGAATACACCCTCTTCACGGTGGACTCTCATGACTTCATGCACCTCCAATTCATGTTGGTTGAGTTGGTGTTCATTCCATTCCATTTTCTGAAATTTTTCAACAAACATTATAAAAGTTGATTTTGAGACATAAAAATGAGGGGAACTACTATAGGAACTTGGTAGAGTACTAAACATGCATCAAAACTAATTTTTACAACTTAGAACAAGCATGCAAACTCACTTAACATGTCACCTACAGCAGCAAAATACTCAAGATATACTCAACTAAACAAAATTCTACTTGGATAATCGGAGGAGTCACATACCGGAGAACAAATGCCCCAAATCTCAGCAACAAAGATGGGCTGAGCAAGGAGATCGAAAATCACGAGCAAGAACAGCAAGAAACTCGGGTTTGAACAATGGTGGTGTGTTTTCGTGAGAGAGTGAGTGGTAGGTGGTGAGTGAGTGGAGGGCCAGGTGGGGCCCTCCCCATAGGGTGGCGCGCCCCCTGCTGGCCGCGCCAGCAGGTGGGGTCACCCTGGGGTGCCCCACTGGTCAGCCCAGGCACTCCCAGGTTGCATTTTGAAAAATAGGACCAGTGGTATAATTTTTGTAAATTTTTGAAAACTTTTAAAAAGCACATTTTCTGGGTGTTAAAACAATTATTTCAGGGCAGAAAAAGGTTTTCAAAATTTAAACAACTAAACTCTTGCAAAACAAGTAACTACAGAAAATAAAACAAGTGTGGAGAAAGAAATGTTGTTTAGCTCCTCCATGCATTTAAAATGTATTTGTTAACAAGGTTGATCAAGTCTTGCCACCAAATAAATTTTATATGACATAAGAAGAATTAAACCTCAAATCAATCATGTTACCTTATTGTATTGATATGGATCCAATCATAATATTTTGATATCCCTCTTATGCTCATATATAGGACAATCAATACTTCCCACTTTGATAGTTCTCAAATTAGAAATTGTATTAACTCCAAACACTTTATCAATCTTCTTGGGAAAATAAACAGTATGCTCTTTGTCATCACATTGAAAGTACTTTTCCTTTATTGCAATCAATAACAGCCCTGCAGTATTAAGAAAAGGTCTTCCAAGAATAATAGACATATTATCATCTTCAGGCATTTCCAACACAACAAAATCAGTTAATATCAACAATTATTAGCAACTTGAACAGGAACATCCTCACATATGCCAACAGGAACAGCAGTAGATTTATCAGCCATTTGCAAAGATATATCAGTTGGTATCAATTTATCAAATAAAGTCTCTTGTAAAGAGAAAAAGGCATAACACTAACTCCTGCTCCCAAATCACATAGAGCAGTTCTACATAATTATTCTTGATGGAACAAGGAATGTTGGTATACCTGGATCTCCAGCTTCTTTGGAACCTTGCCATTGAAAGAGTAATTAGCAAGCATAGTGGAAATCTCCTCATTGGGAATTTTCCTTTTGTTAGAAACAATATCTTTCATATACTTTGAATAAGGAGGCAATTTAATAGCATCAGTCAAAGGGATTTGCAAGAACAAAGGTTTCATCCAATCACAAAATTTATTATAGTGTTCTTCTTCCTTTGATTTGAGTTTCTTAACAGGAAAAGGCATTTGCTTTTGAACCCAAGGTTCTCTTTCATTACCATGTTTCTTAGCAATGAAATCTTCTTTAGTGTACTTTTTATTTTTAGCATGCTTTTCAGGTTCCTCTTCAACTCTTCTTTATCAGAAGCATCATTCTTATCATTATCTTTATCATGTTCATTACCACTTTCAGTTTCAGCATCAGAAATAGATATACTATTAGGATCATTAACAGGTTCAGAAGATTCTACAACAGTTTTATGTTTCTTCTTCTTTTTCTTAGAAGGAGCACTAGTTTCTTTAGTTCGTTGAGAATCTTGTTCAACTCTTTTGGGATGCCCCTCAGGATATAAGGATCCTGAGTAGAAACACCACCTCTAGTTGTTACTTCATAAGCATGTTTTTCTTTAGAAGTATTTAACATGTCATTTTGCACTTTAGTGAGTTGATCAATTTGAGTTTGAACCATATGAAAATGTTTAACAAGCATCTTAACATCATTGGAGGTTCTCTCCACAATATCATGCAATTTACTAATAGCTTGAGAATTTTCCATTAAATGATTCTCTACTCTCATATTAAAGTTATCTTGCTTAACAACATAATTATCAAATTCATCTAAGCATTGATCAGGAGGTTTTGAGTAAGGAATATCTCCTTTATCAAAGCGTTGAAGAGAATGTACCTCAATTGTGGATGAATGGAATTATCTTACATAAATCTTCTATGGGTGGTAGATTCTTCACATCTTCAGATTTAATACCCTTCTCTTTAAGAGATTTCTTGGCTTCCCTCATCTCTTCATCATTTAATTCAATCATACCCTCTTCTTCAATATTGGTGTTGGAGTCGGTTCAGGTGTAGTCCAATCATCATGATTTTGGCTTATTCTAGCCATTAATTCTTCAGCTTCGTCTGGAGTTCTTTTCCTGAAAACACAACCAGCACAACTATCCAGGTATGCCCTAGATTCAATGGTTAGTCCACTATAAAATATATCAAGTAAGGTCATGCTTTTCCAAATCATGTCCAGGCCGAGCTCTAATAAGAGAGCAAAACCTTGCCCAAGCTTCAGGCAATTTCTCTCCATCTTCCTGATCAAAATATAAATTTTCTGCAAAGCAATATGTTGAGCACTAGCAGGAAAATATTTTCGAAAGAAAACATCAAGCAAACCATTGGACTATCAATAGAATCAGGAGGCAAATTATTATACCAAGTTTTAGCATCATCCTTTAATGAGAAAGGAAAAATTTTAGCAACAAAGTAACTACGCTTCTTGATATCATCAGAAAACAAGCTACTCAAAGTAGAAGCTCATTCATGTGCTCTACAGCACTTTCTTTTTCAGTACCACAAAAGGTGTTTTCTCAACAATAGATATATGAGATAAATCAAGAGAGAAATCATAATCCTTATCCTTAATGTTTATAGGAGATGTGGCAAATTTAGGATCAGGAGACAGTTTGTATCTAACAGCATGTTGTGCAAGAAGCTTTTAATGTACTTGCACTAGTAGTAGCATTACATTTATCAATAAAATCATCATCAAGTTCCACATAATCTTCATCAGATCATCACTAGAGTGTTCACAGACTCAGGTGAATTAACAGGTGTAACAGATTTTCATTAGGAATTTCAGTATTTTCAATTTGTCTAGACCTAGCAATTGTAGCATCTAGAAAAGGACCTAATGAACCATTATCATCAAGCACAGTAGAAGCATCATCAAAATTATCAGAGGAATTTTCAGATTCAGCAGAAGTACCAACACGTGAAGCTTGTGGTGGTGAAACAAGTTGACTTATCACAGATGGTGAATCAAGAGCAGCAGAGGTACTCAGAGTTGTACCTTTTCTTGTAGTGGATGGCAATATGGCGACTTTAGCATCGCGAGTTTACCCATGATGGAGGATTTGCAGCGAACAATATCAATTCAGGTGAACTTGCAAATAAAGCTATGCTCCCCGGCAACGGCGCCAGAAAATAGTCTTGATGACCCACAAGTATAGGGGATCGCAACAGTCTTCGAGGGAAGTAAAACCCAATTTATTGATTCGACACAAGGGGAGCCAAAGAATATTTGTAAGCCTTAACAGCGGAGTTGTCAATTCAGCTGCACCTGGAAACAGACTTGCTCGCAATAGTTTATCAGTAGCAACAGTTTTATAGCAGTAGCAGTAGTGAAATATCAGCAGCAGTGTAATAAAGACAGCAGTAGTGATTATAGTAAACAGCAGGATTAAAATACTGTAGGCATAGGGATGGATGAACGGGCGCTGCATGGATAGATAATTCATGTAATAATCAAGACAAGGCATTTGCAGATAAATAATAAACAGTATCCAAGTACTAAATAACCATAGGCATGTGTTCCGTATATAGTCGTACGTGCTCGCAATGAGAAACTTGCACAACATCTTTTGTCCTACCAGCCCGTTGCAGCGGGCCTCTAGGGAAACTACTGGTAATTAAGGTACTCCTTTTAATAGAGTACCGGAGCAAAGCATTAACACTCCGTGAACACATGTGATCCTCACATCACAGCCATCCCCTCCGGTTGTCCCAATTTCTGTCACTTTGGGGCCTCGGTTCCGGACAGCAATATGTGTATACAACTTGCAGGTAAGATCATAAACAATGAATATCATCATGAATCAATAACATGTTCAGATCTGAAATCATGGCACTCGGGCCCTAGTGACAAGCATTAAGCATAACAAGTTGCAACAATGTCATAAAATACTAACAACGGATACTAGGCACCATGCCCTAACAATCTTATAGCTATTACATGAACAATCTCATCCAATCCCTACCATCCCCTTCAGCCTACAGCGGGATTTACTCACACATGGATGGGGGAAACATGGATGGTCGATGGAGAGGCGTCGGTGGCGATGATGGCGATGATCTCCTCCAATTCCCCGTCCCGGCAGGGTGCCAGAACGGAGTTTCTGATCCCGAAATAGGGTTTTCGATGGCGGCGGAGTTCTGGATGTCTTCTGAAAATATGGTCGAACCCCCGTGCGTTTTTAGGTCAAGGCCTTTAAGTAGTCCAGAGGGGAGCTCGGGGGCTGGCCGAGGTGGCCACCCCATGTGGCGGCGCGGCCATGGGCCCACCGCGCCGCCACGTGGTGTGCGCGCCTCGTGGCCCGTCTCCGTCTCGTACTCTGGCTCCGTGGGTCTTCTGGAAAAATAGGCCCTTTGCAATTATTTCTGGGGATTTTCCTGAAAGTTGATTTTCTGCACAAAAATAAGACACCAGGGCAATTCTGCTGAAAACAGCGTTAGTCCGTGTTAGTTGTATTCAAAACACACAAATTAGAGGTAAAACAACAGCAAAAGTGTTCGGGAAAGTAGATACGTTTTGGACGTATCAGCGTCGCTTAGTACTCATCGACGGAGCACGCTTCCGCTTATTGTCCTTAGCGGGCAAAGGCGGCGGCGAATACGGTCGACCCAAGTCCAGCGGCGGAGATCGAGATGGACTCGCGCTGTGGTGGTCGTAGTCATGGGGTGTGCTTCTTGGAGGTGATGGAGGTGTAGGTGACCTGCGACGACTCGGAGGCGGTGTTGTCCTTGGCGTCGACCCTGGAAACTTGATGTAGTTCTTGTCCCATAGAATGGTATCACCCATAACTTCTCCGAGTGTCCTCTCATCTCCAGGTCCAGGGATGTCAAGCACCATAGCATGAGACCCCGGTACGATTTCATCCACCACGACTTTAGCATAGCCAGCTGGAATCTCACGGTCTTGCCAGCGTGTGTCAGGTGGACAAGGTAAAGCATATCCGACCGCCACCTTCATGGATATGTTCTTCGATTGCTGATGGAGCTCACAAGATATTGCATCCTTGATTCCATCCACGGGGTAGCCGGGACCGCCATCTATCATCCGCCGTGCATCGTCAGCCGGGACCTCCGAGTCACCCACGCTGCATTTCCGCTGAGATGGACCGGCGGTAATATCGAGTATAGGATATTGCGGTTTTATAACAATTTTACAAATACTACACTCAGTTTTCGCCAATGTTTTCGTTTTCATACTGTTATTTGGCCCGCCATTTCCAAACCACTTATCGGATTGATGCAAATGATACGTGGTTGGAAAGCTACGGAAAATGCGCACCTTCGCTATCTCAAGCCAATTTTCGAAATTCCTTACGGGTTAAGAGCAGTTTCAGAAACAAGCAATATTGTTTTCTGAAATTTTACGTCCAGCGGACAGTGTTTTGCCAATTAATTTCAAACCGCTGATCGAAATGTAACAAACGATATGGCGTTGGAAAGATATTAACTAGACGCAACTTTGTCGTGTAGAAATATTTTCACATTCGATACGGTTTTTGATTAATTTTGAAAATACGAAAAGCGGAGAAACACGAAGACATGTGAATAGATTTAAAATTGGCAAGTTTGTGCTGCTCGGATTGGGCGAGTCAGCATGGGAGAGTCAAATTAGACTCATATCCTCACTAATTACACGTGGCGGCGGTCGATTTGGACAAACGGAGCTCGTAGTGATGATTTCTATGTGTAGTATTTCCGCCCTAGAAAAACAGAGCATCCGAACTTCCTTTTACATATTTGTGAACTTCTGGGTGTTTGATTGTGAACTTCTGATCGCGATTTTTTTGTTCTATGTCGTGCACTATTTTTGTTATAGTTTTTAAACCGTTTGTCCAAACAATACAAATGATATACCGTTGAAAAGGTATGAAAATTCCGCATCTTTTTGTTATGACCTTTTTAAAATTGTTTATGGTTTAAGAGCTGTTTTAAATATAGTAATTGTTGTATTTTTTTGAATTTTCTATGTTTTCATGTTGTTATTCGGACGTAACTTCGAGATTATATACTTTGAACTTCGAAATTTTCTGAGAGTGAACTTCTACGAATTGTGAACTTTCACGAAAGAAATTTGTGAATCTTTCTACCACTCTCACAGTTTGAATTTTGTTTACCGACATAAAGGTAAACTAGCAGCGCGATTCGAGGTGAACTTCGGACACGTTTAAAATTGACTTCCGACTTGTTCAAAGCGAACTCCTGACAAAGAAGTAAGTTTCAACGCATTTTCAAATGAACTTTCGACGTGTTCGAGGTGAACTTCTATTTGGTAAAAATTGAACTTCTCACAAATCAAGAATGAACTTTCTTTTATTTCCCGGATAAACTTCCGACAAAAAAGTGAACCTTTTTTTTTACGGGACAAAAAAGTGAACCTCCGGTATGGACTATCTGAATTCCCGATTTTGAACTAATATAAACAAAGGGTTAACATGGTGAACTTCTGGAGTTTGAAGAGTAAACTTCTTATTTCTGATTTTATTTAGGTGAAATCTTTTTAGGTAGTTATCCGACGCGGCCAAGAAGAATTCTCAAGTTTTTTGTAGATATTTTTTTGCCAAAAAGAAAGGATGTGAACTTCATGAGACACTAATGAACTTCCATGTTTTTAAAAATTGAACTTCCGATTAATTTCGCCAATGAACTTTTTTGGCGGCTATCTTTTTCTCTAAACTTCTCTCGATGTGTAAGTGAACCTCCTATTTTATTTCGGCAATGAAGAAAACTACCCACAAAACAATTATGAACTTATTTTTGGTCATATTGTATTTTACACAATCACGAGAAGTATAAAATGGATAAGCCCTACAATATTTTAAAGCGACTATGTGGGAATATCCATGAACTCCAGCACAACGAGGTAGACTGAAGAGGTACAAAGCTGCCTCCAAAACAAGCTACGTACGGGTTAAAATCAACAAAATAGTGTATGTGTAATAGCCAGCCAGCCATGCCCGTACGAATCTTCATATCTTATACACAAACTATTAAATAGGGAAAATTCCACATGGCAGCTCGTGAGTGGCTGGGCTAGGTAGTGGTGGTAGGTGGATGGATAGGGGTAATGATGGACGATGGGTGTGTGGTGCGCGGCTGCTCCTTGCATCTGCGTGTACGCCGGCATGGAGCAACGACGCGGCCGGACGCTGCCGACGGCGCGAAAGGGGAGCAACCAAGGGAGAGAACAAGCGATGGAGGGCTGGTACAGAGGGCAGATCGAGGAGGAGAAGACCGGTGAGGTCGCGACCCTGACTGACGCGCGGGAGGAAGCTGCCATGGCTGCCGGCCTCGAGCAGAGAAGCCCAACCTCCTCCCGCTGCTCCGATCCGATGCCCTCATCGCAGAGCTCCTTCCGTCGATCTGGACCGCTCGTCCCGGGCGTCTTTGACTGCATCGCTCGAGGTGGAGAACGACGGGTCGGGGCGCGCTCGAGCTCCTCGTAGCAGACCGGCGCCATTCGATCGCGATTTTCGAACCGTTTATCAGAATATATATTTATATATATATATATTCCAGCTATTCTGCACTCTCTTGCAGAATAACTATTTTGCACAACTTTCTAAACTTCCGGATAAGAAGAGGTGAATTTCTAGACGGAACACCCAGATTCTCTGTTTTTGCGGTCAGTGCTTCTATCACGATTTTCGAACCGTTTATCAGAATATATATTTATATATATATATATATCTCAACTAAAAAGGAACCTATTCCTGTTTAAGCTAAACAGGAACTTTCTGAACCTTCTCGCGAGTGCTAAGTGAACCTTCTCGCGCATGACATGTGAACCTTCAGACGGAACATAAAGTGAACTTTTTTCCTGAATTTTTTTCGGAACGAGGTGAACTTTTTTTCGCAATTTCATATGAACTTTTTTCTGTACCAAGTGAACCTTCTCACGCATGACATGTGAACCTTCAGACGGAACATGAAGTGAACTTTTTTCCTGAACATTTTTTCTGAACGAGGTGAACTTTTTTTCTGAACTGCAGGTGAACTTCTTTTCTGTACGAAGTGAACTTTTTTCCAGAACATAGTGAACTTTTTCCTGTCACTTTTTTTCTCAACAAAGTGAACTTTTTTTCTAAACTTTTTTTCTGAGCGAAGTGAACTTTTTTCCGAAACTTTTTTCTGAATGAAATGAACTTTTTTTTGAACCAAGTGAACTTTTTTCCTGAAAGTTTTTTATTTTTATATGGTATAAAATTCACCAAGTGAACTTTGTTTTTCCCTTTTGAACTTAATATTTTTCTCAAAATGAATTTGTTTTTCATATGGTGAACTATTAAAATTCACCAACCTAGCACAATAAAAAAACCTAGCAGAAGATGTGTTGACAAACAATAAACAACGGTGTGAACTACAAAAAGTAGTAGACTGAACTGCACAATAAAAAACAGTTCATATACTAGCTCGGATCCCTAATGTAAGAAAAAGATAAGAAAAAATCAGTTTACACCGGGGATTCCATATATAGAGGACTTCATCGGTGGATGAACTGAACTACAAAAAAATAGAAGTGAATTTAAAAATTCATCAAGTTGGTGTCTGAACTTTCATTTCCAACCGTATCAACTGTTAAATTTTGGGGAGAAGCAGTCCAAAATACATCGACATAAGTCAACGACGGCGCTTGGGAAACAATTTCTAGTGAAACAATTTCCTGATTTTTCTGAACTGTACATGAACCGTTTTTTAGCAGTGAACCTTTTTTTCTAAATGAAGTGAACTTTTTTTCTGAACGAAGTGAACTTTTTCTCTGAAACTTTTTTCTGAACTGCACATGAACTTTCTTCTGAACGAAGTGAACTTTTTTTCAGAACGGACTGAACTTTTTTTCCAAACTTTTTTTCTAAAAGAACTGAACTGTTTTTCTGAAATGGACATGAACTTTTTTTCTGAACGAAGTGAACCATTTTTCTGATCCAAGTGAACTTTTTTTTCTGAACGAAGTGATTTTTTTTATAAGAACTTTGTCGAAAAACATGACTAGCAAATCCGTTGAAAAAAGTTACAGTTCCATTCACTGAAGGAGTGTACAACTCCATCGACAAGTTATCTGAACTGTGATTAGAAGATTAACAATGAACTACGAAAAAAAGCGAACCTTCTTTTTTCACAGTCCAGAGCAGCGGGATTCCAATTAAAAAACAGTTCACATACCAGTTCTGATCCAATGTAAGAAAAAAAACAGTCCAGAGCAGCGGGATTCCATCAGTGGATCGTTTTTGACAAAAAAAGAGCGCAAAATCAGTAGTGCAGAAAGGTGAACTCTCACGCTTTATAAAGTTCAACTGCCATACAAAACAAATACAATCATCTAGACTGCGGTCACATTAGCAGCAAAGTACGGTTCCCACTACAACTAGCTTGAAACACCAACTCAACCGGCGGACAGTGCTCCAGTGGCCTTGCTCCGGAGGGCGTCGCGGGTCTCGCATAGATGTGGAGAAGCAGGGGCGGCGGTTGTGTCATCCGCAGGTGGGGGAGAAGCAGGGGCGAGGGCGTGGTCGAGCGTGCCGGCGAGCGCTGATTTCCGGCTGCGCCTGGTGGATGTACGCCCGGCGACGAACAGGGATGCACATGGGTAGCGCTGAACCTCCTAGAGTCGCTGTTCTGAACCTCCTCTTCTGTGGCGTCCCACACCACAGCTGTAGGCCACGCCGGCCAAGGAAGCTCAACAATTCAGGGAAGGGAACAAACGCGAGCCAGGGAGGACATGTGCGGAGCTTGCCAAGGCGGGGCTGGAGCTCGCTGCGGTGTGGTGGACTCCAGCACGTGACAAGGCACCTTGGGGCACCGCCGGGGATCCGCTAGATGCGGGAGCGCGCGCTGGTGAACAAGGAGACGCGACAGGATCCAACCGGAGCAGAGGGCCGTGCGCCAGGATCCAGCCAGAGAGGAGCGGCTGCGCGCCGGGTTCCGGCCAGAGTGGAGGGGATTCACGCAGGGGCCCTGGCCGGAGGGAGGGGCTCGCGCCGGGGAACCAGTCATGGAGGGTGGCGGGCTATGGGTGGGCGGCTCGGGAGCTCGAAGCAGCGCTCCAGGAGGTCGAGGCGGCTCGGGTGGGGTTGGGGATTTTTGGATCGTGGTTTGCAGGGGCGAAGGTAGTTTTCGACCGGGTGAGGTGCGGGTCAGCGCTTGCTCGACGGCGCCGACTAGGTAGGAGGTGGTCTCGTCGGGGACGTCGCCGTTTCTGCCGCGGCCTCCCTCGCGTCGGCTGCAGCCGCCGCTCGCTCGGCCGCGCCGACCAGATGGAAGGAGGTGATCTTCTCGGGAGGTCCCCGCCGCTTCCGTCGCCGGCTCCCTCGCGTCGGCCGCGGCCGCCGCTCGCTCGCTGGCGCCGGCCAGGTAGGAGGTGGTGGGTAACGAGCAGGAGGAGCTTCGCGTAGAAGGTGGGTTTTAGAAAGAGGGACGGGGCCTGGGTCGATACGAATAGTTCCTGTATAAGCTAAATAGGAATCTCTTAGGTGCCTAGGCTCCTAGCTCAACAACCGTTAGATTATTTGATCATGATCATTAGGCCAGGGAACCAATTCGGGTATGGAGATTCAGAATACCCGGTAGTAAACTAGTAACCCGTTTTTGCTTGTACGCAGCATATTTCAAATTTTGAAATATAATCAACCAGCCATTAATGATGGTTTCCTTTCTTCTATGTGCCTGCGTGATTCATGCTGATTTTCTCGCAGCACTAGATTCGTACCAAACAAATAAGGTATCTCGGGTATTTATGTGCCCATTAATTGTTCCACAATCACAGCTTCACCCTTCCAAATATATTTGAATATCACCATCACGTCAAGAGCTGTTGGAGTCGAAGCTGGCTGATTTTTTCCAATCGTTTCAATCGATTTCTAGCTTTGAGGTATGTACGTGCTAGCTCCCACCAGCGTTCAATCCTGATAATCTTTTCATGCACATCGTGACCATCGCCACCGTCGGCGTTGATCTATATACGTATTAATCATTCCTCTTCATCTCGCTATCCACAAATCTACCATCACGTCATGAGCTAGTTGAAGGTGTGTCCTGGCCGATATTTGCCATTGTTCGTTCGATTGATTATGTGGCCTGAGGTATGTAGTTTCTTTCTCACGTAAGTTTCTCTGGTAACCACTACTTGTACGGGACTAGCTTGTTGGTGCAAATTACAATGGTTTAATTGTTGGATAATCGCTTGCTACCCTCTGTCATGTACAGTTAAGTGATGCGTGTGGTGGAGAATTCGTGTCAGCCATCAACGCAGCACCTCTGACACTGAATCTGAATGTGCGTCTTCGACGTCGCTTCTTTGTTGGAAGCATCGCTTTGGAGACAAGACTTGGTGTTCGACGGCGGTGCTGGGGCGTACCCCCGGTACGCGGTGCTGCTCTTCTCGGTGTCGTCCATCTGGGGCGCGCGTGGGCTGGAGCTGGTGGCAAGGCTCCCTCTAGGGACACGGCGGGGCCGTGGGTGTGGGTGCGGAGCTCCTCCGTACGATGCCGACGATCCCTCCTCATCATTGCTGAAAGCTCTCTGAGTCCTGCCCTCGATGGTCTGATGTTCTCTGAGCACTAGCTTCAGATAATCATCTCGATGTTTTTTCCTTTCTAGTTTCTGGGGCGATGCTTAATCGTTCTCGAGTGCTATATTGCTGATGTAAGACATGTGGGTTTCTTTTCTATGAAATGGAACCGGGACGAGGCCCTTTTTATCTAAAAAAAATCTGAATGTGCGTACAGTACAATAGAGTCAAATTCAGAGACAGGATCTCCCTCGCTCGCGTAGTTCTGGGATTCATTGTCCTTCGGTACAGCTTGCTCGGCAGTGATTTTTTTCAAGTAGATCATGGCCCCCGCCACCGTCGTTGATGTTTGGCGTCGTTCAGCAAGGCATGTCATGGTCACCGCCACCCTCGGCGTGGCCATGACTGTCGTTTTCTGATGTTTAGCATCAATTTCCCCATTCACATCGTCGCATACATATTCATTTCCAGACCAAGTTTCCTTCAATCCCTTTATTTTTAAAATGCAGGTATCTAGATGTGCAGGCTCATAAGTGTGCTAGTCCTGTACGATGTCTCCAAGTGCAAAAATGTAAGTGTTCTTGTGCTACGCATCTTTTTCTAATGCATCGCATACCCGATATTATTTATAATGGTGAAAAAACTATTGCAGATTTATGTTCAGCTGTCTGATGTTAACCACTGGAATTGATGTGAACCACTGGAATTGTTATGAACTAAAACTTGCCTCGGCATTTGATCAACTCAGATTCTGATCGACAAATTTTAAGAATGTTGCATCACTCCCCTCGTTCGTGCAAGAATTGATGAGGAAATACACATCGAGATACATATGAGACGACACACCTATGGACATGGGTAGAACTGAGATGATGTTGGCTACAATTATCTTCCATATTAAGAAATGCATATGTATTAATTTCACTGTTTTTCTTTTGGAACAATGTGTTGTACTACGAGAGTTTTATGTAATAAGTATAATATGTTTTTTTCTTAAAATTTGTATGATACTGACAAATTGTCTCATGTGCCCACAATCTATTCTTCACAAAAACTGAGTATGCATCGATACATATAAATTAATATTTACATACCCACTTGGCCATGTTGGATACCACCAGCGTGGCACGAGCGCATAGAGCCATGTCGCGCATGTCACGCACGCATTGTTTATTTGCGACCTGAGTATGTGATACC
This sequence comes from Poa pratensis, assembly GCA_947311845.1. NCBI lineage: Eukaryota > Viridiplantae > Streptophyta > Magnoliopsida > Poales > Poaceae > Poa > Poa pratensis. The sequence goes on along the minus strand of CAMZMU010000058.1, from coordinate 437,822 downwards.
AATATATCCAAAGCAATGTGCATACCAATATACCCAAAGCGATGTGTATACCAATATACCCAAAGCACTATGATACTAACCATGTCTTGAGTATGACATGGTATCTACGACCTGAGTATGTGATATCAACATACCCACAACTCAGGTTATCGATTATTTATTTGCGACTTGAGTATGTGATATCAATATACCCAAAGCACTGTGTATAACAATATACCCAAAGCGATGCGTATACCAATATACCCAAAGCGAGGGCTAAACGCGCCCCACTAGACCGTGTTGGATTCCGTCGGCATGGCACGAGCGCATGGAGCCATGCCGCACATCCGACTCAGGGTATCTACATCCTGAGTATGTGATATCAACATACCCACAATTCAGAGTACCGAATGTTTATTCCAACCGATTTTCAATTTTAAGTAGAAATCATATGCCATGAGTACGCAATATCAATACCCCACATAACATTCTCGCAGCGACAACCAAACAGATTATATCAGATACCCACAACTTAGGGTATCTATTGTTATTTGAAGAAAATTTGGAATTTGAAGTCGATAGGATATGCCTTGATTTGTGATATTTAACCCAGGCCAATGATATCCACGTAAAATTCAGTAAGTCTTTATTCCATAGATTATTCATTTTTTTTCAAATCACATACTACCTCGATGATATCCAAGTGTAAGCAAACGATATATGGGTTAAAAAATAACACACTAGTGCACACAATCTTATTATCAATCCGGTCATTAATGCTGCACGCTCGTCCATAATTTCTGGGTATGGATTTGAAGATATATTAACTGAAATTCTATTTTACACAAAAAACAAATTGTTATCCACCATTTAGTTGATTGTGCCACAGCATCACGATTATTCTCCATTAGTACTTGTCGTCTATTAAATGTTCAGTATTTAATACCATGAAATAGTCAATCGTAGCAGATAGTACCTTGAATCACGTTCGCTATACAAGGAAACATGGGTATCCGGACCATTCAAAGCACATACCTTCTTTCACGAGTATCCTCTATTACCGGCTAAAAAAAACAGTAGCTCGAATTACAGTCAACTCTCCTCACGTACTAAATGCATACCCTTCAATGCCATTTGCTAACGGGTAGACCCGGCAGAGTAGAATCCACAATCAAATGCTAAATCAAGATACCAGATCGGACGGTTATGAAGCATGGTGCCCAGGCTCCTAGGTGCCCAAATTGAGCTTCCTATATATATATACTAGATCATTTTGGCGCGCGTTGCCGCGCCCGTATATTATTATAATATTATGGTAGGATTTTTTAATTAAATATAGAGAGAGAAAACATATTTTTTTTCTTAAAGTGACTCGTAATTGTTAAGTTATTTGGCAACACATTACAATTTGGATGGATGTTTTTCTTAGGTGTATTGAACTTGTAATTGTAAGAGTTTGGATCTCAAGTGTATGGTTTTTAAATTAGTATGGTGTGAGTAAATGATCCTGGCCTCTTTGGGTCAAAAAATAATAATTTAGGACTCTCATCTGCAAAAAGATCATAGAGCCATGCCCATAAAAATAAATATTGAAGAGAAACATTAGAAATATATGAAAAAGTAAGGCCACACAAATACTTGAAAAAAGATTACCATTAAAGATTTCTAAGAAATTCTAAGCAATCTCAATACACTTCGACGCCAGATAGAGTGATGTTTATCCCGTACGGAAAATAATACTCCATCTTTTCCAAAATATAGTGCCACATTGGTTTCCGTAAAGTCAAACTTCCCTGATTTTGACCAAGTTTATTGAGAAAATATCCTTTACCTACACTCCAAAATGTATACCATATGAAAATATACTTCATGATGAATCCAATACTATAAATTTGATATTATAGATGTTCATTTTTTTCAATAAACTTGATCAAAGATCTCATATGCACTAGGAGCGAGTACATTTTGATCTAACAAATAAAGATTCTAATTTCTAAAAACCCCAGTACATGGGGATTACAACAGAGCATGTATCTTGTAGTCATGTTTACAAAAAAAACTAATTTGGCACACAATTATCGTGTCTTCTCAACGCTGCTGCCTTGAGTATTTCCACATGCTGCTGCAGGCTGCAAGTCGTCTCGACTTCTCTTCACACCCTATTCTGTACCGTGAGGGCTGACTTTAGGTTTAATCACATTTGATGAGAAACTGCTTGTCACATAGAGAAAATTATTGCCAATTTTTAACCCTTGTAAAACCACTCACTAACAAATTATAGAGAAAAGGTAGGAGTAATACCTAATATATTAGCACCATGCAGCACTAACTGAAATTTGTCTACATGTTAGAGGAAAATAATCCATATGATGAGCAGAAGTAAATTCTGTATACTGATATATAGTGTAACAGAAAGTTAAAATGCTGATAGGCTCCAGTATATTGTAGTTGATTGTTTGCTGACTCCTGCATATATGTAGACAGTAGTTTGCTTTCAGTCACTTAAATCAGTAGCTGAGGGGAATAAAATGCAAGAAATAAGCATGTGGTAAGTATTAAAAGGACACGGAAAACACTTACTTAGAGATCAAATGATATATAGAATGAAGTTTGCAAGATTCCAGAATCATGTGTTTTGCTGGATATAATTTGCTGCCCTCTGAAACTAAATACATGGTATATATGACACTTATTTCACTTATAAGTGGAATATACTTTAAAGTTGGAATTTAGAATATTATAAATAAACTTATTGCCTTGCGTTTAGAATTATATACGATAAATGGTTACCTTGAGACTTACATAACATCTATATTTCATCTGTAACATAGCAGTTTTAAGAGGTGAGATTTAGTAATGTTTGCAATAGTCAAGTTGGCATATGTATATGTCTCCAAGTTTAAAGGGCAAAAAAAACATGTTTGCCTTAAATATACCAACAACCAGCAACATATGCAAGAGCTAATCATTAATCGACAGAATCGGCACAGTCTCGACACTATTCAGATAGCATTCTAATATAGTTCATTGTTAAATCAAGGTCAAGTGCTCCAGATCATTGATTTTATCTACATATGCTAGTCTGTCGCGTGGCATGATCAAACATATTTCTTTTTCTGCATAACCTGCTGCATAAAACAGAAATAAACAGTACACACATTGGCAGTAACGTGGAATAAAAAAACATGCGTCATGGTTCTGAAGAGGGGAGGAACAGGTCGCACTGCACCACAATGAAACAATATTGATATCCAAACTGGCGAAAAGATCATTTGATCGGGGGATAGCGGTAATACCCAGAAGACTTAACTAATAAAAAGTAAAAACGTTGCCAAGGATGGAGGCAAAGAGACATCTAACATCTTGAAAGGTGCAACTTCTTCTCTGGAAGAAGTTTCTCTGGTACAGCCCTGTGATTCATGTGTAGGTTGTCATGAGTGGATATAAACTGAAAACTATATGCACTAAATTTGCAAGGGTTTAAAAGTTGACACATTTGCAGAAAATAAAAATTATTGACACAACTTCTTTCATATGTTTCATACTGGCATTCTTTAGCTGCAAGTTCAGTATAAGCTTCGAGAGAATGATATTACTTAGTCTGAACTATATTCCTATTTAGAAGTGGCTTTTAGTGCATGATATATTTTGTCCATTACCTATCTTAACTTCACATTGACAAATGAAACGATAAGCAGCTGGTTCCGCAATATATGTAAATGTATATGATATAGCCAATGGTTAAACCTGATCAAGGATTTCATATCACCTGATAAAAGAAGAAAACAAAGTCTAGCATCAAGGTAAATAACAAATTGTGATTTTATTATCTAGAGGCTGGTATTTACAACCTATCTCCCATCAAAGTGATATAGATGTAAACAACACTTCTTCACACCGTATAGTGTACACAGTGTAGAATATTCTGGAATTAACAAGAAGGTGAATTTGAATTGGCAAGTCGAAAGCAAAGTCCACACCTGTAATCTCTGAGTCCAATATGACAATATGAACTGAACTGTTCTCTTTCTCTTTGGAGACACTTTCCTGAATATTACGGGGATACATTTACATAGTTTCTTGTCACTTCATTTCTGCAAGAATATTTGTAATATCATTGTAGTTATTTTGTCAAACCATTAGTACTCAATGCACACTGCCAGGTCTGAAATTGGTGCATATAATAAGTACTCTGCATCAAGTTATGCCCAACATCAGAAATTGAAGATAAAAAAACAGGGAGATGAGCATGGCAGTGGAGAGTAGGATAACTTGCCAGAATCCAGAAGGGAATGAGGTTGGGGTGGAAAGCGCCGGCCCCAATCGGAAAGGAGAAGCTCCGCCACAACTCACACTCGCCTTACCGCGAAGAAGGCCAACCCGATGGGTGAGGAGGAAGTGCCTGAGTGCAGTCGCCATCGTCGCCATCACCTGGTGCTGCCTGTAGCGAGACGAGGCAACAGCGACAGCCTCGGCTCGCCATGGTCTGGCTGCGTAGGTCAAGATCGGGGGAAGGGCGTCCCCGATGCTTCGCCTCGCGTCCCCGACCCTAATGGCGATTGAGATAACAATTTTTATAGGAGAGGAGAAGTAATGTAACGCACGACAATCACTCGATGGCGATGCCGGCGATTTGGCCATGATGGCTGCCATTAGAGGGCTGCACGAACTGAAAATTAAAACGACCTTCACTGGTGGAGGGCATGAAGAGCAATCACGAGCGACGCATCTGTTCATCGCCATTAATTCGGGAAATTGAGCTCGCTGCGATACCACCCGGTGAGGCCTGAATCGGAGATTGATGCGTCGCTGAGGCCCGCGCGGGGCGCGTGCGGCCGGGCCGTTGGTCGCACACGCGGATGATCGAGCGCATCGTGTTCGGCCGGCCCGCAGCGCGCCGTCGCGGTGGATCGATCGGGATTCCGCCCGCTCGCCTTTCTTCTTCCTCAGCTCTCGTTTCTGTGCGTTGACCTATTTTTTTCAGCGTGAGCCTGGTTAAGTTGTTGGGCCTTTGTGCGTAACCGGCCCAAATTAACCACGTGAGGCCGATTTGATGCCCAGAGCAGCGTCTATTAGGGATAATCAGCCCACTGCGGGATTGCAGGCCAATTGGACGGCCAGAAATGAGGGAAGAACGAGATCCGACGGCCGAGATTGCCCAAGTCGTGAGAGTAGCGTGGTTAGCCTCCTAGATGGCTCAGTTTTAATATCCCTAATATATATATATATATATATATATATATATATATAGGGTGGGACTATTCTATATTCTACACAACTTTCCCCATCCTAAAGACCTTCTGATTCCGAACGAAGCCACGCGCTGAAGACCTTCTTCCCTGCACCCACCCGATTCGTACGAAGCCCACAGCTGAGAAACCGGCGCGCCATGCTCCCGCTCATCCCACCGCCGGCCAGGCTCCCACGTTCCGCCGCTCTGACCACGCGTCCCCGTACCCGAGCGGCGTCGACCTGCCCCTGCGCGCCGCCGGTCGTCGAGCACCGGCGGCCAGCCCCCGCGCGCCGTGGGTCCGGCCGTGCCTCACCGTAATCGAGTGCCGTCGGCCAGCTCCCTGCGCGCCGCCGGTCGTCGAGCACCGTCGGCCAGCCCCCGCGTGTTGTGGGTCCGGCTATGCCTTCCCGTCCTCGAGCGCCTCCAGTTATGGCCCGAGCACTGCCGATTCAGACTGGCGGCTCTGTTCTCAAGCGTCGCCGGCCAGCGCCGCTGCGGGGCCTCTGCCATCGAGCGCCTAGTATCCCGGCCGCCCAAGATAGCTTCTCCGGCTGCACAGCAGTAGCGCCAAGCGAGCGGCCGAATCTCGATTCTCCGCTTGGTTTGTTCATAGAAATCAGTTGACTGAGCTGTGCTCTCCGTGGTCTGCGTCGTGTGCTGTCTCTCTCTCTCTTTGCTAATTGCTAGTGCTGTTGGTGGCCTCGCTCAACGGAGATAAGGATTGTGAGTGCCTGAGTGGATAAGGAAGTTTGGGGCTGAGAAGTAACCACGGATGGCACACTATACCATGCTTTTGTTTTTGTGCTAAAGAGATCAGCTTCATTTTCTTTTGTGGGCAAATTCATCTTTTCCACGATGTACATTTTATTTGTAAAATTGATGATCCAAAATGAATTACAGTGAGTAAAAAAAGGATCATGTTTTTCTGAAAAAGAGGTTCACTGTCTCAATTACGAAAGTTCACCTCATATTAAAACGGAAGTTAACACTGCAAACGTTTATTTCATATATATGTGACAATATGTGAAGTTCATCGTATTTAACGGGAGTTCACATCGCGGAGTTCGCTTTAAAAAAACAAAAAACAGAGGTTCATGGTACCAAATCGAGAAAGTTCAACTCATATTAAAACGGAAGTTAGCTTCACAAAAAATTAATTTCACATTATACGACGATATGTGAAGTTCACATCGTATTTAACGGGAGTTCACCACGCGAACGTCACCTCGTATTAAATAGAAGTCCAGTCGCGAAGTTCGTCTCGTATTAAAATGGAAGTTCAGCCACGAAGTTCACCGGACGACGTTCGCTTCGTATTAAATGGAAGTTTATCCCGTGAAGTTCACTTAGAACTAAAACGGGATTTTAGAAAGTTAGTGAGTTCAATAACCCAGAAGTTAATTAATCCGAATTAGCGATCGGAAGTTCAGTAACATACTAAACGGAAGTTTAGTAACAGATTAAACGGAAGTTAATGGTCGTATAAAAGGAAGTTCATTACTATCTGTCTTCTCGTTTTTTTCCGTTTTCGTATTTTCAAAATTAATCCAAAACCGTAAAGAATTTCGAAAATATTTCTATACGAAAAAGTTGCGTCTAGTCAATATCTTTCCAACGCAATATCATTTATTACGTTTCGATAAGCGGTTTGAAAGTAATTTTAAAAATACTGTCCGCTGGACATAAAAATTCAGAATCAGAATTGTTTATTTTTCAAACTGCTCTTATTCCGTGATGAATTACGAAAATTGACCTGAGATAGTCAAGATGCGGTTTTTACATATCTTTCCAACGGCGTATCATTTTGCTTCAATCCGACAAACGGTTTGAAAATTGCGTCCAAAACAGTACGAAAACGAAGATAATAGGCGAAAATCAGTGTTTCGATATTCAAAATTACTTTACAACCGTAACTAATTTCAAAATCTTGTAGAAGTGAAAAAGGTGCGCATTTTCCATATCTTTCCAACGGCATATCATTTGCTTCAATCCGACAAACGGTTTGAAAATGGCGTCCAAACCAGTACGAAAACGAGGAAAATACGTGAAAAACAGTGTTTCGTATATTTAAATTTGTTTTAAAACCGTAACTAATTTCAAAATCTTGTAGAAGTGAAAAAGGTGCGTATTTTTCATACCTTTCCAACGGCATATCATTTGTTTCAATCCGACAAACGGTTTGAAAATAACGATAGAAAAACTCACCGAATCTAAGTGTTCCGTCCGGAAGTTCACCTATTATTAACTCGGAAGTTCAGAAAGTTGTGCAGAATACTTATTCTAGAAGGGAGTCTAGAATAGCAGAGGTATATATATATATATATATAGGACAGGACTATTCTACACAACCCCCTATAGTGTTTCTAAAATAACTATTCTAAACAACTTTCTGAAGCCAGCCTACCCCGTCCGAAAGACCTTCTAATCCCGCGCCCACCCAACTTACCGACGTGTCAAAAAAAAAATGCACACCTTCTCCCGTCCCACCTACCGCGCCTGCACCGCCTGCCCCACCTACCACGCCGGCGGCCGACCTCCCAGCCGCGCGCCTCCCGGCGACCACCGCCCCCACGCGCCCCCGGCGACCACCGCCCCGGTGCGCCTCCCGGCGACCACCGCCCCCACACGCCCCGGCGACCTCCGCCCGGCGCGCCTCCCGGCGTCCTCCGCCCCCACGCGCCCCGGCGACCACCGCCCCCGCGCGCCTCCGGCGACCTCCACCACTCCCGACAAGCCGAGCTCCTTCTTCCACAGCGCCTCCTTCGGCCTCCTCCCTGTCTCGATCTGTGCGCTGCCCCGGGCCTCCACCAGCGCGCGCCGGCCGGCAGGCCACGTCTGACGGAGACCAGTCCCTCCCCGACGTGGATGCTTGGCTAGACGTTGCCTCCGGCGTCCCTGCTCCCGGCCGCATCCCCGCGCCTCTGGTTCCTTCCGGTTCCCCGCACCTACGGCATCGTCGACCAGGTCGCGCCGCCCGGACAAAAGTCCACCACGCGCACGCCGGTCCTGGAGTCCATCTCACGCTGCCTCTGGAGTTCACCATGCCGACGAGGACCCTCGAGCAGCTAGCCCCCTTCTCTCTCTAGCGCGACCCACGTCGTGCCCGTCCTATCTGCAGGTTCAGATGTTACTGCATATCTGCAGGCGGCAAGCATTGTTCGTACAGGTTCACAATTAGTGTGAGATTTGTTTGCACATTGGCTGTCAATTAGCATGTCATTTATTTCCTGCAGGTTTGTTTGCTGCTGCGGGTGTGTAGTACTGGAAGTTCATTTTAAAGGTACTGGAAGTTCACCAAATATCTCGTTGGAAGTTTAACTTGAAAATAGGTCGGAAGTTCTCGACCGCGTCGGATAATTACTCATTTCTCGGAAGTTCACTTTATATAAAAAAGGAAGTTCACTTCGTAAATACCCCGGAACCTCACCCCGCGATTTTCACACCGCGAAGTTCATTTCTTATTAAAATGGAAGTTGAACCCGCGAAGTTCACTTCGTATAAAAACAGAAGTTCACACCGCGAAGTTATATTCGTATTAAACAGAACTTGACCACAAAAGTTCACTTTTTATTAAAATACCAAATCACCCCGTGAAGTTTACTTCCTATTAAAATGGAAGTTCACTATGAACTTAACATTGTGTATATTCTCAAATTAATACGAAGTTCACTTATGCATCGAGAGAAGTTTGGAGACAAAAAATCGTCTACCAAGAAGTTCATCTTAAAAAATAATAGGAAGTTCATTTAAAAATCGCGAGAAGTTATGAAAAACAAGATGGTTTGCAAAAGAAGTTCATATTCGAAAATAAAATTCATGCGCGACAAATAAAAGTTCATGTTTATTGTATCACGAGGTTCATTTGGTAATTTTTCGAAGTTCACCGTACATTAAAAATCCACATAACAATTTCACTTTTGAAATTAATAAAAGTTCACTTCATATTAAACGGGAGTTCACCACGCGAACGTCACCTCGTATTAAAAGTTCGTCTCGATTAAAACGGAAGTTCAGCCACGAAGTTCACCGGACGACGTTCGCTTCGTATTAAACGGAAGTTTATCCCGTGAAGTTCACTTAGAATTAAAACGGAAGTTTAGAAAGCTAGTGAGTTCAATAACCCAGAAGTTAATTAATCCGAATTAGCGATCGGAAGTTCAGTAACAGACTAAACGGAAGTTTAGTGACAGATTAAACGAAAGTTAATGGTCGTATAAAAGGAAGTTCATTACTATCTGTCTTCTCGTTTTTTTCGTTTTCGTATTTTCAAAATTAATCCAAAACCGTAAAGAATTTCGAAAATATTTCTATACGAAAAAGTTGCGCCTAGTCAATATCTTTCCAACGCAATATCATTTGTTACGTTTCGATAAGCGGTTTGAAAGTAATTTTAAAAATACTGTCCGCTGGACATAAAAATTCAGAATTAGAATTGTTTATTTTTCAAACTGCTCTTATTCCGTGATGAATTACGAAAATTGACCTGAGATAGTCAAGATGCGGTTTTTCCATATCTTTCCAACGGCGTATCATTTGCTTCAATCCGACAAACGGTGTGAAAATGGCGTCCAAAACAGTACAAAAACGAAGAAAATAGGCGAAAATTAGTGTTTCGTATATTCAAAATTACTTTACAACCGTAACTAATTTCAAAATCTTGTACAAGTGAAAATGGTGCGCATTTTCCATATCTTTCCAACGGCGTATCATTTGCTTCAATCCGACAAACGGTTTGAAAATGGCGTCCAAAACAGTACGAAAACAAGGAAAATACGTGAAAAACAGTGTTTCGTATATTTAAATTTGTTTTAAAACCGTAACTAATTTCAAAATCTTGTAGAAGTGAAAAAGGTGCGCATTTTCCATACCTTTCCAACGGCATATCATTTGCTTCAATCCGACAAACGGTTTGAAAATAACGATAGAAAAACTCACCGAATCTAAGTGTTTCGTTCGGAAGTTCACCTATTATTAACTCGGAAGTTCAGAAAGTTGTGCAGAATACTTATTCTAGAAGGGAATCTAGAATAGCAGAGGTATATATATATATATATATATCTATACCTAATAATAAAAGCATTAAGGCTTCTTCTCGTACGTCGTTGAAAATATCCCTAAAGTTTGCAAAAATTAACCACCAATGCCACCCATAAGTTATGTACCTGTTCGTTTTTTTTCCCGCATGTTCCACTGATTTCGTCCGTTTGCGTTCCGGACGACGTCTCTACCCCGCAGAGGATGTCCACGACAGGTGGTGTCCCACGCGGCCGCGTTCATCCCGTCAGCGGTAGGCGTCCTTCCATGCCACACGTTTCTCTGATGATGGCCCTCGGTGGTGGCGGGGCTGACGTCGCCGTTTCCTTCCCAGGCGAGGTCGATGGGTGTCGCAGCCACAACCGCACTAGGACCATGCTCCCCCATCTGCGTCCACGGCTGGAGAAGAGGCAGCGGCCAGCGGCAACAGTGGTTGTGGCGTCCGTCTCCGCCATACCAATGCCCCCATCGTCTCCTCTTCTCCACGCTTCATTAGCCGTAACTTAAACATCAGCAAAACGAGAGATCCGCTGAACAAGAACCAGAGCGCTGTAACTTGACTCGATATAGTAACGTACAACACGATTCAGTAACAAATTTACATGTACATGGCATGATTCAGTCAAGGTATACATACCCAGGTTACAACCATGGAGGCAGATATACATAGCTCACGTAGTAAGGCCGTTATTCGTCGGCAAATAAAGCATGATCCTGAAACTTCCCCTAAGATTCTGCAGTTTCCATCATCACAGTATCAGGCATCATAACCTGCAACCAAACAAGCAAAAGAGATGTGGTGATCACATGTATCAAGAAAACTCACAGTACTTCAGAATAGCAGACTAGCTGATCCCTGTTTAATACCCGTAGGTGCATTTCTGCAGTTCGAGTTGCAATGGAAACTCAGGAGGTGCATTTCTGCAGTTCGAGTTGCACAATATAGCTAATTAGATGGTTAATTATGTCTGTATGGTAGACACTGCATTCTTTCATTTATGGGTCATCATTTTGTCAATTTGGGTATCCAAATACAGTCAGCAGAGTAGAGCCGTGGATTTGCTCCTGTATGACAGATATCTGTCAAACAAAAAATCGTGTCTTTATAGGGCCGACTTCAAACAATTGGAATTTTGTGGTGTATATGAGTTATGGGAAGTTAAATCCATCTCCCATGAAAATGAGAAATGAGTGCTTTTTAGGGCTGACTACAAACAATTGGTAGTGAAATAGGCTTGGGCAATTCAGAGTAAACTAGATCATAGGAATGCATTTTTCTTTCATACTACAATGTCTGTGTTTATAGAACAAGAACTATATTCGTTCGTTTGTTTGAGAGTAGTCCGTCTATGTTTGTGAATAGTCCATCTTCGATCAGGTTCGAACGAGGGTTGGATCTGTGAATACGAGTATACGACATCAGCAGTAGTACTTATCTATCCATTCAGGATTGATCCTTCCTCCTGATTAGTATTTTTTTTTTTACTTGCTTACATTATGGGATTTGACAAATTATTTAAAACAAGTGACTTACAAGGCAGCTCCTTCATGGAAAATATTATCTTTAGAGGTCGTACTGTTTCAGGAACATCGGTGCTGAAGTCGGAAAAACTTGGTATCTCCCGTTGCAACGCACGGGCACGTTTCCTAGTATATATATATATATAGAGTAGGACTATTCTACACAACCCCCTATAGTGTTTCTAGAATAACTATTCTAGTCAACTTTTCAAAACTAGAAGAACTTCTTATCCCGTGTACCAGACCGCACCGCACCCATGACCCACCACCGCTGTCCAGCACCACCCCAACGATGCCACGACTGAGCACCCGCCCTCGTCGCCGCCGGTGCGCCGCTCCCTTTCCCGCCGGCGAGCCGCACCCGACTCCTCCGGCGCGCCCCGTACACTCCATCGGGCTCCTGCTCCCCGACGAGGTCGTCGTTCCCGTGCGCCTCCACGGACCGGTCGCCGCTGCGCGCCTCGTCGGCGAGGTTGCCGCCCCCGAGCCTCCCTCATCTCCAAGCGCGCCGCCCGGGGGTGCTCACGTTCATCTGCGCAGCGCCGCCTTGGGAGGGCCCCGACCTCCTCCGATCTGGGAGGTCACCGCAGCTTCCCCAATCTACGCGCGCGGTTGCCGGCGGCCATGGACCTTCCTGCACGCCGCACAGATTCTTCCCCGACATCCTGCGCTCCGTCAAAGGGCCGCCGCGCCCCTTTCCCAACCTTCTGTGTCCGGACAGTGGTGAATTGGGGTGTGTTTCTTCTACACTCTGTCAGCGACCCAAGTGCGAGCCCCGACGCTAGCCCATCGACAGGCCCAGGCCCAGCAAGGAGAAGCAACCGTCCACGCCATCTGCCTGCGCGTCTGCGTGACTAGTAGTAGGTTAAATAGATGATGTCGCTGCTTGTAAAGGTCGGCTTGGTAGACACGGCTTTGCCGTTGGCTCTGGATCTGAGATGTGTATCTCGAATTAATACATCTCGCAGCAATTCCGTGATGATCTCGTGTTCTTCCTGTTCTACTTAGTTAGGCAAATCGAGAGCTAACAATCTGGTATCAGAGCCCCGATCTGGAGCAATTTTTTCCCCCCACCACCCACCACCGCACCAGGCAATACACCACCAAGCTAGCCATGGAGGTAGAGGATCTATCCAACAAGGAGTTGCTCGAGTCGATCCACAAGCTCGTCGATGGCCAGAAGCGCGCACTGGAGGAGCAACACACGGCGAGCTCGGAGGCGATGGCGGCGCATCAGCGCCACACCATGGAGATGCTCGACGAAATTCGAGCGGATCTCGGAGATCTCCATCTCCGTCTGGATCGCGTCGTCCCGCACGGGAACGTCTACACCACGTCTCCCCCGTCGGCGTCCAAGGACGGCGAGATCGGCCCCAATGGGCACGGCGAAGACAAATCACGCCGGGGGAAAGCACACGAGGCTCCGCCTCTCTACGTGCCTCCTCCGGCAAGAGGTGCGCATTCCGGCCGACCCGATACACCCCGTCCTACGGATTATCACCGCAATTCCGATGATTCATCTCATAATTACAAATCCCTGCCTAAAATTGATTTTCCACACTTTGATGGCACATGTCCTAAGCTCTGGCAGCAACGCTGTGAGGACTATTTCAAATTATATGGCACCCACAAATCTATCTGGATATCTGTAGCCACTATGAATTTTGAGGGTTCAGCAGCACGTTGGCTTCAGTCAGTTCAACGCAAAATTCCGAACGCCACATGGGAAGAATTTTGTGGCTGGCTGATAGTGCGTTTTGGCCGCAACCAACACCAAGCCTTGCTTCGCCAACTATACCAAATCCACCAGAGCACCACTGTCACTGATTATGTTGAGCGTTTTGCTGAACTGATCGATCATTTAGCTGCATATGAACCCAATTTAGAACCACTCCACTATATCACTCGTTTCCTGGATGGTCTCAATCCTGCTATACGAGCTATCATTGCTATTCAGTGCCCTGGTGATCTCGATACTGCGTATTCTCTCGCATTGTTGCAGGAAGAAGTGGCGGTGACTCCGAGGTCTTCCTTCAATCGACAAGCTCCACCGATGTTGGCATTACCGCCACCGCAACAACGACGAGCTATGCCACTGCCAGCGCCTCCAACGGTACAGGCACCACCGTCGCCAGCTGATAGACCACAACTGTTGCTGGAAAATCGAGCACCTGCGGAGCCAAACAAAGCACAATCCGCCGATGAGAAATGGGCGACGCTCCGAGCATACAGAAGAGCTCGTGGCCTGTGTTTCACTTGTGGTGAGCGATGGGGTCGCACTAGTAGGAAAACCCTTATCAGTGGCGCACCAAATTGACATTCTGTGGCGCACCCCCAGAAAAGCTGGGTGCGCCACAGAATCCTCGCCACTAATTTTTTTTTCTGTGGCGCACCAGGCAGATGCGCCATAGAAACACACTTTCTGTGGCGCACCTGGCATGGTGCGCCACAGAAATGTGGATTTCTATGGCGCACTAGCCAGGTGCGCCACAGAATTCTCAAAAAAATCAAAAAATTCAAAAACTGCAAAAAAAAAGTTTCAAAAAAATTAGAATATGAAATAATATGAAAAATCCTAATTATTGGAATTTTTTCAGATTTTTTGAATATTTTGAACTGATACCTTCCCGCTAGGTCACACATCCTCCAAGTGCTCCAACCCTAGCACGCTTAACTTCTATGTTCCACCCACTCCACCTACCCTTGTGCTACTCAAGTTCTTATTGATATATATATCATATGAATCATCTTAAGCCTTGTATGTGTGTATGTTACCTATGTGTTATAAATGTGTGTTTTTAAATTTCAATTTTTTTCAAAAACTTTTAAACTTTGAAAAGGAGATTGAAAAGTTTCAAAAGATCCAAAAAATTCAAAAAAAATCAAAAAACTTAAAAAATCCAAAAAATCCAAAAAATTCAAAACATTTAAAAAAAGTCAAAACACTTCAAAAATAGTTCAAAAAACTTTAAAAAATTCAAAAAAAAAATCAAAAAATCATAAAAATTCAAAAAAATCAAAAAAGTCAAAACACTTAAAAAACATTCAACAATCTTCTTTGTTATACATTTCTGTGTCTTTTTTGAATTTTTGAATTTTTTTGAATTTTTTTTGATTTTGCTGCGAAAAATCGTCTGTTTGAAATAACTTTTTACTCATTTCGAATTTCCCGAATCTGAGAAAAGTTCACCGGGTAAACCCCGGTGAAATCGAGCTCCTTTTTTTCTCACGATTTTTTTGACATATTAAACGCATTTTTCCGACGTCGTATGCAAAAGTTATGGCCGTACAAAGATTTCTTTTTCATTTGTTACAGAAAAGGTCAACCGGGCTTGGTGCGCCACAGAATGTCACCTTTCTGTGTTGCGCCACAGAATGTCACAGATTTTTTTTTTCAACTTTTAACCCGCACCCCGGATAACTTTCTGTGGCGCACCTGGCTAGGTGCGCCACAGAAATGTGACTTTCTGTGGCGCACCGAGCATGGTGCGCCACAGAAAGTCATATTACTGTGGCGCACCACAGAAGGTCAACCGGGCTTGGTGCGCCACAGAATGCAACCCACCTATAATGGTTTTCTTACTAGTGTCGTGATCATCAGTGCAAAGGCACAGTACAAATGCATGTTCTTCAGGAAGTGATGGACCTATTTCACGCACCTGATGATGAGGATGAGCAAGAACCGGAAGCCGAAGCTGCTGCAGAAATATACTTAATGGTTGCCGATACAGTTATCAAGAATCCCAGCACTCTGACTTTCCAGTTAACAGCGACAGTACAAGGCCAACAAGTGCAGTTCCTGGTTGACTCAGGTAGCACTCATTCATTTCTGAATGACTGTTTCCAGGACAAGTTCAGTGACGTCCAGACACTTCCCAGCAAGTTGCGTGTAAAAATTGCTGATGGCGCAACTATGGTCTGTGATCAGGGGTTAATCAAGAGTGCTTGGATGTGTGATGGGCATGAGTTCCACACTGACTTCAGATTCTTATCTCTGGGACCTATGATGGCATTCTGGGTTTGGATTGGCTAGCGGTTCACAGTCCTATGCATGTTGATTGGGAAGAGCATTGGATGTCGTTTGTCCACAACGGTGCAACAATTACTTTGCAGAGCAAGGTAGCTGAAACTTTTGCTTGTACTGTGGTTGAACTATCACTTATGCATTCTGCACCTGCTTCGAATCCCCAATGCCAGAGAAGGTGCAGGAGATTTTACACAGCTTCCCTGAGGTGTTTGCGGAACCAGTAGGCCTCTCCACGTATGAGAAGGAGCATTTGGCGATTCTGTTGGCCATTGACCAGTGCAGGCCATGCTTACAGATGGGTGAGTTTCGCATTGTTACTGATCAGAGAAGTCTAGCCCACCTCAATGACCAGAATCTGCATACACAGTGGCAGTACAAAGCACTTACCAAAATGTTGGGTCTGCAATATACTATTGTATACCGCAATGGAGCAGAGAACTCTGCGGCCGATGCTCTGTCTCCTAAGCCAGGTAACACTGATGTACTTCTGGCCATATCATCTGTCCAACCCACCTGGGTTACTGATGTGATCGCTGGATACCAACAAGACCCAGACGCACAGCAACTTCTGGCTCAACTCGCACTGCATACTGAAGGAGTTGATGGATTCCAGTTGAGAGATGGAATAATCAGGAAGAAAGGGAGAATTTCGTTGGGTTTTAACCCACAACTCCAGGCTCATGTCACTATTGCCCTGCATGCTGGTGCTACAAGTGGACTCTCAGGGTTTCCTGTGACGTATAGGAGGATCAAAAGCTTATTGATGAAACAATTTGTACGACGCACAGTGCAAGAATGTATCACCTACCAACGAGCTAAACCAGAAAAAGTTTGCTATCCGGGCCTTTTGCAGCCAATGCCAGTCCCCAAGTATCCTCCTCGCCACTTCGGTATTATTGCTGATGAGGTGTGTTCTGTACCTGACCTGCAAACCTGGCTGACTGAGCGTTCCCTGGTCACTGCTGTGCTCCGCCAGCAACTGCTTCGAGTTCAACAGAAAATAAAGAGCACCGCTGATAAGAAGCGCACCTTCCGGGAGTTTCAGGTTGGTGATCAAGTTTTCCTCAAGCTTCAGCCGTTCATACAACCCTCTGTCACACTCCGGTCCAATCAGAAACTGGCATTCAAGTTCTACGGGCCATTTCGTGTGCTTGCTCGTGTGGGGAGTGTGGCCTATCGCTTGGAGTTACCGGAGACGAGTAAAATCCATCATGTCATCCATGTCTCTCAGCTCAAGAAGGTCATTGGCCCAGGTGTGCAGGTACAACCTGAATTACCCGATCCTGACGCTAATATGCAGGTTCTTTTCAAGGTGCTGCAGCGCTGCATGTGTCGCAAAGGTTCGTCCGCTGTATCACAGGTACTGGTGCAATGGTCAGGAATGTCTG
Source organism: Poa pratensis (assembly GCA_947311845.1). NCBI lineage: Eukaryota > Viridiplantae > Streptophyta > Magnoliopsida > Poales > Poaceae > Poa > Poa pratensis. The sequence goes on along the minus strand of CAMZMU010000058.1, from coordinate 420,640 downwards.
AAGCACTTGCGACCTGGGAGGATGCAGGAGTTCTTCAACAGCATTTCCCCGCAGTCCCAGCTTGGGGTCAAGCTGGGCGTTTCCTAGTTGCCGCGTAACGCGGAGCGTATTCCGCTCCGCTCACAGCGTGTTGGCACATGGGCCGGCCCAAATTGCTTGCTTGCCTTAGCTCTTTCACGCTTCACGTGACGAGGTGGCCTTTTTCTTTCACAGATTCCGTTCCTACGGTGGGTTCTGGTTCGATTTCCTTCATTCTCGTTCGGTTTTCTTTCTTCTTTTCTTTTCTTTTCTTTTCTTTTTTCTTTCCAATTCGGTTCTTTTCTTTTATTCGTCTTCTGGTTATATATTAAATTCATTTTAAAATATTTTTCTTCTTTCGTTTGTATTTTTATTTTATAAACAAATATTTGTTCAAATACGATAATTGATATTACTTAAAAAATCATTCATATAACCTAAATAATCATATTGCCAAAAATAAAATGATTTTTTAAACTTCTTTCAAGTAAAATATATGTTTATATTTCAAAAAGGTTGAAATGAATGTTCACGTCAAAAAATCAAATGAAAATAATGTTCCATTTGAGAAACTGTTCAAAATGAGATAGGTGTTATTACTTCAAGATTTTTGATGAAGAATTTTTTCTTTTATTTTTTGGTCAATTCAGTTCCTTTTTTTCTGTTTTGGTTTCTTTATTAGATTTACTTTTTCAAAAATCGCTTAGTATTTTATTTTTCTATACAAAACAATTTTTTTGGTTGAAATAAGATAATCGTTCTTACCAAAAACATCGTTCATATAATATAAATGTTCATATTACAAAATTGTTCAAATAAAACAAATGTTTTAAAATATCCGTTCAAACCCAGATTCCGTTCACCGGGTTTTCGCATATCGTTCAAAGCAGAATTCGTTCACCCTGTTTTCAAAATCGTTCAAGACCTATATTCCGTTCACATAGTTTTTTCAAATCCGTTCAAACCCAGATTACGTTCATCGGGTTTTCAAAATCGTTCAAACCCAGATTCCGTTCACCGGGTTTTTGCATATCGTTCACCAAAATTCGTTCACCCTGTTTTCAAAATCATTCAAGACCTATATTCCGTTCTCATAGTTTTTTCAAATCCGTTCAAACCCAGATTACGTTCACCGTGTTTTCAAAATCGTTCAAACCCAGATTCCGTTCACCGGGTTTTTGCATATCGTTCAAACCAAAATTCGTTCACCCTGTTTTCAAAATCGTTCAAGACCTATTTTCCGTTCACATAGTTTTTTCAAATCCGTTCAAACCCAGATTACGTTCACCGTGTTTTCAAAATCGTTCAAACCCAGATTCCGTTCACCGGATTTTGCATATCGTTCAAACCAGAATTCGTTCACCCTGTTTCCAAAATCGTTCAAGACCTATATTCCGTTCACATAGTTTCAAATCCGTTCAAACCCAGATTACGTTCACTGTGTTTTCAAAATCGTTCAAACCCAGATTCGGTTCACCAGGTTTTTGCATATCGTTCAAACCAGAATTCATTCACCCTGTTTTCAAAATCGTCCAATACCTATATTCCGTTCACATAGTTTTTTCAAATCCATTCAAACCCAGATTACGTTCACCGTGTTTTTGCATATCATTCAAATCAGAATTCGTTCACCCTGTTTTCAAAATCGTTCAAGACCTATATTCCGTTCACAGAGTTTTTTCAAATCCGTTCAAACCCAAATTCCGTTCACCGGGTTTTCAAAATCGTTCAAACCAGATTCCGTTCACCGGTTTTTTGCATATCGTTCAAACCTGAATTATTTCACCCTGTTTTCAAAATCGTTCAAGACCTATATTCCGTTCACATAGTTTTTTCAAATCCATTCAAACCCAGATTACGTTCACCGTGTTTTCAAAATCGTTCAAACCCAGACTCCGTTCACCGGGGTTTTGCATATCGTTCAAACCAGAATTCGTTTCACCCTGTTTTCAAAATCGTTCAACACCTATATTCCGTTCACATAGTTTTTTCAAATCCGTTCAAACCCAGATTACGTTCACCGTGTTTTCAAAATCGTTCAAACCCATTCCGTTCACCGGGTTTTTGCATATCGATCAAACCAGAATTCGAATATGTTCAAATCTAGATTTCGTTCACCGGGTTTTTAAATCCGTTCAAACCCACATTCCGTTCACCGGGTTTTCCATATCTGTTCAAACCTATATTCCATTCACCGAGTTTTTACAAATCCGTTCAAACCTAGATTTCATTCACCTGGTTTTTTCAAATCTGTTCAACCCCACATTCCGTTCAAACCACACAGGTTGGAAAAGAGAGGTACACTGAACATAGTGTAAAAACGTCCAAACCTACAGTACAAGATCTGGTTTTAATGACCGTCGAAACAGAAAAATTACAACACAAAAGTTGTGCGATACGTTGAGATTAACCTCCTCGTAAAAGGATATTTCAAACAATATAAATGTTCATTCTAAAAAAATCGTTCAAGTAACATAAAGGTTCATATTTTGAAAAAAACGTTCAAGTAGCACAAATGTTCGTTCTGAAAATTTTCAAATATCATAAATGTTCATATTTGAAAATTCATTCAAACAATATAAATGTTCCCTCTAAAAAATCATTCAAATAACATAAATGTTCATATTTGAAAAACCGTTCAAGCAGCATAAATGTTCATTCTAAAATATCATTCAAATAACATAAATGTTCATATTTGAAAACCGTTCAAGCAGCATAAATGTTCATTCTAGAAAATCGTTCAAAGAACATAAATATCTATATTAAAAAATCGTTCAAATAACATAAATGTTCATGCCGAAAAATCTTTCAAATTATATAAATGTTCATATTTGAAAAATGTTTCGACAAAATATATGCATTTTAATATATTTTTATGTCAATATATATGCATTTTTAAACCTTCACTTCATATCCCATTTTTGAAAAAAACACACGGCACATTAGTACACGTGACACAACGAAGCAAAAAATAAACAAGCAAAATAGTTCGACTGCTTCGGTTATTTTTGAAAATTTGTCGTTTTGAAAATGGTTCCGTTTATAAAAAATCGTATTTGAAAATTGTTCAGATTTTTAAAATGGTTCATTTTTTAATTGAAGTTATTTTTGTACTAGATTTTCTGGTGGGAGTAGCACGCTGCACTGAAAATTTTCATTTTTTAAATCAAATTATTAATCTGGTTCGTATGAGCCGAACAATAAAGCAGGTAGAGGGGTACGAGCGAAACAGTAAAGAAGGGGTACGAGCTTAGGCTTGGAGCTTAGTACTCGATGCAAAAGAAGGAAATAAAACTTAATGCAGTAGGTACGTACAGAAACGAGCTTTTTTTAATTTTTTGACGGAAACGTACAAAAACGAGCTAAGAGAAACACAAGGAGGGAATAAGACATGGGCCAGGCCCATATGCCACATGGGGTGTGCGGGAGCGTATCGCTCCCGCATAACGCGGAAAATAGGCGCTCCCGTCAAGCTGCATCTCAAGGAGAGGGGAATGTCAGCGACCCAAGTGCGAGCCCCGACGCTAGCCCATCGACAGGCCCAGGCCCAGCAAGGAGAAGCAACCGTCCACGCCATCTGCCTGCGCGTCTGCGTGACTAGTGGTAGGTTAAATAGATGATGTCGCTGCTTGTAAAGGTCGGCTTGGTAGACACGGCTTTGCCGTTGGCTCTGGATCTGAGATGTGTATCTCGAATTAATACATCTCGCAGCAATTCCGCGATGATCTCGTGTTCTTCCTGTTCTACTTAGTTAGGCAAATCGAGAGCTAACACACTCGCATTCGAACTTCCCCGCTCCCTCGTCGGGATCTCTATCCCAGTCTGAACTTCCATGGCGCCAACGCCCGTCCTTGATCCCGAGCACGTACTGGCGACTTGGGGGGTCCACGAACTTCACTAGCAGGAGTTCATCGGTCGCGGCCTCTTCCAACAGCCGCTTTTCATCCCTTGCTCGCCTCGATGCACTTCAGCACTTGCATCGTGACCTGTGGTGCTCCTCGATGCCATTCGTAGCCAGCATCATTGAGAAGGAGTCGTGCGCATCAGTAGATAGTCTCTGTGGACCAGGTGCAGGTGCGTGCTTCAGCTTGACGATTCATAGGGTGCTGATGATGCGTTGATGCTAGAAGCAATATTGGTTGCTAGCTTTGCTTCTCAGCTAACCCGTTGGGATCTGCGAAGTACGGAGAAAATAATCAAAATTTATGTTTGCTGCTGTCGTTTGCTGCTCTCTGCCTGTTTGTTCATATCCCTGCCTGTTTCTCAATGTCAAAGTATACGTCGCTTGTTTCTTTTGGGCTAAAGAAATGAATTAGGCCACCTCTAGTCTATCATTTTTAAGATAATCTTCATATTTCTTTGGATCTGTAAATGAGTTAGGCTACCTTTTAGTGGCTGCTTGCTTTTGCTGCTGGTAAGGAGGTTCAGACCGTTGTTTGGAGTTCCAAACTACAAAGTGGAGGATTAATTTTTTGTAAAACGAGGTTCACTTAATTAGTTTTAGAACTTCACCGTATAATAATGTTCAGAAAAATAAATAATAAAATCCGTTGCAGAGAAAATAAAGTTTACATTTTGTTCATACAAATTAAAATTCATTGTGGAGAATTTAAAGTTCACATTTTTTTTGTAAAACGAAAGTTCACTAGATGAATTTTGGAAGTTCATCATATAACAAAGAGTCGCTTCAAAAATAAAAAGGGAAATTTACGTTTATTTACCTTTATTTTGTACAACAAAAGTTCACATTTTGTTTTAGAAAATAAAGTTCACATGTTTTAAACGAAAGTTCACATAATAAATATTGGAAGTTCACCGCATACAAAGGATGCACTTCATAAAACAAAAGGAAAACGGTTCATTTATTTAGCTTCATTTTCTTAAAGCAAAAGTTCACAATTTTGTAAAACAAAGGTTCACTCCATAAATTTTTGAAGTTCACCGGAAAAAAAGGTTCACTTCTTAAATAAGAGGGAAAACAAGTTCATTCATTTAGCTTTATTTTGTAAAACGAAAATTCACATTTGTTCGGGGAAAATAAATTAGTTCATGTTTAGTGTTACCAGAAATTCACTCACCCATAAAACAGAGGTTCGGTACATACCTTTAGTACTCTGTTTTTTTGGAAAACGGGATTCGTACACGTTAAAATTATCACTACGATCTCCGTTTGTCCAAATCAACCGCCGCCTCATGCAATTGTCAAGTATATGAGTGTAATTTCACTCTCACATGCTGATTTACCCCATCCGAGCACCAAAATTGAGTCAATTTTGAATCGTTCTCGTGTCATCTAGTTTTCCTGATTTTCGTATTTTTAAAATTAATCAAAAACAGAGGTTCACTGTCTCAATTACGAAAGTTCACCTCATATTAGAACGGAAGTTAACACTGCAAAAGTTTATTTAATATATATGTGACTATATGTGAAGTTCATCGTATTTAACGGGAGTTCACACCGTGGAGTTCGCTTTTTAAAAATATATAACAAAAAACAGAGGTTCGTAGTACCAAATCGCGGAAGTTCACCTCATATTAAAACGGAAGTTAGCACTGCAAAAAAAATTCATTTCATATTATACGACGATATGTGAAGTTCACATCGTATTTAACGGGAGTTCTCACCACGGAGTTTGGTTTTTAGAAAAATATAACAAAAACGGAGTTTCACTATATCAAATAACGGAAATTCACCTCATATTAAATCGGAAGTTAACACTGCAAAATTTCATTTCATATTTTACGGCGATATGAAAAGTTCACGTTGTATTTAATTGGAAGTTCACACGGCAGGCATTCATTTTTTAGAAAAAAAAAAAATTACGAGCAGTGTTACCAGAAGTTCACTTAGGCATAAAACAGAGGTTCACTACACGTATTCCAGAGAGTTCATATACTCTGTTTTTCGAAGACGGGATTCTTACGCGTTAAAATTATCATTATGATTTCAGTTTGTCCAAATCAACCGCCGCCGCATTCAATTGTCGAGTATATGAGTCTAATTTCACTCTCCCACGCTGGCTCGCCCAGTCCGAGCACCACAATCGAGTCAATTCTGAATCGTTCCCATGTAATCTCGTTTCACTGTTTTTCGTATTTTTAAAATTAATCAAAAACCATAAATAATTTGGAAACAATTTATATACGAAAAAGTTGCGTATATTCAATATCTTTCCAACGCAATATCATTTGTTACGTTTCGATAAACGGTTTGAAAGTAATTTAAAAAATACTGTCCGCTGGACATAAATATTCAGAAACAGAATTGTTAATTTTTCAAACTGCTCTTATTCCGTGATGAATTATGAAAATTGACCTGAGATAGTCAAGATGCGGTTTTTTCATATCTTTCCAACGGCGTATTATTTGTTTCAATCCGACAAACGGTTTAAACATGGCGTCCAAAATAGTACGAAAACGATGAAAATACGCGAAAATCAGTGTTTTGTATATTTAAAATTAATTTACAACCGTAACTAATTTTAAAATCTTGTAGAAGTGAAAAAGGTGCGAATTTTCCATATCTTTCCAACGGCGTATCATTTGCTTCAATCCGACAAACGGTTTGAAAATGGCGTCCAAAACAGTACGAAAACGAGGAAAATACGTGAAAAACAGTGTTTCGTATATTTAAATTTGTTTTAAAACCGTAACTAATTTCAAAATCTTGTAGAAGTGAAAAAGGTGCGCATTTTCCATACCTTTCCAAGGGCATATCATTTGCTTCAATCCGACAAACGGTTTGAAAATGACGATTGAAAAACTCACCGAATCTAAGTGTTCCGTCCGGAAGTTCAGATATTATTTAAACGGAAGTTCCAAAAGTTGACCAGAATACTTATTCTACAAGGTCGTCTAGAGCTATTCTGCACTCTCTTGCAGAATAACTATTTTGCACAACTTTCTAAACTTCCGGATAAGAAGAGGTGAACTTCTAGACGAAACACCTAGATTCTCTGTTTTTGCGGTCAGTGCTTCTATCACGATTTTCGAACCGTTTATCAGAATAGCGCATGTGATATACCGTTGGATAGGTACAGAAATTGCGCAACTTTTTTACTTTCACAGGTTTTCAAATTAGTTACGGTTTTGGAACAATTTCAAATATACTAAACACTGTTTTCACAAATGTCTTCATTTTCGTACTGTATTTTGGCGCCTTTTTCGAATTGCTAGTCGGATTGATGCAAATAATATGTCGTTGGAAAGGTATAGAAAATGCGCAACTTTTCTATTTCTAGCCAATATTCGAAATTCCTTACGGTTTAATAGCCGTTCAAAAAATAAACAATTATGTTTTCTGAACATTTAGGTTCAGAGGGCTATTTTTTGGCAATTACTTTCAAACCGCTTATCAAAACAAACGTAATAAATGATATGGAGTTGAAAAGATATTGACTAGCGCAACTTTTTCGCACATAAATATTTTCCAAATTTGATACGATTTTGATGATTTTTTAAAAGACGAAAAACAGAAAATTAATTATTTATTTGGCTAACTACGTAAGTGAATTTTTTTTCGCAAGTGAACTTTATTTGGCGGACTATTTTTTTTGAACTTCTCGCGATGCGTAAGTGAACTTCCTATTAATTTCGCAAGCCAACTTATTGGCGGACCATATTTTTTCTGAACTTCTCGCTATACATAAATGAACTTTCTATTAATTTTTGACAGTTTTTCTTCAATTTTTTAACATCGGACTCTTTAATCTAGATTTTTTTTATCAGTTAATTATTTAAATGAACTTTGGCAGCGAGACTGCAAAAATGCACGTTTTAACAGTAAAATGCAATGCGTAATTAACAGTAGTGGTCTACGCACGATCTCAACTCCCAATTTTGAGGTTCCCGCAAATTTAAAAAGTTAACTTTCCGACGCTTCAAAGTGAACACCCTTGCGGTCAAATGTGAACTCTCAAATAATTAATTTTTTTTAAAGGTGAATTATAATTGATAAATTGATTTTTTTCGAGAATCCGAAATGAACTTCCGAAAAAAACAGTTGACTTTTGAAACTAGTAGAATGAACTTCGGTTTCCTGATTGGGTGAACTTCTAAATTCATCAAGTGATCTTCGTTTTGCAAAAAATATAAACCTATTTTACTCGTGAATGAATTTAAAGAGTGATTTCGAAATGAATTTCGCTATTAAAGGTAAATTGCATGTCACTGGTACAAATTTGCTCAACTAAATAGGAAATAAGATCACATAATATTTTTTTATTAATTAATCAAGATAGGTCTTATATTTAGGGATATAGGAACACATAAGTTCGGTGACATGATTTTTGCTACCTGGGAGAGTGCCATTTAGTGACCCATAATTTCTCAACATCATGTATGCACGTATGGGCTCGAAAATGATGGCACACTAACCTATAAGTAGGGTTTAGAAAAAAAAATGTTATCTAGGCTGGTCATAGTGGGAAGTAATTTATAATAGTAATATGCATATGTTGTTAGTCTATTTTACTACTTTCATAGTGCTAGTGTCATAAGTGCGATAACATAGATTCATTTATTACTTTTTAGAGTCATTTTTTATTGGGAAGCGCTATGTGATAGTAACAATATTATGTTACTCCATTTGTCTCTGTCCTATTTAATAACTTTCCACAGCATCATTTTTTCCTATGTGATATACATGTTACCATATATATTAATCTCACTATGGAATCAACTAATCTAAAATCTTCATCAGTATGTACTTACTCCATTTTATGACATCGTGTCCACAAACTTCTATATCTTTCATAGTAAATCAATCAAAACACTACTTGCATTTATCGATGTTATTATGTTATATATTTTCATGTAAAATAGTTTGAATATATATAGCTTTTTTACAATCGTTAACTTGCATTCTCATGAATAATTAGCCAATGCTACTTATTGGGGTTTAAACAAAATCTAAAATGTCATCTATTTTTTATTTTTGTGAACTGGGGCAGCAGTTTCATCATTTACATATTATTTACATAACTGCAATAGAAAATAATTAGCAATGTAAGATCCTTGCCATCATTAAGTAAGTAGCAAGGTATGTACTTACTCCATTTTATGACATAGTGTTATATAAACTTCTATATCTTTCAACATAAATTAATGAAAACAGTATTTTCGTCATTGAGTGTGGGCCTTATCCGTCAGGGGGCAAATAATCAACTACCAAAGTAAAGTGTGGCAAATAGGAGAGGTTAAAGTAAATAGGGACAAATCGGATAGTGTCAAAGTAAAACGGGGCAAAAAAATCAAATTCCCCTTTTATGACATAGTGTCATATAAACTTCTATATCTTTCATATAAATTAATGAAAACAGTATTTGCATTATTCATACTAGTACATTTATTGATATGGTTATGTTATAGATTTTTCCATGAGAAATAGTTAGGAATATAAATATTTACAATCATTTACTTGCATACTTATGAAAAATTATCAGCCAATGTTCTTATTGTAGGGTGTACAACGACCAAAATTCATTTTTTTAACTGGAGAGGTAGCTTCATCATTAGTGCGCAACTACAATGGAAAAATAACTACCAAGTAAGCTAGAAGTCATCATCAAGTAAGTGGCATGTTATATGTACCTCTTATTCTCGAGACTTTCCCGGAGTATATTGATGAGCTGTCTTATATCCAAATCGGTGAACTGACTTTCGTACATCAAGATCAATTAGGATGTCCATGATAATCTTCTTCGCGTCAGCATTTCGACCGACGGTAACAAAAGCGCTGCAATCAAAATCACCTTTGATCTTGTCATAGATCGTTTTAACAAGAGTGGTCTTGCCCAATCCTCCGAAACCGACAACGGAGACAATTTTCAACTTTTGTTTGGACACACTATCTCCATCTGAGAGCAATCTCATTAGCTCTTGATCTCTTTTCCCAGCAATGCCAACGAGATCTGTCACTTCCTTGTACAGAGCCCCAAGGCGAGGATCGACGGTCGGCATGGCTGCAGGCATGACTGCTGGCATGGCTGCAGGCATAGCAACAATATTATCAACATGGTACCTTTCACGCCTTTGAGCAACCTCTTGTACTTGCATATTGATGTCCTTGATCACGCTGGCGATCTCATGGCGAGCCTTCCCTTTAGTGAACAAGCCGGCCATCTTCTTCATGAGACGTTTGAGCTTGTTGCACTTGGTGACGGTGTCAGAGTCATCATCGACACGCACGAGGAACTTGTCGATGATATCCTCTATGTCGAAGGAGAGCTCCCTCACCTCCCCTGCCCAGAGCTTGACCTGCTCGTCGAGCTGGTCCCGCGGCACCTCGCCCACCTTGCGGAGGGCGGCGTGCATGCTCTTCATCTCCTCCTCGAGAGATTTGATGCCTTTCTTGACCCCCTTCTGCAGCTTGTACTCGTCATTGAGGAGCTTGACGAGCTTGGGAAGCAGGGAGCCCATGGCTCCCGTTGCCAGATCCATGGCCGTTGCTTGTGGATTATTTTAGTTGGCTTGTTGCTTGGTTGACGAACGCACATTGGTTGTCGTACGTTGGTTTGGTGCCGTGGGATTGCTCTTTGTAGATTAATCCGGCAAAGTGGGAGTGCTCTTAGTTGGTTCGTTGCTTGGTTCGTTCGTTGCTTGGGTTGCTCTTTGTAGAATAATCCCTTATGCTTTTTGTTGTAACGTGGCCGGCCGGCAAAGTGATGTAAGTGCAAATGGTATCCCTTATGCTTTTTGTTGTTGTATTTAACTTTGCTAGATCATGAAGCAAAACACAAGGTTCGGCGGGAGAGAGAGAGAGAGTACGCGGTCGGCATCCAGCTAGAAGATATGAGAAAACCGATTCTGCCTGTGCTTTCTCACGCCAACATTACATTTTACTTCTCAATAAAAAAAGTGAGAGATGTATTTTGCCTACTGATGAAGTGAGATGTTTGTATAGATGCGGCAGTGTTGTTTGTGTCCGGCACCCCAATCTCCGCTTTAGGGGTGTCTGGATACATGTTCAACGCATTTTTTGTGTCTTCTATATCGGCGTCTCAAACAAAAACTTCTAGGTATTTTCAATTTTGATCAGTTGCGGAAGATATGATTTTTATTCCATTTTGATACACTTCGATGAAATTAGAGCTGAAATTCAAACTAAACTACAGCTAATATAAACTTAAACTATAACTAATCTACACTGCGGGAGGAGGTGGCTCGATAGGGCCAGTCTCATCGTCGTTCGTCCTCTCCTTGGCGAAAGAGCGGGAGCCGGGCTCATTGAGGCCAGCCACGTGCATCTCTCCGCCTTGGCTTGCACTGTCGGTGCAGGTCCGCCGCTTGGGTGCACGCACCCGCCTCGGGCGTCCAAAGCTTTGCGCCGCGCGGACGAACTGCGCCTCCTGCTCCGCTTGCATCTCCCTCTCCGTCGCCTCCTGCGCATGCAGCCTCTCCAGTCCCCGCGCATCGGCGGAAGGCGGTGACGATTCCTCGCGGTGTTCAGCTCCTCGTGCGTGAATCGCTAGACTTCGAAGAGGGAGCGGGCATACTCATGCTCCAACGCCGTCTGGCGCGACAGCACCATGGCGCGAGCCTTCGCCGCATCGTTCGTGGCTATTACGAATGACCTAAAACGCCGCGTACTGGTCCGGCCACAGCGGCACCGGCTGTTCCGGCTCGGGCACCTGCTCCGACTCCGGCACCTGTTCCGCCTCCTCCATTTGCTCCGGCTCCTCCATCTAATCATCCTCGCCCTCCTCCGGCCAGTCGATGTCATTATTGTAACATCCCAAATTTAGAAACTAAGAAAAATTTAGTTTTACCAGACCCAAAATTCAGAACCAACAAAAACTTTTGAAATATTTATTGATGATTGTGTTTTCCTTCTCATTACTATGTTTGAACTTGTGTGACTCGTTGTTAAGTTGTTGATTAACAAAAATAAGGCACAACCAATATAAAAATATATTTAATTTTGGTGATCATGTTATGACAAGAGAATATTCTATATATCTTTTCCATTCTTACTTTGGCCAACTCCATTTCAATGATACTTGATTTATCAGCAACCAAAACTACTACCAGTATTTGAGAAAGTAAAAGTATTTCCAAAATTATGTGTTTCCAAAAATATGGAGATCTATATGATATCCCCTATCTATCTTTAACCTTGATATTTTGCATTTGTATGCAACTCCCATTTTATAAACTTTGTTTATCACTTCATTTAAAAAAAAGGAACACAAGTGGGAAATATATTACCCCACATATTTGGTCTTGCTCAAAACCCTTTTCAAAAATACAAAGGTGGAGTTGAGATAGTTTTAAACATCATCTTGTCATAATTAAGTGTGATCATTTTTTATAAGATAGTATTGTTAATTATGGAAGTTGTGGTGTGACTTGTGCTAACTGGTGTGGGTAGTTGATCATCTTGTGTGTTATGTGTACCAAAATAAAGATGGTGTTGTTCCATGGTTTTATGACTCCAAGTAATCAAATTATCGATCTATATCTTATCTTCACTCCTGTTAAGGAATACCATATCTAAAATTGAAATGACCTTTAGGTAATTTGCTTGTTGTAGGAATTTGAATTCAAATAATTGAATTCATAAAATAATTCAAATTAAAACATTGAAGTAACTAAAATAACAATTAGGTAAATGATTTAATAAATGATTGAATAACTCAAATCTTACAATAAATATTACAACTTATTGAATTCTTGCAAAGGCAAACAAATCATTTTTTTTCTCTAAACATAAATTACAATGTCTTTACCACTTTATTACAACAAACTGAAATTCAAAAAGGAAAATTACAATTGTTTCCTAAACTAAAATGTCTTGTATTTCTTTTTCCTCCTTTTGATCTTTATTCCAATCTTGTTTATCTGCACAATGAATAAGAAAACAGAAACAAACATAAAATGAGGATTAGTGGTTAGTGTTGCTCTCAGATTAGCAGTGAGGTGCACTGCTAATTACATCATTGAGTTGTTTAGGCAACATAGTGATGTATCTGCTCTTAATCAGTATGTTTAGCCTCAGTACAACATCCCAGACTATAAAATCCACATGGCCAGTAAAAAGAAATGAAAACAAATATGAAGATAAGCTCAACCCATCAATGCCAGTTCTCTGAACTGAGCCAGCAGAGGAGCCCACAGCACACACAGTCCTGTGTTGCCATCATCACACTGCAAAAGACTGTGACTAACAAGGGCAAAGGGAGTTGTAGGACACAAGCCACACAGCCCTGTTTCACCCACCACCAGAGCATTCACTGCGCATGCACACTACGCATGCCCAGCTACTTCACTCCCAGGAGGAGGATAAGAGCAAGAGACAGCCGTAGCAAGCAAGGAGCAAGCTCATTCAACACACTCAAAGCACTCAGCTCAAGTTCATCACCCACACAGCCCACAGTTCATCACTAAACCACCAATCCCTCCACTTTTCACCACTGGATCCTTGCCAAAGCAAGAACAAGATGGGATAGAAGCACAAGGCCAAGTAGGAGCTAGGAGGAGAAGGCCAGGAGCTAGAAGGAAGCAGCTGGAGCAGGAGGACAGTCCAGCAAGCAGAGCAAGCAACAGATCCACAAGAACTACAAGCAACAGATCCACAAGAACTACAAGCAACAGCCACAACATCACCACACTTGAGCACAGGTTGATATTCTATCTCTAGCCAAATGATCTGCTAGATGCACATGGTGTGGTGGAGTGTTTCCCTCAGCTAAGCATAGAAATGCTATGCTAAAATCATCACAGGGAGTTAAATCAAGCAAAGCATCTGTTCTTATTAAATCAAAAGCCTCAGCCTATGCATCATGGGCAAGGGACACAAATCCACCAAATGTAGCAAAGGCATACAAGCTTTATTAGCTTGAGTTCATAGTTGGGTAGCACAGATCCAGCATATGGATTGCTGGGCACAAATCCACAGGGAAGAGCACCACAAGCACAAGCCACATATCTAAATAGCACTACCAAGTTTCAGGATTCAGTTCTACCAAAAGAACTAGGCCATTCTGTAAACAAATCAAATTGTGTGAAGCATTGGCACATCTCTGAACACAAGGTTCAGAGTAGCACACACTTGCTACACTGTTTAGGCAGACAAGTGAGTATAGCAAAAGACAGCACAAGCAAATGTCACCACAGCAATAGCCACTAGCTAAATCATCTCCAGCATTCCGCACAGAGACATTTGGGAATCATCCAGAGGATATCACAGGAGCCGCAAGGCAGCAAAACACCTAGCAATAGGAAACCTAAAATCACCACTAGCAGCTCACATCACAGAGCAGGGCACGGAGGCCAGAGAAGGAGTGAAGAAGAGAGGAGAGGGGAGAGAGCTTACCAGCGCCTTGGAGCAAACCATTGCGGCATGGTGGGGCAGTGCCCACGCGGCCACCATGGCGCAGCCAAGGGAAGATCTTCCCTACCACCACAACATCACCACGGCGGCACGGGATTGAGCTCCACACCAGCCACGGCTGAGCAGCATGGGCCGGGAGCACGGCAATGCCGCGCTGCCACCGGAACCCTAGGCGTGGGTACGGGTCGCGCACGGCTGCATCAGGCAAGGAGAAGTGAATCGCCGGGGTAGAAAGGGAGAGGACCGAGTGGCGCATCGATTGCGCTACGGCACGGCAGCGGAGCCTGCCGGAGCACGCCGGAATCCCGCGGGGACGGCGGGGCGACGGTGGTCGCCAGAGGGGGCTCGAGAGATAGAAGGTGAAGGAGAGGAGCGGTGAGAGAGTGTGGCTCGGTCGGGTTGACCACCGACCCGAGCCAGGTTTTGGTCTGGTTCAACCATGTTGAACCAGGGGCAAAATCGTCTTTTTATATGTACAAAATTTTATTAAAAAGAAAAATTCTGAGAAAAAGATTTATTCAGTACAATTAGAGAAACAATGCTGTAAAATAAATAAAAATATTCAGAGTAATTTTATGAACTCCAAGAAATTGTTTTGTATTATAAATCACTTTATCTTGATTTAAAATATAAGATATACTTTTATATCTCTAAAACTTATTTAAATAAGAATTTAAGTTTGAAAATTCAAACAAAATTCAAATAGATTAAGACATAAATATATTCTTAATTTCCTCATATAATAAAATAAAATTATGTTACATAAGTAATTCCTCCTATTATTTCATAAGTCAAAATTTAAGTTTAATTAGTTAAATACTTTCTTCAAACCTCAAATATTCTAAAAAGGGAATTTAAATAAGATAAAAATTACTAAAATTCTCATTAATGAAAATACAAATAATATATATCAAATGAACAAAAAATAAAATCTATCTGTTTGTATAAAGCAAACACTTGTTCGACTAAAATTGAATCACCCTAACATTGAAACAACAAATTACTTATTAATTTAAATATTGGTTAATTCAATTAAATTGAACCCAATTGGTTGGCCTTGTGTGACTACCAAAGCGATTTGTAGAGTTTAAGATTGTAAGGTGGTGATGTTTGGTTGAATGTTATAGTGATTGTTTGTACTTGCTAGTGTAGACGATTAGACGAGGACGTTGCCGGGATTATCGAGGAGGGGGAATTTTGCGAAACAACAAGAGCAAGACCCCGGGAACTTTGCTGAAATCAGGCAAGCTATTCTCTGAGCTTGCACCAAAATATATATGCATCTATTTTGATCAAATGATTTACTCTTGAGGCAAAGATTTATAAAAACCTTTTCAAAAAGTATATGGAAACTATTTTGCCACCAATGTAGAAATATAAGGTAGTTTATATAAAACTATAGGATGGGAAAAATATTGTTTACTCAAAACTCCTTTGGAAATACTTGTGTGAATGTGGAATACCGAGATGTAGGTGTTGAAGTGGAGAAATGGAAAATGGTGATGTTTATGAAAAATGCACAGTGTCCTAGTACTATGACGACCAATCTTACCCTGTGCGACCACATTTACCCACATATGGGAAAGGGCTTAGTCATATAATTTGCTTATATTAGTACTGGATGCCTCAACAACGGGGATGACCCCGTTCAATGAGGGGATGTTTTGGATGACCTACCCCCTGACCTGGGTCCTCTCAAGAAAAGTCTACTGGTGTTTACTGGTATGAGTGTAATGGAGGAAGAGGATTGAAGTTTTGATAGACCGCCAGACAGAACTACGAGTCCTCGCACTTAGTTTCCGACATGCTGGATTTAAGTGTTGCTGGAAGTTTCGTAGTGGTAGGGTCCTATACTAGCATGAGCAAAGGAGAGGCTATGGTCGGTGGCTCAACTTCGCATACACCTTGTATGGCGGGACGTGGCTGACACGATGAGTTACCGGATGGGTGTGGGATAAAAGCGTGCTACCTCTGCAGAGGGATTAAAACTATTCGAATAGCCGAGTCCTCGGTTATGGACAATTGGGAGGCTGTCCTGAGACCATGTGCAAGTTTTGGAAATGTTTTAAGATTTGAAAGGAAAATGGAGATGTTGTATATGTGTACCTATACCCACTAATCGGTATGAGGTTGCTGGAAAAAGAGGAGAACCCTGAGGGGCTATGGTCGAGAAGTGCAAAGTTTTGAGTTTTGAAAGTGGAAAATGTTTTATGCAAGGAAAATGATTTAACCAGGAATGGTTTCGGTCGGAAAAAGGAGGAGTTTTGGAGAAACAAATAAATGGTGATTTTCTGGGAAAATGTTTATAAAAGAGACTTCTTACCTTTCTCAACAAAGATGTATTTTCGGGAAAAAGTTTTAAAAGAGAATTCTTACAAGGATAGATTTATGGGAAAAAGTTCTAAAAGCCTTCTTCTCTTTTTCAACAAAGATATAGAGATGTCTTCTCTAAATAAAGGTTTTTATTATAATAAAAATGATGCTATCGCATGCTCATGTCGGGGGTAGTTTGCGAGTACATTCAAATGTACTCATATTGGTTTCGTCCCTGGCTATTGTCTTAGCCAGATCTTGAAGAGCACTATGAAGAGGAGAACTATGTTGACGTCAATGCGAACTAGGGCGCTTCCCAGTCAGCTGCCTGTAGGGTTTTAAGGCTAATGACTTGGGCTCCACGTTGTTTGGTGATTTTCCGCTGCAAGTACCTGTTGAAGTTATGACTTCAATCAAGTAAGTAATTTCATTCGGTATGTATGGGTGTTCTATGATAACAATTCGAGTTATGTGCAACAACAGACTGATCATGGGATTGTTGCAGGAAACATAACGAGTATCTCAGATAGGTAATCCGGGGTCCTCACAGACTTGGTATCAGAGCCATCCTGACTGTAACAGACCTTAGTTAGCATGGACGTTAGTTAGGAAAGAAATATTTTGTTAAAAGTATATTGTTACCAAAAACTTATCTTTATCTAAGGAAGTCCAAAGATAGCTTCCACTTTTCTCACCTTCTCAAATATTTCTGAGTCTTATCCCTCTATTAAGATTTTCTAAGGATTTTTCTACTCCCTCTTACCCGTTCAAATTACTTGACGATAAACCCAAATGAGACCTAATTAGCTAGCACCTACAATAAGAAGCCCCATCTCGAAGATTCAACATTCAACATCAAGGTGATCGATCTGCAAATACCAAGATCGCCAGTACCAACAAAGCAAGAGACCTCGAAGACCTCAACTCAATATCGACAGTTTCACTCAGCTGCAACTTCGACCATCTCAATTCTCCAGCTGAAGCCGAAGGCAACAAAATGAAGATTTCACCAACCATGTTTAACAAAGACCCATAGGAAAAATATATAATAGGAACCCTGGTTGTACTACCCGACTACTGCGAGTATTAGACGTCCTTTGGTACAAAATGTACCTTGTGTGCTCCTTGCTTGTGTGTACATTGCTTGTGTACTGTTTGTTAGTGAGCCTTCTGCTTGTGTGTTGTTTTTCCTGAGTATTTCTCAATCACGACTTGACGGCAAAACAAAGTAATCTCAAAATTCTCTCCTTATCAAACTCCGTTTGCCACCTAACACAAACCATTTTTGACCTCTTCGCCATAGTTGTACCTTATTACAGATGTAAACTGCCTAGGAAAAATCTTCCTAAAAATGTTTTTCCTCTCATACTACACCGTCTGCCGATGAGAACTAACAGTTTCGCAAGGAACAAAAGACCCCCGATCTTTAACCAAATAGCCTGAGATTTTTGCAACCTAACCGGCAAGTCAGACAATGGCCTTCAAGCACCATCTGGTGCAAATACGTCAAGATCTCGAAGGAAACTGTCATTTTACGCCAACCTCGTGAAGACACGAGTCTTACCTCGTAAAAAAAATTGACTTGTGAAATTACAAGAATAACACACTAACTTATCGTATCTAACTTTAGACTAACATCTGACTTAAGTCCACAATGGTACCAACTAATTTTCTAGGACTATAAATCTTGACAAGAAATGAGGACAGAAGGAGACTTATTTAAGATTGGTAACTAGAGCAACTCAAGGAATGCATAAGAGTTGCTATGAAGACTCAAGCACACGACTCATCCAAGGGAGATCGCCACCGACAAGTCCGAAGAAAACCAACTTTAAAGATCGTCAACATGGAGTTACCCCAGGAAGTAGACGGCATCGACGTCTAGTACGTGAAATAAGTAAAAATCTTAAAAGAAAGAAGAATGAGAAGTTCTACGAAGGATAATAAAAGCCTGAATTAAATCTTAAACCAGGTCGTCTTACTTTATCGGGACCATCTTATCTTCTTATCTTCCAAACCTTCTCGAAGTCATTCTGCGAGAAAAGCTACCCCAGGAAGGAGGAACTACGACAAGAAGACATTGAAGAGAGATTTCTTAGGTTGGCAAAGAAGCAATATACCAGACTATCACGGGGCATCTGGAAACTCGTATATCAAAATCTATTATTGTTAATCTCTCTGGAAATAGTGTGATATTCCAATGTTCGTGATATATAGAAGTAGTTTGGTAACAAGCCTCATGAACTTGTTAACAAATCACCTTTGTATGCTCGAACAACTGAGTGTCACGTACAAATAAACAGAACGTCAGGTAATCCAGTACGTCTCCGTCTCCGGAAAATGAAAACTAATTCGATGACCAGCCTTTTCCCCGCCAAGCCGAAGTAAGAAAAGCGAGAAGAAGATCTACCGGAAGTCACTAAGAAGAATCAAACAACGGAAGCACCTGCTGTTGACAACATCAACCCTCAAGCAAGCTCCGACGCAATTAGAAGTTTTAACATCCCTCTTCTAATTAGAACCCGGAGAGAATTAACTGCGCAGACTTGACGCATCCTGAAGACAACGCATCCCCATCTGCGACCCTCGTAAGGAGAAAATATCCGGAAGTGATGTCTGCACCAGCCCCCAAACACCTAGGAAAGGCACCCAAGACGAAGCTCGTCAAGCTACCCAAGAAGAATGATGCCTCCAAGTCAACTCCAGCTGCGACTTTCAACAAGACCGATTAAAGACCCCTTTTTAAGGGGGGAAGACCTGCAATAGGTATATAATAACGTGGTAATAATTAGATCGTACGCTTTTAGCTTTGTAGAATCTGGAAACAGCCAACCAAGACTATCCATCCGAATAAATCGTCAAGACAACACCATCATCGAGGATCTGAAATCAGCACAGAAGATCGTCGACAAAGAAAGCCTGGCACCATCAAGTTGACAAGATCTCACATGGCGATTTCGCTGAAAAAGCAACGACCATAGAAGTATCGCCAACCAAAACCCGTGCCCCCGTACTCCCCTGTTACCGCCGAGCAAATCTCGAGGACGAGATTTATTTTTAAGGGGGGAAGGATCTGTAACATCCCAAATTTAGAAACTAAGAAAAACTTAGTTTTACCAGACCCAAAATTCAGAACCAACAAAAACTTTTGAAATATTTTATTGATGATTGTGTTTTCCTTCTCATTACTATGTTTGAACTTGTGTGACTCGTTGTTAAGTTGTTGATTAACAAAAATAAGGCACAACCAATATAAAAATATATTTAATTTTGGTGATCATGTTATGACAAGAGAATATTCTATATATCTTTTCCATTCTTACTTTGGCCAACTCCATTTCAATGATACTTGATTTATCAGCAACCAAAACTACTACCAGTATTTGAGAAAGTAAAAGTATTTCCAAAATTATGTGTTTCCAAAAATATGGAGATCTATATGATATCCCCTATCTATCTTTAACCTTGATATTTTGCATTTGTATGCAACTCCCATTTTATAAACTTTGTTTATCACTTCATTTAAAAAAAAGGAACACAAGTGGGAAATATATTACCCCACATATTTGGTCTTGCTCAAAACCCTTTTCAAAAATACAAAGGTGAAGTTGAGATAGTTTTAAACATCATCTTGTCATAATTAAGTGTGATCATTTTTTATAAGATAGTATTGTTAATTATGGAAGTTGTGGTGTGACTTGTGCTAACTGGTGTGGGTAGTTGATCATCTTGTGTGTTATGTGTACCAAAATAAAGATGGTGTTGTTCCATGGTTTTATGACTCCAAGTAATCAAATTATCGATCTATATCTTATCTTCACTCCTGTTAAGGAATACCATATCTAAAATTGAAATGACCTTTAGGTAATTTGCTTGTTGTAGGAATTTGAATTCAAATAATTGAATTCATAAAATAATTCAAATTAAAACATTGAAGTAACTAAAATAACAAATTAGGTAAATGATTTAATAAATGATTGAATAACTCAAATCTTACAATAAATATTACAACTTATTGAATTCTTGCAAAGGCAAACAAATCATTTTTTTTCTCTAAACATAAATTACAATGTCTTTACCACTTTATTACAACAAACTGAAATTCAAAAAGGAAAATTACAATTGTTTCCTAAACTAAAATGTCTTGTATTTCTTTTTCCTCCTTTTGATCTTTATTCCAATCTTGTTTATCTGCACAATGAATAAGAAAACAGAAACAAACATAAAATGAGGATTAGTGGTTAGTGTTGCTCTCAGATTAGCAGTGAGGTGCACTGCTAATTACATCATTGAGTTGTTTAGGCAACATAGTGATGTATCTGCTCTTAATCAGTATGTTTAGCCTCAGTACAACATCCCAGACTATAAAATCCACATGGCCAGTAAAAAGAAATGAAAACAAATATGAAGATAAGCTCAACCCATCAATGCCAGTTCTCTGAACTGAGCCAGCAGAGGAGCCCACCGCACACACAGTCCTGTGTTGCCATCATCACACTGCAAAAGACTGTGACTAACAAGGGCAAAGGGAGTTGTAGGACACAAGCCACACAGCCCTGTTTCACCCACCACCAGAGCATTCACTGCGCATGCATTCACTACGCATGCCCAGCTACTTCACTCCCAGGAGGAGGATAAGAGCAAGAGACAGCCGTAGCAAGCAAGGAGCAAGCTCATTCAACACACTCAAAGCACTCAGCTCAAGTTCATCACCCACACAGCCCACAGTTCATCACTAAACCACCAATCCCTCCACTTTTCACCACTGGATCTTGCCAAAGCAAGAACAAGATGGGATAGAAGCACAAGGCCAACTAGGAGCTAGGAGGAGAAGGCCAGGAGCTAGAAGGAAGCAGCAGGAGCAGGAGGAGCAGTCCAGCAAGCAGAGCAAGCAACAGATCCACAAGAACTACAAGCAACATATCCACAAGAACTACAAGCAACAGCCACAACATCACCACACTTGAGCATAGGTTGATATTCTATCTCTAGCCAAATGATCTGCTAGATGCACATGGTGTGGTGGAGTGTTTCCCTCAGCTAAGCATAGAAATGCTATGCTAAAATCATCACAGGGAGTTAAATCAAGCAAAGCATCTGTTCTTATTAAATCAAAAGCCTCAGCCTATGCATCATGGGCAAGGGACACAAATCCACCAAATGTAGCAAAGGCATACAAGCTTTATTAGCTTGAGTTCATAGTTGGGTAGCACAGATCCAGCATATGGATTGCTGGGCACAAATCCACAGGGAAGAGCACCACAAGCACAAGCCACATATCTAAATAGCACTACCAAGTTTCAGGATTCAGTTCTACCAAAAGAACTAGGCCATTCTGTAAACAAATCAAATTGTGTGAAGCATTGGCACATCTCTGAACACAAGGTTCAGAGTAGCACACACTTGCTACACTGTTTAGGCAGACAAGTGAGTATAGCAAAAGACAGCACAAGCAAATGTCACCACAGCAAGAGCCACTAGCTAAATCATCTCCAGCATTCCGCACAGAGACATTTGGGAATCATCCAGAGGATATCACAGGAGCCGCAAGGCAGCAAAACACCTAGCAATAGGAAACCTAAAATCACCACTAGCAGCTCACATCACAGAGCAGGGCACGGAGGCCAGAGAAGGAGTGAAGAAGAGAGGAGAGGGGAGAGAGCTTACCAGCGCCTTGGAGCAAACCATTGCGGCATGGTGGGGCAGTGCCCACGCGGCCACCATGGCGCAGCCAAGGGAAGATCTTCCCTACCACCACAACATCACCACGGCGGCACGGGATTGAGCTCCACACCAGCCACGGCTGAGCAGCATGGGCCGGGAGCACGGCAATGCCGCGCTGCCACCGGAACCCTAGGCGTGGGTACGGGTCGCGCACGGCTGCATCAGGCAAGGAGAAGTGAATCGCCGGGGTAGAAAGGGAGAGGACCGAGTGGCGCATCGATTGCGCTACGGCACGGCAGCGGAGCCTGCCGGAGCACGCCGGAATCCCGCGGGGACGGGGGGCGACGGTGGTCGCCAGAGGGGGCTCGAGAGATAGAAGGTGAAGGAGAGGAGCGGTGAGAGAGTGTGGCTCGGTCGGGTTGACCACCGACCCGAGCCAGGTTTTGGTCTGGTTCAACCATGTTGAACCAGGGGCAAAATCGTCTTTTTATATACAGAAATTTTATTAAAAAGAAAAATTCTGAGAAAAAGATTTATTCAGTACAATTAGAGAAACAATGCTGTAAAATAAATAAAAATATTCAGAGTAATTTTATGAACTCCAAGAAATTGTTTTGTATTATAAATCACTTTATCTTGATTTAAAATATAAGATATACTTTTATATCTCTAAAACTTATTTAAATAAGAATTTAAGTTTGAAAATTCAAACAAAATTCAAATAGATTAAGACATAAATATATTCTTAACTTCCTCATATAATAAAATAAAATTATGTTACATAAGTAATTCCTCCTATTATTTCATAAGTCAAAATTTAAGTTTAATTAGTTAAATACTTTCTTCAAACCTCAAATATTCTAAAAAGGGAATTTAAATAAGATAAAAATTACTAAAATTCTCATTAATGAAAATACAAATAATATATATCAAATGAACAAAAAAAATAAAATCTATCTGTTTGTATAAAGCAAACACTTGTTCGACTAAAATTGAATCACCCTAACATTGAAACAACAAATTACTTATTAATTTAAATATTGGTTAATTCAATTAAATTGAACCCAATTGGTTGGCCTTGTGTGACTACCAAAGCGATTTGTAGAGTTTAAGATTGTAAGGTGGTGATGTTTGGTTGAATGTTATAGTGATTGTTTGTACTTGCTAGTGTAGACGATTAGACGAGGACGTTGCCGGGATTATCGAGGAGGGGGAATTTTGCGAAACAACAAGAGCAAGACCCCGGGAACTTTGCTGAAATCAGGCAAGCTATTCTCTGAGCTTGCACCTAAATATATATGCATCTACTTTGATCAAATGATTTACTCTTGAGGCAAAGATTTATAAAAACCTTTTCAAAAAGTATATGGAAACTATTTTGCCACCAATGTAGAAATATAAGGTAGTTTATATAAAACTATAGGATGGGAAAAATATTGTTTACTCAAAACTCCTTTGGAAATACTTGTGTGAATGTGGAATACCGAGATGTCGGTGTTGAAGTGGAGAAATGGAAAATGGTGATGTTTATGAAAAATGCACAGTGTCCTAGTACTATGACGACCAATCTTACCCTGTGCGACCACATTTACCCACATATGGGAAAGGGCTTAGTCATATAATTTGCTCATATTAGTACTGGATGCCTCAACAACGGGGATGACCCCGTTCCATGAGGGGATGGTTTGGATGACCTACCCCCTGACCTGGGTCCTCTCAAGAGAAGTCTACTGGTGTTTACTGGTATGAGTGTAATGGAGGAAGAGGATTGAAGGTTTGATAGACCGCCAGACAGAACTACGAGTCCTCGCACTTAGTTTCCGACATGCTGGATTTAAGTGTTGCTGGAAGTTTCGTAGTGGTAGGGTCCTATACTAGCATGAGCAAAGGAGAGGCTATGGTCGGTGGCTCAACTTCGCATACACCTTGTATGGCGGGACGTGGCTGACACGATGAGTTACCGGATGGATGTGGGATAAAAGCGTGCTACCTCTGCAGAGGGATTAAAACTATTCGAATAGCCGAGTCCTCGGTTATGGACAATTGGGAGGCTGTCCTGAGACCATGTGCAAGTTTTGGAAATGTTTTAAGATTTGAAAGGAAAATGGAGATGTTGTATATGTGTACCTATACCCACTGATCGGTATGAGGTTGCTGGAAAAAGAGGAGAACCCTGAGGGGCTATGGTCGAGAAGTGCAAAGTTTTGAGTTTTGAAAGTGGAAAATGTTTTATGCAAGGAAAATGATTTAACCAGGAATGGTTTCGGTCGGAAAAAGGAGGAGTTTTGGAGAAACAAATAAATGGTGATTTTCTGGGAAAATGTTTATAAAAGAGACTTCTTACCTTTCTCAACAAAGATGTATTTTCGGGAAAAAGTTTTAAAAGAGAATTCTTACAAGGATAGATTTATGGGAAAAAGTTCTAAAAGCCTTCTTCTCTTTTTCAACAAAGATATAGAGATGTCTTCTCTAAATAAAGGTTTTTATTATAATAAAAATGATGCTATCGCATGCTCATGTCGGGGGTAGTTTGCGAGTACATTCAAATGTACTCATATTGGTTTCGTCCCTGACTATTGTCTTAGCCAGATCTTGAAGAGCACTATGAAGAGGAGAACTATGTTGATGTCAATGCGAACTAGGGCGCTTCCCAGTCAGCTGCCTGTAGGGTTAAGGCTAATGACTTGGGCTCCACGTTGTTTGGTGATTTTCCGCTACAAGTACCTGTTGAAGTTATGACTTCAATCAAGTAAGTAATTTCATTCGGTATGTATGGGTGTTCTATGATACCAATTCGAGTTATGTGCAACAACAGACTGATCATGAGATTGTTGCAGGAAACATAATGAGTATCTCGGATAGGTAATCCGGGGTCCTCACAATTATCCTCGTCGTCCTCATTGTGCTCGTCGTTAGCCGGCGGAGGATTTTGCTCCTCTGTAGGAATGACGGCGCGCGGTCTCGATAAGGGTGGCCCAGGAGATGGCTATGCGGCATGGCATGTTGGTGGGTGGCGCGGAGTGGATTTGTGTCGTCTACGACAAGATGTGAGCACGGCGAGAAGCGGTGGCACGCATGGCTCTTTGTAGCCGGACGGCTCAGCGGGAATGCAAGGCGGGAACGGGAAGCGACGGGTGGGTGGTGAGGCGATGTGCCGGTTTAATGCCGGCTCCACCGCGTTGGCCTGCATCTCCGCCCGAGAAGGTTGCTCCGCCATTAACACCCACGACGTGACCAGTGTGTAGATGACAAGCGAGGCCCGCCTATCTGTGGACAAGACCGGATGTGTCCGGCACCACCGAGCTGCCCCCAAAGCTGGAGGACCTCTAAGGATGACTCCAACGGGGCGACGCATCGAGTCCGCGCGCCTCCGTTTCTGTCCGCGGGGGCCAAAAACACGGCCCAACGGGACGACGCAAACGGACCGCGGTCTGTTTTTTGGTCCGCCGCGGCATCCCTGGCCCAAATTTGGGCCACCGATGCGTTGGCCCCGCATGTCATCGACCCCAACGGCTAGAGCGGCCACCTACCCGCAATAACTGTGGGCGGTGTTGCTCTTTAAATGGAGCCGGCTGGGCAAACCGTAGAGCACAAACCCTAGAGCTCTCCTCCCCCCACAACGGCGGCCACCACCTCCAACCACAGATCCACGCGCCGGAATGCCTGGAGAGCCGGCGCCGCAGCATCAGCTGGACAAGGCGGAGCGCGCGCGGCAGAGGGCGTGCGGGCGTCGGATTCCGCAGCCCGGGCGGCGAAGGATGTCACCCGACGAGAGAAGGGCTGTGGAGGTCGCGTACTTCGACTGCATCGACAACGACGAAGAAGACTACGTGTACGCCGCCGGAGTCGCGGTGGTCGCGGCGGGCACCGCGCCGCCCGAGCCTGAGCCTCCCATTGGCGTGTGCGGCTACGCCTACAGGACCGAGGAGGAGGCGGAGCGGGAATCCCACATGCAGCTCAACGCCCAGAGGGCGGCTGCGTTCATGTCCGCAGCGCGCGCCTGCGCTGACGCGGCGGGGGAGGCCGAGTCTGCGAACTCGCGTAGAGCCATCGAGACCGCGAAGGTCGGAGCCCCTCTTTGACCTTCCCCCTTGCCGGCCGGTGGTCGGTTATTAGTTTTCTTCAAGTTAGGTTTAGGTTTTAGGGTTTAATGTTAGGAGAAAGCCCTAGATTTACTAGGCTTTTATTACTATGTAATTTCAGTTTCTAAAAATGTAATCCTAGTATAAAAAAAAGTTTGGGGAAAAAGTGGCAAGCGGACTCAATGCGTCGGCCCCGTTGGGCGCAGTGGCCGGAAAGGGGCGGACCTGGGCCGGACACACATCCTTTTGGCGACGCAAGCGGACCAAACGCGGACCAAACGTGCATCCGTTTGCGTCGTCCCGTTGGAGTCCGGACGACCCCCCAGTAGAGATGCTCTAAAGGCGTGGTGTGCTGGCACGATAGGCGCGTTCCCGTTCTGGACATCATGGTCTTGATGGTCTAAGAAAAAATCACTTAATGTTAGTGGCACACTTATTTTACCATAGGACTAGAGTAGTTAGTAATTTCATTTTTTGGGTGACGCCGACACCTGGTAGCATATGCTAAAATGTCTTTCAAGCATGATTTGAAGCGTTTGAAAAATCGGTAAAAAAAATTGTGCGTACATCTCGACATACGAGGTGCGCAGAAAGTCATTTCATGAAACAACGACATTTTTGTGTCGTGTGTAAACAATACAAAATTCTGTGCTATTTTAAAGTTTCCAAAAATATGTTTTTTCTCTGTACATATGCATGAAGATGATTTTCTACGAAAGTGCAAGCTATGTGGAAGAATATGTAGTATTTAGGGCTAAAAGTTACAAAAATGTGTCTCTAAGTAGGCATTTGAAAATTCATTTTATCTTCACATTTGTTTTTTCGTTGAGGCCACAAGTGAAAGCATGATTCTTTGAAACATTATGCATGCATGCTATATATATATATAGGGTGGGACTATTCTACAACCCCCTCTTAAGAGTTGTAGAATAGTTATTCTACAACCCCACCCAAACCCGAAATAAAGACCTTCTAAACCCGAACCCAGCCCCGACCCAAAAGTGCACTACTGACCCGGTCAACCCACCCGCTGTCCCCACCCACCTTCTTCCTCCCCCGCATCCCCACTACTCCTCTCAACCACCCACGAGGCCACGATCCACAGCCATCCCCGGAGCTCCGGCGACCTCCTGCCTAGCTCCGGCGACTTCCTCGTCCCGGGATCCCGCGCCAGCGCCCTTCCCTGTGCCTGGAACCAGCGCCGCCGTCCAGCCCCACCACCCCTGGCCACTTCAGCGCGCGGACACCGATTTCTTCCTCAACCTCGGGCACGGCCCTAGTTCCAATCAGGTCGCCGCCGTCCAGCGTGTGCTGCCGCTCCCAAGCGCCTCCGGACGCACGCAGCTGAACTCATCGGACGCGCGGAAGATGAACTTCCCGGCGAGCCCAACACATCCCCTCCCCTACCTCATTGACGGTGGAGCGCAGCCCTGTCCTGCCCACCGCGCCGTCCCGAATCTCCAGTGCCTGCAGGCCCACACGACCTCCTGGTCCAGCACTTCTTCCGCTCACGCGCAATCTCGGGGATTCAAGCGCCGCCACGGCTGCTCCTGTGCACCGCTCCAGTCACCACCTGAATCCTCCACCATGGCTTGCTGCTGAACCATGCCCGCACGACCTCCACTTGGAGTCCACAGCGCTCGGCCGGGAAGTCCAGCTCGTTAGGCTTGGGAAGTCACCGTGTACCTGCGTCTCCGCCGTTGCCCTGGGTTCACCACGATCCGGCAACAATGACGGCGGAAAGAACACGATCCGGCAACAACGATGGCGGAAAGAACACGTTCTGAACCTCCTAGGTGCCCGCTCTGAACCTGTCTTGTGCCCGCTCTGAACCTCCAAGTGGTCAATCTCAAAATATTTGTCCAATCCATCGCTTCATTGCTTGATTCAGTGCTACAAGCTGAGGCACTTGCTTTGCTGCTAGCTGTTTAAACCGTCAAAAGGCTGAGAAACTAACTCACGTCTTCCTCAGAAGTTGATTTGCGAGATTTTTTCTGGTACACTGATGCAGATCATGTATAATTTATTTTTGATTATATTATGCTTCTGAAGTGCACTTTGTGAAAATTGGCAGCTCATTATGTAAATTAACAAGAGTAGACGTTTTCTATCCAGTAAATATATCTCTCACTTGTTAGAGAGTTTGTTTCGTTCACAGATAAGATTCACATTTTTTTCAGTTTATTGTCTGTCGCTATGCTTGTCAGGATAAGTTCAGATACAAGATATTTTCAGAATGCTTTGAACCGCTGGTATCTTTCACAGATACTCTACTAGCTATCAAGTTCACACAATTTTTTTGATAGAAGTTTGTTCCGTTGGATAATGCACAACAGTTTCAAGTTAAAGAATAATAGAGACGGTGGTACAGTTTTTGAAGTTAACTTTTATTTGTTGGGAAAGTTCATGTCGACCACCCATGGAGTTCAGTTTACTCGGCCACCAGGTTCACTTATAAAAGAGATCGATAATTCACAATTTTACCGGGAAGAGTACCTCTGAACCTCACAGTAGCGACGTGGACCACAACTTTTGATGCTATGAACCTCCCAAGAGAGTAGCTCTGAAGTTCACTCTGTGACGGCGAAGTTCACTTCTGTAACGAGCGAAGTTCAGAAAAAATTTATGACAACGTGACAACGTGAAGTTAACTTATGTGACGTGCAATCCATTTATGAAAAAAAAAACCCGAAGTTCACTAACGTGAAGTTCCGAAGTTCACACTGGACGGGCGAAGTTCAGGAAAAAGAATTGTCAGCCAAAAAATTCATTTGTAAAAATTTTCTGAAGTTCACTTAAAAAAAACCGAAGTTAACATAAGTGAAGTTCCGAAGTTCACACTGGACGAGCGAAGTTCAGGAAAAAAGTTGTCAACTAAAAAATTTATTTGTAAAATTTTTGTGAAGTTCACTTGAAAAAACCTGAAGTTCACTTACATGAAGTTCCGAAGTTCACACTGGACGGGCGAAGTTCAGGAAAAAAATTGTCAGCCAAAAAATTCATTTGTAAAATTTTTGTGAAGTTCACTTGAAAAAACCCGAAGTTCACTTATGTGAAGTTCCGAAGTTCACACTGGACGGGCGAAGTTCAGGAAAAAAAATTGTCACCCAAAAAATTCATTTGTAAAATTTTTGTGAAGTTCACTTGAAAAAATCCGAAGTTAACATAAGTGAAGTTCCGAAATTCATAAGGGGTTGTAGAATAGTTATTCTACAAGTGGTTGTATATATATATATATATATATATATATATATATATATATATATATATATATATATATATATGACAGCTATTCAGGAACCAGTTCCTGAATAACTATTCAGAGCACCTTTTCTGAACTTCCGTCGTTTACTATGCGAACTTCCAGACGGAACTCCCAGATTTTCTGTTTTGCGGACAGTATTTTCAACACAATTTTAGAACCGTTTATCGGAATGATGCATGCGATATACCGTTGAAAAGGTAGAGAAATTTCGCACCTTTTTCGTTGTTACGGGGTTTCCAAATTCTTTACGGTTTCAAAACAATTTTAGAAAAACTAAACTCAGTTTTCGCCAATTTGTCCGTTTTAGTACTGTTTTTTTGCCGCCATTTTCAAACCGCTCGTCGGATTGATGCAAATGATACGCCGTTGAAAAGCTACGGATATTGCGCACATTTGTTGTCGTGACGAGTTTTCCAAATTCCTTACAGTTTTAAGACAATTTTAGAAATAGTACACTCAGTTTTCACGTTTTTCTCCTATTTCGTACTGTTTTTTGGCCGCCATTTCCAAACCGCTGGTCGGATTGATGCAAATGATACGGCGTTGGAAAGCTATGAAAAATGCGCAACTTTGCTATCTCTAGTCAATTTTCTCAATTCTGTACGGTTTAAGAGCAGATTTAGAAATACAGAATTCTGTTTTTTAGAGTTTTAGGTCCAGCGGGCACTGTTTTGTCAATTAATTTCAAACCGCTTATCGAAATGTAACAAATGCTATGGCGTTGGAAAGATATCGACTAGACGCAACTTTTTCGTACAGAAACTTTTTCCAAATTCCTAACAGATTTTGATTAATTTTTAAAATACCAAAAACGGAAAAACGAGACGTCATGTGAATCGTTTTAAAATTGACATATTTATGATGTTCGGATTGGACGAGTCAACATGGGAGAGTCAAATTAGACTCATATCATTACCAATTGCATGGTGCGCTGGTCAATTTGGATAAACGGAGCTCGTATCAACGATTTCTATGCGCAGGATTTCCGCCAAGAAAAACAGAGCATCCGAACTTCCTTTTACACGTTGGTAAACTTCCGCGTGTGCGATAGTGAACTTCCGATCGCGAATTTTTTATTCCGTATCCTGCACTATTTTTTTTGTAGTTTTTAAACCGTTTGTCCAAACGATTCAAATGATATACCGTTGGAAAGGTATGAAAATTGCGCATCCTACTATGTGGACCATTTTTTAAAATTATATGTGGTTTAAGAGCAGTTTCAAATATACAAACTGCTGTATTTTTTAGATTTTTTCCTGTTTTCATGTTGTTATTCGGACTAGATTTTCGATATTGTATACTTTGAACTTCGCAATTTTATGAGAGTAAACTTCTATAAATTGTGAACCTCACGAGAAAAAAATTCTAACCTTTTTTCCAATATCTGAATTTGAATTTTTTCACCGATATAAAAGTAAACTTGCAGCGTATTCGAGCTGAACCTCCGACACGTTTAAAGTTAACTTCCGATTTGTTCAAATCGAACTCCCAACAAAGATGTAATGTACAAGGCATTTTCATATGAACTGCCGACACATCCGAGGTGAACTTCTGTTCGGTACAAAGTGATTTTTTTTTAAAGCTTAACTTCCGAGAAAAAAGGTAATTATCCGACATGGCAGAGGAGAACTTCCGACATATTTTAAAGTGGACTCCTCCACTATGCAAAGCAAACTTTCGTCTGCTTCAGGAAACTCCCAATAGAAAGGTAAACTTCCGACGCGATTGAGGTGAACTTCCGATACCGTTTAAGTAAACTCCGAACATGGTCAAAGTAAACTTCCCAAAAATAATAAAACCAAAACATGAACATAGACAATAGCTAATGTGAAATTTTATTCCGCTGGGCGAACATTGACAGTAGCAAAAATGTTGTGAACTGCACCAGGATACAAATTAAATAATCTCCGAAAGAACTGCACCAGTATGGGAAAAAAATGGACTTCAGGCCATGTACAATGTGACCTTCAGGGCAGGGACGAAGTGAACATCTCGGCATATATTAAGTGAACTTCTGATCGGGTTATAACACTTTTTTAGTTGCCTCAAACTATTTTTCAAATAACACCTAAGCTGTTTTCTGTAATTAATAAAAATAAATGAAAAAACGTTTTGGGAGGGGGTAGCAAGAAAGCCACCGAGCCAGCCAACTAGGCAGCCTACCTAGCGTTAAACACTAGGCCCAACTGATCAGCCCCTGGCGATCAGGTCGTCCTAAATGCACACGCGCAGGACGGTTGCCTCTAGCTCTCAACGCACACGCGTCTTATCCCCTCCTCCATTTTCTCTCGACTCCTTCCTACATCGAGCGCCGCCACCGGCCGCTGCTCTCTGCTCCTCCCTGCGGCAGCCGGTCGCCTCTTCTCTTCTCTCTCTAGCCCCTCCCTCCGTGCCTCCATGGAGCTCCGCTCGGCCCAGCTCCTCCATCGCCGCCGCCATGGAGCTCTGCCCCGCCTTGGTACCACCGTGGCCAGCAGCCGGTGGCCGCCGGCCTCAGCTCCGACCTCACTCCCCGCCTCGTTCCCCTCAAGCACTGCCACCGTCGTGCTCTCTCCGGTCGCTGCCGACCCGTCCGCGTGCAGCGTCTCCTGCGGTCGCTCTTCACCGCGCCCGAGCACATCTATGCACGGCCAGGATGGGGGAGGCGCGCCGTGGGGGTCGTCGGGGAAGAATCCGGCGAGGCACCATGGCGGGGGGTCGGCAGGGAGGCGCCTAGGAGGTGGGTCGTCGGGGAAGGAGCCTACGAGGCAGTGCAATGGTGGGCCGCCGTGGAGGCGCGCCGTGGGGGTAGATGGGGACGGGCCCGGCGAGGCGGTGCGGTGGTGGGTCGCCGGTGAGGCGCGGTGCGGTGGTCGGTCGCTGGAGGCGCGCTCTGGTCGGTCGCGGAAGCGAGCATGGTTGGGACTACGGGTGGGACGACGTGGTCGAGTTTATAGAAGGTAATCAGAAAAGGTGCTCTGAATAACTATTCAGAGCACTCTTAAGGGTGGTTCCTGAATAGTCCTGTCCTATATATATATATATATATATATATATATATATATATATATTTGTGTACCTTTTCACAATTTTCTATAGTTCTAAATATTTTGATTTTTTTTTGAAATCGTCTCCATTTAGCTCGGTCTCTCTTCAAGGTGTTTGAGTGCTCCGATATTGAGCTCATATTTTGAAGTTTGAAAATTCGATTTCGAAGTTTCAAAAAAATGGTTTCTCTCAATAGATACACGAAGATGATTTCGTCCAAAAGTACATTTTTCTTGAAGAATATGTAGTATTTTTTTCTAAAAATCACAAAAATGTGGCTCTAAATAGGCATTTGAAATTTATTTTATCTTCACATTTGCCTTTTTATCTAGGCCACACGTGAAATCATAATTATTTGAAACCTTAGGCATACACGGTATACATCTACATGTATTTGTATACTTTTCGACAAAAAATCTATTATATACTAAAGTAATATACAGGGATCCTAATGTGGACACCACGTTAAGCCACATCATCAAGATTATTATGATAGTTGGATCTAAAATTTTTGACCAGGATTTAACAAAAGATTTGTAGTAACGTAACTATGTTATCTTTTTGACACGATCCACATCGGGGAGGCTCCCGTGCAACATGACGTTTCAAAAATTGATAGGACTCGACGGCCACCGGGTTTGCATTGAGAAGCTTAGGGCGTGTTCGGATCTCGCCTAGCTTCTAGATTCTTGGTGCTCCGGGCTGGAGCAGCACCGAAGAGTCCAACTCTACGGAGCCAGATCCGCAAGTGGAGGGATTTCGTTGTACAATTTTTGGAGCACCTATTCCGCCGATCCGCGAATCAGTCCGGCACGGAGCAACAGGTATTTACGGCGAGACTGCCACCGCCAAGTGAAAAAAAAACCTTCGCTCCATGCCATCACAATCGAGCTAGGCCGTCCCCGTGCCCTAGCCGCCGCCACGGGCTCCCAACCCGCCGCCGCCGCAGCGACCTCACCGTCCGCCCGAGCTGCCTCCTCGAGGACCAGCGCGGCCGCCAAGTGCTTCCCCGACTCGCCTCTCCCCCACCAGATCGAGGCTCCTCTCGGTCCCATCCGCGACCATCCCCGTCTCCCTTCATCCTTTAGGTCAGAATATCCTGCTCATGTCTTCATTTTATTGCAGCACATGTGAGCAGCTCGTGGGGATTTGCTTGATTTGCTCTGGAAAATGTGGTACGGGAGTTCTTGCTTGATTCGCCTTTTGTAGTTTGAAATGGTGATGTTGCTTGTTAATATGGGAGAGAAGTGCACTGTTTTTCTTTGTATAATAGAGTGGTGTTGCTGGTTAACAGAGTAGTGCTATGTAAAAATTGTAGAATGCTCCTGGTCAATTTGTAGAATGTATACGGGTAGGAGTAGTGATATGTACTTGTGCACTGTTTTTTTTATAGTTTGCTCTGTAAAAATTTAGTGCGTATGCATAAATTGCAGTGTGCATTTTACCTATGAAGTGTGTATATGCTATTTGTAATTGCTTGATAAATCATGCTATAGAAGTGACACCAATTTTGTAGACTTGTGTCAACAATGGCTGTTGAATGGACTGAGGACAACACTAGGATAATCACTGATTTGTTTGTCAACCAAGTGTGTGCGGGTAATAGGCCAAACACTCACTTGACACCTAGAGCATACGAGGAGGTTGCTATAAAATTCCAAATGATAATCGGACTGGTCTATAAGCAGCCCCAACTTAAAAACAAATGGGACAAGCTGAAAAATAATTTCAACATATTAAAAAAACTCAGATTGAGGGAGATTGGAGGGGATGGGATATAGAGCAGAATACTGTAAGACAAGATCCCGAGTGGTGGAAGAAGGCAGCAAATGTGAGTTGTCATGCCTAAGTTTTGCTTCCTATAATTTAATTATCGTAGCTTATTGACAATGTTGTTTGTGTTGTTGTATCACAAGACATTCCAGGTTGTGGCAAGTTCAAGAAGCATGGGCTTCGCAATGAAGCGAACTTGAAGGTGATGTTTGAAGATATCACTAGTGATGGTAGTGATCATTGGAACCCTTCTTCGGAGATACCACCTCCTTCAAGTGAAGTGTTAGCAGATGCCTTGAATGTTGATGCCATCCAAGATCTTGATAATGAGGATATCGAAGTGCAGCCAAGTCCAGGTGATGTAGGAGCTACTTCTTCGGCAGTCAAGAGGCTTGGAAAGTTTGTGCATGGTGGAAACAAGAAACCCAAGAGTACAGTAGTGATGTAGGAGTAGATTACAAGAATTAGTGACATTGCTGAGAGATCCCAGTCCTCGCGGCCACCACCGCCGGAGGCCCCGAGCAGAGCAGCTCCCCAGGCGACAAGGGCAGCTCTCACTGATGCCTGATGCCGCCAGAAGGTATATGCCCCAACTTCCTGATGCCTGATGTGATGGATTTACTATACTTATCTATTGTTTTGGCTGCACAAAAAGAACATTGCTTAATCAGTCTGGAATGCTTAGTGCACGTTCTAGCGCACTATACCATTGCAACCTACCTGTGTTTGATAGTCCCAAATGCAAACATAACCCCTCTTGTTACTCATCAAAAAATCCTGCATTAATGATAGCAAATCAAAACGCAGAAATGAATCATATAAAGGCCACACCAATTGGCAGGCACTCCTCACCATGGCTCTGTTTCATGGACATCTACGGACAACACCTCCAGGTGGTTCTGACCGTCTATGATCTAACCCAGAAAGAACCTAATACAAGTTAGGAAAAATTACAACAGTCGAGTAGAAAGGAAAATAAAAGACAAAATTAAGACACCAGAAATATTAAGCTGAAAATGATGGAGTAGTTTCTTGACCGACGAACACTGCAGTTTCTTGGCTCAAAGTACCGCTAACCGCTTTTATAACATGGCCCAGGGACCGTCGTCGTAGTTTCTTGGCCGACAACCACTTCAGTAGGAGGCGTCCAGGATGCAGAGCTCGTTGGCTCTGGGTACGGGTGCAACAGGTATATGAGCCAGCTGCCAGAGACGGCTCCTAATTTTTTTCTCTGCATTTCCTTCTAGTGAACTTTCAATCTGAACTTTTAACAAAGTTTTCAAACCATAACTGCTATTTTTCTACTAAGATATTGCGAAATGCTTAAATAGAATAAAATGGATTGAGTATACTTCTGATATGAAAAGAAAACTAAAAAAGAAAAAGGACAATTGTAATAAGAAAGTCTTAAGTATTTTTTGGTTAAGTCTTATGGTATAAAAAAACATCTAGATATGTCGGTTGGACCCTCCTCCTTTTTCCGGGCTTGGGACCGGCTACGCAATAATATTAAGTGTAAACTTAACATTAATGCCATAGGCGGAGTTCCCCCACCTCCCCCACCCTAAAAATCCACCCAACAACCTGACCCAAAGAAAAATAAAACCGACACAACAGAAATATATGGAACCAGTAAACACCAACACCTATAACTTTTTTTTTAGATAACGTAACACATTCTACGAAAGTTTTTTTTTACCTTTTCTGTTATTTTGGAAATAATCACTAGCAACTGAGAAAAATAAAAGAGCAAAGTACTATTTTTCTCTCTAAATAGAGAGTATGAGCAAAGGAACTAAAAAAATGGAACTATGAGAGACACAATTGTTTTTTGTCGTTTTTCCATATGTTTTTTTCTTTTCAATCTTTTTTAAAACCAAGAAAAGAGCTCAAGGGGCAGCAATGTCTGACGGATGTCGATGCTGACGGTATGCACGGTCTGCCGGCGTGCAATGACAGGCTCCTATATATACATACATAATAATAAATGTGTCACACAAAATAAGCATATGGCTACGGATAATTGAACAAATGCCTACGTACGTATCTATATCGAGGAATCTTTAGACGGGGAAGAAATATATATATGTACCGTACGTGCGTGCGCGCTGCAGGTCCTTCATTCCTCCTCCTCAGACATCAAGAGCGTCTTCCGAAGTAGTAAGAAAAAAATAAAGGTCAGGTCAATGAGACATGCATAAAAGCGTCAGGGAAAGGAAACTAGCATCGTGGTTGTTAATTACGTACGAAGGATGTCGGTGTCAAAGTAGGGATGGTTAGGATGGGCGCGGAGTGCGTTTTGTAGCGCAGTCTGCGCTTGCTTGGCCACCTCGTCCGCCACTCCAAAGCGGTAGAGCCATACCTTGGCCTCCGAAGGGACAGCAGGTTCCCATTCCCAGGTCAGAACAACCACCACTCACGAGCTGCTTCCTCTTTATGACCCGCAAACCGACACGAAGAAACAATTTCAGCCTTGGGCATAGCTCCCGGCTGGAACACGATTTGGCCCGGTGACGTGGAATTAACGCGAATACTACAAGACAACGGAACCCATCACGCCGACGAGTAACAGCCCGCTCCAGCGGTGGATCCAAGGCGAGATACGAAGAGCCGGTAACCTTCCAAGGATGTCCAGATCCTCCTGTCGGGCTTCCTTGACATTGATACTTAACTCGGAGAGTTGCGACATATGCGAGGGATCCCTCCTTATCCATGCTGGCAGTGCAGGGAATCGGATGCGTTGCATACAAATATCTGGAGACTGCGTGGCGGCATCCAACGTTCCCACAAAAGATCCCTTGCCTGCGTACCCCCCGCAACATCATTCATAAATAATATTTGGATGCTTGATAGCTTACCCAGCGACTCCACAAAAGCTTTCTGTAGCTCCAAGCTCACATCATCAAACACAATCCGCAACTCTCTCAGTCCTTCCATGTTGCCTAGATCTTTCGCGATGCTTAGTGAGTCACAACCAAGACGGATCTCACCCAGAACTTCCATGGAAGCCAGGTTTCGCAACCCATCTGGAAGCCTGGCGTGGTCACTGTCAATAAGTAGGCACATCAATCTTCTCAGCTTAATAATAGTCGATGGCAGTTCCACAAATCGTTTCTCCTCAAATCAAGCACCTGCAAAAACTGCAACTTTCCAAATTCTTCCGGGATCTTCGAAATTCCTGTGGAGGCTAGACATAGGTACCTCAGCTGCAGTATACTCCCCAAGTCCCGAAGGTTCAGATGATTATGATCGCCTAGAGGACATCCACTCAAATCCAATACACGCAGAACAACAAATCTCGAGAAAGACGGCATTATATCAATACCATCTCCAAATGAAGCAACAGACCTCACTTTGAACAGACTTGGGGTTTCGAGAGGTGTTCCTTTTCTAGCATCATGTAGGGCCAACCTACGGATGTTGCTCTGAGAAGACATGCTGTCACAGTACCATTCACTACAGTAACAAAGTTTTCCTCACTTGATAAGGACAAAATTAGATCTAGAACCATATCATGTACATTGCAAGCTACTACTGTGCCATCATCATCATATACCGGCAGGATCATGTTTCTATTCAAGAGCTCATAGAAGTATGTTTCTCCTATCTTAAAGAGGCTAGTTTTTGCATTTCCACATTGGACAAAACCTTCGGCAACCCACATCCATATTAGCCGATCTTTGCTAATCCGAAATCCTCC
Source organism: Poa pratensis (assembly GCA_947311845.1). Classification (NCBI taxonomy): domain Eukaryota; kingdom Viridiplantae; phylum Streptophyta; class Magnoliopsida; order Poales; family Poaceae; genus Poa; species Poa pratensis. The sequence goes on along the minus strand of CAMZMU010000058.1, from coordinate 382,466 downwards.
GGGAACATGCTTAAGTATAATAAGCATGTCTTCAGATGAGAAGGAAGATCATAATAACTAAACGATATTATCTGCAACATCTCCTTCACACTTCGGTCTTCTGTAAGCCCACCACCAATGGACTCAAGCAAAGCATGCCATTCATCCACCGTTTTTACCTGTTGTTTACTAGCTAAAAGACTAGCTATAGTAATGATGGCTAACGGCACTCCACCACATTTCTTCAATATATCTATGGACACTTCCTGGAATTCACGAGGACATCCACTCTCGTTTGAAAATATCCTTGTATAGAAGAGCCTTTTGGAATCATCCTCACTCAGAGGCTCCATTTTATAAACTGAATCATTAGTAGAGGAGCAACATAAGTTAGACACACTGACTTTACGAGTTGTCGTAATTATCCGACTGCCAAAATTGTTGCTCCTAGAGAATGCCCAATTGATAACTCCCCACAGTTCTTCGTCCCATATATCATCAATTACAATGAGATACCTATACCAATTGTGAAATAAACAATTTATTGCATGAGAACATGGTAAGCCGGAGAAGGGAGATTTAATATTCTCAAAAAATAATTAGGGTAATTAATATGAAAGAGACCAAAAATTAAGGATGGAGCACAATTGATAAGACTAGTCACAGTGGGGAGTATCATATATGCAGTATCATATATGATACTAGTTTATGTTACTACTTACACAATAAGTAGTAACATATGTGTGGTTTCATATAATTTTACATCTATTAGATTATAAACTCATCTTGTCTTGAAATCCGTTATGTCACGGTATCTACCTATGATAGCACTATCATCTCTCTTATCATTAATTATAGTGACGCGTCGGTTTTTGTCAACATGACATGCATGATACTACCTATGATACCTCCAATATGGCTAGTCTAACTCTTCACATTTTTGCATCCCATGTATCATCAATTACGATGAGGCGCCTATATCAATTATGAGATCATTAATGGATTTCTAGTACACATGGGATTTGTTATACTGTGTTACTAGTGTAACACCATCCAGAACCGTTAGATTGCTTTGAGATCCGATTTTTCATTAAAATTGAAAGGTTTATTCATTGAAATACAAACGCTGCCGCTTGTTAATCTAAATGTTCCTGACTAAAACATGAAAGGTTCCAATCATATAAGAATATCTATAATTTTAAAAGTTAATAAAACTTCATAAGTTAATATATTTTATCAACAGGTGAATTTTAAATTTTTTAGACCCACTAAATCTTTTTTCTTTCCATTGGTTATGTACTAAAAATGTTATATTGAAAAAATGGAGGACTCCGATGATATATTTTGCATATAACTTGTATTGAGTTATCTTAGAATAATTAATGAGATATATATAAAATATAAAGAGGATAGGTACGGAAATTGCGCAACTTTTTACTTTCACAGGTTTTCAAATTAGTTACGGTTTTAGAACAATTTCAAATATACTAAACACTGTTTTCACAAATTTCTTCATTTTCGTACTGTATTTTGGGCGCCGTTTTCGAATTGCTAATCGGATTGATGCAAATAATATGTCGTTGGAAAGGTATAGAAAATGCGCAACTTTTCTATTTCTAGCCAATATTCGAAATTCCTTACGGTTTAATAGCCGTTTAAAAAATAAACAATTCTGTTTTCTGAACATTTAGGTTCAGAGGGCTATTTTTTGGCAATTACTTTCAAACCGCTTATCGAAACAAACGTAATAAATGGTATGGAGTTGAAAAGATATTGACTAGGGTGCAACTTTTTCGTACATAAATATTTTGCAAATTTGATATGATTTTGATGATTTTTTAAAATACGAAAAACAGAAAATTAATTATTATTTGGCGAACTATGTAAGTGAACTTTTTTTTCGCAAGTGAACTTTATTTGGCGGACTATTTTTTTTAACTTCTCGCGATGCGTAATTGAACTTCTATTAATTTCGCAAGCCAACTCATTGGCGGACCATATTTTTTCTGAACTTCTCGCGATACATAAATGAACTTCTATTAATTTTTTACTTTTTTCTTCAATTTTTTAACATCGGACTCTTTAATCTAGATTTTTTTTGATCAGTTAATTATTTAAATGAACTTCGGCAGCGAGACCGCCTGAGCTTTCACCACGGAACCAGTGAACTTTGATAATGCACGATTTTAACAGTAAAATGCAATGCATAATTAACAGTAGTGACGATCTGAACTCCCGATTTTGAGGTTCCCGCAAATTTAAAAAGTTAACTTTCCGACGCTTCAAAGTGAACTCCCTTGCGGTCAAATGTGAACTCTCAAATAATTGATTTTTTTAAAGGTGAATTATAATTGATAAATTGATTTTTTTTCTGAGAATCCGAAATGAACTTCCAAAAAAAAAGTTGACTTTTGAAACTAGTAGAATGAACTTCGGTTTCCTGATTGGGTGAACTTCTAAATTCATCAAGTGATCTTCGTTTTGCAAAAAACATAAACCTATTTTACTCGTGAATGAATTTAAAGAGTGATTTTGAAATGAATTTCGCTATTAAAGGTACAAATTTGCTCAACTAAATAGGAAATAAGATCACATAATATTTTTTTATTAATTAATCAAGATAGGTCTTATATTTAGGGATATAGGAACACATAAGTTCGGTGACATGATTTTTGCTACCTGGGAGAGTGCCATTTAGTGACCCATAATTTCTCAACATCATGTATGCACGTATGGGCTCGAAAATGATGGCACACTAACCTATAAGTAGGGTTTAGAAAAAAAATGTTATCTAGGCTGGTCATAGTGGGAAGTAATTTATAATAGTAATATGCATATGTTGTTAGTCTATTTTACTACTTTCATAGTGGCTAGTGTCATAAGTGCGATAACATAGATTCATTTATTACTTTTTAGAGTCATTTTTTTATTGGGAAGCGCTATGTGATAGTAACAATATTATGTTACTCATTTGTCTCTGTCCTATTTAATAACTTTCCACAGCATCATTTTTTCCTATGTGATATACATGTTACCATATATATTAATCTCACTATGGAATCAACTAATCTAAAATCTTCATCAGTATGTACTTACTCCATTTTATGACATCGTGTCACACAAACTTCTATATCTTTCATAGTAAATCAATCAAAACACTACTTGCATTTATCGATATTATTATGTTATATATTTTCATGTAAAATAGTTTGAATACATATAGCTTTTTTACAATCGTTAACTTGCATTCTCATGAATAATTAGCCAATGCTACTTATTGGGGTTTAAACAAAATCTAAAATGTCATCTATTTTTTATTTTTGTGAACTGGGCAGCAGTTTCATCATTTACATATTATTTACATAACTGCAATAGAAAATAATTAGCAATGTAAGATCCTTGCCATCATTAAGTAAGTAGCAAGGTATGTACTTACTCCATTTTATGACATAGTGTTATATAAACTTCTATATCTTTCATCATAAATTAATGAAAACAGTATTTTCGTCATTGAGTGTGGGCCTTATCCGTCAGGGGGCAAATAATCAACTACCAAAGTAAAGTGTGGCAAATAGGAGAGGTTAAAGTAAATAGGGACAAATCGGATAGTGTCAAAGTAAAACGGGGCAAAAAAATCAAATTCCCCTTTTATGACATAGTGTCATATAAACTTCTATATCTTTCACTATAAATTAATGAAAACAGTATTTGCATTATTCATACTAGTACATTTATTGATATGGTTATGTTATAGATTTTTCCATGAGAAATAGTTAGGAATATAAATATTTACAATCATTTACTTGCATACTTATGAAAAATTATCAGCCAATGTTCTTATTGTAGGGTGTACAACCAAAATTCATTTTTTTAACTGGAGAGGTAGCTTCATCATTAGTGCACAACTACAATGGAAAAATAACTACCAAGTAAGCTAGAAGTCATCATCAAGTAAGTGGCATGTTATATGTACCTCTCTCTTCTCGAGACTTTCCCGGAGTATATTGATGAGCTGTCTTATATCGAAATCGGTGAACTGACTTTCGTACATCCCAAGATCAATTAGGATGTCCATGATAATCTTCTTCGCGTCAGCATTTCGACCGACGGGAACAAAAGCACTGCAATCAAAATCACCTTTGATCTTGTCATAGATGGTTTTAACAAGAGTGGTCTTGCCCAATCCTCCAAAACCGACAACGGAGACAATTTTCAACTTTTGTTTGGACACACTATCTCCATCTGAGAGCAATCTCATTAGCTCTTGATCTCTTTTCCCAGCAATGCCAACGAGATCTGTCACTTCCTTGTACAGAGCCCCAAGGCGAGGATCGACGGTCGGCATGGCTGCAGGCATGTGCTGGCATGGCTGCAGGCATAGCAACAATATTATCAACATGGTACCTTTCACGCCTTTGAGCAACCTCTTGTACTTGCATATTGATGTCCTTGATCGCGCTGGCGATCTCATGGCGAGCCTTCCCTTTAGTGAACAAGCCGGCCATCTTCTTCATGAGACGTTTGAGCTTGTTGCACTTGGTGACGGTGTCAGAGTCATCATCGACACGCACCAGGAACTTGTCGATGATATCCTCTATGTCGAAGGAGAGCTCCCTCACCTCCCCTGCCCAGAGCTTGACCTGCTCGTCGAGCTGGTCCCGCGGCACCTCGGCCACCTTGCGGAGGGCGGCGTGCATGCTCTTCATCTCCTCCTCGAGAGATTTGATGCCTTTCTTGACACCCTTCTGCAGCTTGTACTCGTCATTGAGGAGCTCGACGAGCTTGGGGAGCAGGGAGCCCATGGCTCCCGTTGCCAGATCCATGGCCATTGCTTGTGGATTATTTTAGTTGGCTTGTTGCTTGGTTGACGAACGCACATTGGTTGTCGTACGAGTTGGTTTGGTGCCGTGGAATTGCTCTTTGTAGGCCGGCCGAGCAAAGGGGGATTGCTCTTAGTTGGTTCGTTGCTTGGTTCGTTGCTCTTAGTTGGTTCCTTGCTTGGTTCGTTGCTTGGGTTGCCCTTTGTAGAGTAATCCCTTATGCTTTTTGTTGTAACGTGGCCGGCCGGCAAAGTGGTATCCCTTATGCTTTTTGTTGTTGACTGTATTTAACTTTGTTGAATTTCCAACTGCGCCACGTCACCGATCCATGTCTATCATGCATTCCACCAATCAGGACCAAGTGTGCGGATTGTGTGCTTCTCCTCAACCAATTAGAGATGAGAAAACCTGATTGTGCGTGTGCTTTCTCCGCACCACCGTCAGTCACGCCAACATTAGATTTTACTTCTCAATAAAAAAAGTGAGAGATGTATTTTGCCTACTGATGAAGTGAGATGTTTGTATAGATGCGGCAGTGTTGTTTGTGTCCGGCACCCCAATCTCCGCTTTAGGGGTGTCTGGATACATGTTCAACGCATTTTTTGTGTCTTCTATATCGGCGTCTCAAACAAAAACTTCTAGGTATTTTCAATTTTGATCAGTTGCGGAAGATATGATTTTTATTCCATTTTGATACACTTCGATGAAATTAGAGCTGAAATTTAAACTACGACTAGCTAAATTTAAACTACAGCTAATATAAACTTAAACTATAACTAATCTACACTGCGGGAGGAGGTGGCTCGATAGGGCCAGTCTCATCGTCGTTCGTCCTCTCCTTGGCGAAAGAGCGGGAGCCGGGCTCATTGAGGCCAGCCATGTGCGCTTACCAGCGTCTCTCCGCCCTGGCTTGCACCATCTGTCGGTGCAGGTCCGCCGCTTGGGTGCACGCACCCGCCTCGGGCGTCCAAAGCTTTGCGCCGCGCGGACGAACTGCGCCTCCTGCTCCGCTTGCATCTCCCTCTCCGTCGCCACCATCGCAAATCCGTCTCCTCCTGCGCGTGCAGCCTCTCCAGTCCCCGCGCATCGGCGGCCCGGCGGAAGGCGGCTTCCATCTGGAGGCGGTGATTCCTCGCGGTGTTCAGCTCCTCGTGCGTGAATCGCTAGACTTCGAAGAGGGAGCGGGCATACTCATGCTCCAACGCCGTCTGGCGCGAGCCTTCGCCGCATCGTTCGTGGCTATTACGAATGACCTAAAACGCCGCTACTGGTCCGGCCACAGCGGCACCGGCTGTTCCGGCTCCAGCACCTGCTCCGACTCCGGCACCTGTTCCGCCTCCTCCATTTGCTCCGGCTCCTCCATCTAATCATCCTCGCCCTCCTCCGGCCAGTCGATGCCATTATCCTCGTCGTCCTCATTGTGCTCATCGTTAGCCGGCGGAGGATTTTGCTCCTCTGTCATGAATGACGGCGCGCGGTCTCGATAAGGGTGGCCCAGGAGGTGGCTAGGCGGCATGGCATGTTGGTGGGTGGGCGGAGTGGATTTGTGTCGTCTACGACAAGATGTGAGCACGCGAGAAGCGGTGGCACGCATGGCTCTTTGTAGCCGGACGGCTCAGCGGGAATGCAAGGCGGGAAACGGTGGTGCGCGGGAAGCGACGGGTGGGTGGTGAGGCGATGTGCCGGTTTAATGCAGGCTCCACCGCGTTGGCCTGCATCTCCGCCCGAGAAGGTTGCTCCGCCATTAACACCCGCGACGTGACCAGTGTGTAGATGACAAGCGAGGCCCGCCTATCTGTGGACAAGACCGGATGTGTCCGGCACCGCCGAGCTGCCCCAAAGCTGGAGGACCTCTAAGGATGACTCCAACGGGGCGACGCATCGAGTCCGCGCGCCTCCGTTTCTGTCTGTGGGGGCCAAAAACACGGCCAACGGGACGACGCAAACGGACCGCGGTCCGTTTTTTGGTCCGCCGCGGCATCCCTGGCCCAAATTTGGGCCACCGATGCGTCGGCCCCGGACGCTCGCGGAGCGCTCCTACGTCCTCCCGTGTCCGCGTGTCCGCCCTGACCCGCGTGTCATCGACCCCAACGGCTAGAGCGGCCACCTACCCGCAATAACTGTGGGCGGTGGAGCTCTTTAAATGGAGCCGGCTGGGCAAACCCTAGAGCACAAACCCTAGAGCTCTCCTCCCCCACAACGGCGGCCACCACCTCCAACCACAGATCCACGCGCCGGAATGCCTGGAGAGCCGGCGCCGCAGCATCTGCTGGACCAGGCGGAGCGCGCGCGGCAGAGGGCGTGCGGGTGCCGGATTCCGCAGCCCGGGCGGCGAAGGATGTCACCCGACGAGAGAAGGGTTGTGGAGGCCGCGTACTTCGACTGCATCGACAACGACGAAGAAGAGTACGTGTACGCCGCGGGAGCCTCCCATTGGCGTGGGCGGCTACGCCCGCAGGACCGAGGAGGAGGCGGAGCGGGAATCCCACATGCAGCTCAACGCCCAGAGGGCGGCTGCGTTCATGTCCGCAGCACGCGCCTGCGCCGACGCGGCGGTGGAGGCCGAGTCTGCGAACTCGCACCGCGGAGGCCGGAGCCCCTCTTTGATCTTCCCCCTTGCCGGCCGGTGGTCGGTTATTAATTTTCTTCAAGTTAGGTTTAGGTTTTAGGGTTTAATGTTAGGAGAAAGCCCTAGATTTACTAGGCTTTTATTACTATGTAATTTCAGTTTCTAAAAATGTAATCCTAGTATAAAAAACAGTTTGGAGAAAAAAGTGGCAAGCGGATTCAATGCGTCGGCCCCGTTGGGTGTAGTGGCCAGAAAGGGTCGGACCTGGGCCGGACGCACGTCCTTTTGGCGATGCAAACGGACCAAACGCGGACCAAACGCGCATCCGTTTGCGTCGTCCCGTTGGAATCCGGACGATCCCCAAGTAGAGATGCTCTAAAGGCATGGTGTGCTGGCACGATGGGCGCGTTCCTGTTCTGGCACATCATGTTCTTGATGGTCTAAGAAAAAATCACTTAATGTTAGTGGCACACTTATTTTACCATAGGACTAGAGTAGTTAGTAATTTAATTTTTTGGGTGACGCCGACACCTGGTAGCATATGCTAAAATGTCTTTCAAGCATGATTTGAAGCGTTTGAAAAATCGGTAAAAAAATTCGTGCTTACATCTCGACATACGAGGTGCGGAGAAAGTCATTTCACGAAACAACGACATTTTTGTGTCGTGTGTAAACAATACAAAATTCTGTGCTATTTTAAAGTTTCCAAAAATATGTTTTTTCTCTGTACATATGCATGAAGATAATTTTCTACGAAAGTGAAAGTTATGTGGAAGAATATGTAGTATTTAGGGCTAAAAGTTACAAAAATGTTTCTCTAAGTAGGCATTTGAAAATTCATTTTATCTTCACATTTGTTTTTTTGTTGAGGCCACAAGTGAAAGCATGATTCTTTGAAACATTATGCATGCATGCTATACATCTATATATATATTTGTGTACCTTTTCACAATTTTCTATAGTTCTAAATATTTTGATTTTTTTTTGAAATCGTCTCCATTTAGCTCGTGCTCTCTTCTAAGTGTTTGAGTGCTCCGATATTGAGCTCATTATTTTGAAATTTGAAAATTCGATTTCGAAGTTTCAAAAAAATGGTTTCTCTCAATAGATACACGAAGATGATTTCGTCAAAACTACATTTTTCTTGAAGAATATGTAGTATTTTTTGCTAAAAATCACAAAAATGTGGCTCTAAATAGGCATTTGAAATTTATTTTATCTTCACATTTGCCTTTTTATCCAGGCCACACGTGAAATCATAATTATTTGAAACCTTAGGCATACACGGTATACATCTACATGTATTTGTATACTTTTCGACAAAAAATCTATTATATACTAAAGTAATATAGAGGGATCCTAATGTGGACACCACGTGAAGCCACATCATCAAAATTATTATGATAGTTGGATCTAAAAGTTATGACCAGGATTTAACAAATGATTTTGTAGTAACGTAACTATGTTATCTTTTTGACACGATCCACATCGGGAAGGCTCTCGTGCAACATGACGTTACAAAGATTGATAGAGACATATTTCGATAGGACTCCGACGGCCACCGGGTTTGCATCGAGAAGCTTAGGGCGTGTTCGGATCTCGCCTAGCTTCTAGCTTCTTGGTGCTCCGGGATGGAGCAGCACCGAAGAGTCCAACTCTACGGAGCCAGATCCGCAAAGTGGAGGGATTTCACTGTACAATTTTTGGAGCACCTATTCCGCCGATCCGCGAATCAGTCCGGCGCGGAGCAACAGGTATTTACGGCGTGACTGCCACCGCCAAGTGAAAAAAGAACCTTCGTTCCATGCCTTCACAATCGAGCGAGGCCGTCCCCGTGCCCTAGCCGCCGCCATGGGCTCCCAACCCGCCGCCGCCCCCCCAACTCCGGCCGCCGCCGCAGCGACCTCACCGTCCGCCCGAGCTGCCTCCTCGAGGACCAGCGCGGCCGCCAAGTGCTTCCCCGACTCGCCTCTCCCCCACCAGATCGAGGCTCCTCTCCGGTCCCATCCGCGACCATCCCCGTCTCCCTTCATCCTTTAGGTCTGCGACGCCATCGCCGACAACATGATCGCCTACAGAGACCTGTACAACCAGCTGGAGGGCACCTTCGACGGCTGCGAGTTGCGGCACGTCGGCCGCGAAAGCAACGAAGAAGCCGACATCCTCGCCAACCTGGGCTCAGACAAGGCGCAGGTGCCACCCGGCGTCTTCCTCGAGCGCATCACGCAGCGGTCAATCAAACTTCGACCCGCGCCGGACTCCTCTACACCGCCAACAAGCACCGCCGACCCGCAAAGCAGCGAGAAGGAGCCCATGGAGGTTCTGTTGGTCGAACCCACGTGGACAAGCCCATACCTGGCGTACATACTGCATCAAAGGTTGCCAGTCAACCCAGTCGAGGCCAAGCGCGTCATCCGCCGATAATGGGTATCACCGAGACGCTAACCTTTCTACATATTGTTTGTCGTGTTTCAACGGATCATCGACTAAGATCGGGCACGGCCCATCTCAACTTATCTGCGACGTGACAGCTTCATTGCTGCAGCATGGTAACCTCGTCATCGGGGACACGAATATCTATACGTCTGCGACGCTGGCGACTCAACGTACACGACACGGCTTAGAGTCAACCTGACATGACAAGTCAGAAGATTCTTACGGTAAGGCGACGCGTTTCTGGCTGGCTTATCCATGCGTTTTACGCATGACGACCAAGAATCCGACTTATTATGAATAATCCGGACAAAGGTTTATTTATATTCGCCTAATAACCAATACAAGACAACAAAGACGGAACTACTTCAACCTCGTCGGAGAATCCACCCGCAGGAGAACTCAAAACTTTCCGAGGGCTAATGCTGAGAATATACCTAATGGAGGTATCACTGACATGGATGAATACTGGCCAACCAGGGTGGCCCACTGGTGATAGGGTAGATAGGCCTATCGGGTGGCACAGTAAACTGAAGCGCAAGGAGGTTGCCCAGCCAGCTAAGAAGACCCAGACGGAGGCCCAGCAGAAGCTGACTTTGAGTAAGGCGGCATCATCAAGACCTAGTCTAGGTCTCCATCTCTTAGTCGGTAGGAACCTTTCTTTCTTGTAAGCCTTGGGTCCTATATAAACCGGCCAACGGGGAGCCTTAGGGCAGCGATTTGGAACCACGCTCAGATCTTCTAATCTGCAACATACATATCTCTTAGTAGATTCAAGCATCATGTAGGATCTTGTCGCCTTTGTGAGATCCAAAGCTGGGCAAACTCATCGCCATTCAGTCCTACTCCTTGTTTCAACCCCGCGTTCTATTGTCCGCTAGCGGGCCCCGTCATGTGGCCTGTAGTACCGATACCACGATATTCTTTCAGTGGGAGTTTAACGTTCCGGTCAATAGCGGTGCGTTTGTGGTGACTTCGTCAATCTTAAGACTTGACCCGTCGACTCTGTACTTCGGAGGTGCTCATAGGGTTAGGATGTGTGTCTGTATTCATAGGGGTGAGTGTTCGTACGTGTATATGAGCGTTTGCGTTGTACCGTGTTTTTTTAAAAAAACTTACAGACTCAGCTATGGGAAAAGTTGTGTTGTTGGTATAAAAGGCGAGCAATTTGCCGATACAAATTTGGCTGCTTCGCATGCTAGATAAGTTAAGCTGCTCCGTTTTAGCAGAGCATATGCCTTGATGATCTTCGCTACTAGTAATTGCTTACGTTGCACTACTTTGTACTATATGGCCCGATCATATATATATGTTATTAAAATCGGTGTCCCATAAATGCTGTAGTAATAAGATCGTCCTTAAAAGGAAGAATCACTAAAAGGAAGAATGTTAAGAATGTGATTTGAACCCACACCCTTTCGAGGGTGATGTTTTAACACCCGTGAGCATATGCTTCCGGTTTTTAAATTGTATTTTAAATATATTTGAGATGTAAAAAAAATCAGAAAAACAATTCGCTCGTACATCTTAACATCCTATGAGCTCACGAAGTCGTTTTAGAGAAAACAGACAATTTTTATGTCGTTCGTAAAAACACAAAATTTGATGCTACAAAAGCCTTTTAACGTGACAAAAAATTGTCTTTCTTACACGACCCACAAAAAATATCGGTTTTGCGTGAAACTTGACGTGCAGACATAGAATGTCAAGATGTTTACGTCAAAAAAAATTCGTAATTTTTTGACATTCCAAAAAATGGTTACCGAGTGGCGGGAGCATATGCTCCCATGTTTCAAAACGAATTTTCGCACCCTTTCAGACCAGTGCCTCATATTGGCTCCTTAGACAACCTCGGCCGTCATTACGTTAACAAAATTTCTTAACTTTGTGTATATAACTCTTAATATTTGTTTCCTGAAGAAAGGACACTTTTTGGGTGGACCGTGTGAAAAAGCAAATTCAGTGCTTCAAGATGACTTTTCATGAGACATTTTTATTGTATTTCTAATACACGCCACAAAATACTATTTTTTTTGCAGAACTTTATGTGCTATTGTACACCTTATTTTGTTTCGCAATTTTTAACATTTTCAAATGTGTTATTGGGCAATGGTAGCATATGTTCCTACAAGCCGAAGTGGATTTAAGAAATCCCACAATAGAGGGGTAGAAATGTAGAGATAAAACCCAACAAATAATTTAAGTTTTCCGCTGAATAAATGTTCATCTGAAATAACAGGGAGAATAATTTAATTTACACGGAAATGCCATGTACACTCCACATGATCAACTCAATCTATTTTTGGTAAATATGTTAATGTTCCAAGATTATAATAGAACAACTTTCATTTTTGAAAAGCTTAAAAAGACAATATGCATATATGTTTACACATAAGCACCGTCTCATTGTTAATCTAATGATAATTACAACAGATTTTTCAGAGTTGATCACCTAGCATTCGGTTTTTGGCCTGTTTCCCGTTAATTAACCGGCCACCTCTCTTCTACTTAATTAATGAAAATGGCAAGTCTTTTGCCTTGTTTCAAAAAAAATGCTTGTGGATGATTTAACAAGTTAACTTGAAGCTTTTTTCCCCTATCATGCCTAGAACTGAAGCTCAAAATGGGAACAAAGCAGATATTAGAAACTTATATTAGAGTTGCAGCACCTGTACAAACTGGAACTTCAGAGCTGAACGTACAAAGAAAGACCATGCAAACCTACATATTTGTGGAATCTGACTGAATAGCAACTTCGGAACTGTCTCTAAGGTGATCACATCATCCTGTCGCTGTGGCTGTTCTCTGCATGTTGATTATCAGGTTAGAAAAATGAAAAAGTTTATAATCTATGTCACAAAAAACACTGAACGGAATTGAAATAACATTAATATATCAAATTATTGTACGTGAAACTTACATTAAATAGAACTGTCGAAGTTTTATTATGAGCACTAATATTACAGGGCTGTCTACAGGATTGAGTAATCTGATACATACACATGCATGGATCGCGGAAACAATCTTGTAGGTCCTATGTGCCTCATTTTTATTTATGAATCAGTTTCACTGAACAGCCTAATGACAGAGGTACAGAAGTTAATTACTATGGTTGTGTTTCGGTACCTGGTTTCCCCCAAATGAAACTATTGCTATCAAAGGATTGACTGGAAAACAAATACTACTGTATTAACTTTAAACCAAAAGACGTTTCAATCCATAGAAGTTGCTACTTTCACATGAGCAAATCCAGAACCTGAAGAAATCCTACTACCTTGTGTCCATTTCAAACTCCCAGGCCCCCTATATACACGATAACATAATATCAATCTAGATGTGCATGCAACCCGGACTATACATTGGGAGCTGAGGCAGGAGCAAGACCAAGACGACGGACCGACGATGGCTTACCTTGCAGGTCGGGTGAGGAGACGATGCATGTGGCGAGGACGGCTCAGCAGTCGCTCCGGCTGGCCGGGAATGCAGGAGAGCCGTTGGGCATGGAGTTGCAGCAGTAGCCAATTACGTCCCTCGCCGTCTCCTGCGAATCTCTTGACGGCGATCACGCGGTGTTCTCCGGCAGGAACCCACCCGTGGCCGCGCTCAGGTCCGCCAGCGAGAAGTCTGCGAACGGCGCCACCTCCCCCGCGGCCTGGTGCGAGTTGGCCGAGAAGGACGGGCGGTTGGGCGGCGGTGCTCCCGCGGCTGCCCTCCCCGGCAGCTTCTCCGGGTGGGTCCCGGCCCGCAGCCTATCAAGATTCAAGACGGCTGCGCTCGCCATGTCGGCGCGAGCGCGTCCCCGGAGAATTTATTATTTGCCCCGTTTTACTCTGGTTCTTTACTATCTGCCACACATTAGTTGGTCTTCTCTTATTTGTCATATATTACACTGACTTCTTTCTATTTTGCCCTATTTCTCCTTGTACACATATATCCATTTTTCTTACAGCGAAATACACTGTGAATACGGTACATGTACGGTATCCCCCGGGGCAAACATACATGGCTGAACCGAACCAGCTCTAGGGGATCGCCGTTGCTGCGGCGTTGTCTCCGGCGCCATGGTTGAGCAGAGAGGATTTGTCCAGAAGTACGTGCAGACTGTGGTCTGTACTGATGACAGCTGGAAGATGGTGCACCTTGTGCTAGGTGCGTGGTTGGAGGCTGACGGTTCTGATTCCCTACGCCGACGTATTCGTGCGGGGGTGTCAGTACTGAAGTTCGATGGTTTGTCCGGGATCGTGCTGCTCCGGTTTGATTCTTTCAACGGCAATGGTTCTTATGACAAACTACTTTTGAGTTCTAAAAAGCTGATTATCAGCGATGGAGCCGCGTCGAACTCGGGTGAAGAGGTAATCTATCTCTTTTTCTTTGGCGGCTGCTACGGTGGTGCCGAAGAATAGGGACAGACGTTGGTTTGTCACATAGTTTTATCCTATCTCTCCGTATCTGTAAAATCGTTTATACGTATTTTGTATCTTGTCTTTTATTTATAAATGAAAATCGTATTACCTTGAAAAAAAAAAGCTCTAGGTGATCCATCAGATCAACCAAACACCATGATTCTCTTATGCAGCGGTCAGCGGAGGAGAAACACCGCCGCCGGCAGCGGCCGGACCACGTGAGGAGCGCCGCCGGCGACAGGGGAGATGCAGCCATGATCGACGACCTTGAACTGCAGCGTGGGAGCTCCGCCGACGACAGGGGAGGTGCAGCCATGATATACGACCACGAACTGCAGTGCGGGAGCGCCGCCGGCGGCAGCAGCCGAACCATGGGTCGCGCAGCCGGTCCTGCACATCCTCCTGTGAGCTCTTGAGCAGGGTTAGCAGCAGCGCGGTGCTCTGGTCCAGCCAGAACTGGTTCATGCGATGCGGATTGGTCTCCTAGAGCTGGTTCGGTTCAGTCCTGTACGTTGGCTCCAAGGGTACCGTACATGTACAGTATTCACCATGTATTTCGAAGTACTACCTCCGATCCATATTAATGGGCTCAACTTTATCTAAATACGGATGTATCTAGTTATGTGTTTAGACTAGATGCATCCGTATCTAGACAATGTTGAGACCATTAATATGGATCGGAGGGAGTAAAAGAAATCGATATTATGTGTAAAATGAGAAATAGGGCAAAATAGTAAGAAGTCAGTGTAAAATGTGGCAAATAATATAAGACCAACTAATGTGTGGCATATAGTAAAGAACCAGAGTAAAACAGGGCAAATAATAAATTCTCCCCAAAAGACGAATATGATGCTCTAGATTATGTGAAATGTGCTTTTACAGGGTTGTTCTTGCAACAAAAAACAGGTCACAGTTGCGTCAACTTCCCAGTCGGCACACCACTGTCACCCTCATTTGTCACCTCTGTCACGATTATGACTAGTTTATCTCCTTAGAATATACATTCCATTTTGCAAAGTGCAGCCTGAAACAACATCATGCACTCAAATAGTGTCTACTGATTACCGAGTACTGACTATAACAGTGACCAGCTATCAATGTTTCTAAGCCGACCGAAGCCTCTCGTCATCTTCACAAGATGCGTGATCATAACCATTCCACAGCAAAATTATCTCGATCTGCCTCCCTCTCTCTACGTTAGCACATCCCAGCAGACCGAACCCTGCTACAACGTGTAAACAATATTGTGGCGATGGAACAGGTTCTCGCCGTGCTCCCGGTAATCCTCCAGCGTGAACGTCTGCCTCGCAAACTTGCCTGAGGCCGCGAAGGCGGCAGCGCCGCGCCACGCGTCCAGGACAGGGTCGGCGGCCATCACGAGCTTCAGCGGCGCAAGGTAGGGCCGGAACTGCCGGATCCCCGCCTCCAGCCGAGGGATCATGCCAGGGAACAGCGAGCTGCCTCCCGTGACAAGGATGGACTGGCACAGCCGCTCCTTCACCGACTCGTCCTCCATGAGCCTCCTCAGAGAGATGCTCACCATTTCGTCGATGCCGGCCTGGTCGACCCCGATCATGCCCGGCTGGAACAGCACCTCGGGGCAGCGGAACCGCTCGATCCCGATGGCGATCTTGTAGTCCTCCGCGGTCAGAGGTCGGACCTTGTGAGGGTCTGCAGCTGGTTCGCCTGCTGCTTCATGCTTGTTCACGAATGTCGGGTCCACCTCCTGCACAGCGAAGCGCCATGTGGTTATTTACAATAACGACACAATGGACATCATCATGAATAGGAAAGCTTGAGAGCAGGCAATTGTACCTGGATCTTTGATGCGATTCGAGCAAGCTCTGATTCGTCGTCGTCCCCATCTTCTTCCTCGTTTTCTTTGCTCATCTTATTGTAGACCAACCAATCTTCATCTCTCATTCCAAATGTGTCCTCGCCTTTCCCTCGATCAAATGCAGCAGTAGTGAGCAGCCGCATCCTTTCTTTCTGGGCCGCATTTAGACGCTCACCACGGCCTACAGCACCAGATGAATTGTTGTTGTTGCCGTTGACCTTTTGTCGCTTCCTCTGGTCAACTTTGTCAGAAAGCTCCAAGTATCGGGCTCGAAGCTCGTCAAAGTATAACTCTGGGTTCTCCCTGTATAGTAAAGAGCGGAAACAGATCACCAAAGCAGCATACAACACACTCAGCACAAATCTACAGCAGCTAGAGAGTGCACTATCCATATCAATCTGAGACAGACAGGTTGCAGTGAAATCATACCTACAATTTAGATGAAAAGCTAGGGGGTTTCTTCCCCATTAGTCCCATCTCTTATATGTGGTTACTGGTTTGCTATTATGGTCAATATTATTTTCTTTCTTTAAATTTTGTAACAAATAGTTGGTACTACAAAATGCAGAATGTAAGGTCCTCCTACAGTTTATACTTCGACAAACATAGAACGCCTCGGAAGAGCAAAAAAAAGTCAATTATGGCTTTGAGGCACTGCATCATCAACAAGACACAAACACCAAATAATTTTGTGTAGAGGAATTTGCTATATAATACCTTCATCAACAAGACACAAGATACCACATAATTCATAAAGGGGACATTGCCATATAATACAAGATAAAACTAAGTATGAGAAGCATATGTATGAAAAAATTCAGACTCGGAATGTCGCAACTTACGTCCGCCTCTCTTCTTCTTGCTTCTCCCTCAATGCTGCCTCCTCAGCGCGCCTCTGCTTGGCACGCAGCCGGCCCTCTGTTGTAGTTTTAAGTAGTATCTGTTTCTTCTTTTCCTTTAACTGGTAAAATATGCAAAAGGGGAACACATCAATGGTTAGTGGTTGAAAGTCTCTAACACTGGGAGATTAGGTTTATCCTAAGTTCCTAACAGCACATAGGTGCAATATGATCCCAAAGACACAATAACGGAATCCCTTGGTTGACCACATAATAGCCACAGATGACAGCTTATAGTAACACAAACCTGCTCTGGTGTCAGCATCTCATCAGGGACAGATACAAGTGGGTACTTATCAGCTCCAGAAGCTTCTGCGTTCTCCTCGCTGACGTTGGACTCCCCCTTCGCTTTTCTTAGGGACTGTGTTACTTTCAGAATAGCAGACTTGATTTCCTGCTGGGAAAGATACCCGGTTCTAGACAGAATAAGGGTTTCTTCAATTTCATCAGAGTCATCAATCTGTTCCATTAAATCCTCCAGTTCAGAAAGCTGTTTTTCCAGAACCACTATCTTCTGAGACCTCTTTGCAGCAGCCATGTCTCGCAAGCGTTGACCAGACTTTTCCTTAATAGCTGCTTTTCTTGCAAGTTCTTCCTCAGATGGCGGTTCATCCTTGGGTGGGGGTACCCATGGTAGCTGCCAATACCTGGTCTTCTCTTCAGCTTCTTCCTTGTTGTTCTGCAAACTGAATTGATCAATTCATGGTGTTTCAAGAATGTTCATATAACTGCTATAAATATACTTCTAGAGACAAAAAAATACAAAGATAATAAACTAAGACAAAATGCACAGTCCATTCTATACAAACATAATGGAAACTGAAATCTGATAATTTTGAAAGTTGACAACAGAAAAAACAGATAAAGTTTTCTTACTTTGAATATCTGCAACTCTGACATATAATCATTAGCTATATAACAATGTTCCTTCTTCAGCTCTTCAGCCTTATCCCATGTAATGCTTGCACTATATAAAGGTAAAATTACTACTGTTAGGCATCGAGATGGTAGGGAAAACAAACAATATAAAGTGCTTCAGAATAATTTGCTGATGAGTACGCGTGATAGGGATATTTAAGAGAGAGAAGCTGCCTCAGGAAATCAGTAATATGAGATCCACCAACATTTTTTTTTTTGACGCGCATGACAGTGGGGAAGACCCCCACTGCGTCATTTTCTCATTTACAAAAAAATAAATACAGTCAGAGTCCGAAGTCAGTCCGAGAATAATTACATCATGTCTAACCAATCCTACATACCTTGTTCTAGACTAGGTTTAACTCTATGTCGTATTAGGCCAATTGCCTCCTTAAATAAAGCAAAACAAGCATCTAAACTTCTCTGGTAATTTTCAAAGATAATATTATTCCTGTGAATCCAGAGGCTCCAACATCCAGCAATCAAGGCCACCTTGAAGAATTGATTATTCGATCTGGTATTAGCATCCAAAAGCATATCAATAAACTGCATGTCCACATCCCACGTCTGTCCCAATTTCAACCAGAAATCCTGACTGAAGGAGCATGAGAAGAAGAGATGCAACATACTTTCATTTAACCCTTCGTCACATAGAACACAATCAGATGATTCCACATAAAAATGCTTCCTGGTCATCAGATCCTTTGTGTTTATTCTGTCTTGAATCATCAACCAGGAAAAGAATTTATGTTTTGGCAAGCAAGGTGATTTCCAAATCCATTTGAACGGTTCTGGGGCTGGCTGTGTATGCCTAATGGCATTATAAACCTTTTTTGTAGAATATTTATCACTTCCCCAGGGGAAACTCCAGATGTCTGCATTCGTGGTAACACCAATAACCATGATCATTTCTCTCAATTGATTGCACTGATCATTCGCAATTAAAGAGAGTGGCAAGTGAAAGAGGTCATACATGCCATCCTCTGTCAACTCTGCCACTGCTTTTACTGTGATAGATTTATCTTTTGCAAAGGAGTATAACTCTGGGAACTGGTTCATCAGCACTTCGCCTTGCCATTTATCATGCCAAATAAGAGAACTTTTCCCATTTGCGACTGTACAAGTAGTGAGCTCTTTAAATGTGTCTAAGAAAGACAGACAGTTTCTCCACCAGAAAGAACCTTTAGTACTATTTTTTTCCGGTACAGAATTGCCATAGTAAGCATTCCAAAGAAGATTAACCCAAGGAATATCATGATGGTTATAAAATTTGAACAAATTTTTAATCAAGAGTGCTTTGTTCTGCTCCCTTAGACTCAGAACACCCAAACCACCATCAGATTTTGGTGAACATACCTTTTCCCACTTGACTAGACATTTTCCATGTTTATCAATTTCTTTGCCATGCCATAAGAAAACCCTCATTGATTTTTCTATATGATCAGTGTGTCCGTAGTGTACTTTCAGTGCACACATTATGTAATTGGGCATAGCTGAGATAACAGATCTGATTACCTCAAGTCTGGAGCAATGTGACAGGAGGTTAGCAATTCCAGATACTCTCTTGTCAATTTTAAGTATCACTGGCATAAGATCATCTAGTTTCGGCCTGGTAGTGCCCATAGGCAATCCTAAATAAGTAAATGGCATACTTTCTGTCTTGCATCCAAAAACAGTCGCCAAATGATTGCACCTCTCTTGTGATATGTTGATTGGGACCATAGATGACCAACATTTGTTCGGCAGCATGCCCCCAACACAGGCTGCCCTTTTAAAAACTGAAAAAAAGGTCCAGCAAGGTTTTTAGTACATAGAAGAACAACTTAATTTGAAATGTACAAATATATAAATGCAAATTTCTGGTATTTTTTCTTGAACATGGTCTCCGAAATGGTGAACGAGCAAAACTAAAATATAATATTTTTTCTTACAAACAGAGAAGATGGTGTGCATTTATTTTGTTTCTTAACTATTCCACGGGCCATAGTCAAGGAAAAAACATTATTGCGATTAGTCAAGGTATGGTGTACAACATAGAAAAATGGGTACTGGGATAATATTGTCGCTTTCCACGGTCAACCAATAGATTCAGGCATATTTGTGACTTAAGTAATGGGGATGGGGCAGAAAAGGGACAGCGAGATCAACAAATAATCTACAGGTGGTATGTTCTTTTTTGCATGGTTACTGTTATCCAATTCGAAATTCAGATTCTAAACAGTCAATGGTATTTCCTCCTAAACAGATGAAACTGTACTCATTTTGTGGTATCTGACAAAATGAGCCAAATAGAATCTCAAAACATTTGTATATTGCACAAAATCTGAGAAAAACGTGTCTTCAGGACACAAACTTACTGGAACAACGTGGCATGTTCCAAATTCACAGGAAATAGCCAATCCATCTTCTCCACAGTTTCCAAGCTTCTGGTTGTACTTGTAACTAAATGCATCATCGACACCAAAAGCTGAAATACAGATAGTAAAAGAAAGCATCAGCACCACATATTTACATCACAATCGCTACTAATATACTAGTATACTAACAATGGCACATAAAGATCACAGAAGACATTACCAACGGATGGCACACCATATGTCTCGAAAAGAAGTTCTGACATCCGTGCTCGAGAAAAGGATGGATTGCACTCACACTCTGTCATAAGAATAGGATGGCCCACCTGACGAGCACCACTGTAAGATTCCAATACTATTCAAACAAATAATAGTTTCTATGAAAGGGCATAAGGTTGTGAAGTTCAAAAATTACATGCAGTTACATGTTACCAATGTTTCAAGTCAAGGAAGTGTCAGATTTAAAACTATGCGACTAACTGAACTGATGTGTAGGATTTCATTTTATAATTTCATTGCACAAAAACAGCAAACCACTAACTCAGGGAAATGCCAACTCTTATTGAGTTATTCCTAAGCATACACTGTTAATGAGAAACTCTCATTAATTAAGATATAACCCATGCTCGGCATCTGCCAAAAATGGAGTTGCATCGATTCCACTAGGTAGTTCCCTCTTCCTGTTTGCCATGCCTATGCTCAGTGAGTTTTTTCCTGAAGCCCTAAAGACAATGCTTGACCTACAGTCTCTAGAAGAATACACTGTTTGACTTGAAAATATCGAGAGTAAACTGTATTCTTTAAGCGCTTCGTGTGAGCACGAAATTCAACTAACTGTATAAGAATCTCCGTCTTCTAAAATATATTTCTGGTGAGAATTTCCTAGTCCCTAATCACAATCATTAGTTCACTGCACACACTCCACTGGTAACAAGAATTGTAAGACAACTATGATACGAAAAGGAAATCATTCAAGAGGCAGGTGTTGAACAGACACGTGTTTACCTCTGAAGTGGCACCTAAACGATCAAAACCATAATCGAGAATCTGCAACATTGGAATAATACCAGATCAAAAAGAGGTTAACAAGATACAAAGAATTGTTTGTTACAAAAGTCTTAATTCTCGAAGTTCCTTCATAACTCAGAACTACGAGGGACACACATCGAATTTATACTCAAACATTGAACACGCATCATTCTGGTATTTTACACTCGTATGAGCTCTAACTAATACGATTGATATTAAGCATATAGTGAAGACTTGAGAGTTTCTCATGCCTAAAAAGTGCAAAAATTAATAGATAAAGATTTGACCGCCCAGTTTATCCATTGAAGCCTAAAGAGGCATAATAAACCATTTGCAGATCTCGCAGAAAAGTTAAAAGTAAGGAACATTATGTGATAGGGGCCACGAACATATTCCATATACTCGAACTGATAGACAACATCATCATCAAACGGTGAGCGAATCATTGTCCGTGTGCAGTCGAAGTACTTCATTAGAGCTGGATCAGCGTCTCCGACAACTGTTACAGTTTCACCAGCTGCATCCACAACAAACTGCAGTCAGTGTAATACAAGAATTTTCTACAATCCCCGTACTAGTCTATCAACTCATACGAGCATAAGAGATTCAAATTAACTGATGCCCCTTTTGTATAGTCACTATTCAGATAAACCATGAAACATTGCAGCACACACAGTCATAGATATGTTTCTACAGCCTACAGGCATCTGACATGGCAACGTTTTTGAGAATAATTAACAGTCAGGTAAACCGAAGTAGCATCAAAATCATCTAAAAACATATAAGTGTGCATAACGCTGAAAATTTTAACAATTGTGGTTCATTTTAGTTGCAATCACCAATCAGTTTAAACATGAGAATTTTTTCCAATTCTCCTACTAGCCCATCAACTGACATGAGTATAAAGGTTTCAATAAACAAGTGTCCCTTTTGTATATTCAAACTACCATGAACATTGCACCGCACTCGCACAGTCGCAAGGATATTTCTACAGACATCAGGCTTGAAAACGTTTGCAGATTCACTCACTCTCTCACAGTCAAGTGAACCAAAGTATGACCATATAAGACACTAGGAGTCTACGCCAAGGTACTAAGAAATTCACATCACGCGGCGTATCCGAGGCCGTAGCAAAAACTGAGAGCCTACGAGGCCGGAGAATTTAACCGGTGTGCCTAAATTCGCTGCTGTCACGACACAACCGGCATGCCTCATGGACAACACCCCAATTGCCAACAGGACGCCGCACTATGAAGTTCTGACACCACAAGCGCCAGCAGACCAACGGAGCACAGAGTCGTGAGAAGATTCAGACACGTTCGCACCACCGAACCCACATGGCCGGACGGAGATTCGTAAGCCTGACGAGCGGTACGTACCGGAGCTGCGGTGGCGGGGCCTCTGCACGATGTTCCGGAAGGCGACGCGCGGCTCCGCCTCGCCGGCCCACCTGCAACGGCGCACGCGTTAGGGTTCCTTCCGGGCGGCGGAGATGGGGAGCGTGGATGGGGGCAGTTACCCGATGCGGAAGGTGGAGGCGCCGTTGTCGATGACGATGGGGGTGGAGTCCGGGACGCGCGCGAAGTCGGTCTGCCGCGGCGGGCGGTGGGCCGGCGCCATCTCGCGAGCGGCGGCGGCGGCGGGAGGAGAAGGGAGTCGACGGAGGGTTTGGGGAAACCTCTTCTTCTTCTTCTTCGCGAGCTCGCTCTTCTATGTCTGGGAAGCAGAGAGGCAGAGGGTGGATATTGGCGGAGAACCCCTCAATTCTCCCGTATTTTTGGAATGTTGTAACAGAAACATTGCGGGGGGTTTAATGAAATGGGACACGGTGCCACATGGACATATTCTCTTCTTTTTCATCTTTTTATGAAACAGAGAACACTCACATCCGCTCACCTCTATAATTGTACACACACTTATGAGTACCTTCGACAGACTGAGTTGGTGGATCATGTCTTTAGATTTACGAGGTCACCACAGGTGCCCCGCTATAGACTGGAACGTCGCTTCCCGAATATGTTTCGCCTAAATAAGAAACCCCAAATCAAACTTTGTTGAACTATGATTGACGCGGGGTACAACCGCCCTCCTAACTATCTCATAGGTTGGTTCGATCCCCTCTTCTTTTTCTTATAAAACGTTACAAAAACAATTATTTTGAATTGCAAGCCAGGCAACAAACAGCTCAAAAAGTCACTTTTAATTCGAACGTCTCTTGGCCAAGTCAGCCAAGGATTAATCTCGCATTTATGTTTTCAAAGAGAGGTACTCTTCCCTTTGCCCAGTTGCACACATGAAGTCCCTCTGTAGGTGTCAATATATAAGCTCAGTGATCTACGCCCAAGCTTTGGAGTGTGGAGCCACCGACTTGTCACCAAAAATTTTTCCATGTAAATGTGCACTATGAACCCATATTACCCTAGAGGAAGCCAGCTCACTCCAAATTCTATCAACAAATTTGGTCAAGAAGTATATGTTCTCAGTATGCAGACTTTTAATGCCCAAACCTCCTTGTTCAAAATCTCTACAAACATAGTCCCAGTCTACCAAGGAATCGCTGACATGTGTCTTGCTTTTAACATTCCAAAAGAAGGCCCTGGGGTATGTTCTCAATTTCTTCTATGACTCATCAAGGAAGATGTATGATTAGATATGCATGTAGTATTGTTAGAACAGATTTAGTGAGGGTCAATCTGCCTGAAAAATAATCATGACTGGTTTACCATGTGGACTCTGGATGATCCAACGAATTCTACATGGAAGCCGGACTAGAATGTAAGCTTAAGCGACATCTGGGCTGATGAGAGTTACCAGAAAGCTAGCCTTCCAAAGAAGAGACCTGTGATCGCAGGCGTCCAGCCTGTTGACCCAGCCGTGATTTACTTCTTAAACAAGGGGAGACTCTTCGGAGTCAATCACTACTGGAAAATTAGTTGTCGCCGGGTGGTCAAAATACTCGGCGAAGGGCTAAATCCAACTCGGCGAAGGCTTCACCGAGTGGGGCACTCGGCGAAACGTACTCGGCAAAATTCGCCTCGGCGAAGAATCTTCGCCGAGGGTTTTTTCACGGGAGACTCGGCGAAGAGTTTGCCGAGTGTTTTATTTTCCACTCGGCGAAGTAAAGTGAATAAACGGAAAGACAGTACAAACGGAACTGCCACGTGCATATAATGTTTGCCGAGTGTTTTGTGTGATACCCGGCGAACCGGTTAAATAAAATTAAAAAAAATGGCAGCGGCCGCCGGAGAACGGCGCCGTCCTCGTCGTCCCCCGCCTCCAATGCTCGAGAGAAACTCGACGTCACTGTTAGCGCTGCTTCCACGCCCGCACGCTGCCCCCGTTGCCCCCCAGCATGCACGCCCGTGCTATGGACGCGGCGGCCGGAGTAGGTCGCTGTTCGCGTCACCGCTTCTGCGAGCATGCGGAGTTCGTCGCCGCCGACGCGCTCGCTGTGCCAGGCCTCTCGTTGGGTATGTGCGGAGAGGCGGCGTGCATGGTGACGCCGGCGGGGTGGCCGGGATGGTGGTGCGGTCGTTGGACAGCCGGAAACGGCGCGGCGGGGACGGGCCGCCGTCGTTCGTGGGTCAAAGGCACCGGGACGCGGGGGGGCGTTCGTGGTCAACTGGCTGCTTGTGGTGCGCCGTGCGGCTGCGGCCGTGGCGTCTCCTCCATGGCGGCCGCCGCGTCTCTCCCATGGCGGCTGCCGCTTCTCTCCCATGGCCGTGGCTGCCGCATCTCCCCCATGGCGGCGTCCCTGCCGGGGCCATCTGAAGCAAGCAGGGGCGGTGGTAGGCGCGGCCGTCGGCGGCGAGCTCCTCGACCGGGTGCATCGTCCAGCCGCACGCCGCATCCCCACGGTCGGCGGCGAGCTTCTGTGAGGGAGTGGATCGGGAGGCAGGATGGATGGAGGAGGAAGGAAAAGGACGATGGGTCGTGGGGATCGATTGTGGATAAGGAGAGCAAACGAAAAGAAAAAAAGAAAGGGCCGGTGATCCACGCCGCCGATCCATGGCAGGGACTTTCTGAGACGTTAGATTCTCCTGGATCCAACGGCTCAGAGCCGCGATCCGCGTGAAATTTCTCCTGACCAATCAGCACGCATGGTGACCTTTTTTGCAGTATATGACATTTCAAAAAAGAATTTAAAATTTTAGTTTGGCACCATTGTTTCCCATAACAAGATACACTTATGTGTCGAATATAAACACTTTAAAACAAACTATGACATGGGAATGAGAATAACTTGGTCATTTGAGTTGAAATGTTTATAAACGATAGACCTTTTTGTGAAGGAACTTTTTGAACAATTTCTCAAAACACAAGCTTACTATTTTCCCTAGCAACTAGTACACATAAAAGGACTCCATGCTAAAGGATTTCTTTTTTTAGTATTTTTCCACCTTCTTTGACTTTAAAAAAAAAAGCGAAAATGGCCACCATGGCTATCCATTGAAAATGGTCGCATTTTTCAAAACCATCGATGGTTATGTGATATAATCACTACTTGTGTACCTTAAAATTATTGTTTGAAAAAATTCAGAGCATATTATCACATAGTTGTAGTTCAAATTTAAATTATTTTTGAAAATTTGACATAAAGTAATTTAAATAGGGGAAAATAGGTAGAAAGCGAGATAATTCCTAATATTTTTGGATTATCCATCCTATATGGACTACTTTGTGTGGAAATTGGATGTGTGCCATTTTGCACCATATTTTTTGTACTTGCTTCACAAAAAAAGTCATTTTTGGCACTTAGAAAATGGAAAATGATATTTCTATAAATAATTTGAAAACTCAATTTGGCACCGTTGTTCCCCATAACAAGATACACTTATGTACCAAATATGGTCACTTTATCACAAACTATGCCACGGGAATGGCCATAACTTGGTCATTTGGCTTGAAACTTATACATGTTTATAGATGATAGACCTTTTTGTGAAGATTTTTTTTGAAAACTTTGTCAAAACTCAAGTTTATTATTTTTGCTAGCTAAATGCCCGTGCGTTGCCACGGACCAATATTAAATCAATGAACAATTTTTGATATGTTTATACTCATACTACCAATCAAATTCAAATAGCATGGACAAATTGATTAACCTGTCTTTTGATCCAAGCAATACCAAAAATCACAAAACATCCATTTTGAACGTTTAATGATGAAAATCCCATGGCGATTTAAATTTAGCAGCAGTGTAAATCACATGATATCAATTTAATGATTTCAGAATAAACCATCGACTGTGAGAATAACACATTAAGGCCTATCTGTGATGAATGCATGATAAACCCGACATATAAAGAGCTTGTTCCCAGCATACCTTACCTCTCTAAACTGGTCCACATGAATGACAAGATTGAAATCATATAGGGACTGTGAGATTCCTTGTGTTGTAACTGTCACCACAAGCTCAGACTCCATGAAACTGATTTGTATTTATGTAAATCATATATGGGCATGTTTATGTAAAACCTCCCGTGGGATCTATACAGGGGATACTAACATGCACACTCGGTCTCACATTCATGTTTCTTAGTGGAGATACCTTCAGCAACCATGCTCATGCCGCTTGTCTTGCATGGAGAACTTATGTCAGCGCAGTATCATGTTTCCAACGTATTGGTGGAAAACGGAGAATCAACGCATCTGCAGTACACCCAGGTCCAGCCCCATTGCATTCAATCACGTAACATAGCCCGAAACTGTGTGTTGTTGTGAATCACAAAGCGGGCGTGGCACAAGAACTGAGAAAGCGACAGCTCAATTTGGAAGGCAGTCAGTAGAGTTCGCGGAAGACGGAGACGTGATAAAAAAAGAGCTGAATCCACACACGCTCGCCTGCAGAACAACGTCACTCCGGTCAACCGGTGTGGTGGAAGACAGAGATGGGCGAACACGTCGATCATGAACGGCTCCAGTGCGGTTAGGTTGGACATCGTGCTCGGCGGCCAGAACCAGCCTGTGAGTGCTCGAGATCCAAGCGTATGTCGTGGCGGCGGTCACCAAGCCCATGACCACTCCCGACGCCTCCATACCCTCGACGTCGAAGCGGGCACAAACGGCGACGACGCGCGCCAACCTTGGCCGGCTCCGCTGTGAACCCGTCGTGGAGAAGATCCGGCCATGCCACCCAAAACCGAGCAAAGCAATCTATTCGGTTTTATGAAGACGGTTTCCATGCAAGTACCGCGTACAATGGATGAACGGAGGAATACGTGACACTGGAGTTTTCAGGCGAGGAGGCGGCGTATCCAGCTCTTCCACGCGACCTAGGCAGCCGCCCTTCCGGTCGGGCGCTGCCGCTGCCATGGGCGGCGACGAACGTTAGCGTTGCGTGCAGAGCTGGTACTAATAGCGGTGGCTTTTTTCTGTCTCACTTTTCTGTTCGGATCGTGTCGTCGCTAGTTTCCCGTTCTGATCGAATCCGTTGCGGTGGATTTTTTTTTCTAGTATGTCTCGTGGCTGCTGTGGTACGTGTTCTGATCGAATCCGTTGCAGAGGATTTTTTTTTTCTAGTATGTATCGTGGCTGGTGTG
Organism: Poa pratensis; assembly: GCA_947311845.1. NCBI lineage: Eukaryota > Viridiplantae > Streptophyta > Magnoliopsida > Poales > Poaceae > Poa > Poa pratensis. The sequence goes on along the minus strand of CAMZMU010000058.1, from coordinate 354,683 downwards.
ACCTACCGCCGCCAACCATCACCTTTACTCGTATTATATAGTAGAGATTTTTACTTCTTTGTAGTCCATTATGGCAGTAGTGGGCTATTGCTTTGTTAGCATTTTTTTCACTTATGTAAACATTTACATGTATCATCCTAACTAATATGTTTGATTTGTTTAATATTCACGACCGTAAAGTTAGTTGGCTCATTTCGAAGAAAATTACACGAAAGCTTTGTAAAATTATTATGAAGCTGCGCGATTAGAAATCGGTCTCTTTGATTGAAATTATATACTCTGTAACATAGAACTTCCAAAGTAAAACTAAACTTTTGAATTCGATCTTGTCTAAATCAAATAAAAATATATAAAATAACAAAATCACATTTACCAGCAAGTTAATTGGTGACACAGAGAACGCGTACTTAAATATATTTAGAACGGTTTTACAAGGTAGGACTTTAAGAAATATCTACTAGAGTTTTGGAGATTATATGTAACCAACATGAAATTGTAAACTCTGTGACGTGTATGCAAGTGGTTGTTCTCGAATCACTTCCATTGGGACCAAAATTACTACTCACTCCGTATAAAATATAAGATGTTCTACCTATTTTTGACTCACTGTATCTAGACATGTTTTACTCAATCTTCAACATACATGTAGGACAAAAGTAGGTAGATCATATTATATTTTGATACGGAGGAAGAACAATGCACAATAATAGGCAATAACATCTCCGCGCAACCTATGCATGGACAAATAAAATTCTACTCCCCCTGATCCGGAATGGTTGAACGTGAGAGATGTGAAAAGATTTGTACTAACTTATTTTATTCCCACGACAATCAATCCCAACCGGAGGTAGTATAGCAGATATTGAACTCTGTTAAGTCGATAACACACACACATTCAATGAATCAATAGGCTACACAACCAAAACTATTGGTTCATTCAAGGTTTGATCATTTCGGTTCGGTTCCAAACAATTTCTCGACTGCCAACTATTTGTATCATAGGTTTCAGTCTTTTTAATGGAAAAGAAGCCTCAATCTCCTAGAGAATACTTCGTGCCGGTGAACCGGCCGTCCAGATTGGCTTTCTGGTCGGCGTCCGCCTTCTGCCCTGCCTTGACGGCGGACGCCATGGACGTTCCGGCGCCGAACCGAAGCACACTCTTCGTATTATTTTCCTTCGCCAATGGACCAGTCATCGGCGCCATCGGAGCGGCCTCCACGGGCTTACCGTCCATCCGCACTCCAACGCGGGAGAACCGCCCCTCGCCTTGGCCGGTGACGACCTTGGCCGGCCGCTCCACGGGCTTGCCGTCCATCCGCACCCCGACGACAGAGACGTCACCTTGGCCGATGACGACCTTTACCGGCACCGCCGTTGGCACAGACACACGCGCCGGCTCCACGTAGTCGAGCGGCGGCAGGAAGTCCACCTCGCAGTCGGTCTCGATGGTGGAGACGGCGTCGGCGGGCTTCGCCTCGACGACATCAAGAAGATACCGCCTCTCGCCCTCGACGACGGTGATGGTGTCGCCGACCGTCATGCACGTGTACCTGCCGAAGTTGTACTCGAGCAGCTCCTTGGGGTGCCCGACGCGGAGGAAGTCGGAGGTGTGCGGCTGCAGCCTGACGGAGGTGGCCTTGGGTAGCGACGTGCTGGTGAGCAGCACGAGCTCGTCGCCGCCGTGAGGGTGGGGCGGCGGCAGGAGGCCGAGGCGCGCCATGGTGTGTGTGGGCACGTGGACGAAGCCCTCGTCGGCGACGAACTCCTGCACGCCGACGTGGGAGGTCTGCAGCGTGGCGGCGTTCTGGATCCGGAACACCATCGGGTACTCCACCTCCACGGCGCTGAGCCGCTCCAGCGCCGACTGCGGCATCACGACCCGGTTGCCGTCGTCGTAGCCCGCGGCGGCGGCGAGCAGCGACATGGGGCGGCACCGGTAGTACTGCGCGAATGTGTCGTAGGAGCGCTGCGACCGGAGCTACGCCTCCCAGCTGTCCTCTTCCTCGTGCTCCATGGACCGATCACCATCTTCGTGCTCGTCCTTGTTCGGATCACGCTCCCCGTCCATCATCAAGTGATCCTCCTCCTCCTCCTTGGACCGATCACGCGGCTCGTCCACGCTCATCTGCGACGATCGATCAGCTGCCGCTTCCTCCTCGTCCGTTTGGTTCAGGTGCGCCGACGGTGCTTCTTCCTCCTGCAACCCCAGATTAAGCAACCCGCGTTAGTCCCTGACCCCGGCCTCTTGGATCTGAACTCAGAAGTCAGAACGAACAGATAGATTGATTTGTTCTCATGCAACCGTGGATACACACATACCATCGCGAATTATAACAACCGTAGAGGATCGATCGATCTTCTGAATCTCGACAGAAGTAGAAGTTTAGTCGCACGAGCGCTCTGTTTTATTCACGGACGTTTCGTGGGTGCCACGGTCGGCTGCGAAACGAACCCGGCGCCGACTACTACACGGTCTAGGACGAGCCGGGCCCGCGTGGCGGTGAGACGATACGGAGAGAAGACGAGTGTTCCTATGACGTGCGGGCCCGCCTCGTCAGGCTCGAACCCGACGCTTTTTTTTTTTGAGATTAGCTCGAACCCGACTCTTTTTTTTTTGAGACTAGTAATCTTGCACGTGCATTGCACGTGTAATATTGTGAATTTATTTGTCACCTATTTCCACCTCGTTCTTCCTGAACTTTTGACTCTGGGATCGTGAGCGAGTAAGCAAACATCGTAAAACATGCATCAAAAATAAGAATTTATAAGGTAGACATACAATTTTATCTAAACTGAGCAAGATCATTGAGGTTAACTCCAATAAAAATGACTCTAGTGATTATAATAAGTAATAAAACGACATAAAATTGCAATATATTAATTTAAAAAATTGTCGCACAAAATTAAATGATGTTTGACACGACACACAAAAAGTGTTCTACTAATTTATTTCGGACAACTTAATTTATTATTTATTCTGGACATGTGTTCTAATCAAGTTCATCCATCTTGTTAACTCGCTCTCGCGAGGATGACTCATATATTATCTCTGCTCTAGGGCGTGTACTATGCATCAGATAGTTGAAAACGTGTTTCTGTGATATATCTTGGAAAGAAACTGGGCCATCTGGTCTTGAGTTTTTTGGGTGCAGGTAATTGAACAACGTTGTACTCCTTGTCCGGCTTGTTGAGCACGTCGTCCATATCTGTTCATGTAAAGAGAAAGCCCATTTGATTAATTAGAAAAACACATCTATCGTTTCACTTTAGCTAATACAGTGTGAGTCGCAAATGCGCTATCTTAGGACAGTTAGAGTTACTGCCGCCGTTCCATCTCTTATATGAAATATAGATCTATGCATACAAATCACATGAGAGAAAATTATATAATAAATATATACTATATCGACATAGTAAATCATACTCCTTATATTAATTAGCAAAATGAATGGTTTCCGATCTTATATTAATTCGTAACAAAACCTTACTTGGCAGACATGAGAGTATTATATACGAATTATTAGCAATAACGGAAATTCTTACAAAAAAGTCAATACTCCTATGAAGGCAATCATAATAGGTTGTTTCAGAACAAAGGTAGATGGTCCGGTTTTAACTCCTTAGTTCAGAAAAGGCCTAGCAATGAAACAAACTTTCAGTTTGAACAGAAATTCATTGATAAAGAGAAAATGCCTCAAACCCTCAACTACGTACATGTTAAAATTGACTGAATTAATATTATGTATTGAAGACAATGCTCCTCTTTTGATACATAGAGTGGGATGTCTAGACGTCTAGTTATATTAGCACATACAGATCATTGTTGCCTAAGCATTTCGTACCAAGGTACTCCCTCCGTTTTTTAATATAAGATGTTTTAGGTGATGTACATGTTGTCCAGATACACACTAAAATGAGTGAACATACACACTAAAACATGTTTACATACATTTGTGTATGTATGAATGTGGACAAATGCTAAAACATCTTATATTAAAAAACAGAGTAAGTATATGAAAGCTGGCAGCTGCGCGTTAAGAAAAGGAACAGATGTTCTGAAGAAATATGCAGTTCGGCAAAGGAAAACACCACTAATCGTACTCCTTTCTAATCTCGATCTAATGAACGTTACATGCTGCAAATCCGTACATGAATCATGTGCAAGCAGTTAATTTCTTCTTCTCTAATTCATATGGATATGCTTATTTCGTGTGACACATTTTTCTATGTATAGGTTCTCGTTGCCTATTGGAGATGCACGTCTGCAGAACGCCATCTGTAGCATCGATCGGAAACTTGTTACCAATTGAGTTCTTTTGTTTGCTTACTTATACAAAAAAAATGAAAAAAATATATATGAAAAAATAACCAAAAAATAGTATTGTGTTCTTTTACTTTGCTTTTGATTACTAGTGATTATTTCTCAAATTACTGTTCCCATTTTATAAAAAAGAAAGATAATTTTTTTGGCTTTTTAGCATGTTCCTGCTGTGTTCTCAAGAAAAATATAAAAAATGTTTTATGTGTTTGCCTTGTTTTATTTATTTAAGGGTTCCATATGTTTCAGTTTTTCTATTTTTTTCTTTTGCTTCGGTTGTTGGGTGGACTTTTAGGGGTGTGGGGGTTGGGGGAACTCCGCCTATAATATTAATATTAAGTAGATCCTTAATATTACTGCATAGCCGGTCCCAAGCCCGGATAAAGGAGGAGGGTCCCAACCCGATATGTTTTAATGTTTTTTAACAATGATTAACAACCAACAAAAGCATGATTTTCTTATTACACTTAATTGTCCCCTTTTCTTTTTGTAGTTTTCTTATTTATATCAGAAGTGGCTCTTCCAGGTGATGAGCCACGGTGTGCCTCTGGAGTTGGTGGCGTCCACCATGGAGGCGGAGCAGGCCTTCCACGAGTCCCACAGCGACGGGGGCAGCGGCAAGACGCGACTGTATCCTCGCAAGCCTGCGACGATCGTGAAGTACCACTTTAATTTCGACTTGTACTAGTCACCGGTGGCCAACAAGTGCGACATGCTCTACTTCTACATGGTGCTAGACCCTTCCGATGCCGGTAACCAGCCGCATAGCTTCTGGTGAGCATTCTATACATATCCATCTGCGTAGTTTCTCCTAACCAATGGAATTGCTTAAGAATTCTCCTCCCGGGTGATTAGTAAAATGATTATGAGTAGACACCTCACTTATTGCATATAGTTGTTAATTGTGTGGTGTCGGTTTCACCTGCAATTAATCGTTCCAGTATTTAACTTTGTACGATCCAGACTACTTTTTGTACCAGATCCTTTTTATTTATCACATGCACATCAGAACATCGATAGAAAGATATATAAATTCTGAATTTTGGGCCAGACGCCCTGGATGTGCTGAATCTGTGGCGTGATTTCGTTACTAATTACTAAGTATATGAAAGCTGGCCGATTTTGCGCCTCCGTGCTCGTGCTACTGTTGTGAGCAACAGTAGGTACTGTTCACTGCTACAGTACCTATAGTGAAACGATCCCATCCGTCGCTCGGCGATCGCACGATCCACACAGCACGCCCGTGACAGATTTACACAAAAACCCCTCCCAAAAACAAAAACCTACCCGCAGTCCAGTGAATCGTGAAGCGAAGGATCCAAAAGCAATTGACGTAAAGCTCGAGGACCTTTCCGCAAAATAGCCGGACAATTCCCCTTCCCTCTCCTCTCTCTCGCGCGCGGCGGCGAGACCGTCGCGGCCGCCGACGCGCTCCGCCGCCGGCACGGTCCTCCCCGCACAGATCTGCGGACTCCAGACGCTCCGCCGTCGTCGCCTACGCCTCCTGGCCAAGCTCCGTCTGCCGGTACGCCGCGGCCACGCGGTAATCTCCGCCGACGCGCCCGCTGCCCTCCGCCGCGTTTCGACGACTCCGCCGACGCTACGGCGACCTAAAGGCGGCGGCGCCACCACTCACGTGCTCCCCGCCTCGAGACGCGTCGGACGCGCCCGCTCCCGCATCTCAGCTCGCCGTCACGCGCCTCCGGCGAGCTCGCGGCTGCCGCGGCGCCTCCGGCCACCGGTGACGTCACGGCGACGTTCACGCGGGCCTGGGCTCCAGATGGGCCGCTAATTGGGCCGGCCTGGCTGCTGCGCAGCTGGGTCGGCCCTTTTTTTTCCTTCTGTTTTTTTCTTCTTTCCCCTGTTTTTCTTTATCCAAAAACTTTTGCAACTTTTGAAATATAACTTTCATAATTTTCAGATCTGCACTGCTTTAAAGTGTGGACATTTCAAAATTTGCATTTAAAATGTGAATATTTCAAACAATTTCAGAAAAAAATGTATTTCCCCAAGCCATTACTTCCCTCTAAAATATTCCATTAATTTCTAAGTTTGAAAAAAAATATTTCAAAAATACACACGAATCCAATACTTTAAGTTTACTAATTACAACAATTACACCCATATGAAATGCACAACAAAAAAAAATTCGACAATTCAGAAGTTCCAGCTATTTTCAAAAATTATTTGTAACTTCACAGGTGTGACACATTTGTCGGGTTTTTGAACAATTTTTCAATGTGGACATATGAAAATTTAAATTTTCTACACCGCAGTACTCACAAATATAACAGCAACAAGACATGAACACAACAATGGGAAAAAAAATAATCGTCAACTAATTATGGCATATCGTCGCATATCGAATCTGAAAATTTAAAATTTCCCAAATGCCAACCTATTTTCCTTAAACAATATCCAAAAAAATAATAAATGACCTAAAATCAACACCTTCTGAACTACTAATGGAAAAAAAATGAAAAATTGTTTCAGATTTCTTATAAACAAAAAGTGCAACCCATTTATGGCCAAAAAAAACTAAACATTCCAAAAATACTCAAGATTTGGATAAAATCAGCGTCAACATCCAACGGATTTCTAGATTTCCAAATTAGATAAAATATGCAACCTATTTATGTCATAAAAATAAAATTGAACATTATCAAGATAGTGCAAAATTAGAAAAAATAAACGACAAATTCCAAGAGATTTCTACATTTCCCCATTAGTCCAAACTTAGATAACAAATTTAGTGAAATTTTCGACAAAATAAACGACAAATCCCACCAAATTACAACATTCAAAAATACACCGGGCGTGGCCCAAATTACAACATTCAAAAATGCGCCGGGCGTGGCGTGCGAACAACTTTCAAAATTTGCCAACTTACAAAATTTGAAAAACTTACAAATGTCACTTTCCTTTCAATTTCAATACATCTCAGTTCGAACAACTTTTGAATGTAGGCATCTTCAGATTTCAATTCTTCACACCGCGGTATTTACAAATATGTCAAAAAAAGACAACATGACGGCGGATCCCACTTGGCAATTTTTTTAAAGAAAAAACAAGAAGATGGAAAAATTTCCATAAATAACCACCGGGAAAATCCACGAGCTTTCTTCACATTTCGACAATTTTCAAATCTACACACTTGAAAGACGTGGACATTTTTTCAAATAACAACTCTACTGCCATAACATAGCAAACAAATTTTAATATTCCGAAAATTCATCTAACCGTCAAATTTGAATATTTTGAAAATTCACCATCATTTCAAATCTAACCATTCTACTAACGTGGAAAAAAATTAAAATCAAAAAAATATCAATTCGACAAATTTTCAAAATCTAGATTCAAAATTTCAATTGCCTCACGATTCTAACCATTTTACTAACGTGAAAAAAATAATTCAAGTCTAAAAAACTTTCCAATTCGACAAATTTTCGCAACCTATACAATTTTCAAACACAAATTCTCTTTCCATCCGAATGATTCTCAAATATACGCAATTTTTAAACGTCCACGATTTCAGATTTGAATTTTACCACACGGGTGCGGCAGTGCCGCCACACCAAACCACTTTTGGGCAAATAGATGACATCTAATTTGGAACGGAGGGAGTAGTTCTTTCTGAACTGTGGCAAGCTTTGCTGTACTGAATGCTGATTTCGTGATCCCCCGGTAATTTTTCCTTTGCTCCAACATTGATTTCAGATTGTTGTGTCTTAGCTAACTTACGAGCATCACGAGTGACACTCCATATGAGCTCTTGCAGAACCTGCAAATCGTGCGCCCTGTACTACCTAACTCGACATCCTAACCGACCTAACTCAAAAAGGAGTCTTTCCGTCCATGTTTGGGCTGTACTCGGACTCCAATCTCATATACAAGATCTAAGTCGATCTATACTCTACAGGATCGGTACAGGATGAAGGCACTGGCGCCGCCGAGTGTCCCTGGCCACCGTCCACCATGGCAGGACCTCCCGCCGGAACTCTTCGGCCTCGTGCTCCAGCGCGTGCAGTCTCACTCCAGCCGCGTTCGCCTCCGCGCGGTCTGCCGCTCCTGGCGCGATGGCGCTCACATGCATCTTCCGCTGCCACGGCTTCTCCCTTGGATCCTGCAATGCGACGGCACCTTCCTCAGCGTCGCCGACGGCGAGGTCCACCGCTGTGAGCTCATCCCGGACGCCGTCACATAGGGCGTCTCCACCGGCAGCATGCTCTTCATCGTGCACACCGACCTTGGGTGCTCCCTGATGAACCCTCTCTCCCGGGACCGGGAGACGACGGCCGCTCGGCACTCACGTTATTTCTTTTAAAATTAAAAAATATATGAAAACTCTTCTAACAAATCAGAAATGGGGGAGCAGGTGTCGTGGCCCGTAACCACCTGGGCCATGTCCTCGCTGCTGCTTGCTTCTCCATTCCGCTTTGCGAGGACGCCGAAGAAACTGAAGCTAAGGCAGCGCTTCTGGGTATCAGAATGATAGCTGATATGGGCTACGACAAGATCATCCTCGAGCTTGACTGTTCTGCGGTGGTCTCCGCTTTGTTAGCAACGGCGCCGGATAGATCAAGGTTGTGGGTAACTTATGATGAGACGAAGGAAAGGCTGAAGAGGTTTCCTTCTGTTCAGATACAACACACAAAAAGGGAGAGCAATCAGGTCGCTGATGGACTTGCGAAGGCTGCTTTATCACGGGGCACCTGCATTTGGACTTCATCGACTCCGGACTTCATCAAGCATCTCGTAGCAAATGATACAGCATCGCTTGCATCTACGATGACATAAGTTCTCCTGTAATTCTCAAAAAAAAAAAAACATATACAAGAGTTTCCAAAATCCGTGCAAAATTTCGGAAGGAAATAACTGTCTGTGGTCTGTGTAAGAAAGATAAAATTTGTGCTTTGAAAAATGTGTTTTTAAATCTCATTTTGGGCAAAGATTTTCTCTTTATATTTTGATGATTGATAAGTATAAATCAGTGGATACATGTAAACCATCATATCTGAACGTCATCGACTTCCGTAATGTAAATTCGTGGTCAAATATATATATTCTAGAGTACGTACGAAAAGAATGTAACTTTGTATTTTGATGATTGATATAAATCAGTGGGGAAAGGTACATATTAGAGATCCAAAAATACCTCAACTTTCTGTGAAGTAAGATCAGCATTACTCCGTCAGTAGCTAAAGGTTTCATTTTTGTCGAAGGATTCAAAATCCAAAAAAACCCTAAGCCCAATTCTGGCCCAGCCCATCTGCCCCTCGCTTCCTTTCCTTCTCCAACCCGTCTTCTTCCTCTTCTTCTCCACCAAGAAAGAGGGAAATTCCTCTGCTATCTCGACAGGTTCGTCGCCGCTAATCCCTAGCTCCAACCCCGGCGAGTCTCGCGGAGATGCCTACGGCTTCGTCGGCGTCGGAGTGGCTGCAGGCGGCGGCGCAGGACGCCTCCTCGCTCTCCGGCACCTCCGACCAGGTCCTCGTGTCCCGGGCCGCAGGGTACGTCCGAGTTCCTGCTCCTGCTACGGTTCCGTCGATTCTCTCTGTTTTCGGTCGGTGGATTGCTTCGGTTTGGGCGAATTCGGGGGCTGCTCGATTCAGATCTTCATACCGTACAATGTAGGAGTAGTATATTACGAACACTCTAGTATTCCCTTAAGACACTAGTGCCACATGTTTCTCCAAGTCCAAATGGCCAATCATCGGAGCTGAAGAACTGATAAAACGAGTTGAAAGCGATGCAGTCTGTACTGAAGACTCCAGTGCTTCAGCAAACTGTATATGGTAGCACAACCTAGAAAAAATCTGCTATTTTTATTTTTATGTTGCTTGTCTTAGGGTGTGTACGATGTCTCTGGTTTTGTATGATGTCTTCGGGTGTTCTTCACCGTAAGCAGCCTTGTAGTGGGTTTGGTATGTGCTCTGTAATGTTTTACATGTATGTTTTGTAGCTTCTGAACAACAGATACTATCTCAATTGATTGCCAGTTTACCACCCGAAAAAAAAAAGACCCCCCGTGCCGCTCCCCAGGCGGCACCGGGGGCGCACGCCGCCGCCGCCACTCACACCTCCTCCCCGGCGCTCCCCCTCCGCCGCTGCCGCCGGCCCCTGCGCCGCGGTGGCGGCGGCCCCCCGCGGCCAACAAATGGTTTCGGGGGAGGTTTCTCTTCCTAGCTTGAGGTGGCGCCGGTCCCGTCGGTTTCTGGCTACGGAGCACGGATACGGATACGGGTATCCGTATCAGACGGATACGGATACGGAAATTCAGCATTTTGAAATCGCGCCAATACGAGGATACGGTTTAATATTTTTTGAAATCAGAAAATAAATACATGTAACAGCAGCTTTGAACTACAGAGTAGCAGATTACCTTGTTTCTTAACTTCTGAAGCATCCAAATTCCAATTCACCCTCCATTCCATTCCAAGTAGTAGGCAAGGCATCCAAATTCCACATCCCACATAATTGATTCACCCTTCTTGTATGAATCTGATCTTCTTGAGAGCAATCTCAAATTAGAATGGGTGAAAACCAAGTCTTGTGCACGCTCAGGAGTTAAGTCATTTCTGCTGACACTATGAATGAAGCTATATGTGCTCCAATTTCTCTCACAGCAAGAAGATGAGGCTGGTTGGCTGAGCACGAGGATCAGAGGAAGAAGAGCACGAGGATCAGAGGAGGAAGGAGCTGGTACCTGCTACGGGCTACGGCTGCTGGAGAGGAGGACCCGAGGAGGCAAGGAAGCCAGGAAGGAGACGACGAGCTGCTGGCCTGCTGCTGGCTTCCGCCCGGCTCCGGCTGCCTGCTGGGTCGTCGCCGCCGGCTGGGTCGCCGCCGGCTAGGTCGCCGCCGGCCGCTGGATGTGGATCTACCGGCGCCGCCAAGGAGGGATGAGGTGGCTGTGTTGGGGACTCGGGGGAGGGGGAGTGACGATGGGAGTGGGAGGGCTAGGTCGCCCAGGAGGGATGAGGCCGAGGCGGCTGTGTTGGACACGAATTGGGCTGGGCCGTATCGAATTCGTGTCCAAAACGTATCGGCCCAGGTATCCGAATTAGCCATAATTGTTTTAATTCGTTTAAATTCTGATACGGCCGGAAACCGTATCGATACAGTATCGGAGCAGTATCCGTATCGGATACTGTATCCGACACGGACACGAGCCCTCAGCACCGTATCCGTGCAGCGTAGGTTTCTGGTAGGGAGAAGACGGCGGCTCGCCGGCGCCGGCGACGTTTAGGCCGGGGCGGCGGCCCCGGAGGCGCGGTGGAGTTTGGTGGAGGCGGTTGCTGGCTCCCCGGCGCGGAGGTCGCGCGGTGGCGGCAGATCGTGGCCGCGCCCTGATCTGCTGAATTCAACGGCTTGCTTGGAGGCCATCGCGCGTGGCAGGCAGGCCGGGGCGCGGCGTTGCCGGCCGATGTTTGCAACTCCGCGGCAGAGGTGGCCGCGGAAGAGGAAGGTGGCGCGGCGGCGCCACATCTGCATCTGGTGGGCGCAGGGCGTCGACGGTGCATCCGCGGATGGTGCTCGACGTCGTGTGGTGACGTCCTGCTGCTGCCCGCGGTGGTGGAGCTGGGGGACGTCGGTGTTTGGCTCGCTGCTGGGCATGGGGTGCGGCGTGGTTGGTCAGCTACCCATGGTGGTCAGCTTGGCTAGAAGCGTGGTGACAATGGTGGTTTTGGTTTGCTCCAGGTGAAAGCCTAGCACTGATCTCGGTCAGTGCCGGCGACGCCGGCATCTTTGGATGTCGTTCCCCTCCTTGGAGGCGTCGTCGTGGAGCGCCAACCATGTCTTTGTCACTCCAATTCACCGAGTTTCTCCGGGTGAAAACCTTGCATTTGTCGTTGACAATGCGGGCGACGGCGGCGTTTTCGTCGCTACCTCCTTGGGGGCGTCGTCTTGGAGTCTCGGTACTTCTGCTTGCGGTCGTGTTGCCTTGCTAGCTTGTCTCATCGGCGGGTGCGTGGACCAGTGGATTCAGGTGGTGGTTGGCGGCGGCGAGTTTTCGTCTTCGGCTAGGGGGAGCGCGGCAATCGGACCGGTGTGGATGTCGGAGCGACGGCTCCGGATTTCGTCTTGCGTTGAGATCGTCTCCGCCGTATTGGGTGTCGGCTATGGTCGCTTGGGTGACATGGTCGTCGACTCGTTTGGGGCGCGGCAATCGGTCCGGTGTTGATGTCGGAGCGGCGGCTCCGGATTTCGTCTTGCGTTGAGTTCGTCTCCGCCGTGTTGGGTGTCGGCTATGGTCGCTTGGGTGACATGGTCGTCGACTCGTTTGGGGCGCGGCAATCGGTCCGGTGTGGATGTCGGAGCGGCGGCTCCGGATTTCGTCTTGCGTTGAGTTCGTCTCCGCCGCGTTGGGTGTCGGCTTTGGTTTCGCTAGGGCGATAGAGTCGTCGACTCGTTTTCTGGGGCGTGGCCTTGGGGCCGGTGTGGTGCGTTGTGTTGTACGGTTTTCGGCCGGTTTCCCTCATAAACTGTCCAACTCTTTTCGACTTTATCAATCAAAGGCATTGCCGAGGTTCGAAAAAATTGATTGCCAGTGTACGCTCTTAGATGTGAGACATTACGCGATTCCAGATATCGACGCCAATAACCATGTCTGCTACATGACTTCCTGCAAAAAAAAAAACCCCACTTTTACCATTGTCACCCCCTAAGCCTTACCAAATGAACACCTAGGCTTGTCAGCCACTTCCACCCACCATGCCTCCACCCCTCACCGCCTCATGCTCATCCTCCGGCACCAAAATCTACCTGATGTAGTTGAATTATTTGTTTGGATCCTAATTGGTAGTTTGACCAACTAGTTAGGCTTGTAGTTGATTGGAACTTGGAATTTGCTTGATCTTCCTAGGCTGAAGTTGCACCATACAACACGTGTATCCCTAGTTGAACTTTTGTTCTTTGGATCCTAATTAAAAGTTTGATCGATTCGTTAAGCTTGTAGTTAATCGAAAGTTGCTTGATCTTCCTTGGTTGAAATTGGACCCAAAGAACATAGTCTACCATATCTTCACCATAAGCAGCCCGAGAACAAGAATTGCACTGGGTTGGGTCTGTACTCTGTATTCTTCTACATATATATATTTTTTAGCTTCTGAACAGCAGATATTCGGCATTACGGTTGCCATTATACACCCTTAGCCACGAGTCATTACACGATTGCAGCTGCTGGTATCCACGCAAAATCACAACCCATGTCTGCTACACAATCCAGCAAAGCTTTCCTATCCCAAACGAACCCCTAGTCTTGTCAGCCACTTCCACGCCCACCATGTCTCTACCCCTCACCGCCTCATGACCATCCTCCGGCACCAAAACCTGTGGTACCTGATCTAGTTGAATTTCTTTTGGATCCCAGTTAAAAGTGTGATCGATTCATTAAGCCTGTAGTTGATCGGAAGTTCCTTGATCTCCCTAGGCTGAAGTTTGACCCATACAATACGTGTACATCTACCACATGTTTTTTCACAGCCATAATCAGTATTGAAGGCTTCACAAAATGAGTTATGATGTAATCTGTATTCTGTAATACGAATATAGCAGGGGTAAAGCTCCAGGGCTTCAGTATAATTTCTCTTACTTTTGTTTATTTGTATGAAGAATCTTAAGTATCTGTAGGATCTCTGCCCAATTCATGCTTCCCCTGTCTATTACATGATTTGTACAAATTACCCTATCCCATGTTTGCCATCGTTGTCGCTGACCTCTCATTTGCCCTCCCTAGCAAACCGTACACTAGTTAGCGACACGCACACCGAACGTGCCGCTGCCCTCTACCGCCTCACTCCCATCCCCATGTCCCCTGCCTTGCTGGTACTGTGCATCTTCCGGTGCGCAAGTCCTGCTTCAGTGAGGATGGTGGCACCCTTCACCAGCGACACCCAACTCCCAGGTGAAATTAACCCCAAAATTCGTGAACTAGCGGAACGTTTTTGAATCTTAACAAAAAAATTGATATGCTTGTGGGGCTCCTAGTTGATTGAAAGTTTCTGGATTCCCCTGGGTGAAAGTTTCTGTTTCTGTTGGGTATTTCCGTGCAAATCCGAGGTGAAAGGTTTCCCCTAAAGCTGAAAGTATTGATCTGCACTAGTATGAAGTTTCATCGAAATTTCCTAGTTGAAACTGTGTGAACGTTTCAGTAGAAAGTTTAAACATCCATTTCACATCTTGGTAAGGAGCATAGGCAATGTGGAGGGTGGTCTGCATCTCCTGAGACAGTTGGCTGCAGACGTCTCTCTCTCACACACACACTCCCTCGTGTTAGAATTCTGCTCTGTTTTTCCAACTTTAGCGTCAGCAATTTTAAGTATTGTTTCCGTGTAAACCATAATACCGGAGTTGGATTCTTCTCTTTATGCTCTTTGTAACTGATACACATTTGGTCCTCTGTCCTGCAGTCGGGTTGTGTCTCTGTCGACTTGCACGAAGGTAGGCGCCATCAGCTTCGTGGTGGGTGTTGCGGTGGGGTTCACGCTGAAGAGAAGGCTGCGCCAGTGGGCTGCCAGGCTGCTCAAGAGGATCAAGGACGACAACTAGCTAGCTGTAGTGCGAATGTCTGAAGTTTTGTTCGCAAGTGTATTCTACTTACTCTGTAGCTCCGTGCTGAACCTACCTGATTGCTTGGATTAACTCTGATGGATTATACAAGATAGTCGTTATAATTCTGTATCAGCACTCCCTTTTAGGGGATCTGTACTGGTAGTTGTTGTTATGAGCAGATCCTGCCACGTATATCTTCTCGCTGGTCGTATTCTGTGTTCTCCCTTGGCAGATGTAGTCGTCTTTGCTACTGTTTTCATGGATGGTTTCTGAAAACTGATGAGCTAATGTTTTTTGGGCTTGCAGTTCCAGCCTGTGCTTTTGCATTCTTCTAGGATTTATCATTGACTAAACCCAGTTTTTTTTTTTCAGATTTTTATTTTTTTGTAAATACTGTTTTTTGATTTTTTTTCAAGATAAAGGGTTCACTGGATCTCGGGAGCAAAACGGCTTTTCCGATATATCATCAGGCTTGCCTATTTATTCTTTAACTGCAATAGTGAACACGGCAGTGATGTGTCCAAGTACGGTTTGCTGAGCTCCAGACTCAGCTCCATTTTGAAGCAGCTATATGTGGGAGAAGCTTGAATTACAAAGGGCAAAAGCTCTGCTTTTCTTGCAACGGAGGTATCCAGCAGTAGTATCTTTTTCTTATCTGAACTTAACTAGTGTGTGACATTTGATCAATGCTACTCTGTCTTGATGTCTTATACGCCTCTTAGTTTTGAGAAGCACTGCACACTGGTGTAGGCTGAGTGTCTACTGAGTATTGTTTGTGGCTATTTGCAGGAAAAATAATTCGAAGGCACTTTGTCAGACATATATGTTCTTCTGGAAGGTATTTCTCAAATCATGGCTTGGTCTTTCTTCCCCGCATGCAGTACTCATTTCCCCTTCATTGTAAATGCTTGCGTTACCACCTGCCATGATCTAAGCTTGACAAAGAAATGTTCCAAATAGATCAACCTATGCAAAGTTCATATATCAAGGGACAGCTCATTGATCTCTCACGAAGCAAATCTGTTCAAACAATAATAACCGGAAGCAATGGCGGCTTCTATTAGCTGATAATGGTTTTGTCAGTGACCGATAATGACAAAACACAGTTCATGCATAGCCTAATAAAGAAATAAGTTAAATGCAAGGATGGTCCTAATTGTTTTCTAAAGGGTCACTCGGTCCTAATAAAAAAGTTAGGTGTCACTTACAACTGAATGATAGAAGATTAAGGGAAAGGGGGATGCATTGCAAGATATATGACCAGGCCAGCCCGTCAATGGTGTGCAGCAAAGAAGGCGGCAAAAAGATATACTTGACGAGTTAGCGCAAGTCTCACCTTTCTTGAAAAGAAATATTCCTGAAATAATGTAAAAGGGAGCACACATCCACAACAATGGTTTAATCAACTAGTACAAGATCAGGCTGAGAAACTAGTTTCAGCTTATACATATTCGCTTTAGTAAGCTCCAGCGGTCTACAGATTCGCTTCAGTTTTGAGAATTAGCTCTCGAGATGCCAGAACTGAACGGATTTGATACCTTGTATGCTCGGGATTTGTGACCTGCATCGCATGTGCATATTTATTACTGTAGATAATATTTAGTTGCCAATTTTAAATTCTTATAATATGAAAACAAACAACTAACCTGTTGGACTCACTAATGGAACAAAGAATCCAGAGTTATAAGCCTTAGCAGTCCCCGTTTATCCAGCTCGAGCTGAAAACTATGAAGGACCAGGGGGAGTACGGTCTCCATCATCTCTCCCAGATCAGCTTGGTCATACATTTGCTGCATTGTTATCAGGTCTACTGCATGCTGCAGACAATGGCTGTAGGCGTTTCTCTTAAATCGCAGGACCTCCTTTCCAGCACTGGGGCCTGCTGCTGAGTAATAGGTGCTTCCTCTGTAGAACATATCCAGGTATGGGTTTTGCTGAACAAGTCCTTCCCAGTCTTGAGGGAAGACTAGATTATTCATCACATCTGTGTACGACTTATAGTTCCACTTCTGAAGAATGTTGTCTGAAAAATCATAGATGCGACCAAAAAGCTCTTTTTTGTCAATTGCCCAAGCAAGCGAGCAATGGTGTTGAATAGCGTAGGATGCCGTGTGTCCGTTGGTCTTCATCAGGCCAAGGAGTGCTTGGAAATCAGGCGGCAAGAACGCCACTTGATCTCCACTGAAGATGGTTTCTCTGAATATCTTCTCGACACTTGCGTAGTTCATCTGTGCTAGGTTGTCGTCGTAGTTTTCCGTCCATGATACTGCATGCAGAAATGGTCGTCCGGTCAATAGGTCGACTAAAATGTTGTCAGCCTTCAACTCGAAGAGGCACGTCTTGTTTGTTAGAGGGTCTGGCATAAGTGCCAGCACGCGCCTCATTAGTTGCTGGACCTCTTCAGTCAGGCCTAGGCGCTGGATAGTTGGATATCCTGGCGGTGTAACTGTCCAGGTTGTGGTAAACATCTTGACGTATTCAGACAATGGCACACTCACACTCACTGATTGACGATACATGTTTCCTGAATGGGATATTCAGACAATGAAATCAAAAACCAGAAGAAAAAAGAACGATGGTTCAATCATGAAAAACATACGAACAGAACTGAAATCGTCGAAATGCAAATAAGTAGGTGAGCATAGGGATGTTGCATATGTCATTGAGCAATTAGGCACCACCAATTAAATAATTGCATGAATTTCTGCTAATGATCTAAACCATAACCTGCATCCGTTGCTAATTTGTACATATTGCAAATTTACAGGGATTAATTGAAGCAGAGCCAATCTCTGTCTTTTTGGGTGTGACGGTTGCTGAGCAAGCGTGGAGGAGGTTTCAGGTTAACCTGGTGTGCGTGTAGGTGTTGACTGTGGATAGATTAGCACTACTGAATGATTGATCTTTCAGGCATTTCCTAGACATGTCCACATGACGTCATGGCCACATTAAATAACTAATCTTTCAGGGGTAATTATTGTCTATTGCTATTGCTAGGCTACGGATAGGTTAGCAATGAATATTCCGTTAGTGGAGTCTTCATTTTTTAAACTACGACGGATCTAGAGCTATGCATCAGATCTAGTAGCAGATTTACGGCTAATGATGAAATCCATTGCTAATTTCTCATTGTTACTCAGGATCCACTTACAGCAAGCTACAGACTCAGGTGCTGAAAATACAGAGCGACGAGGATAACTGAAATCAAAACTGGTAACATAAGAGTACTCCAAAAGCAGATCGACTCACCACCAAATCTGCTGGAATAATCCGCCAAAGACATCAGGGAAGACTGCTCGCTGAAGAAACCAGCATAACAGAGTAAAACCACTAGAGGCTTTCTGTCCCCTAAAGAACACAGAGTAAAACAAGAGTAAGTCAGCAAAACAGAGCTCGCAGACAGCCGCTGAAGTGACGTGAGCTTGCCAAAGAAAGCCCTGCCGTTGAAGATCACCAACCCGTGTCCCGAGGTCGCCGGAAAAGGCTGCCACAAAGAGCAAAGATGAAGAAGCTTTGTTGGTATTCTTGGGGCCTCCTGGAAGGTTTGGCTGATCAGGGAGGCAGCTTTGCTAACAGGAATGGCGATCGGTGATCAGTCAGAGGAGGAAGAAGAAGACGACGATGTCAAGCAGGAAAGAAAGACCAAGAAGACATATCTGACATGGAGTGTGGGGGATTTTGGTGGGGTTTTGGAGGAGAGGAAGGGAATGTTCTCGTGTAACAGGACTTCTTCTCCACCCAAATGGACCAGCCCCCGTTGACATCCGTCTAAGTTTCAAGAAAACAAACTACGACATATATCTAATACATGTATCTAACATGTCACGAAAATTCAATAATACCCTTCAAAAAAAAATCAATAATAAATTTGAAACGTAACATGAAGGAAAATAGTTACAATTTCTCTACCGGTAGTGATAATGTACCAAATTCAAAGCCCAGGTTTACAAATTTATCTGCCCGACTTGTCGTACGAATTTGGGTTTCAGATTTGTTAACATTTTCAATACAAGTACCGTCTATGTCGTCATCAAACTTCATCTTACCAGGTGCGTTGGATGTGACCGGGCGTGGTCGGTCCCTTGTGTTTTTTACAGCGAAGATCCGCCGGCAGTAGCCAGCTGTGGCATCTATCCACGTCAGCTTATCCGTATTAAGATTAGCCTACCACTAATCGGCTCGTTTCAGATCTAGCGATAGCCCGCGTGGAAATCTTGCTCTAGGTGGCTACAATATACTACTAGCACAATTCCCAAAAAAAATATACTACTAGCACAATCTTGAAGACTCGGTCCTTGAAAACTTCTCATTTATACAAGTCATCATGAAAAGAGAAAGGTGTTGGAGATGCGGAAGCCAAACGGGGGAATAATTAAACACTAAGTATCTCACGAGAGTATATTCGCAACTTCTCTGGTTGGCGCCCTTTCACGGTTCATGAGAGCCAGGCACTGTTTTCTGAATCTGGCGGTTTGTCTGTACTGCAGTCTCAAAGAACCGTTGTTGCTGAAAATTGTCAACTGTTGTATGAAATCAACATCTTGAGGCTGAAATGACTCTGTGGCGGCTCAAATTTAGGTTTCTGTAGTAGTGACAGTACAAAATGACACATCGTAAACGGGTCAAAATCCTCACTGGAAAAGGAGAAAGCGATGGTGATGTGAATGAGCTCAATAGCAACGGATGTGTTTAACCGTTTCCAGTGAGCCCAGGTCAAAATGGTTTCTTTTAGTCCGTTTCCAAAGTGAGAAGAGCATTGGTAATGGAATTCTTTTAGTCCGTTTCTTTTAGTTCGTATTTTCTGAAATAGATATTTTGTTCACAAATAAATTTTATATTTCTCAACGCATTTCAATATATTCATAGCACAAACATAATCAATATGTGCACAACACCAAATTCATTTGTAGTATAAAAATTGTGACATACACGGTGTTATATGTACACAATTTAATCATGATGTCACTATCCTCCGAGGAGGATGAGATCGGGACAATGGGGGACCTTCGAATGCGCCAGATGTACTCGTGACCGCTGATGAAGGACGAGGCTCGCTAGGGAACTCCGACGGGGCCGCATGAATGCATGAGTGAAGGAGTCCCAACTATTACGGTTCGTGGAGGAGGATGTGATGTCCTCACTACTGCCGGTGACGGAGGGGCTCGGCATTGAAGACCACATGACCAAGTGAAGTGTGTGGAAAACGTGTGGGACTAGGGTTAGAACTTTTGAGACACTACGAGTGTGTGTGAGACGGGAGTGGGGGATCTTGTAGGGGCGCCACCTAGTGGGCTTACTCAGATTTCACCTTGGCAACATACATTCGTCAAGTTCTATTCTCGATAAGCACAATTTCAGCTGCGGAGGTAGTTTCGGGACCGTTGGCACAAATTTTAGGGATGATCAAGTTGTAGATGCTTAGAGCAAGAAGGAAGGAAAAAGGTGGAGCTCCTTGCATGTGCTACCCTGAGTTATCTCAGTTCGTTCAGAGAAGAGTACGTCCTTAATTTTCACTAATTCGGTTACATCATGGCTGACGCCATCCGCATTCCCTTCTCAATTCTCATATCAGGCAATGTCGTTGAGAGTTTCCTGCTGACCTCATTTATGACGTTTGCCACCACACAAAGAGACAAGAAGTAGCGATGATACGCATGGTTCATTAGAGTCAGCACACAGAGTTGTAGATTAATCTGGAATCCTTTGATGCATGCACGACACGGTAATGTGATGGGGTCGGATGGTGAAAGGCGCGAATACAAAATACAAAACCCAAGCTCAGAACGAAATAAAGCATTCCGTTTTCAACGCAGCTGAGCAGCGCTCATCTCTAGAAAACAAAACACCTCGTATGCCGTTGCCGGTGCGGTATCATTTTCTGAATCCTTGGCAACACATAAAGGCCCCAAACGGTCTGAGTGATTACAAGTGTTGAGCTTATAGGTAAAAGAGAGAGCAAGCGAACAAAAAAAAACACACGACAGGACAGCTTGAGAATGCTCCAAGTTCTCCGTAGTAGCAACGCTACCGGAGGTGGAGCGGGTTCAAGAACTGGATGAAGTAGCCGTCGAGCCGCTGGAGAGGGCCTGCCACCTCTACTATACCTCAGGGCAGCCGCCGTCTGGGCTCCACATCCGAAGAGAGCACCTGGACCCTTGAAGAAGTCCGTAAGGTCACGGGTTGCAAAAGCTCACCCTGGAGCACGAATGGAAATGAGACGATAAGGATGTTGATGGAGAGAGAAATAAGCACATACAACCCACGGGAGCCGGGAAAGCATCGAGAAGGGCACCGCCTAAAAAAATGCCAACCCCCAGCTACACCTTGATCATGATCACACTATGGATCCCCAAGCCGGTGCCTTTAAGAAGAGAAGGACGTAAGGTTGTTGTCGTCTGGGTTTTCACCCGAAACACGAGAACATAGTGATCTGAAACCTTGACGACTCCCCAAGAGTGCAAGAGGGAACATGGCGCCCAAAAGCGCCATCGTCGGCACCAGCAATGTCGGGGAAGGATATCACCTGGAAACCATATCCACTATCCGAACAAAGTGTCTTACCAACAATGCGAGGGAGACTGGGGGTAAGCCGACACCTCAATCCGAATGATAGAAGGGGAGCTCGCAAACACGAGTGGCCCACATTGAAGGCTTCACCGCCGTTGCGGTCAAAGAACCACAAGAGACGGGTCCTGCCACGAAGACTCCGTCACGCTGGGCCGGCTCCCCGACATACTGAAATTGGCAAACCTATGTGAAGCCGGCCGACTTTTTTATTTGAACTGTAACTACGGCAGTCTCTTCGAGCGGGCCTGAACTTTTTATACAAGGATGATTACCGCATGGGTAGCGGCAAGAGTATAGGGTACATGAGTAGAAAAATATTACATCAAGGTGGTTTGCTAAGGGGGGTCAAAAGAAATACACCAAATATTAATTAAATGAGCAGTATAGGTGTTGGGGTACCGGTGAGCCCACAGCCGAAGGTCATCCACACATCTCCGGCGGGCGACATCAGGCGGTTCGTCGATGCCGTTGAAGGAAAGAGCATTGCGCCGCTTCCAAATGCACCAAGAAATGGCCGTGCATATTGTGGCTTCAGCTGTAGTCCGACACCGGGTGTCCCATAGCTCCAGGACGGTGGTGACAGGGGCATGATTGGCCGGCGGGAAGAAGGAGTCCCAGACTTCGCGGGCACGAGGGCAGGAGAGCAGCAAGTGATCAACATGTCTTCGTCTTGCAGCCTGGGGAAGCAGCGAGGTGATGTCGGTGGCGGCGTTCATTGGTGGAGAGGCGGCGACGGCGGGTGAGCCAGTTGAAGATTTTGCACTTGAGAGACGCCGAGCTTCTCCAAACCTTTGCAGCAAGTTCATCAACGAGCATGTGCCTGAAAGAGTTAGCATAGAACATACGATTCAAGATAGTTTTCACTGTGTACCGACATAGTCGGGTATCCGGCGCATCAGGGTTCAGAGTAATGGAAGCAAGGTCCGCATCCAGGTTAGCTAGCTCAGTAGCAGCTCGGGAGGGATGACGAGGAACAAGCGAGAGGCCGGACTCCAAAGCAAAGAGGACCTGGGCATGAGGGCGGGTGGTGTGAGAGAAAAGGGCCGGGAATTTTTGGGAGAGAGGGGTAGGGCCTAGCCAACGGTCGAGTGAGAAGGCTGTGGTAGTCCCATTCCCAATCGTAACTGAGGAATGATCATGGAAGGCAGGAAGGCCGACCGAGATGCTCTTCCAAATAGGGGTGACCGCCATGCTTCTTTGGGGAGCAAACCTCATCCCAAGGTACTTTGCAGTGACCGCCTGATTATTTTTCCTCACCCGCCCAAAGGAAAGCACGCCGCCGCTTGTCGATGGCTTCAATAACACCAGCCGACAGGAGACCCGCAACCATGGCGTGAGAAAACTTAGGAGGGGGGACCTGGGACGGTGCCGAGAGGCGGCTAGGAGCAGCGGCACTGGAGAAAAACGTATGGCTAGACTACACATGTTGGATCATCTTCGAGCAGCAACATCACAATACTGCTTCCCTGCCGCTCCTTCTGTGACAGACCAAAGCATCATCCGTCAGGGTATGTGCCCTGTCTCTCTCCGTCAGTTAAGAAGATCCCAGACTGGCTTGATCACCAGATGCACCTGTATGCACGATGATGCAAATATTGTATGGATTTTATCCCATCCATGTAAGCGCCGAGCTGTGACCTGGGTCGTGTATGCATATTTGTCAGAAATTACTCATTTGGCAATGCTAATTCTTATTGAATAGAAAGACAAAACAACTAACCTGTTGGATTGACTAACGAAAGAAAGACTCGAGTTTTCTACCCCATAGCAGTCCTCGTCTACCCAGCGCCACCTGAAAAGTATGGAGGACCAAGGGGAGCACGGCCTCCATCATCTCCACCAGCTGCGCTTCATCGTGCATTTGCTGCAATGTTTTTTTGTCTACTGAATGATCCAAAGGATGGCAATAAGTGTTTCTCATGAATTTGAGGACCTGCTCTCCAGCAAGTGGGCCCCAGCACAACAAGGGCTCATATTTTCCCGCTTTGTAGAAACAAGCCAGGTATGGGCTATATTGAATGAAGATTTGCCAGTCTTCATGGAATTCCAAACTATATAAGACTTCTTCATACAATAGATAATTTTGCAATCGAAGTACTTTATGAAAATAATTATAGAGACGAAGGAAAAGGTGTATTTTGTCGTCGGCCAAAACTAGAGAGCAATGATGCTGAATTGCGTAGGAATGCGTGTGTCCATCTGTTCTCATTAGTTGGAGGAGTCCCTGGAAATCACGTGGCAAGGAGGTCAATAATGCCCCATGGAAAAATGTTTCTCCAAGTATCTCCTCAAACCTTGCATAATTCATCCGTGCTTGATCCTCATCGTAGTCTGTCCAGACTACGTGCAGATTAGGTAGTCCGGTCTCTAAGTCCACCATAATATTCCCAGCATTCAACTCCGAGAAGCACCTGAAATTAGTACTTGGGTCCGGCATAAGCACCAACAGACGCCTCATTAGCTGCTGGGCTTGTCGAGTCAGGCCAATGCTCCAATGATTTGGATACCCTGGAGGTGCTATTATGGGAATCCGCCTGACATATTCAGACAGTGGCACATACATACTCCCTTACTGACAATTGACGGATTCCTGAGCAAATGAGAAACTCAAAAACCAACAAAAACATTCAAACATAACTGAAAGTCATCAAAATGCAAATAAGCTGGTGATCATAGTGGTGTGCAATGTCGTTGAGCGGCAGGCATATCCAATAAACTAACGGCCTAATTTGCTAGCTGCTAGTAATTGAAAAGCATAGCATACGTCCGTACCTAATTTCTACATATATATTTGCAGATTTACGAAGACTGAAGTAGAACCAATCTGCAAAGCAGTCGTGGAGGGGGTTTCAGGTTAAACCTCCAGGTGTGCTGTTGTACTAGTGTGGTCTTCATTTAGTCATTGGTGGCAGAATCGTGACATAGGTCGCTAATTTCTCTCGTTATTAAGGATCCACTCAACAACAAGCTATAGGTTCAGTGCGCTGGAAATCCAGAACGACTAGAATGGTAGTTTCAAAAGAAAACTTTGATGGACTTACCAGTTACCACTAATACCGCGAGAAATTCGGCAAGAGCTCGCTGGGAAGAGTGCTTGCTGAAGAAAGAAGCAGAACAGAGATCAGCAGCTTCATTCTTTTCCTTCAAAAAAAATACAGAGTTAGATATCTTCTGGAAGTAGACAGCAGAGACGGGCCCAGCAGCGAAAGATAATGAAAAACTGCAGTTAGCACAGAAAGGTTCACCTTTGAGCTTAATAGTCATAGTCAAATATACGTATGAAAAGTCGCCCTAAGCTTAGTCAATGTACAAGGGGGTCCTGGTCAATGTACGAGCTGTCGCAGCGGGGATCTGTCGTGGCACCAATAAACTAAACTGACTGCATACTTTGCTACTAATAATATATATGTAAGCCATAGCATGCACCCGTTTCTTATTCCTGCAAGTTACAGATTTATAGAGATCATAGCAGAACCGATGTTCTCTGAAATTGCAGAGCAAGTGTGTCTCTTGTGCTAGAGTAGTCTTTATTTACAAACTGGCGGCAGATCTACACCTAATAAACTGATCTAACATCCATTTGCTTATTTAATTTTCACACGGCTAATAAACTCATCTAACATCCATCTGCTAATTTCATTTTTATACTGGTGTCAGATCTACAACTAATAAACTGATCTAACATCCATTGCTAATTTCAAGGAGTACTAAGAAAGGTGCTAACGGCAGTGGGACTCCCGCAGGTAATAAGAAGCTCAAAAAATGAAGCCTATGTCTTTGAAATCCAAATCGTAATGGGAGCTGGGAGACCCAACCCAATAGCTAACTTAGTACTTGCAATCTCGCTATTATCGTAGGGGAGCTGTTCTCTTTTTTGGTAAGAGAATGATCATTTTCACTTTGATATATGGTGGTTAAGAAAGAGATGCCCTGTCTAGCTTCAAGTCAAGTAACCAATGGGTACCCTAGAAGAAGAGATCCGCTTGGTGCGAGAACAAGCTGGTGGCAGATCTATGACTAATAAGCTAATCTAACATCCATTGCTAATTTCATTTAAAAACTGGTGGCAGATCTACGGCTAACAAACTGATCTAACATCCCTTGCTAATCTCATTTTAAAACTGGCGGCAGATCTACAACGATATAAACAAACAATGATCGACTCACCACTAAAGAGGAGAGTTGCTTGCCGACGAACTACGCTCATCGGAGGCATCTTTTTTCCCTCGCAAAAATAAAACGAAAAGCAGAGTAAAACAAAGTTCTCATATTATTTCTATTGGTGCATGGATTGTTCTCCGAACGATTCTGCCAAAGTGCGCTCACCGCGGATAGTCGCTGAATATCTCGTGCCGGCGAAGCCGGGCTTGACGCGGGCTCGCCTGTGGCTGCCGGAAAAGGCTGCCGAAGAGCGAGATGCTTGATTACCGGAATGGACTCACCGAAGAGTTCCCGACTTGCTGGACTAGCAATTTAGTGGAACATAGATTTCGATCGTCTCGGAAGCTGACTTGGAGCGTCTGGTTTAGCTAGGAGACAACTTTGCTAATAGGAGAGGAATGGAGATCATGCTGAGGAGTGAGTACACAACAGCGGCCGCGGCAACCTATAAATAGGCCGACGTTATTTTATTTATTCAAACCAAAATCCTGTCGCTGTCTATAACCCATGACGCAGACGGTGGCGTAGCTCGTGAGGCTGCGGAATAGAGTCATTCGGTTCAGCCCATGACGCAAGGCGTGACACAAATTTAACACTGATTTTACTAGATTTATTGGGTTCATGTGAACCCAACGCTTGTGTGCCTTCTCCGCCACACGGAAAGACATCCCTTGGTACATGAACCTATCTCGGTCTTTTTTTGGGAAACTGGTGTCAAATTTGAAGCATAACATCCATTGCTCATTTCTCATTGCACTAGGCCGGCAAGCAGACAGCTCCGGCACCTGATTCAGAGCTCCCGCAATGACGACAATGGCGGCCAACCTCTTCGCGGGCGCGGGGGTGACAATCCAGCTATTGCAGGTGCACTGAAAGCAAGAGGTATTTTATCCTGCTCCCGTCCAAGTGTCACAAATACACATTATTTACACTATAATATTGTCAGATGGCCATACAGCATCTAGACTAGTATCTCTTTCGAATTCATATTCAAGTTTTAGTCCACAAAATAGGATCCATTGCATCATAATAGAGAATTACCCGGTATAAGCATTGTTAAAAACATGGTTTACAAACAAAGACTAGTAGGTCTGCTATGGAGTCTGTACCGAGTCCACCTTGGAGACTACATTTTTGCAGGAGACAGTACCTATCCGCACAAGATACATCATTGATTCCTGGCCTAAAATAATTCGTGCGTCGGATTAAACACCTATACATGTTTCATGATTCATACATCTTTCATCTGGGGCACGAATTAATGGTGAATCTTGTTCCGGTAGATACCGGCTCTGATAAATTTTCCACGTTGGTCCACCTTGCACTCAAGTTATGAATGTGATATCTACTACTTTGTGTTCCTTTTTCTCTAAACCATACAAAGCTTCAAAAATGCTGGACAAGAACTTTGAAGATGCTGAAGAACCACTCAGAATATGCTTGTGTTCCCAAAAGGATACAATCGACTCCAGTACTAATCATAAAATGCAGCACTGAACACAACTTCACCGTAGAAGTACACGACTTGTCAATAAAAACAACTCCCCAGACCTATATATAGCTGCTGCTCTTAGTTTTTCTAGAATGATTCTGCAACACCAAGAAGAGGCCAGCCTAAGACATAACCTCCGCAAGCGAGCTGTTTAATTCACATCACCTTGGTCTCGATCGCAATCACATATCTCTGAATCTCAAATTCCTTTCCTTGTTTTGTTTCAGAGCTTGAACTTCTTGGAGAGGAATGGTTGCTTGACCGTTTTAATCGATCCCTCCCTGCTGCTCTTAATCGCGGCTCAGAGTCGTAAGCAATGAGCTAAGCTCGCTTGGCCGCTGCCTTGGAGCCCTCCATGGACCTAGCTCACGGTACGCCAAGAAACGGGTATATAAGCCACACCCCCGAACCCCTATTTTCAGCCCCATTCCATTCTCCCTCCCGTAGCAGGAAAATCCCCACCAGCGACCGCGATGAGCTTCTCATGCCAACCCCGTGCTATTCCTCACACCAGATCCTCCCCAGCCGATTCAGACCGTTCAAGGCCGTACTCGGACGAAGCTCGGAGCGCCGCCTTCCAAAGCTCTTTGGTGCCGTGCCTGCTTACCCTGAGAGCCTTATGGGACAGAAAATTCGCGCCGGACGTCGGCGAGCATGGCCACGATTGCGGAACACGGCGACGGTCGCGACTCCGGAGGTGAGAGTGAAGAGACTGAAAAAAGGATTGGGTGAATGATTAAATTTCTGGCCTATGGCTCTGGCTCACCAGGCGTCAGATATTTTATCCTGCTAACTGTTGTGCCGTGCGGCGTAGAGGTAGAGATATTCTTCTCCACGCAAAATCCGTTTAACTGTTGTTCTTATCGAGGTAAAACTGATTTATCAATACTAGTTTCCCAAAGTTATCTATTGATACTAGTTTCCGAATTTTCTAAATTATTGAGAATTACTGCATTTTTATATAGAGGTAATTATACAAATCATCAACTTTAGGTGCACTTATTCCACAAAGCCACAACAATTGAATTTATTTTCATGAAACCACAACGTTAGAGCTAACTTCCAACGGAGAACTCAAATACTTGTTTCTATCCTTTTTAACACTGAAAGTGAGGATGTTGGGAGTCATATGTCTGAAGACATTTCGTTGAAGCCTTCGCCAAACATGTTCGTCATCGCTGTTCATTAATTGTGGTGCGAATGACTTTTGGCCACCTTAGTTGTTATTGTGCAGACCAACGGGTGACCGTGTAGGAGCGGGAGCTCCGGTGGTAGGCACGGATGCTCTGTGATGAACCTGCTGTCACAAGGATTTGTTCTTGTTGTATCTCTTTCTGAAGTTTTGGCCGGAGGACAAGACGCTGATCCGGTTATACACAGTCTACAGGTTTTCTGTTCCAATGTAAACCTGCGTTCCAGCTGCAAGTCTGTAACAGCAGTACTGATGATTGGTTATGATGTTACCTGTGACACACATTTTCTCTATAACCAGTACACTGTAGTCAGGGATGTTATCTATCAACTTCACTCTGCAAAGAAGGCTGAGGCGGTGTCCAGGGTTTGGCCATATGTGACTAGATCGTCGCAGTAGCAACACTGTACTTTAGTCCAAGGGAGAGAATCGATCCATGCAGTTTTATCGTCAGCTCCAAACGCTGTATAAACAAATTGAAGTCTTTTAGTTTTAGCTGGAACTACTCTCATAATTCCTACAGACATGTTCACCGACAGAAAATATTGTCGCACGCACAGAGCATGTAATGTAGCAATGTAGCATGCTCAGAGCTAGAACATGTCACTGAACTTCTTGGTATCATCTACACAAATCAACTTCTTCGTCTCCATTATCCATCATCATCGAGAAAAAGCTCAGGCGTTGAGTAACCCAGTTGCTCTGTAAATAGGTTCTGGTAAGCTAGTATTAGTTCTTCAGTTAGCTGCTGTCATCTGCTGTGTTCTTCAGTTTCATCAGAGTCATAGACCGCACGTTTCCGTTCTGTGGAAATTCCATAGGGACCAACTTACACTCAGCTGCTTCAAAGCGCAGCCGAGTTTGGAGGTCAGCAACCGCACTTGCACACATCACTGCCGTGTTATGTCTGCTGCTCTGTCAATGTGGCACAAACAAAAGCTTAAGTATATTCTGCTTGTGCTGTTGTGCAATATTCCAAAAGGAGCTAATTCTTAGAATTCCATGGCAGCAGACTGCAAACCCCTAAACCAAATTCGATGCTTAATTGCGATTCTCCTTTTAAAATATATCCTTTAATAAGTATTGCAGCCACGGTTAGCCTCCCTCTGATCGAAGAGAAGTTTCTACCCATGGCCTGCAGCCTGCTACGCTTCGCACGAGTAAATGGCACTGGCGGTCACACAACTCGTCCGCTATGTGCCTTAAGTCACACAACTAGAACGTGATTTTTTGGTCACACAACTGGACTTTTGGTGCACGCAGGTCACAAACCCCACATGTCAGACCGTTTTCAGTTGCAGGAGTGCTGACGTGGACACGTAATTTTGCAGAAAATCCCCTGTATTTTTGGACATTTCGCAAAAACCCCCTGTATTCGGGTCCAAATTTGGATTTTCTGCAATACGAATCAAACGGTACCATATATACATTCCCATTCAATATATTATGTTATATATTGGTGGTCAAAGTTGAGCGTCAAAGGCCACCTTAAAAATAGGGCGCCTTGTATTTTGACACGGAGGGAGTAGTGAACAACAACAACGCCACCGTACATTTATTGTACGTACAAATGGTTCGTCAGAAAAAAGACCGCTCGTATGTCGTGCATGGCTCAATGGAGCCTTGCCAAGCCCGCAGCAACATCCGAAAACTACTCCCCGTTTTCAGATTGTGGGAGCTCCTCCCCGCCTACGCGTCGTTCCCGCATGGAACACTCGTGCCCGAATAATGATAAGGAGGAGGTGAATTTGGAGAGGGACAAGCACGTGGCCACAACAACGCCCGGAGAATTCCTCGATGCGTCTCGAACTGAGAGAGTTGGCTGAGCGAGAGTCTCGAGTCGTGGGAGTTGGCTCACCGCGAGACCGATGAGGCCGAGTTGGAGGCCGAGGAGGCCATAACTGCTGCGCACGAGGCCGATGAGGACATACTACAAGAGCATTGCATGGTGGAAGAGTCACTCCCAAGGACCTGGAAGAAGACAGAGCTGTAGGCGACGAAGCGCAGCGCCGCATCCAATGATGCCGATGCCTCAGGCTTTGACATGAAGAATGTGGAGATAGTCTACATCTCTGATTCCGACGAAGAGTAGTATAGGATAATTTTAGAAGTTATAGTGGTCAGTTTTATTCATATATGTGTACACTAGAAAAAACATTTGCTGTTGGCACGATTAATTTCCATGTAGAAGGCCCTTTTCGTAGCTAATATAAAGGGCTTATTGCCAAGACAATAGTTTCGTGGCAGAAAGGATTTGGCAAATTTATTAACCACGGTTCCGGAACATCGTGGTAGATGGTCTGGTCATTAACCACAAACAACTAGAGACTGTAATGACGTTAACTACTTACATCATCATGTTATTGGTTGTGGTTACTGAAACGGAACCGATGAAATGGCAGTTATGAAGATAAAATAGGTCGGCGCATCATGGGTAACATACCCTTTTTTTTTTTTTTGAGAAGCTGATAATCCCCAAGAGCAAGGAATCACTGTAGCACAATTCGATAAGTATTGAGTGTCGAACCCACGAGGAGCTGAAGGTAAACTATCTATTCTCTAAAGCCCTATAACCCTCTTATACGGCCTTTTTTGCAAAGCAATAAATAAGAAAAGAACTAACTAATGTAAGCAAGTGATGAGGAAAGTGTTTATCAAGTAACAAGTTTCTCAAGCAAGTTTCAGGCACAAGTTTCTTAGAGCAAGTTTCTCTCAGCAGTTTTCTCAAAGTAGCAAGTTTCTCAAAGTAGCAAGTATCAAATATCTCAAGCAGCAAATATCTCAAGGGAGCAAATGTTCTAATAATTGTTATTTCATTCGTGTGGTTGTCACAATTAGTGAAGCACAAATTTCAGTCTTATTAGTTGTTTCTTTTAGGTGGGAGCCATAAATAGGTGTAGTCAAGTAAATGAGCAATAACACAACTCTTATGATGGATCTCGTGGCCAAGTAAATGAACAACACAAGAATTATTAAGACATAATTGTCCCACCATAGACTTAAGTTTTAGGGTCCCCCATACATATCCCCCATAAAGTAACTTCAAGTCTCAGACACCGGTTTCTCTCTACTCCGACATGTCCTACTCAATCCATTACGCTACGGTGATCACCTTACATGCATTCCCCAATATATGTGTGCACTCATATATTGTACATAAAGACAATCATAAAAGATAACAACACTTGTATGCAACCAATCAACGAACTATTTCACAATTGCCATGAACAAATCACTTCTCAAACACAGATGGGGAGACACAATAGATCAAGGGAATAGTATATTGCACCACACAACATGTTTGCCAAGAGTTTACAGTGGGAGATGGAGATGATCTTGCTGTAGATGTCGATGATGAACACGCCGGAGGGGGGTGGAGCCCTCCGGAGGTGATTCCGGTGGCGTTTCCCCCCTCCGATCTTCTCCGGCGGCAGCCTTCTGTCTTCTGTTTCGTGGTTTTGTGTTTCTCCGCCGCCTCCTCGCGAAACTCCTCGGGGGACTATTTTTATAGGCGTTTTTAGGTCAAGACTATGTCGGTGGAGCAAAGATCGACGGCAACGGAGCCACGAGGCCCGAACGGGTGGGTCCCACGCGGCCCAACTTCCTGGCTACGTGGGCCATGCTCGTTCGGCCCTCGGGCCTCCGATCGCTCGCTTCCTTTTTCCGTAGGTCTTCTCCCTTCCAAATATTGACGCCCGTAAATTTCCAGGATTTTTCGTTGACGTTTGGGTCCCTGAAACATTAAAATAAGAAAACGGGGTTTTCTGGCTGTGCAGGGTTAATTCCATAAAAATAGGAAATAAATGAATATATCCAAATATCATTATAAAACATTGATATAACCCTTATATGATGCAAATATGATTGGAATATAAGTAATTAAAGTGCAAAGTTCATGTATGCATTTTACATGCATCAGAAGCATCATGGGTAACATACCTGTCCTTTCAAGGTTAACACGGCGGCACATTAGAATTAGCAGGCCGACCCATCAGGGGTAACAGGTCGGACCATTAGGACTAGGAGCCCGGCCCATTAGAATTACCAGGCCATCTCATTTAGAATTAGCAGGCCGACCAATTTGAATTAGCGGACCAACCATTAGGATTAGTAGGCCAGCCCATTTAGAATTAGCAGGCAAATCCATTCAAAATTAGAAGAACGACTCATTTAGGATTAGCAGGCCGGCCCATAAACATTAGCAGTGCGGCCCATTTAGGATTAGCATGCCGGCCCATTTGGCCTATCTATGAAACACATTAGGCGGCCCACTAATTATCCAATTGTACTGGTGGCCCAGGAACGTCTGGTGGGAATGACTAAATTAATTTTGGAAAGCCTAATTAATTAATGGTGTCGCTTATCAACCGAACTAAAATTACATTTTCTATCCAATTATGCTATTATTCAATCACCTAACACATGCTTGATACCATTGAAATATGATATTTTAGTATGATAATGTGTTGATTAAACATGTTCTTGGTCAAAGATCCATCTTCAGAGTGGCGTGCTGCACTTTTCAAAGATCCTGAGTGGAAACGGACACACAGCTGAAAAGAAAGCCACGATACGTGAGGACGGAAGCTTCCTTTACCACATCGATTGACCTCGGTGGCTTCCTTTTCGGGGAAGAAAAGATTGGGGAACGAAGGGAGCAGAATCGGGATCGGATAAGTTTACAGAGTAGACCCCACATCCATCAGACACGCGTCGAGAGGATGAGCCGGAGGACGCAATCCCCGGCTGAATAGTAGCGTGTCCTGGCATGTAAGAGTGCCTCACATGGCAGGACGATTTTTCTATGTTTATCGAAGAGTTAAACGCCTGTGCAGTCCACCAAGTTGCAACGTTGGAGCGGATTGGTCCCCAACTGGGAGAATGCAAACTATCGGTCCCTAAGTTGCGGCGATGGAGCGGATTGGTCCGACCGTCACGGCCGCCGTCAAATTGCTGACGTGGCAGTCTGATCTTTTGCAAAACACACCCTATACTTTTTCTTATTCGGATTAATTCGTCCCTTCAGTTGAAATTCTGGACGGACAATTTATCAAACATGTTGCGTGCATTCGAACCTCCTCCTCCCCTCTGCCCATCCAGAGCTCACTGCCTGGGAGGACGGCGCCGGAGCGGAGGAGCACGTCGCGGTAGGTGCGGCGTGCGAGAACGGCGGCGCTCTGACGCGAGCTCGTGTTGCGGCGGCCGAGGCGCGGGACGTGGTGCGGCGTACGAGGCGCGGGACGTGGTGCGAGGCCGGCGAGCGCGGCCGGAAAGCGAGCAGGCACTGCCGGCGAACGCGCCGAGCAGGCGTTCGAGCACGCCGACGCAACGGCGGCCGAGGCACAGGACGGTACGCGGCCGGCGAGCGCGGCGCGCGGCGTGCGGGCCCGACGGCGCCCGGCCGCGAGCACGGCATCGTCCTAGGCCACGAGCAGCAGTCGGCACGAACCCGCCAGGCCGCGGCCGAGGCCACGAGCAGCAGTCGTGCCGAGGCCGTGACGTCCATGTCCTCGTGCCGCGCCGGGTCGTCGTCTTGCCGCTGTGCTCCGTGCGGTGGTGCTGGCTTCGGGCATGGCCGCATGGCCGCGGCTCGCCGGGGTCGACGGAATCTGTCGCGGCATGTAGTTGGAAAGTGGCGGGGGCGCGGTGCAGCAGCTTCTGCTCGACGTCGTGCTTGCAAATTGCAATGCGCCTGCGTGCGTATGTACAGGCAAGCGGCCGCGCGGCACACATGCACGGAGGACCCCTTAGGGCAAGGTAGGGCAGCCGCCCTACCTTGATTTTTGGCAAAAAATCGACTATATATAGGCATTTCCCTGATATATATGACATTTACTGTATTTTCGGAAGTTCTTTTGAAAAGATAAAGGAAAGAACGTAACT
Organism: Poa pratensis; assembly: GCA_947311845.1. Classification (NCBI taxonomy): domain Eukaryota; kingdom Viridiplantae; phylum Streptophyta; class Magnoliopsida; order Poales; family Poaceae; genus Poa; species Poa pratensis. The sequence goes on along the minus strand of CAMZMU010000058.1, from coordinate 320,515 downwards.
AGGGCCGGCCAGGACTGCCTTAGCCACTAACTGGGCCTTGCCACTGGGCCGCGCTGGCCAGCGAACGCATCTTCCACTCGAGCGAGCAGCCTCCTACCTCGCTCTGTTCGACCGTGCGTGCTGCTCGCCCCTCCTCTGCTCTGTTCGACCGTTCCGTGCGACCAAGTGCGGCCGCCGCCACCGGCCTCCTCGGCTCCTCCCTCCTCTTCTCCCCCTGCTCGTCTCCTCCCTCCGATTCTCCCCCTGCGCCTGCCTACCCAGCTTGCCGGAAATCCCTTTCCCTTTCCCGTTTCCCGGCCGACAAGCAGGGCAAGCTAGGGTTTCCCCTTTTCCGGCCAGCGGCTGGCCGGCTACCTCGGCGGCGATTTGGAGGCAAGTTCTTGGATATGGACATGAAGGGCAAGAGACATGCTGCTTCAAAGGGGGAGGTATATTTTTAGATTCGTTATTATGATCTACCGAAAATCTGAAATAGGCAAACTACTCACGTTTTGTACTGCTTTTAATTTCAGATTTGAAGAGATTTTTTGTGCCAATTGCTAGTGGCAGTGGCTCTAAACCAGTCAGGTGTTAGGCTTGTAAGAGGAATTGTGAAGGACGTACAGCCTGACAAATTAATCCTGAACAATGGAGAGGAGTTTCCTTATGGTTTGTTGGTATGGTCTACTAGAGTTGGTGCTTCATCATTCGTTGAAAGCACAAGCAAGGTAGTTCTCCCAGCTTTGGCTCAGGTAATTTGAGAGCATTTTGTCAAGCTTATATCTTAAACCATTGAGGCATATGCATTGTTTCCTGAAGTGCGATAGAACTAGGTGGAATAGAAACATAAAACTATCTCTTTGCAGTGCAATTAGCCAATCGCTCTGCTTCAAATTTTAATTTAAATATTTTGTTCTTAGCATTGTACCAAATTTTGATAGTGGTTCTATTTTGATTTAAATATGTTGTTGTTACCATTGTAGCACTGTACCAAATGATTATAGTTAATATAATATGAAATATTGATGCGTGTAGACAATTTTAGTTTTCTTGCACCATTTTTTCTTTCCTTTAGAGTTCGCCCGACCTCATTTTTTTTCCGTCCTCCGCCACTGTGCACGGCATGCTAGCGAGCAGCACATGGAGAGGAACGTGGTGCTGCCTCTGGAGGTTCGCCTCCTGCTGCTGCTTCACGACGCGGCCACGGCCGCCACGATAGACATTGCGCCGGGCCCTGACGTTGGGGGTTCCGATGACCTGAGAAATCACTAAGAATCGGGGGTTTTCCGCGAAAAAATAGGTGCCACGTCAGCAATTTGACGGCGGCCGTGACGGTCGGACCAATCCGCTCCATCGCCGCAACTTAGGGACCGATAGTTTGCATTCTCCCAGTTGGGGACCAATCCGCTCCAACGTTGCAACTTGGTGGACTGCACAGGCGTTTAACTCTTTATCGAAATATGTTTAAATTTTTGTAACATTTCGGGTTTGTCTGGATTTTCTGCGTACATGTCTGCCTGCACGTGTCCATGGGCACATTGTGAATCAGTTTGCCCATCTAGTTGGATACGCTCTAAATCTGGTTTAGAAATTTCCAATCATGTAAGTATTGCTCCAGCTGCCATTTTTGGCTTTTCTTGCTACGTGCAACCAGGAGGACAACCGGGTCCCAACAGTAAGGCACGTGCAATCTTATTAGTCAGGAAAACACAGCCACATGCGCCCATCACTCGAATGACCACATCGGTGAACATCTTGGGACATCCCCACCTCCAAAAGCACCCTAGAAAGATTCAAATGTTGGTTTAGGCGTAAAAGGGGCCACAACGTCCTCCTTCATCTGTCCTGGCCAACCCCATACTTTGGGGTCTACTCGAGAGCCACCGGAAAAGGCCCGAACAAGCCTCCCAACAGGCCCGTCGACTTTGTTTGGGAGCCATAGTCACCGTCCCCTGTCATCTCCAACTCATCGTGGATAATCCACAGCGAGCACGCATGCCGATTGGCTGCCCCTTCGTCACTAGTTTGAGCTGAAAAAACATATCACCGGACTTGTTTTTGTTTGGATTCTCAACACTTTGTAAGTGGACCGCTGCATTCAGGTAGTCGCCCAAAGACTCTAGTGGCTCCATATACACAGTGTAGCAGCGGCGAATGCATAGCCATTGAATCCGCATACAGTAATGAAAATTTAAATTGTCGAAATAGGAACACTTTAGGATGATGAAATGATTTTTGTCCTCTAGTGCATCTACAAAGATACGAATTAGTTATTGTCAAATGTCAAATCAACCTTTTGGTCCTTGGTTCCCACATCTTCAGCCTAGCAACATCGCGATTGCGATACATGGATGGCGAAACATTTTCCTTTCGATGACTTATCCGGAATTATACGCAAGGCAGGTGTCTAGCTAGATCTCGAACAAGTGGTTTAGAGAAGGCGGCGCTTGACTGGTGAGACAAGCAGTTGATTTATCCGACCAAGCGTGTTGATTAGCGAGCTAGGGGTTAGCGCCGTTTCTTTCTCATGGTTAAATACCCCATCCTCCCGTTTTATGATAGAACATGTACTACCTCATTAGTTGGTTGGAACTTGGTTAAATTGGAAAGGTGATGATTGGGTTGCTTACTCGGCAAGACTAGGAATTCCACTGAAAGCTCCTTCACGGTTGCTTTCTTTCTGTCATCGACCCCAAAAAGAAAAAGGAAAAAAGCAAGACAAAAAGCAAGACTTTAACACCTACGGGTGTATTTTCAACTAAGTCCTACTACGCTGAATTACTAAACGGCCATACACAGTACTTGCGAAAATACTTGTGGAAGTTGAAAGTCCCCCTAAAGATACGTATTTTTCTGTGGTTCTTGCATAGGAAGGAGCTTTTAACAAAGGACAACTTGATTAAACGTAAATGGATTGGGTGTAAAAAATGCGTTTTTTGTGATGCAGATGAGTCTGTAGAACACCTTTTTATTTCATGTCCTTTTTGTTCGTGATATTTGGCGGATCATACATTTTACTTTTAACATCAAACCTTCTTCTAGTATTGGGAATTTATTTGGAAGTTGGCTAAATGGGGTGGATAAGAAATCCAAAGAGCTTATTAGAATAGGCACTGCGGCTGTGTTATGGGCTATTTGGAATTGTAGAAATGACATTATTTTTAACAAGGCAACACCATCCCATTATTTGCAGGTTATCAACAAGACGACTTACTGGATCCACATGCGGTCATTTCTTCTCCCTGTGGAGCGTCGTGGACTCATGGATTCCGCCTGTAGTCGAATGACGATGATCGTACGGGCTATCTTCTACCAGGGTGGGTGGCGACATCATAGGAGAATCGATGGATAGACCTTTCTTTAAGTGGCTGATTTTTGTTTTCACTTTGAGTGATCCATAAATTGTAAACTTTGAGATGCTTTTTTAATAATTGCGGTGGATGTGTGCATCATTTTGATGCAGAGGCCCGGGATCCGCACCCTATTATCTGAAAAAAAGAAAGGTCCCAGGCTCAGTTAGTAACATGCAATCGATCACCACCGTTAGCTGCTGACTTGGTGTATACTCCCTCTATATCTAAATATAAGACGCTTTAATATCTCAAATTTAGCAACCAGAATGTCTTGTGTATTTAGTTACGGAGAAAGTATTATAAGAGTTTCTAGCAATGCGACTGCAGTATCAACTACGTGTGGAGAGCGCGTCTGGCGTCGATCTGGCCGTTGGTGGCAACGAAAAATCCTGTCATGAAACGACACCTGTTGAGTGAACACAGTTTAACTGTTTCAGCATCCGTGCGTGCAGTAAAAAACTGCTTTCCACAATGAAATCGGGGAGACCCTTTTATCTAAAGAAAAAAACATCCGTGCGTGCAGCTCCGTCGCTTTAAATACTTCAGACAGTTCACAGTAAACCGCAATTACTACTTCCTGATTCAAACCGAATCCACGTTGACCACAACTAAGGCAATCACGTAGTAGTGTGCTAATTTCGTAACTAATTAATGCCGTATGCCAATTATCTATCCTTTTTCATATCTCTTTGAAATTTTCCAAACACGAAGAGGGCGGACCTATGTTCAAAGACTGGGGTCAATTGACCCCGGTGACTTTCAAAAATGCTTAAGAAAATAGTGTGTGCTAAACTATTGACACCATCGATCTAGCATACCCAAGGTAAAACCATAATACTTGACCCCGGCGACTGATTTTTCTGGGTCCGCCCCTCATCTTTGGAGCAGCTATCTGTTGGGGAGGGAGAAGATTGAACTATGGATGGCAAGCTCTGCGGGAATGGAGCCTTGCGATACTGTACAAACTTGCTACTGGCTTTTCAATTTTCTTTCCTTCCCTGAACTTGATAGGTACGTGTTTGTCTCTACTTGGTAAGATTTTGTCTTGCATGCAATAACTCTTTCTATCTTCTTAAGACTATCTTCTTAAGACTAACTCTTTCTACCTTCTTCTAAAGGAATCCGTCCCATCGTGTCCACATATTAATTCTACCTTTTGGTCAACAACATGGCACGGGCCGGCGGTCATGTGAAAAGCCTTGTCTAGATTTTTTTCTGAAACAAATTATAATATAGACGCTCACCAACGCGCATATTTTCAGACATTTTTTCTGATGTCTTTCGAATTCGAATCTTATATAAAAAAAATCAATTGATATCGATGCACGTACACCCTTTTTTTTAGATGTACATCTTTTCTCTACAAATGTAAATATCGTTTTTTTTTACTCAAAAGCCACACGTACACGTGCGGAATAGATGCTATCCAACGGTCTCCAGCCACAGAAGCCGATCGTCGACGTACACCGATCTTCTCTATATTGTAGAGATAGAGAAGAGAAGAGATTCCTCCGCTGTAGCTGGCCAGGAGGGAAGCTTCGATGGACAAGCCGCGTGAATCCGCCATTTCAAGTTTGACAGGCCAGATTGAGATAGTCGTAGCCAAGTGCTGATGTCTGTGAAGCTTTGATAAAACTGGACCGTAGTTCAAGACAAGATGTGGTTCTGGTTCGGCCACTGCGTCAGGAGACATCCTGCGCCGACTATCAAGAGCCTACATGAAGCCCATAACGCAAGGTGCAACAAGATGGAGTATCCTCCAAGATTAGACATAGGCATAGTCGGTTTATACTTTCCTTACATGTAAACAGGGTCGGTTACGGACACCCAAGACCCAGCCTCTTACAAAAAGGTTGGGAGGGCTGCCGATCCTGGACACGCAATACTCGAACCACCGAAAGCCCCAGCGAGATAGACATCTCGCCGGAGCCTCCCTGTAATCACATAATCTCACACGATCAATACCAAATAAGCAGGAAGTAGGGTATTACTCTCCGGAGGCCTGAACCTGGGTAAATCTTTGCCTCCGCTTGTCAGCCGACGAAACTACCAGTACTATCACGTTCTCTCCCCATAATCTCAACCCTAGATCCTTAATCATGGGATTTGATGAGTTAACCCCTCGTCAGCCGCACTAGTACAGAAAAGGCTATCTGTGGCTCACTAATTTTGAATTCTGTGGCGCATGGTGGGTGCGCCACATAATCGTCGCCACAAAAATTTAATTCTGTGGCGCACCTGCCCGTGCGCCACAGAAAGTCCCGAATTTGTGGCGCACTGCGAACCGTGCGCCACAGAATGTGCTTTTCAGTTTTAAAAAAATGCGGCTCTCCGCCTCTACTCGCCGTGCGAGCAGGGCAGGTGGAAGGCGTGCGAGCAGAGCAGAGCAGCCCCGACTCGCCGTCGTTGCTGATCCCGCACTCCTCGTCGGACCCCGGCGCGGACGCAAGGCGGCGGCGCTGGCTCCTCCGTGGACGCGGACAGGCTTCTCCGGAGCTGGACGCCTCCGTGGATGGCAGGCGGCGGCGCGGGGTGGCGCTAGGCTCAGGGGCGGCCCAGGGCGGTGCGGGGTTGGCGACCGGAGCGAGCCAGAGAGAGAGAGAGGCACTAGTAGAAAAAGGTCCTATGGTCCCGGTTCGGCTGGGCCTTTAGCCCCGGTTGCCCAACCGGGACTGGCAAATCGGGACTAAACCTAGTCCCGGTTGGGCCACGAACCGGGACCAATGGGTGCCCACGTGGCCAGTTCTGGCTGCGCGTGGGGGGGAGACTCATTGGTCCCGGTTCTTGTTACGAACCGGGACCAATGACTATTTTTTTTTTAGGGTTTAGGTCTCCCTCTCGCCGGTGCCCCCTCTCGCCGGTTCCCCTCTCCCTCTCGCCGGTGCCCCCTCTCCCTCTCGCCGGTGCCCCCTCTCGCCGGTTCCCCTCTCCCTCTCGCCGGCGCAGACAACAAGTAGTCATTCACATAAAGTCATACACATAAAGCATACAATATACACCGAGGTCACGTTTGATTCATACATAGTACATAAGCCCACAAGTTATACTACACACCGATATCACGTTTCTCACACGTCGAGATCACGTCAATTACATAGGAGGGATAAGATATGTCTCATGGTGATAAAATTCTCCGTCTTTTCTCAGGACCTCCCTGTTCAAAAATCCCGCCAATTCCTCTTGAATTGCTTTTAGGTGCTTCGCTGGTATGAGCTGGCCCCGCTCTCGTTCCATCTAGATCAATAAGAATATATATGTGTGAGCTGTTTGAAATCATCATAAAATAAATTATGAATGGAACTCAACACAATATGCGAATAGTGTATACGTACGTTGTTGTTCTGATTTTCTATCCCGCTCATTGACAAAAGATCGAATGTACTCGAAAACGTAAAATGCACATAAATTAGTCCCTTCTGGCTGCCTCAGACACCACTTTAAAAAAAGAATTTAATCAAAATAACAATCAAGCATGATAATGGTATTGAAACTAAAATTAAAGAGTTGCGCAGACATATATATGTACTACTACTTACCTTGGTTTCATAAAAATACAGGGCCTTTTTCCACTTCCCTGGAACCTTCACCTTAAACCGTTCCCAAACCCTGCCCGGCAAAAGAAAATAATGAAAGGAGTTATTAATTAATTGATATCACAAAATGAACGAAAGAGGTCGATATAAAGCGATCGATAATGACTGAAATTACCTGTCAAGCATTTGTCTCATGTCGTCCCACTCATCCATATCTTTCCTTAACGGGTCCATGATCTGAACGACTCCTTGGTGAACTCTAATGTTTAGCAAAATCCAGTGGAATCTGCACATGTTTATATGTCCATGACTCATCGATTACACTAAACAAGGAGTAAGCAAAATAGAATGTGTAGAAGGTACAGTAACACTCACTTGAAGTTGTAAGGGAAAAAGTATGTCTGCGCAGGTATTTTGTTTCACTAAAAACCGGAGCAAGTTTTCTCTGTGACTTCGGGATTGTACTTCACAACAATACAATGAACCCAATATGGGTCAATGAACCCAATACCATAGATGCGGGAATCTGTGCATTCGAGGATCTTCATTCTGCATAATAGCGTACAAAATAATATAGTTAGTAATTGGCAACGAACGAGCAGAGCTAGAGACTTAATTAAATCGCAAAACTAAATCACTTACAAACAATAGCAACTGACGATGGATTTGTCGAGGTCGAGTTGGTTGAATAATTGAAAATTTTCCGAAAACGGAATATACATCACGCATTCTTGAATGAAAATGCTCTTTCTTGACTGAAACCCAGAAAGCTCATGCTTGGCCTCTACGGCGTTCTCGTACCACCGATGCAAACGGCGCATTTGTGTTGTCAGAGAGTGACGTGCTCAGGTCTGACCAGGGTGCTCCCGTAGACATATGTCCATGCATACTCATACTCTGCGGGTCCGGGTCGTCTATGCGAAAAGTGTGTTGGTCTACTACCTTTTGGCATCACCTTGAGCGGGGGACCGACTGATTTGCCTGTTCTCCGAGCTGGGCCACTTGTTTCCCGGATTTCAGTTGCTGCCTCTTTATGCGAAATGCCGCCTCCTTGTCCTGCTTCTCCTTACTAGCTGCCATCTTCATCTGCTCTCTCTTTCGGCGATATGCCTCCGACTTCTCCTCCCTGTCTTCTTGAATTGTCTTCTCATAACACGGTCATAGTCATGTGGCAAAACACGCGGCTGTGGCGGTCCAGAAGATATGTTTTTCAAAGTTTGTCAACTTTTTCCTGTGATATTACCTCCTTTGGCGGGCGCCGTTTCGGTCCCAATTGTCTTTTCACATCAGCTTGCACATCCCTCTCGAGTTCCTCTTGACTCAAGTCGTAAGGTCTCTTTGGAAGAGGCTTTAGCAGCTCGCGTTCCTCTCGAGTTTCTCGCGGGTAGTTTAAGCTGCACCTCTGTGTATATGTCGACGGGTACCTTAGTTTCCGCGAAAAGTGTGCGCAGTCTCTTGCTGCGACTTCGCGGGCGATGGACTCGCGCTGGGCCCCAACCGTCGTCACGAGGTGGGGGGGGATGGATCTTGAGGTGGGGAGGGTGGATCTTGAGGTGGGGAGGATGGATCTTAGGTGGGGGACTGCTACTCGGAGGAGTCGGTGGCCTTGGCGGCAAGTTTGGAAACACGATGTGTTCCTTCTTCCAGAGAACGATGGCATTCTTGGCTTCTCCCACTGTCCTCTCGTCGTCACCTCCAGGAATGTCAAGATTCAGATTAGCATATAACGGCACAAAGTCATCCACCCCGACACGAGCATAGCCAGCTGGAATCCCGCCGAGATGGTGTCTTGCTCCGGATTCATTTGGTAAAGCATAGCCGACCGCCACCTTGAAGGACATGTTCTTCATCGCATATGTAGCTCACATTCTGTCTTCTCCGTGATATCATCCACGGGGTAGTGAGCCGCCTGCGGTTCAAGTTCAGAATGTTCTAGATGCGTGGAACCCACGCTGCTTTTCCGCTGATCAGATGGGGCGGCTTCGACTTCAGGATTTTCTAGCTGCAGCTGAGATGCCCTTTGCTTACTAGGCTAGTTGGTCCTGCTACAGCTGCTGCACCTTGCGTTCCAATGCCGATAACCGGTCTCTGTCCTCCTTCTTCTTTCTCTCACGGCTTCTATAATTATGAGCGTCTGCCGGAAAACCTTGTGCCCAATTAACTCCGGGTCCATAGCCTCGTACTCGTCCAACTTTTTCAGGATTCCCGAGTGCGAGTGACAGCTCGTCTTTCTCTCTGTCGACCACGTACAGTCCTTTTCGAACTAGATCTATTGCTTCACAAGTTCGGTTATATACTCAATTTTGTCCTTCCATTTTCCCTGAGGAACAATCTTCCCTGACACAGGGTCCAACCCTGCCCCATGCGCGAACAACCAAAATTTGGACCTCTCGGGCCAGTCCGTGTCTGTGGAATGATCCCGTTATCAAGCAGTTTTGCTTCAAAGGCTTCCCACTTAGGCACGGCAGCCTTGTAGCCACCTGCCCCCAAAGTGTGGTGATATACCTTCTTCCCAGCATTTAACTTGTTTGTTTGCGATCGGGCCACAGCGGCCTCCGATTCTCTTTGCTTCACAAATGTGGGCCACTGGTCTTTTTACTTCACTTGTGCTCCTGTGAATTCTGGAGTGAATTCTGGATCTTCTTCCTTCGCCTTTACATAAGTTTTCCATAAATTTTTTTAGCGGTCCGAATTGTTCGGCCATCTTCATAAGAGTCCACTGCTTGAATTTCTCCTTCCACCGCTCGTCTTCTTCAACATCTGGCGGTAGGGTGACCTTTGTCAAGATCTTCTCCCAAAGCAACTCTTTTGTTTTGTCGTCGACATAAGTAGTTGCCTTGGTCTCGTCCTTCGGCTTATGCCATTCTTCAAATGTGATGGGTACCATGTCCCTAACAAAAACTCCACATTGATTTATAAATTTACGGCGGCACTCTAAGGGTTCCTCCGGTTCGCCTTTAGAGGAAACTTGTCGATTTTATCATCTGGCCCTCCTTCATCGGCTTCGACGGGCCTCGTTTCGACAGTTTTGACCCTTTCGACCCTTTAGATGCGGATGATTTGCTCGATCCGGAGGGCTAAAAGAAAAAAATGATTCGTTAATAACTGCAATACAAGTCAAATAATACATGAACTGTGATCGATCAACAAGGCTTAATATACCTCGCCGGAGTTTATTAAGGGAACTTCCTCCTCTCTACAAATTTCTTCTTCCTCAACTCCCTCACCGGACTCGTTCAGAAATTGGGAGGTGAATTCTGCTTCACTTAAAAGATTTTCTTCAGTTACAAGATTTTCACTCCCGACAGGCGCCCTTGCACGTCCTGCTATAATCTGAAGCATTCTTATTTCTTGCGCCTCGTCCCTAACGGCGACTTCCGGACTTCCTGCATCCATTTGTTCTCTGCCGGCGGCGTCCGGACAATTTGGATCCATAGCCTAATTTCACTGCAATCAATTTTGTAAAAAGAATATGAATCTTAAAATTTGCATCTTAGCAAAATGTGAATGCAAAATTATAGCAAGATGTACTAAAATTGCGTCAATTAATATGGAACGGAGGGAGTACTTAGCAAATTAAATTCAGGAACAACAATTTAAAATTCATATCAATTACAATTTGATTTTACTTCTATTTGCTCTAACAAATTTACCTAACACTACACATGCATTTAAATTTACCTAGCACTACTTTAAACTATATATAATAGATGGCATAGTTTAAATTAATCAACTAATTTAAACTATATGTACCTAAATTTGCTAACACTAAACCCTAACCTAATTTGCTACAATTTAATATGACAAAGAACAAATAATTTTAATCTCCTACAATTTGCTACAAACTAAGTACAGTACACTATTTGCTCTAGAAAAACCTACAAACTAACAATACACTAATCTACAAAATTTGCTAACCTAAATTTGCTAATCTCCAAACTAACAGTACACTAATCTACAAAATTTGCTAACAGAAATTTTCTAATCTACAAACTAACAGTACACACTAATCTACAAAATTATAAAAAAAAACTCTCACCTTTTGGACGGGCGCCGGAGTACGGTGGTGGTGCAGTTGTAGCACAGCGGCACGGGCGGGGCCACGCCGGAGCGAGCGGCGGCAGAGGTGGAGGGCGGGCCGGGCCACGCCGGGCAGGGCTTCTCCGCCGGAGAATCGGGTGTGGGCGGGGCGACGGTGCGTGGCGGCACGGGAGGAGCGACGGCGGCACGGGAGGCGTGTAACATCCCAATTTTGTAACTAGTAAAATAATCAAAAATTGGGAACCAACAAAAACTTTTTGTTGCTTGATGTGTGTTGCTTGTTCTTGATATTGCTTTGATTGTTGAGTGATTTAAATTCTTGCACTCAAAATTTGAAAATAGAAATAAAACACACAAAATGCAAATTGACAAATTTAATATTCCTCCAACAAGAAAATAATGTTTTCTTTCAAACAAAATTCAGAGAGGTGATAATTAAACCACTCTCATAATTTTCCCTAATATTTTCTCTCCCAAATTCTTTTTATTCCAAAAACCCTAAAAATAAAATTCTATACGTTTCTTTATTGTTTTAAAATCACAAAATGTGCTATGTGGCACATATCAAATAAATTCTACCACCATACCAAAAACCCTTGTTTATACATATGAATCACAGTATGGAAATAAAATCAAGAAATTTGAATTAAAGTTTCACTGAAACATTTCATCGAACACTTGGTGGGCACTGCCCATGTTCTTCCCCAAATTCTGAAAACCGAAATCAAATCGAAGGATTGAGTGGACTATTCTTCGATTCCTCTCTGCCATCTCTCTCTCTCACCTCACTGAGCCACCAGAGCATGGAGAAAGCCAGCAATTTGGGCCAGAGGCTCGTGCCCGTCGACGAGCGCACGCCACCGTGCTGCTCTGCGCTGCGCCGTGCTGGCCGTCGCTGGCTTGTCGAGGAGAAGACGCCACACTGACCCCTCTCTGCCTCTCGCATCCCCTCACCTCTCACCGCACTCGTCAGGGCCAGAGGAGACCACTGCCTGACGCCCTGCCTCGCCGTACCACTGCAGCTCTGCGAAGTCGCCGTGTCCAGCCCGTGCGTGGACGCCGAGACGTTCTTCACCACCACGGCACCCCAGCTCGCGCTGCTCGCCGCAGACTCGCTCCTGTCATCCCTCAACCTCTCCGACACGTCCACACCACCGCTGGTGCCCTGCAGCAACGCCAGCGAGCCGTCGCACTCCGCTGCCACGCCATGGACGCCGTCAGTCCACGAGCGTGCACGCAAGCCACCGTCACACCCCACTCCCTCTACGCCCCTGCAGAGCTCCCCTACGTCGCCACGACACCACACCGCCACCAATGCCTAGCTCTCCCACTCCCCAGACCCCTCTGTACCCCGTGCCATTGCCGGCCGTGGAGGAACTCCGCTATAAAAGCCGCCCCGCACCACCTCTTCTCCCCGCACCTCTCCACCACCTCTCACCCACTCCTCACTCTCCCGTGCACCGCCAGGAGGGCGGCCACGCTGCGGCATTTCTCGCTGCTCAAGTTGAGCACAGCCACGGGCTGCCGTAGCCGAAGGTGGACGACGACACGGCCACGCCGTGCTGCTGCTCTCACCTTCCCCTTTTCTTTGCTCACTCGACACTCGAAACACACCGCACTCACCCACCGTTTTCTCTCCTTGTTCCATGCCCAGGAGCCGCGCTAGGAGCTCGCTGGAGTGGCGCACGGCCGAGGAAGAGGAGCTGCTCACCGGGGACGATTCAGTCGATCCCAGCAAGCACAACTCACGCCAGAGTTTCCCCGCACCATCCGCCGTCGATCCCCCTCATCTCCGCTTCCACCCGAGCCCCAGGTGAGCGAATCGCGCCGCCCCGCTGTCGCCGGCCACGGCGGCGACGCCAGACCAAGGTCGTCGCCGATGGTTTGCTTGTGAGCCGTTAGATCTGCATCCAACGGTTAGGTACCGGTTCGGTTAGGTTAAGTCGCTGACTGGCGGGCCCCACCCGTCAGTCTTTTAATCTTTTTCTCCGCGCGGGAGAAAAATTCGTTGAGCCGCTGACATGTTGGACCCACTTGTCGGGTTTTTCAACATTATCCACTCCATTTTTATAATTCGAATTTCTGATAAATCTAGAATTCAATACTGGAACCAACTTTGAAAATCAATAACTCGAAAAATATAAGTCCAAATAAATCAAACTAAAATTCTATGGTTAGCTTATGAAATTCTTAATCCAACCCAAGTGGTCTCATCTTGTTTGGATATACAACAAAAATACCGTATTAAAAATGCCACAGAAGGTATAATTTAGAAACTTGTTTGTTTCTGATGCTCTGTTAGTCCAAATGGAGTGATTCCAATTTTGTTAGCTTGGTATTGTGAGTACTTAGCTGCCCTAATGTTGGTAGATTTAATTATGCAGTAATAATTGTTTGGCATTAGATTGAATATAGAAAACCCTTCTGCACTGTTTGAATTAAATAAGATTAATGGTAAATCCAAATTAGCTGAAACCAATTTTGTTGGATCAAATTTAGTTAGTACTATCTAATCCTAAATTGGCATAAATTTAGGAGAAGTATTATTACAGTAGTTAAGGATTTAGTGAATTTAGCTTTCTGTAGTAAAAGATTTTTAGTGCAATAACCTTTAACCTAAATAGACCTAGACCAATTTTGTTGGATTAGTTTTAATCAGAGCTAGTTGACCCTAAATTGGCATAATTTTGTGATCAACAGAACTTAAGTTGTGGAATTAAAACTTGTGTAGTTATTTCTGCCATAATTAAGTCTAGCTCAATTGCTAGTTAAATCACTTAAGTTAAAACCCAAATGTTGCTTTGTGTGTATGGCAGTAGCATTGTGTGGGACTTGAGTGTTGAATTGTTGTGATACTTGATTGAATAGTATAGTAATTGTTTGCCCTTGTTTGTTATACGACGTTTAGACGAGACCGTTGCCGGGACTTGCGAGGAGGAGTACTTTGAACAGCAGGAGCAGGAACCCGGGAACTTTGCTGAACAAGGCAAGCTACTCTCTGATCATGCATATAAATATATACATCTACTTGTCAACATGTTTTATTCACCCAAAGAAATGATTTCGAAAACCTTTTCAAAGTATATGGAAAACTATTTTACCACCTATGTAGAATTATAGGTTAGCTTATATAAAATTTATAGGTTGGAAAAATATTGCTTATTCAAAACTCCTTTGAAAATACTTGGATGAATTATGGTATGCCGAGATGTCGGTATGAAAGTGGAGAATGGAGAATGAAGGTGTTTATGAAAAATGCACATTGTGTCCTAGTACTATGACGACCAATCTTACCCTGTGCGACCACATTTACCCACATATGGGAAAGGGCTTAGTCATATAATTTGCTCATATTAGTACTGGATGCCTCAACAACGGGGATGACCCCGTTCCATGAGGGGATGGTTTGGATGACCTGCCCCTGACCTGGGTCCTCTCAAGAGAAGTCTACTGGTGATCGCTGGTATGAGTGTAATGGAGGAGAGGATTGAAGACGCCACCTTTGGGTCGCCGGGCAGAACTACGAGTCCTCACACTTAGTTTCCGGTGTACCGGATTTGGGTGTCGATGGAATGCTTCGTAGCGGTAGGGTCCTATACTAGCATGAGCAAAGGAGAGGCTATGATCGGTGACTCAACTTCGCTTTCACCTTGTCTGACGGGACTTGGCTGGACACGATAGGTTACCGGATGGATGCGGGAAAAGCGTGCTACCTCTGCAGAGGGATTAAAACTATTCGAATAGCCGAGTCCTCGGTTATGGACAATTGGGAGGCTGTCCTAAGACCATGTGCAAGTTTTAAAACGATTTGAGTTTGAAAAGGAAGTGATATGGGGAAAGTGTTCCAAAACTATACCAATGAGTGGTATGAGTTGTTGGAGGGAAATGGACTATGGTGAGCCCTGGTCAGAAAAGGAGGAGTTTTGGAGAAACAGTTACAATGGTGATTTCAGAGAAAAAGTTCTAAAATCCTTCTTTCCTTTTCAACAAAGATATAGAGATGTCTTCTCAAAATAAAGGTTTTATTATGATAAAAATAATGCTGTGCACACTCATGTTGGGGTAGTTTGCGAGTACATAAGTGTACTCATGGTTGTGTCCCTGGATATTCCCATGTCCAGAGTTCAAGAAGAAGTATGCTGAAGACCGAGAGATCGATGACGTCAATGCGAACTAGGGCGCTTCCCAGTCAGCTGCCTGCGGGGTTAGGGCAAATGACTTGGGCTCCACACTGTTTGATGATTTCCGCTGCGCGTACCTGTTGAAGTTATGACTTCAATCAAGTAAGTAACATTTATTCGGTATTTATGGATGTTCTTTTGATACCAGTTTAATTGTGCTCAGCGACACACTGATCATGGGATCGCTGATGTTGTAGGCACAAGAGTATCTCGGATAATTAATCCGGGGTCCTCGACAGACTTGGTATCAGAGCCATCCTGACTGTAGGAAAACCCTAGTTAGCATGGTCGTTAGCTTAGGAAGAAAATACTTTTGCTAAATCCTATTTTCACTAAATTCATGTTTATCTAGGTAATCCCTAGTATGGTTTCCACTCCTCACCTATTCTCAAAAATATCTTGATCTTATCTCCCTAATTTCAAGTATTTCGTAAGAGTTTTCTCTACTCTCTTGTCCCTATTCAAAACTTGTTTGGACTTGACGAGGAACCCAAGTGAGACCTAAGTAGCTAGCACCTAGATGAAGAAATTCGCTATCAAGAAATTACAATGCAGCAAGGAGCCTTCAGATGAATAGTCCGCAAGACCAAGGTCGGCAATGACAACAAAGGCAAGACCTCCAAATCCGTTGGAATGTGCAGAGTGCAAGAACAGAATGCCATATCACCTTCACTCCCTCGACTCGACCCCAACAATGTTACGCCATCAGCAACCTCAAAAATTCCAAGCTTTCCAGCAGGATCCCCAGGCGAGGAAATCAAGACTCCCACAAATAG
Source organism: Poa pratensis (assembly GCA_947311845.1). Classification (NCBI taxonomy): domain Eukaryota; kingdom Viridiplantae; phylum Streptophyta; class Magnoliopsida; order Poales; family Poaceae; genus Poa; species Poa pratensis. The sequence continues at coordinate 304,652 of CAMZMU010000058.1, read as the reverse complement.
GATTGACCAAAAACCCATAGGATAAGTTAGGATATGACCCTTGGTTGGATTACCCGACTATCCCGAACGTTAAGTGCCCTTTTTGGTACTATAGGTGTTTGGTGTGCTGTTTCGTTGGTATGCTTTTCGCTTGAGTACGTGTCTTGCTTGTGTGCTTTCTGCTTGAGCATTGGTTGACTGTGTGCTCCATGTCTGTGTGCACCTTGCTAGATGGAAGTAAGGACCTTAGGAATGGCGTCAAACTAGGAAAACGACCCTAGGACTGAAAACCCTACCTTTCATCGAGATACCTTAGCCTTGAATCTTTTATTTTTACGCCCCTCCTAAGACATTTTATTTAATAGATGTCGAGCCTCATCGAATCACTCAGGAAGGGCCCAGCGATGACCATGACCTTGGAGAGCACCACTGAATTTACCAAGGCCCTGGAGAACCTCATGCAGAGTTTCAAACTCGAAGGGCCCGCGGTGTACAAGGGTTTTCCTTGGATGGAGAATGGACAAGAGCTTTGGTGGGTGCAACTCCACCTCTACAAGAACGAAGATGATGATCAGAACAAGACGGGATATATGATGTTCACCAACTCAGAGTCTCAGTACACCTCCTTTATGGAGTCAGCAAGGAGTGCTGCATGGGCCGCCATTGATGAAATGGGAGAAAGACTCAAGTACCGAGTCCTCAACACCCGGTAGGATCTCAAGAAAGCCTACAAGGAGATTGAAGCTTTGAAGGCCAACAAAGAGTCCCTCCCCAAGAACGAATCTTCCAAGAAGCGCCACCACTAGTAGTTGTGACGGTTGAATGAGTCATGTTCCTCTCCCAGTCGCAAATTAGTTTGTTGTTATGTTTAGGGCTAAAACTATGCCCCTGTGCGGACCTAAATCGTGGTTGTTGCCCCCGTATTGTAGTTGAGACCTTATTCCCTGTTATGGCTGAAATGTTTCGTGATGCATTTCAAAACTAGTTTAGAAAACCTCTCTAAAAATGTTTTGCCTCTGATCTAAACCTCGACACATAAGAGCTTTTTAACCGCACCTGATACAGAAGACCACCCGAGAAAGCCCATCCCCGTGATGTGACGAACCTTGCCTAGCCTACTTAACTCTTCGAGTTTGCAAGGAGACCCTCACTAACTAAACATATATAACTTTAGAATAGCATCTAACGCCAGTCGTCCTGTTACTAACTAACCTCCTCGAGACCTACAAACCGAGGTCAGCAAAAAGGCGCCAACGGAAGTCTCACTTACAGATGGCCATACGGAGAACTCAAAGAACGCCAAAATCCACTACTTTGTGAAGATTTTATGAAGCCCTCAAGCAGTGACACACAAAGAAGATCAACGTCAACAACAACGAAGACAACCAGCACTGAAGATCGTCTACCTCAAGAGGTACCACAAAGCTAGTGTCGTCAGTGCCATCTAGGTGCCAACCTTGTTAACTCAACTGACCCGACCAGCTTAGTACATACAGAAGTATTTATCTTTTGGGCTAACTTAGATCCGACTGACCTCTGAAGACTTTTGCGAAGTGTCCTGAAGCCGAAGAACCAAGAAATTCTTCGTTAACTCTCTTCCTCTGCTAAACCAGAGGTGGACACATCAGAAGCCATCATGGAGTCATCATATCCAGCAAGACGCCAAGAACGACAAAAAGCAGACGACGATTGCAGATGATAACACCTACCACTAAGCTAATTTAGACGTTATAGTAGCTCGAAGCACCCTTTGTCTTATTAGGGGAAACGGAGAGAGTCAAGTCTACGGACCTGACACCCCTGTGAGGCTTGAAAACTGTGGGCGGATATTTAACTGCTAACCCCTCAAGACGGCAATGTTTGGACAAGTGTCTACATCAACCGCAAGCGCCAAGGAGTTACGACCAAGACGAAGATCGCCGTGATACCCAAGAACAACAACATATTGAAGTCGGCAACAACTTATACCTTCAACAGCTACCCTTCAAGGCCCCTTTTTAAGGGGGGAAGACATACGCTAATCTTATTAAGGAGAGTTCTAACCAACTGTCTTTTGCGCCCTAACTCTGGAGTATTTGAAGTCAACTCACAAGAACGCTGATCAGCATCGACCTTCGTGACAACACCTTCAGCAGAGACCAAAAGACTTCCGGAAGAAACCCGATGGCGTATCGACAAGGAGACCTCAATTGAGAATCAACAACCCGGAAGATGAAGGAGCAACAGACCCACTAACCTTGCACTTTCTTAGTCCCCGCTTAGGAATCTCGGGACGAGATTCTTTTAAGGGGGGAAGATCTGTAACATCCCAATTTTGTAACTAGTAAAATAATCAAAAATTGGGAACCAACAAAAACTTTTTGTTGCTTGATGTGTGTTGCTTGTTCTTGATATTGCTTTGATTGTTGAGTGATTTAAATTCTTGCACTCAAAATTTGAAAATAGAAATAAAACACACAAAATGCAAATTGACAAATTTAATATTCCTCCAACAAGAAAATAATGTTTTCTTTCAAACAAAATTCAGAGAGGTGATAATTAAACCACTCTCATAATTTTCCCTAATATTTTCTCTCCCAAATTCTTTTTATTCCAAAAACCCTAAAAATAAAATTCTATACGTTTCTTTATTGTTTTAAAATCACAAAATGTGCTATGTGGCACATATCAAATAAATTCTACCACCATACCAAAAACCCTTGTTTATACATATGAATCACAGTATGGAAATAAAATCAAGAAATTTGAATTAAAGTTTCACTGAAACATTTCATCGAACACTTGGTGGGCACTGCCCATGTTCTTCCCCAAATTCTGAAAACCGAAATCAAATCGAAGGATTGAGTGGACTATTCTTCGATTCCTCTCTGCCATCTCTCTCTCTCACCTCACTGAGCCACCAGAGCATGGAGAAAGCCAGCAATTTGGGCCAGAGGCTCGTGCCCGTCGACGAGCGCACGCCACCGTGCTGCTCTGCGCTGCGCCGTGCTGGCCGTCGCTGGCTTGTCGAGGAGAAGACGCCACACTGACCCCTCTCTGCCTCTCGCATCCCCTCACCTCTCACCGCACTCGTCAGGGCCAGAGGAGACCACTGCCTGACGCCCTGCCTCGCCGTACCACTGCAGCTCTGCGAAGTCGCCGTGTCCAGCCCGTGCGTGGACGCCGAGCCGTTCTTCACCACCACGGCACCCCAGCTTGCGCTGCTCGCCGCAGACTCGCTCCTGTCACCCCTCAACCTCTCCGACACGTCCACACCACCGCTGGTGCCCTGCAGCAACGCCAGCGAGCCGTCGCACTCCGCTGCCACGCCATGGACGCCGTCAGTCCACGAGCGTGCACGCAAGCCACCGTGACACCCCACTCCCTCTACGCCCCTGCAGAGCTCCCCTACGTCGCCACGACACCACACCGCCACCAATGCCTAGCTCTCCCACTCCCCAGACCCCTCTGTACCCCGTGCCATTGCCGGCCGTGGAGGAACTCCGCTATAAAAGCCGCCCCGCACCACCTCTTCTCCCCGCACCTCTCCACCACCTCTCACCCACTCCTCACTCTCCCGTGCACCGCCAGGAGGGCGGCCACGCTGCGGCATTTCTCGCTGCTCAAGTTGAGCACAGCCACGGGCTGCCGTAGCCGAAGGTGGACGACGACACGGCCACGCCGTGCTGCTGCTCTCACCTTCCCCTTTTCTTTGCTCACTCGACACTCGAAACACACCGCACTCACCCACCGTTTTCTCTCCTTGTTCCATGCCCAGGAGCCGCGCTAGGAGCTCGCTGGAGTGGCGCACGGCCGAGGAAGAGGAGCTGCTTACCGGGGACGATTCAGTCGATCCCAGCAAGCACAACTCACGCCAGAGTTTCCCCGCACCATCCGCCGTCGATCCCCCTCATCTCCGCTTCCACCCGAGCCCCAGGTGAGCGAATCGTGCCGCCCCGCTGTCGCCGGCCACGGCGGCGACGCCAGACCAAGGTCGTCGCCGATGGTTTGCTTGTGAGCCGTTAGATCTGCATCCAACGGTTAGGTACCGGTTCGGTTAGGTTAAGTCGCTGACTGGCGGGCCCCACCCGTCAGTCTTTTAATCTTTTTCTCCGCGCGGGAGAAAAATTCGTTGAGCCGCTGACATGTTGGACCCACTTGTCGGGTTTTTCAACATTATCCACTCCATTTTTATAATTCGAATTTCTGATAAATCTAGAATTCAATACTGGACCCAACTTTGAAAATCAATAACTCGAAAAATATAAGTCCAAATAAATCAAACTAAAATTCTCTGGTTAGCTTATGAAATTCTTAATCCAACCCAAGTGGTCTCATCTTGTTTGGATATACAAAAAAAATACCGTATTAAAAATGCCACAGAAGGTATAATTTAGAAACTTGTTTGTTTCTGATGCTCTGTTAGTCCAAATGGAGTGATTCCAATTTTGTTAGCTTGGTATTGTGAGTACTTAGCTGCCCTAATGTTGGTAGATTTAATTATGCAGTAATAATTGTTTGGCATTAGATTGAATATAGAAAACCCTTCTGCACTGTTTGAATTAAATAAGATTAATGGTAAATCCAAATTAGCTGAAACCAATTTTGTTGGATCACATTTAGTTAGTACTATCTAATCCTAAATTGGCATAAATTTAGGAGAAGTATTATTACAGTAGTTAAGGATTTAGTGAATTTAGCTTTCTGTAGTAAAAGATTTTTAGTGCAATAACCTTTAACCTAAATAGACCTAGACCAATTTTGTTGGATTAGTTTTAATCAGAGCTAGTTGACCCTAAATTGGCATAATTTTGTGATCAACAGAACTTAAGTTGTGGAATTAAAACTTGTGTAGTTATTTCTGCCATAATTAAGTCTAGCTCAATTGCTAGTTAAATCACTTAAGTTAAAACCCAAATGTTGCTTTGTGTGTATGGCAGTAGCATTGTGTGGGACTTGAGTGTTGAATTGTTGTGATACTTGATTGAATAGTATAGTAATTGTTTGCCCTTGTTTGTTATACGACGTTTAGACGAGACCGTTGCCGGGACTTGCGAGGAGGAGTACTTTGAACAGCAGGAGCAGGAACCCGGGAACTTTGCTGAACAAGGCAAGCTACTCTCTGATCATGCATATAAATATATACATCTACTTGTCAACATGTTTTATTCACCCAAAGAAATGATTTCGAAAACCTTTTCAAAGTATATGGAAAACTATTTTACCACCTATGTAGAATTATAGGTTAGCTTATATAAAATTTATAGGTTGGAAAAATATTGCTTATTCAAAACTCCTTTGAAAATACTTGGATGAATTATGGTATGCCGAGATGTCGTATGAAAGTGGAGAATGGAGAATGAAGGTGTTTATGAAAAATGCACATTGTGTCCTAGTACTATGACGACCAATCTTACCCTGTGCGACCACATTTACCCACATATGGGAAAGGGCTTAGTCATATAATTTGCTCATATTAGTACTGGATGCCTCAACAACGGGGATGACCCCGTTCCATGAGGGGATGGTTTGGATGACCTGCCCCTGACCTGGGTCCTCTCAAGAGAAGTCTACTGGTGATCGCTGGTATGAGTGTAATGGAGGAGAGGATTGAAGACGCCACCTTTGGGTCGCCGGGCAGAACTACGAGTCCTCACACTTAGTTTCCGGTGTACCGGATTTGGGTGTCGATGGAATGCTTCGTAGCGGTAGGGTCCTATACTAGCATGAGCAAAGGAGAGGCTATGATCGGTGACTCAACTTCGCTTTCACCTTGTCTGACGGGACTTGGCTGGACACGATAGGTTACCGGATGGATGCGGGAAAAGCGTGCTACCTCTGCAGAGGGATTAAAACTATTCGAATAGCCGAGTCCTCGGTTATGGACAATTGGGAGGCTGTCCTAAGACCATGTGCAAGTTTTAAAACGATTTGAGTTTGAAAAGGAAGTGATATGGGGAAAGTGTTCCAAAACTATACCAATGAGTGGTATGAGTTGTTGGAGGGAAATGGACTATGGTGAGCCCTGGTCAGAAAAGGAGGAGTTTTGGAGAAACAGTTACAATGGTGATTTCAGAGAAAAAGTTCTAAAATCCTTCTTTCCTTTTTCAACAAAGATATAGAGATGTCTTCTCAAAATAAAGGTTTTATTATGATAAAAATAATGCTGTGCACACTCATGTTGGGGTAGTTTGCGAGTACATAAGTGTACTCATGGCTGTGTCCCTGGATATTCCCATGTCCAGAGTTCAAGAAGAAGTATGCTGAAGACCGAGAGATCGATGACGTCAATGCGAACTAGGGCGCTTCCCAGTCAGCTGCCTGTGGGGTTAGGGCAAATGACTTGGGCTCCACACTGTTTGATGATTTCCGCTGCGCGTACCTGTTGAAGTTATGACTTCAATCAAGTAAGTAACATTTATTCGGTATTTATGGATGTTCTTTTGATACCAGTTTAATTGTGCTCAGCGACACACTGATCATGGGATCGCTGATGTTGTAGGCACAAGAGTATCTCGGATAATTAATCCGGGGTCCTCGACAAGGCGCGGCGGCGGCTCCGCGGGTCAATCCGCGCGGCAGCAGAGGTGGAGGGCCACGCCGGAGCGCGCGACTGCAGAGGTGGAGGGCGGCCTCGCCGGAGAATCGCGCGGACAGGGCTTCGCTGGAGAATCGCGCGGGCAGTGGCCAGAGAGGGCGCGGCGTCGGGGAGAGAATGAGGAGAAAGAAGAGGAAACCACCACATATTGAGACCTTTGGTCCCGGTTCGAGGCTGGAACCGGGACCAAAGATGGTCATTGGTCCCGGTTGCTGGCCAGAACCGGGACCAAAGGCCTTCGCGCGCAGTTTCGCGGCCCGAACAGACCTTTGGTCGCGGGTCATGTTACAACCCGCGACCAAAGGGTCTTTGGTCCCGGTTCTTGATAACAACCGGGACCAAAGATTCCTTTTTCAAAATTATTTCGAACTTTTCAGTTCTGAATTGTTGTTCCCGCCTTTTTTTTTCTTATTTAGGTGTTTGAATATGAATTTCAAATGGTTTTGAATCTGAAAAGACTTTCAACATGAAAAGTGTTTAAATTTGAATAAATAATCCAAAACCATTTTCTATTTTTTCAAATTACTTATTTAAATATTGTTTTTTGTTTTTCGTTTGTCAAAAATGGCACCCATCCAATTATCACACAAAGTAGACCATATTTTTTCTAGCTAATTTCGCCTACTTAAACGACTTTATGCCTATGAATAGTAACGGTGGCCATTTTGATCGTTTTTAAAAAAAAGTCAAAGAAAGTGAAAAAATACTAAAAAATAAAATCCTTTGGCATGGAGTACTTTCATGTGTACTAGTTGGTAGGATAAATGATAAACTTGAGTTTTGACATACTATACAAAAAACTTATTCACAAAAAGGTCAATCATCTATAAACATGTATAAGTTTCCTTCGAGCCACTGGATCAGGGGTGTGTTTCTTTTTGAAGGTTGTGAGCTGTTGGATATCACGTTGTGAGCCACCACCCGGGACTAAAGGGAATCCCACCAATAAGGAAGAAGCACACGGATCGTGTGTTTCTTCCAAGCGCTTGTGAGACGTTGGATCAGGGGTGTGTTTCTTTTGAGGGATTGCGAGACGTTGGATCAGGGGTGTGTTACCAACCGGGACTAAAGAAGCACACGTACCCTATATATATATAGCCCTCTCCCGGACATGTTCAGCACTCAATGTCTACTCATTGTAGTTCACTTTGGCAGTACACGGGTTACTCACTCAAACAGGTAACTCACTCACACAAAACATTCCAGCTGTAGCTAGTTAATACTCTCTCTCCACTTCGACTCCATGATGGTTTGTGAGTAGTTCCCCATGGACTACGGGTTCTAGCTGTAACTAGTTAATACTCTCTCTCCCATGTACTTCAATACAATGATCTCATGAGCAGCCTTACATGATGGAGATCCATCTGATGTAATCGGTGTTGTGTTTGTTGGGATCCGATGAATTGTTACATTATGATCAGTCTATCTATTAAAGTTTGTGAAGTTATTGTTGCTGCAATCTTGTTGTGTTTAATGCTTGTCACTAGTGCACGAGTGGCATAATCTTAAATTTAAGCTCTATAATTATTGCTTAGATTGTATCTACAAGTTGTTTGCACATGTCCTTGTCCGGAACCCGAGGCCCCAGAGTGACAGCAACTGGGATAACTGGAGGGGATTGTTTTGATATGAGTATCACATGTTTTCACTAAATGCTAATGCTTTGCTCCGGTGCTCTATTAAAAGGAGCACCTTGATTACCAGTAGTTTCTCATTGCGAGCACGTATGACTATATATGGCTACATGATTAATAGACTAGATGTTCTGTCTTAATGCTATAATAATTATGTCAATTGCCTAACTGTAATTTGTTCACCCAACACTTGTTATTGGAGAGTTACCTCTAGTGTACAATTAATATTTTCTATCTCAACATGCAAGCTATCCACATCACTTGCTCTTTTTAGCCAATCAATTGTCCATGTCATCCCACTAACATTTATCAATTATTATCTATCTCTACAGGCAAGCATCCTCATCCTTTTTAGCCCATCAAATTGTACATCTTTTTGTTATGTTGGAATGATAAGATCACACCATGTCGCAAGTAGAACACCAGAACTAATTTTGCCCGTAAACTTTGTGCCAATTATTTTCACCGATGAAAATCATATAATTGTTATAAAAAAAATATGGACTCTTCTATATGTATTCACTCAAAAAGTGTTAAGAATATTATGAAACAATGTGCATGTCATCTTCATGCAAGTCATCACAAAATCCGTTTCTTCAAACCGTTAATATAATCTATCTTTAAATTATAAACCACACATACATTCGATGTCCAATTTTTTTAGCCGTTTTATTAAATTTCTTAAGAGATACCCGCTGCAACGCCGTTTTATTAAATTTCTTAAGAGATACCCGCTGCAACGCGCGCGGCGTTGTTCTAGTTGATTTAAATAGCACATTCAAGCATAATCTTTGAAATTCTATAACTTTTGATCCACTTGGCCAAATTCAACAAATTTGTAGTCATTTAAATCCTTAGAATGTGTAGACCACTTTAGAATCAATTTTTTTTTTACTTTTGATACGTGCACAAACTTGCTATTGCTGAATATTAGTACGGACCAGAGATAATTACCAATATAAAGGGAAAACAAGGGCTAAATAAATCCAAAGATCACAAAACTTTTTATTTCAATCAAACGTCTCACATATGACAATTATTGTTGAGACGATCTAGATCGACACATTGAGACACACGATCACATAGCACCGAGACACCTCCTAGCAATCTCGTAGCCTAGGCGAGCGTCCAGAGCGGCATACTTGATGCGATAAAAGCTCAATGGAAACTCGCCCCAACCAAACGTGAGGTCCTCTTTTCCCTCCTCCTTCTCCTCCTCCTCCTCCTTCTTCTCGTCCTCCTTCTTCTTCTCGTCTTCCTCCTGCTTCTTCTTCTTCTTCTGAGCAAGCTTTGTGCCAATAGTAAAATTGGCTAGAGTATAGAGACTCGGAAGATTAGGGAACGTTGGGTTAGGGCGAACGGCCCGCTGGAGGTCGACGGCAGACGGAATATGAATTCCGTAAGGCCGCAGCATACGCTGATCGTTGTTGATAGCCGCGCCGCAGAATTTGATGGTTTTGTCCATCAAGAAGTCCTTGAGGGCCTGCGGCACCCGATCAGCGTGGCAAATATGGAATACCAACGTGTCGGTCGCCACGGAGAGTTGCAGGACAGCGTCACACTGCCTCTTCCCAGGTACGGGGTCGGTGAACTCGGAGTCGAGTCCCACAATCTTCATCGGTGCGGCATCGAGGTAGCGCCTCTTGACGTCGCGGATCCATCTCTCCACGGTTGATGCGCGGAGAGTGACCACGACGCTGAAGTGCATGTCTACGGCGTCGTCCTTGTAGTGGTACTCCTCCATTGGGCGCGCGAGTGGCTCCATGGCGCGCGGCAAAGATTCGAGAGAGGATTTTAGAGAAGATTAGAGAGAGGAGATGGTGCATTTGGCAAATGGCACTGTAACTCTCTTATATAGAGCTATCAGGGGAGATGAGGAGGCTGGCCGTGGTAATTAGAAAAATTAATCCGGCGGCTGTGTTTCAACTTCCAAAACCATTAAGTTTGATTGATCAACTTCCAAAGCGCGGGAACTCAAGGGTTCTCGTTTGAATAGAAATAGGTTTAAATGTAGTCCCGGGTTGTATATAGGACCGGGACTAAAGGGGGTAACATGCAGGGGAGGGAGGGGTATTAGTCCCGGTTCGAGACACGAACCGGGACTAAAGCTACGCGGCAGCTTTAGTCCCGGTTCGTGCCCGAACCGGGCCTAATGTCTCCAACCGAACCGGGACCAATGCTCCACCGGCCCCTGACAGCTCGAACCGGGACCAATGCCAGGCAATGGTCCCGGTTTTTCCCTGAACCGGGGCTAATGTTAATTTGGCTCTGGACGAAATCCTCATTTTCTACTAGCGAGGGACGCGGGGAAAGAGGACGAAGGGGATAGGCGTGGTTGGCGGGAGTTGGCGAAAAGAAAGAGAGGCGCTGCATGCTCTCCTAGATGGTCTGGCCGGAGATGCCGGGCGAGGTGGCGGCCTGGCCGACGAAGTTGCGGAAGAAGTTGTCCCAGGACTCGTCGACGGAGGCCGGGTCCGCCTCCCACGCGCGCTGCAGCTCCTCGAGAGGTAGACGCTGCTGGTGCCGTCGAGGAAGCTGTCGGTGAGGCGCGAGAGCGGCACGGCGCGGGGCTCCGGCACGGCGAACTTGGCGGCGGCGTACCGGCCGAAGGCGCAGATCGGGAGCACGGCCAGGCGCAGGTCCATGCCGCGCGTGCCGCGCATGTCCAGGACTCGCCGAGGAGCGGGCCGTCGTGTGCGTGAAAGAATAAAGAGAGAAGAGAGAATCTGGAGAGAGGAGAGAGAATCTGAATCTGGGTGCGTACGTGTATGTGGCTGTGGCTGTGCGTGTTTCGCGTGAGAGGATAGGGTAGAGAGAGAATATATATTTGAGATTTTGATTTTTCTGTGGCGACTTTCTGTGGCGCACTAGGACACATGCACCACAGAAATCAACAATTCTGTGGCACATTGTAGGGTGCGCCACAGAAAGCCACATTTCTGTGGCGCACGCAGTGGGTGTGCCACAGAAATGTGACGCATCCACTCCCCGGTGCGCCAAAGAAAGCCACATTTCTGTGTCGCATTTGGTTTTGGTGCGCCACAGAAATATGACTTTTTGTGACGCATCCATTCCCCGGTGCGCCACAGAAAGCCACATTTCCGTGGCGCATTTGGTTTTGAATTCTGTGGCGCATGCAAAACAATGCGCCACAGAAATTATTTTTGTGGCGCATGCCTATTCCGTGCGCCACAAAAAGTGATTCCACCTATAACTATTTTCCTACTAGTGCCGTGTGCTCCTGAGTGACCAGCTCCCGCCCGGACTCGATCAGAACCTGGCAGCCCATCACCGACGCGAACACCACGATGCCCTGCCACCAACGCTCACAAGTTTCAGTAACTTTTGAATTCCTAATGTAAAATTCAGTAAACCTGAATTTTGAACTTTCAGTTTCAGCAAATACCACTGGTTGCATCCGCCTCTTCCCGATGGGGTAGCTGTATTTGTTGGGCTTCTTCATGGCATGCGCCGTGAACCACAGGATGAACCCTGACAACAGATCCAGCGTGGAATCGAGCGTCGAGGCGATCACCGCAATTGACACGGTTTCAAACGATGCGACGACTTTTCCAACAAACAGGATCAGCTGGTTGATTATGTTGGACAGGTTGATGGCCAGACGTTCGCCCTTGGCCAGGTTCGCCATTTTTCCGAAAATAGGAACGGTCTTATCTGACTTGTCACAGTCGCAGTGTTCAGCAGAAAGACCAAGCGCGCATCTAGAAAGGTTACAATAAACTCACCCAATTTGCAGTCAAGCCGACAGAGATATTGTAATTTCTTTTTTCAACACTCTGAAAGTTTAAACTCGGAGCGTGCAGGAGCGCGACTACGCAGCAAGCTTGCGGGACAGATGATTAATTGGCTTGGCAGAACTTTCGGATGTTGGGGCTAGCCAAGCCAATTTTTCAGGCGCTCTCCTCTGTCTGTCTGCGCCGCGTGGACTTCGACGTTAGCCTGAAGTTGCCGTAAGATGGATTGACGCATGGTGTTAGTAACAGGAATCGGCCGGCGTTATTTGAAAGATCGAACAGATTCATTTGAGGGGCCGGATCGAGATACACCGGATGATGAAGAATAGCAGTATTTGTACGTATTAATCATTGGATTATTTAATGGTGTATGCAGTTCGTGGGTTCCTATAAACACCCAAACCGTACAGTTGACGTGGACAGATAATGCACACAGCTCGATCGTGATTCGATTATTTTTTAGTAGTTCCAAGGCACGGCGCGGCGTACGGCGACGTGCGCGTGCGGTTGCAGTCAAACCAGTCTCCCATTGGCAGCCGGGTCCGATAGATGCTCAAAGCCAAAAACTCGAACATCAGCAGCTGTGTGCATTATCTGTCCACGTCAACTGTACGTTTTTGGGCGTTTTGGTGCGCGTTTGCGCGTCTGGTGTATCGGAGGGAGTAGAAATTTTTCGATCGGAGGGCGACACTTTTTATGGATCGGAGGGAGTAGAAATTTTTCGAAACGACTCCCAAAAGCTCATATGCACCTATCGGTTACACGAAAAAGATTTCCACATAAAATATCAAATCTGTGCTGAGCCGGCCTAATCGATCAACCACGAGATAACCCGGCTAGGCATGAAGATGAGGCCCAGCCGGCATCATAACATTGACATTTTTAGTATTTTTTTATTTTTCCTCTTATTCATGTTTAATTTTTTGAATTTATTTAATTTATGCTTATGGTTGATATATGAATATTTTTTCAAACCGGGAGTTTTTTTCATGAAATCGTGAACATATATTTTGATCCCCTGGGCATATTTTCAAACTACACGGTGAACACTTTTCCCCAACTCGATGAACTAACCCATGAAAGCTATTCCGAACTATGTGAACACAGTGTTTTTTGGGAATAGGTTAATCATGAACTGAAAAGATCATTACGCAGAAATATTTTTTTCTTATGATTTGTATAAACATCTATCTGGATGTGAAATCAACAGATTATAAAACAATTATAATACGTTGACCCAGATTTCCGGTATGGTTTTTTCTTGCTTTATTTTGTTTGCACACACAGATTTGTTCTTTTTTAATCTGATGTGAACCAAAAAAAATTCAAAGCACAAATTTCATTTTTTGGAATCTCTAATTTGCAAATATTAGCAGCGAATCATAAAAGAAAGTAGCATAAATAACTATTTTTTTCTTCATGGAAAACTGTAAACTGTAGCAAGAGGTTGCATAAATTCTAGCAGGAGGTTGTATAGGAACATCCGCGCTGGAGGTTGTACGAAGCAGCTAGGTCGAAAGATATGTAGATGTTAATTTTATACCACACTCCACGTTTTCAGCAACATCGGTGCTTGATATTTCAGAACAGATCGATATCCCCATTATTTCAGTTATTGTATCCGGCATTACATATCAGAAATTTGCATATATCTCATACTACATACTCAGAACAATAGATGAGAACGTACGTACAAGTGTTACAAGTATGAGGTACGTACAAATGCTCACATACAAATGAGACAATATATATATATATCTGAAAGCAGAGTGGCACCGCGCGCGATGAAGCAACAAATTCGATAATGGCCTGTTAAGCTAATGTAATGTTTTTGGGATTTCGCATTTCACTACTTAGTTGTGATGACGCCGTCAATTAAGTCCAAGATTAATCCCAACCGTTCGGTTCCAAAACAGTGTCGCCGAGGAGGGCATCGCGGACTCTGCAGCGTGGGGATTTCATTTTCCTCCTTTTCTATTTCGAAGCTTCGCGGGTGCTTCTCGAACCCACCCGCCTTACAATCAGACTGCAAGCGGGACGACTCGCGGGCCACCCCTTGTAGCCGGTATTCGGTCCTGTACATATAAATACGCCGTCCACCTCCCTACCTCGCACACAACAACAGCACCTCACCATCTCCTGCATGTCCACCATATCTTCCTACTCCAAGAACTCATCCGCGCTCGTCGGAGAATCCAAGAACAACAACAACTGCGACCGCCGCAACAAGTAAGCACCCGATCCAAGCTAGCTTAACTAATCTCTCTTAGCTTTCTACCATGCTTTATTAGTTAGTTCCACCATGCGTCCTCTACTACCAGCCTTGACGACGACGCCGTCCCCAACATGGCGCTTCAGGCATTCAGCGACGCTGCCCTCTCCATCCTCTCCGACGAGGTACAATCCAACGTACGAATGGTATCCACGTTGCCAATTGAGTTTCAAGGGCGGTCCATCTACGTGCATGCATGATCCAGCTTAATAAGATTTTTTTTTTACCCCTTAATTTACCTGCGTGCATCGCAGGTTGCTGGCGGAGCGGTGGCTACGGAGACTGAGATGACCGTCGTCGTGGATCCTGCCGACTCTCCACCGCAGGTGAGAGAGACAGAGACTATTCCTGACCGCCGTGTATCTTGGGTCTTGCTTGATTGATTTTCGTATCTAGTCCTACTATGTTTGCTTCTTTTTTTTTTCACTACAAAAGGAAACGTTTATTTTTCTTCTTCACTCGATGCCCACCTGCTCTATACTACTATGTCAAATATGTCCAGTAAATATATATCATTTCTGTATTTATGTCTTAAATTAGATTAAAAAAGAACATAACTAGACACACATACGTAGAAAAAAAAGGCATATTTTACGGTACATCATACTACATATTTTCAGGTGTAGTATATGTCTCATCCAACGGCTAAAACTAATTGGGCCAGATTTAGGCCCAGGGACAAAAACGACTTTTCCTCCATGGTTAAGCATCTTCTTTAACACGTACTGGTGATGCGTCAATAACTTGCCATGAACTGTATCAATATTCATAACCATCAGCGTCTGATGTAACTCGATCGCCGGCCCAGGAATGCAGCTTCCAGACATCAAACGTCCTCAGGCTAGTGTATAGCTCCTGCAGCCCTTGCATGCCAATGTCCGGAAATTTGCAACCATGGAGTAGGCCTCGGGCATGTCCTTCCTCCCGCAGGACGAATTGATCTTGGCGAGAACAGCTATGGCGTACAGAAAGTACCCCGAATGCTAGTGGTAGCTGAAGTCCGCGTGGGAGTCCTTCGCCACTAACGCCACTATGCCGCCGTCGTCGTCATGCCGTCGCCGTCGCCAACGGGCCCGGTAACCAGCCTGCACGGAACGGCGCCGGAAACTTCTCGTCGTCATCATGGACCTCGGCCGGCCGCGCGAACCAGCTGCGCCAACGCCTCTGTGTCATGCTCGTCGTGAGCGGTGAGACGCTGCGCATTGCTTTGGCGCCATCTGAGAACTCGTCCTCCATGAACTTGGCGTTGGTGGCGGACGGGGCACAGTTCACGACGACGTCGCCGGAGGAGGGCCGGAAAGCGAGCTTGCCAGTGAGGTGGTGGAAGATGGGCAGAACGGAGCTGAACTGGCAGTAGGTTGCTGCTCTCCTAGAAGAAGTGTCGCTGGACCGTGCGGCGAGCGTGGCGACGTGGAAGGAGTCGTGGAAGCAAGCTGTTCACATTTCACGTCCTTGAGCAACGCGGCCATGGCTCACCCGTCGTACAGGATATGATTCCCCATCGGTTTTCTTTTTCAGTGTAATGCCTGAATTGTCCCTTGAGCTCAAATATACTACCCAAAATTTGGTGTAGTATTTTGGATCTACACCGTCGGATCGCCTCGCTTTAACGGCCCACATTGTATTGATGTACCGTAAAACATCTCAAAAAAAACCAAACAAAGACGAAAATACATCAATGATAATAAGCCTCATCGCCAAACTTGCCATTAATTATTGTGCCACCATAGCTCTCCTTGGCTGGCGATGGACAATATCGAAAAGTTCACCTAGTGAATTATCTGCAAAGACACGCAGAGGATCATATCTCGTAAATTTAGACCATCGCATATGATAGAGATTGACAATCACTACATATCGGAGACGAACCACCCCGATATAGGTGGGTATTCACGCTAGCACTGCGATACCAAGCCGATACAGGCGGTGCTCATAGAGCCAAACCAACGGATAGCAATAAAACCAAGCCGTCATCTATGAGGACCGACATGTACAAAAACTCCGATGGTTCTCAGACAATACCAAACCAAGTATCAGCGAGATGTGATTGTTGGGGACGGAGACCTTTTATTCGAGACAACACCACGTCACCACCACACAAAACTAATCAAAAGAAATATGCCTACATAAGATGAGAGATGAGAAATATGCCATCACACAATCCTATGTCGTGTTTTCAAAACAATAAAGAAAAGTGCAACTTCACTTGTTTTTGTTTTGTTCTGGCGGAGATGTTTTCGTTACTCATGTTTGCATTGCCGAACTTCTGATGATATGTGCCTTTGCTTCCATTTCACAGGGCAGCAATGACGGCGACTTCCCTATCAACATAGACCAGGCAGGTGAAAACGTGCCCACTCATCAGGCAACGTTGCAGCTGATCACACGTGCCATCCCAGAAGTGGGCGCACTCACCGTGACTACGGTCGTGCACACCGTGCACTCTCAACCGCCAAGCGGAGTATTCTTCGGCCACAACAAATTCATCTACAACGTCACTCTTGCCCTTATTTTTTCCCTCGGAGTCGCAGAACTCTTCACTGGCATGTGGATTTCCATGTCCGGACTCACCTACAGGCGTCGTTTATGGCTTGGGGGAATTATTCTATTCCTCTCCATATGGCCACTTGTTGCCATACTCAGCATCAACGGTTTCACTTAATCGTCCGCATGGACGCATGGTTAGTAAACTCCTTACATTTCAAAATACTGTATTGTTAGGAATAGTTTCACATATGCACGCATAGTTTGGATCGCCTCTTCAAGAGTCTATCGTTTTTTCACCCATCAACCGTCCAACCATGCGCATGGAGGATGGTTTGGTGAGCAAAACTTGTTAGATCAACAGAAATGTTAGAAAATATACTTCTCTGAATCATGATAGCTAGCAAACAAGTGAAAATAACTATATTTATATACTCTTATATGTGTGTACATTGGCGTCGGTGATATATCAGTGACTGATATTTAGGTTGTTGCCTTGCACGGATCTAGGTTCTAGTTTAGCTCTTAATCATGCTCCTTACAAAATATTTTATTTTATGCAACAGGGATATCACATGGGCAAGGAGGAGGACGCAGATCATTTCATTGGTTCTATATTGTTCTGTTTAAACTATTGTATTTTTGTTAAGTTGTTGCCCCAACAGTAAAAATTTCTCGGCTAGCTCTTTGTTACGTTGATGTGCCCCAGCAATAATATCTTAGTATTCTCATCGTGGCTTGATGCTTTAATCGACAATGGTAATGTGGCTATGCAAACATATGACTTAATGCATGCAAGTCACAGTGGCTTTGTGGCACTAATCTCTTATTGGAACAGCTTGGCGATCTCATCTGCAAAACAAGCAGATCGAATCCCGTCAGGATCCAAAAAAAAATTTGGGACGCATGCAAGTCCCTCATGCGCAGGATGTCCTGCAGTAGCACACGCTACTCCCTGAAGATGTTCCATGTCATCCTATGAGTTGTTGGGGAGGCAGAGCAGAGCAGCATAGCATCACCCTATATTGGACTGAATGTAGATAATTTGATGCATCTGACCATCTGTAGCACTTCAGCCTGAGATTTTGCTTGACCATCAGAGAATCGATCCAGAGCTTCAGTTCAGGCCTACGGCTGGAACAGGAGTGCATGGGAGACAAACCGCCGATGCAGCCGATCGACGATGGCCACCACCTCGATCCAAACGAGGAAGCAGGAGAAAGGGCCGCCAAAGCCAACAGCGTCACCGATGAGTTGCCGCGGCGGATGAGCTCGTCCGCATCGGACTCTAGTACTCCACGGCGACCGCGCGCTCGATCCCGAGCGTCCACAGCGCGAAAATCAGTTTTTTATCCAAGAACGACATATTCAATAGAACCGTGCAAGCGAGATGAGGAGATCGCCGGGCACCGCAAGGGGCCTGCGAGAAAGCTGGGAAGGTACCTACGACGGTGGTGTTGGAGATGGAGAGATAAGGAGAGAGGGTCGGGGTAGGGGAGAGGCGCCGGAGCTCACGAAGGGGAGGAGGAGGCGATGATCGGCAGGGGCGGAGCTAGGTGCAGGAAGGAGAGGCGAGCACTACAGGAATGGCGATCTGTGCCGACGGCCAAAGTCTGTGCCGACGGCCAAATGTCGGGGCCGTAGGCATAGACCCCCTGGGTACAAAAAAAATTTGACACTCGGCTATGCCGACGGCAAAGGCTTTGCCGTCGGCATAGGTCCCTCTCATTTTTTTCTATTTTCCATTTAATATGCAGTAGGCTGTGCCGACGGCAAAGCCGTAGGCATAGGTTCCTTTCGTTTTTTCTATTTTTCATTTATTATGAAATAAATCATATCTTTAAATTCGTAAATCCGAATTTAACAAATAAAATGTCTAAACAAATTAGGAAAATGAGGGGACTCCAAATATGACATCCATATCATCATTTTCACCATGAAATATTACTTTTTGCAACATATTTGTGGTACTTGCTTAATAAAAAAAGTTATTTTTGTCACTTAAAAAATGGAAACTTATGTTTATGAAAATAATTTGATTTTTTCTTTTTGCCAACAATGTTTTCAATACGAAGACACACCTATGTATCAAATATGGACACATTATCACAAATTATGGCACACGAATGATCATAACTTGGACACATTACAAGTGTGTGATCGTTTGCTCTGAAAATTTTACAAAAATAATTTTAAGATACACCAGTAGTGGTTATATCACAGAACTATCGATAGTTTTGAAAAATGAGACCCCTTTGAATGAATAGACATGGCGACCATTTTGACCGTTTCTTCAACAAAATAAAAGAACGTGAAATAATACTCAAAAAATGAAATCCTTTGGCATGGACTCCTTTTATGTGTACTAGTTGATAGGGAAAATGATAAACTTGAGTTTTGACAATGTTTCCAAAAAACTTCTTCACAAAAAGGTCTATCATCTACAAACATGTATAAGTTTTGAGTCAACTGGCCTAGATATGAGCATACCTATGCCATAGTTTGTGATAATGTGGCCATATTGGACACATAGGTGTGTCTTGTCATGAAAAACAATGTTGCAGAACTAATTTTTTCCAAATTATGTTTAGAAATATCATTTTTTATTTTTTTAATGTCAGAAATGACATTTTTTGTGAAGCAAGTACAACAAATATAGTGCAAATTAGAACCTATCCAAATTTCACACAAAGTAGGCTATATGTAATTTATAATCTAGGAATATAAGGAATTTTCTCGGTTTCTACCTAATTTCGACTATTTAAATGACTTTATGCCTATTTTCCGAAAGTAATTCAATTTTGTACTACAAGTGTGTGATCGTTTGCTCTGAAAATTTTACAAAAATAATTTTAAGATACACCAGTAGTGGTTATATCACAGAACTATTGATAGTTTTGAAAAATGAGACCCCTTTGAATGAATAGACATGACGACCATTTTGACCGTTTTTTCAACAAAATAAAAGAAAGCGAAACAATACTCAAAAATAAAATCCTTTGGCATGGAGTCCTTTTATGTGTACTAGTTGATAGGCAAAATGATAAACTTGAGTTTTGACAATGTTTCCAAAAAACTTCTTCACAAAAAGGTCTATCATCTGTAAACATGTATAAGTTTTGAGTCAACTGACCTAGATATAAGCATAACTATGCCATAGTTTGTGATAATGTGGCCATATTTGACACATAGGTGTGTCTTGTCATGACAAACAATGTTGCAGAACTAATTTTTTCCAAATTATGTTTAGAAATATCATTTTTTAGTTTTTTATTGTCAGAAATGACATTTTTTGTGAAGCAAGTACAACAAATATAGTGCAAAATAGCACCTATCCAAATTTCACACAAAGTAGGCTATATGTTATTTATAATCTAGCAATATAAGGAATTTTCTCGGTTTCTACCTAATTTCGCCTATTTAAATGACTATGCCTATTTTTCGAAAGTAATTCAATTTTGAACTACAAGTGTGTGATCGTTTGCTCTGAAAATTTTACAAAAATAATTTTAAGATACACCAGTAGTGGTTATATCACAGAACTATTGACAGTTTTGAAAAATGAGACCCCTTTGAATGAATAGACACGACGACCATTTTGACCGTTTTTTCAACAAAATAAAAGAAAGCGAAACAATACTCAAAAAATGAAATCCTTTGGCATGGAGTCTTTTATGTGTACTAGTTGATAGGGAAAATGATAAACTTGAGTTTTGACAATGTTTCCAAAAAACTTCTTTACAAAAAGGTCTATCATCTGTAAACATGTATAAGTTTCGAGTCAAATGACCTAGATATAAGCATAACTATGCCATAGTTTGTGATAATGTGGCCATATTTGACACATAGGTGTGTCTTGTCATGACAAACAATGTTGCAGAACTAATTTTTTCCAAATTATGTTTAGAAATATCATTTTTTAGTTTTTTATTGTCAGAAATGACATTTTTTGTGAAGCAAGTACAACAAATATAGTGCAAAATAGCACCTATCCAAATTTCACACAAAGTAGGCTATATGTTATTTATAATCTAGCAATATAAGGAATTTTCTCGGTTTCTACCTAATTTCGCCTATTTAAATGACTTTATGCCTATTTTCCGAAAGTAATTCAATTTTGAACTACAAGTGTGCGATCGTTTGCTCTGAAAATTTTACAAAAATAATTTCAAGATACACAAGTAGTGGTTATATCATAGAACTATTGATAGTTTTAAAAAATGAGACCCCTTTGAATGAATAGACACGACGACCATTTTGACCGTTTTTTCAACAAAATAAAAGAAAGCGAAACATTACTCAAAAAATGAAATCCTTTGGCATGGAGTCCTTTTATGTGTGCTAGTTGATAGAGAAAATGATAAACTTGAGTTTTGACAATGTTTCCAAAAAACTTCTTCACAAAAAGGTCTATCATCTATAAACATGTATAAGTTTCGAGTCAAATGATCTAGATATGAGCATACCCATGCCATAGTTTGTCATAATGTGTCAAATGACCTAGACAAATGAGTATTTTCAAATTATGTTTATAAATATCATTTATGTCGATTTCCATTTAATTTAGTTTTTAATTCTTTATGTCGATTTCAAAATGCGATCAAAATTGACGACACGGCCATTCATAGCTAGAGATTGAATATTTCCGAATCATTTGTGTATATATGATTAAATACCTAATTGTGTAACTAAAAATATTTTTTAACTAAACTAACGAGCAAACAAGGAAGAAACTCCATATCAAATTTGACCCGCTTTCAGCTGAATCGACTATATTTTGTCTTTTTTGAAAGAGGTGGAGTAAAAACTTTTAAGAGTAAACCATTTGGTTATTTGTGCATAAAATATGGTCTAATATTTTTAATAAATGTTGGGGTCAAATTTGGAAACAAATATTTCATAGTTTCTTCACAAAAAACCTTTGTTTTGCGCTCCAAAAATGAAAAACGGTTTTTTCTGCAAATAAAACAGATACTTTCTTCGGAAACATTGTTCTACATTACAAGTTGCACACTTCTGCACAATATTATGTAATTTCAACAAACTATGTCAAAAATACGGCCATAACATCATGGAATGGAAACACAATGTATGCTTCATTCCTATTGGTGGAGAGTTTGAGGAATGGATTGATTAGGTGGCAACCATCCATCCGTCCATACCATGGAAATATCTGGAGTAGCCCACCGCACAGCACACATGCCACTCTTTCTCTCTCTCATCTCCCCACCACACATTCGATGCTAAGCATCTCTCTCCTCTCACACCTTTTCTTATCTCTTATCTCTTCACTGCCGACCACACATGCTAACCATCTCTCTCCTCTCACACGCATCGACGGAGGGCCGGTGCAAGGCGGCCGTGCTGCCGCTCGGCATGGCGGGCCACGACGGTGCAACCACAACCTTTGACGGAGGGTGGGCGCAAGGCGGCCGTGCTGCCGCTCGGCATGGCGGGCCGCGACAGCGCGACCACGACCTTCGACGCCGAGACCATGACGCCGCGACCACGGCCCACGGCTACGCATCCACGACGGCTCGACCACGGAGGCCGCTCGGCAGGGCTGAGCACGTCCACGACAACGCAGCCACGACGGCGTCCGCGCAGCACCGCATCTCGGCGTACCGCGACGCTGGCCGAGCCTCGCTCGGCAGGGCTGCGCACGACAACGACGGCGCGACCCCGACCCCCGACGACGCAGCCACGCCGACGTCCGCTTAGCACCGCACCTCAGCGGACCGCGGCGGCCAGCGACCGAGCCTCGCTCGGCAGGGTTGCGCACGTCCAAGTGCACGAGTGCACGGCCACGACGGCAGCTCCCTCGACCGCCCCTGCTTCGTCCGCGTCAGGACAGCGGCGGCTTCGTGCCGTCACGGCCGCCCCAGCCCTCGTCTTCCCCGTGCCCAGCCGTCGCCGCCTCCGGCCTCGGTCGTACTCGCCACGCCCGAACTTGGTCGACAACGGCCTCGCCGCGCTCCATAGCGGCGGCGCCCCAGCCCCTGCTCCGCCGGCGACCGCCCCCAGTCGCCGCCTGTCCCCAGCTGTCCCTAGCCAGGGACGGTGGGGATTTTTTTTAAAACACATGTCCACCCTATGCCGACGGCAATGCCGTCGGCACAGCTTGTGCCAGGGAGCTCGGCCGCCGTGGGACCCACCTTACCTGTGCCGACAAACAGTGTGCCGACGGTCGTTTTTTGCCGTCGGGAGAGCCTGTGCCGACGGCTAATAGCTGTGCCGACGGTCGTCGAGGCTGTGCCTACGGGGCCCTATGCCGACCAATCTGTGCCGACGGCCACCGTCGGCATAGACTGTGCCGACGGCAATGAGGCCTATGCCGACGGCCTTTTGCCGTCGGCACAGATGGACTTTCCTGTAGTGGAGGGTGCTTTTCCTTTTCTTTTTGATGAAACGTCTCTTTAAGCGGTGGCAAAATCCTTGTAATTAGCACGAAACGAAAAGGTGTGTTGAGTTGTCAAACATTAGAGCGATCTAAAGTGTTGATCAAATATTGAATGGACCAAATTTAATGTATCCCACCATGTTTGCTCTTTTAATAGTAGTATAGAGATAAAGAAATCAATGTTGTTTTTTCTCGATAGAAATAAGAGACCGCCACAAGACCGTTGACAGTTGACGAAGGGGGAGACCAGCGCTCTATCTTGACGCATTAGGAATCATGCATGAAGAAACACCTAAAAATCTTGTATTTATTTTCTTGTTGGAGATGAAAATTCATGTATTTCTTTTGAAAAAGAAATCATGTGCTTAGCTAGTATACCTGGGAAGCAGTCGACCACCACAGTATGTGTCGTTGGTCGACGGCGCCGGCAGCGACCATGCGTACCTCACGCAGCGCTCACCACAGTCGGGACTTCGGAAGACGTACGCAGCTGCCATGCTAACTCGCCGGAGTACGGACTGACGGCCGCGCCGGGCTTTCGCCCAAACGCCTTGGTCCTCCATGGCGAAGAGCTGAGAGGTAACCGAGTCCAGAGATCCACATGCGGATGTAGTGAGCATGCGAGAGCTGAATGTTGCAGGGGAAGAAAGAGAGCAGGGCGCTCTTATATGTACATGAACACAATTGGGTGAACCCCATAGTCTTCTGAACGAGTCGTCTCATCTACCAGAGGTTTGAAAAGTCTGAACAGAATTTATGGCCATAGATCAACTCATGACGTGTTCTCTCGTTCTCCATACATGCTAGCTTCCACTTGTATATATGCATTTATTAATTTGTACATATTTTTGTTTTGTGGTTTATTTCGCGATGGCGGCTTTAATCTTATTAAAATATACTAGCACTATGTATGTATGTGCGCACATGTTTATCGATTGACAGCGTCTCCAAACGTCGGAGGAGTCGTGGCACTAGCGGTTGTAGCCGTCCAGGATGCCGTCCTCCATCTCGATAGTACCAACTTGAACGGGTGTGGAGGTCCGCACTACACCACGGTATAGTTTTAGGGGCACTTTGGCTGGGGCACTTTAAAAGTGCCCCAAAAGCTAATAATTAGGGGCATTTTGACAAAGTGACTCTAAATGTCATATCTTTTGGGGCGATTTAGCAAAGTGCACCAAAATGCGTAGTTTTTGGGGCACTTTGATGAAATGCCCTAAATGGCATAACTTTTGGGGCACTTTGATGAAATGCCACTAAATATCATAACTTTTGGGGCAGTTCAATGAAATGCGCCTAAATGTCATAGCTTTTGGGCCATATTCTCAAAGTGCCCCTAAAGCTCAATACCCGAATTCATATCATTGCAAATACAAAACAAACTTAGCAGTTCACATCAAATTACTACAGTTCAAATCACCCATCCCCTCGCTCGCCAAACTAGTCGCCAAAATACCTAAAACATAACATTGCAAATACAAGAACAAACTAAACATCACAGCAACATATTCCAATCCATAACTTAGCAGTTCGCATCAATTGTTGACCACGCCGAGGGGGAGAAAGAGGATGAGGAGGAGCACGGTGGTGCCGACAGCGTACCCGGACTCAGAGACGTGGGCACCTGCTTCTGCACCACGATCATGACGAGGAGGTAGGTGGCGAGCACGATGGAGATGTAGAGGAAGCAGAAGACCGGCTTGGTGTTAGGCTCCTCGCCTTCGGCACGGCGACGGTATGGCAGGACGCGGATGGTGTGCACGGATGTACACGGCGGCCGGGAGCCAAGCGATGAGGAGGACGAGCGACTTGGCGTCGTCGCCCTAGATGGCGAGGTAGAGCTGCGTGTAGATGGCGCCGCTGAGCTCGACGAAGCCCTTGAGCAGGCCGATGACGATGCTCCGGCTCTCCGGGAAGTTCTTGACGCAGGAGACGAGCACGCCGGTGTTGGAGAAGGCGAGCGTGTTGGCGCCCACGCACATGTAGATGGACATGAGCCACACGGGCGGCGCCGCCGTCACTAGTGGAAACAAGCCCTCTAGTCCCGGGTCGTAGACCCCTTTGGGACCGGATTGCCATCCGGTACATGGCAACCGGGACTAGAGGCTCCCCTCCTCTAGTCCGGGGTGGGTTACGACCCGGGACAAGAGGCCTCCACGCGGTGGCAGCGCATGCGCATGCGAGAGGAGCTCTAGTCCCGGGTTGTAATACCACCCGGGACAAGAGCCCTCCACGCGGGGCCAGCCCACATGCATGTGAGAGGAGCTCTAGTCCCGGGTTGTAATACCACCCGGGACTAGAGATGATTCCACGTGGCGGCCCGTGGCTTTTTTCGTACCGGTTGTTGTATATTACGAATAATTTGCAAAAAATACGGTTAATTATCTGTAAATCAGAAAAATACATATAGCATATCAAAATGTTCGTTTGAGAAAGCTTTATGTGATAGTCGGGAAATCGAAAGTGGAACGGAAAGTCGTGAAGACGAGAAAGTATTCGATTATTCGATTACAAATAAAGATCCCATATTTAAGAGGGACTAGAACCGTCAACTATTCGATTACATGAAGACATCAAGCTAGCCACTACAAAAGCCCGTCATCTATCTTGAGACGGCGCCATTGTATTTTCCCTTCGGTTCTAAGACATAGTTCATCAAAAAGCCCGCAATTTCTTCGCTTATTGCTCGAAAGCGGTCCTTTAGTGTCACGTTCCTCCGTTTTCGATCCATCTATAAAAGTAGGGAGATTAATATGAATATCAATCATCATAACAGAAATTATGAATGACACTTAACACAATTGATGGTTATCTAATGAAACTGTGAATTTATTTGTTCACTTACTTCGATAAATGTTTCTCGGTTTCCCGACTTTCCGACTACACGACTTCCCGACTTTCCGACTACACGACTTCCCGACTACCCGACTTCCCGGCTACATGACTACCCGGTTTTCCGACTACCCGACTACACGACTCACCGGCTGAACGACTACCCGACTACACGACTCACCGACTACCCGACTTCCCGACTACACGACTACGCGACTTCCCGACTTCCCGACTACCCGACTACACGACTACCCGACTTTCCGACTACACGACTACCCGACTTCCCGACTTCCCGACTACACGACTACTCGACTTCCCGACTACCCGACTTCCCGACTACACGACTACCCGACTACACGACTACCCGACTACACGACATCCCGACTACACGACTACCCGACTTCCCGACTACCCGACTTCCCGACTTCCCGACTGCACGACTACCCGACTACACGACTACCCGACTTCCCGACTACACGACTACCCGACTACCCGACTACCCGACTACACGACTTCCCGGCTACACGACTACCCGGTTTCCCGACTACCCGACTACACGACTCACCGGCTGAACGACTACCCGACTACACGACTCACCGACTACACGACTACCCGACTACACGACTTCCCGACTACACGACTACACGACTACCCGACTTCCCGACTACCCGACTTCCCGACTGCACGACTACCCGACTACACGACTACCCGACTTCCCGACTTCCCGACTACACGACTACCCGACTACCCGACTACCCGACTACACGACTTCCCGGATACACGACTACCCGGTTTCCCGACTACCCGACTACACGACTCACCGGCTGAACGACTACCCGACTACACGACTACCCGACTACACGACTCACCGGCTGCACTACTTCCCGACTTCCCGACTTAGCAAAAATCTACTACACTTAGCAAAAATCAACTACACTTAGCAAAAATCTAAACTTAGCAAAAATCTACACTTAGCAAAAATCAACGACTCACCGACTTCCCGACTCAACGACTTATTAACTCAACGAATTTCCGACTACACTAAAATATTTCTACACTTAGCAAAATCTACTACACTTAACAACGAAAAACAGTACACTAACTTAGCAAAATAATACACTTACTTAAGCATACTATACACTTAACAACACTTAAGAAAATATACTACACTTAACAACAAAAAACTAACCTAGCTAATTAAAATATGAAACTAAAAACTAAACTCAAAACTAACCTAGCTATCAACACTAACCTAGTATACTAATTAAGGAAAACAGTACACTAAGCTAATTAGCTATTATTAGGAAAAACAGTACACTAAAAACTTAGAAAAAATTAGGAAAAAAACTTAGAAAAAAAGCTCACCGGCCGGAGTTGGGCGTCGAGGGGCGAGGTGGCGGCGGCCGGAGTTGGGGCAGAGGAGGGCGGCGCGGAGGCGGCCGGAGTTGGGGCGGAGGAGTGCGGCGCGGAGGCGGCCGCGCGGAGGCGGGTCGGAGGGCGGCGGGGTCGGGCGGACGTCGGCGCGGAGGGAGGCGCGGCCGGCGGCGGGGCAGGTGGCGGCGACGGCGACGAGAGGAGGAGGAGGAGGACGGGGCGACGAGAGGAGGAGGAGGAGGAGGACGGGGGCGACGCGGCGGACGGGGGCGACGCGGCCGGCGGCGGGGCAGGGGGCGGCGACGGCGACGAGAGGAGGAGAAGGCGCGGCCGGCGGCGGACGGGGGCGACGCGGCGGACGGCGGCGTGCGCGGCAGCCTGGCGGCGCCGAAGTGCTCCCGGGTCGTGGCTCGACCCGGTGCAGCCATTGCCTGCTTATATAGCAGAGCAGCTCTAGTCCCGGGCGAGGCCACGGCCCGGGACAAGAGGTACCCCTTTGGTCCCGGGTGGTGCCACGACCCGGGACAAGAGGTATTTATGCACATGCGCGCAAAATTAGCTCTAGTACCGGGTGGTGGCACCACCCGGTACTAGAGCTCTCTTTTTTCGTTCAAAGCGGTGAAAATTCAAATTTTTGCGCGCGAATTTTTGAAATGCTCCTAAATATGAATTTGAATAGATTCTGCATACTTTTGAATCTGAAAAAAAATTCAACATGAAAAGTTTTTTAATTTGCAAAACTAATCCAATGCAATTTTCTGTTTTCTAAAATAATTATTCTAACTATTCAAACTATTAACCATTTTGCCATTTTCAATTTAAAATGCATTAACTAATATTGTTTAAATTTGATATATCTTTGTAGGATATATCTTTTTGAGTGTTTTTTCACTCTATTTATTTTTTTACGAAAAACAGTCGAAATCGATCGACGACAGCCCAACAGGACGAATTCACACCGAAAGAGATCAACTATAAAACAGTCTTTTTATTGCAGAATAATTCAAAGTAGGAAACACTATTTTCCTCAGTTTACAAAAGCAACATTGATCAAATTAATATGCAAAAATTATCACACACGCTTACATCTTTATTTGATCCCGTTACAGCTGGAGTACATGCCATTTTTATTTAACTAACTTCTGCCTCGGTCTGAGGAGTGGCCAATTTGTGTGAGTGAGTAACCTGTCTGAGGAGTGGCCAATTTATAGACGTCGTTATATTAGCTCTAGTACCGGATGGTGCCACCACCCGGGACTAAAGGGAATCCCACCAATAAGGAAGAAGCACACGGATCGTGTGTTTCTTTCGAGCGCTTGTGAGCCGTTGGATCAGGGGTGTGTTTCTTTCGAGCGCTTCTGAGACGTTGGATCAGCCGTTGGATTAGCTCTAGTACCGGATGGTGCCACCACCCGGGACTAAGGAAACACACGATCCGCTTCCCGCCTCCGTCTTCCCGTCATTTCTCACTATATATGTAGTCATGGCCGCCATTGGCATAGCACATCTAAATTCATATCTGCAACCTCATCACTCTCCCATGGCTTCCACCGTACCCACTCTAACCTACTCGGAGGCGGAGGCGCTTTGCGCCTCGAACTACCCCTGCCCACCCGGCTACGACGTCCCCGCCGGCTGGAGGCTGAGCACCGGAGGCGTGCCGGTCCCTCCTGTCCCTCAAGGTTTGGCGCGCCGGGCGGCCATCATGAACCACTACTACTTCGAGCTCACTCCGGAGCAGCGGATGGATTCCCGCTGGAATCCCAACTACCGTCCGACTTGGGACGCCTTCTTCATCAATCGGCGTGAGAGGGCGCTCACCAGGTACGAGGAGAACGGCCCGCCTCCTTCGAACTTCAACGAGGCCGGCCGTCGGCTGTGGTGGGCCGGTCGGACACTCCAGAGAGTCATGGACTACATCATGGCCGGCGATAACCCCCGCCTTAGCTACCCTCAGTTTCAGTCCAGGCGAGCGCCGCCGGACGACAGCGACGACGACAGCGGCGACTACGACGACTACGAGGACGAGTATTATAGGCCTAGGCAGGAGTATGACTAACCTGAGCCACATCATTTGTTAGGACAAATGGTTCATCTATGTACCCAAGATTGTTGTCATTCCCTAATGCTGGTCTAGCTACGACGATGATCGTGTAAAATGTATTCTTTATCTCTGCATTTCGAACTAATGATATTTAGCTTCTGAATATATGAGTGAGTAACCAGGGAAACAAAACACACGGTTTCCCCTAACCTGGGAATCTGAATGCTTTGTATTCGGTCAATGAACTGGAGTATTTTGTAGATAGAACAAAACACAAGGTTTCACCGTCATACAGCCCCACGGTGGCTCGTGAGTGCCTGCATATCAAATGCACCGTAGGGCTGCATGACGTGAATCCGAATGCTTTGATTACAAGGAGTAGACACAGAGTGTCGAACATGTCCAGGAGGGGGCTTACAAGCGCTCGAAAGACATCTCTGATGATCTACAACCGTCCGGCAAAACATCACTGATGATCTGCAACCATTTGGAATGGTCGCAGGTCATCAGTGACGTCTTGCCGCTGGTTGCCCAAAGATGCCTCTCCGAGTGACGCTGGAATGTTTTGTGTGAGTGAGTAACCTGTCTGAGGAGTGGCCAATTTATAGGCAACGTTATATTAGCTCTAGTACCGGATGGTGCCACCACCCAGGACTAAAGGGAATCCCACCAATAAGGAAGAAGCACACGGATCGTGTGTTTCTTTCGAGCGCTTGTGAGCCGTTGGATCAGGGGTGTGTTTCTTTCGAGCGCTTCTGAGCCGTTGGATCAGCCTTTGGATTAGCTCTAGTACCGGATGGTGCCACCACCCGGGACTAAAGGGAATCACACCAATAAGGAAGAAGCACACGGATCGTGTGTTTCTTTCGAGCGCTTGTGAGCCGTTGGATCAGGGGTGTGTTTCTTTCGAGCGCTTCTGAGCCGTTGGATCAGCCGTTGGATTAGCTCTAGTACCGGATGGTGCCACCACCCGGGACTAAAGGGAATCCCACCAATAAGGAAGAAGCACACGGATCGTGTGTTTCTTTCGAGCGCTTGTGAGCCGTTGGATCAGGGGTGTGTTTCTTTTGAAGGCTTGTGAGCTGTTGGATATCACGTTGTGAGCCACCACCCGGGACTAAAGGGAATCCCACCAATAAGGAAGAAGCACACGGATCGTGTGTTTCTTTCGAGCGCTTCTGAGCCGTTCGATCAGCGGTGTGTTTCTTTCGAGCGATGCTGACCCGTTGGATCAGGTGTCACCAACCCGGACTAAAGAAGCACACGGACCCTATATATAGCATCCATCGATCGTTTCCTTTTTTAGTCTTCACTTTTTTGTTTCGTTCTTTTCCTTTTTTAGTCTTCACTTTTTTTTGGTTTCGTTCTTTCCTTTTTTAGTTTTGCTTATATAAAGCCCAGGGGGGGAGACCTGAGTCTGCCCCTAGTTACGACAACGTGTCCGCGCCGCTCGACGCCCTCCTCCGCACCCGGCGCCGCCCTTCCTGTCGTGTCCTCCGCCGGCCCCCCATGCCAAGGCACGTTGCCCTCTCTCTCTGATCCCCTCCTCCCCTACGTAGGTTGCATGCACCTTAGGTGTTTGATCAAATTCCCCACTATTGTTTTCAGATCTCGGGCATATACGTCGGCGATGGCCGCGGCCGGACACCCGTTGGACAATAACGTCCATGTGCGGGATTGGGCTCCGCCGGGCTGGCACTGGGAGTTATCTTCCGGAACGCGTAGCTTGGTGAGAAATCCGGGCGAAGTCGCCGACCCGGATCTTGTTTGGTGGAGGTCGCATGGGCCAGGGAGCTTCCAGAGGGAGCCGGCCCCCGAGGAGGAGGTACGTCGCCGTATAAGTGAGGAGGATGCGCACGTCCGTCGCTACATGCATCTGTTGGATACGATGTATATTAATACATGGCAGGTAATGCGAAGGAATCCTTATGATGTGAGTATTGACCCTGTGATGGTTCCTACTCTGTGGGTGACGAGCGCTCCCCGTGATGCACCCCGCGGCTTAGGACGAGGCAGAAGTTAGTTAAATAAAAATGGCATGTACTCCAGCTGTAACGGATTAAATAAAGATGTAAGCATGTGTGATACTTTTTGCATATTAATTTGATCAATGTTGCTTTTGTAAACTGAGGAAAATAATGTTTGTTCTGACGGTTCCAAATAAAGTGCTTGTTCTTCTCCCCCGCTCGGTCTTATCCGGTCTTTCCTTCCGATCCATTTCACATCACATGGAGTCTGTCGCCGCCGCAGCCGGCCGGCGCGGCCGTCGCCCGTCGACTCGGGCTTTCCCCAGCGGCCGGTAAGCATACCCTGCCGTCTCCCCTGTCCGCATTCCTCTCTTGCCCTCCGCTTGTGAGCCGTTGGATCAGGGGTGTGTTTCTTTCGAGCGCTTCTGAGCCGTTGGATCAGCCGTTGGATTAGCTCTAGTACCGGATGGTGCCACCACCCGGGACTAAAGGGAATCCCACCAATAAGGAAGAAGCACACGGATCGTGTGTTTCCTTCGTGCGATTCTGAGCCGTTGTATCAGCGGTGTGTTTCTTACATTTCCTTACAATTTTTTTGAATAATTTTTTTAATAAGACGGACGGTCAAATGTAATATCACAAATCCAGAACAACTTACAATTTGGAACGGAGCGAATACTCAATTACGAGCAGAAAAAATTTCTCAAGGCAAATCAACAGATGACCATGCCCTCGGTAAAGCAAATGGGAACACACCCCCCGCGCGCGCGAACCATCTGAAATTCCAAATTGGGAACGCGGGAACACATGGTCTGACGGTTCCAAATAAAGTGCTTGTTCTTCTCCCCTGCTCGGTCTTATCCGGTCTTTCCTTCCGATCCATTTCACATCACATGGAGTCTGTCGCCGCCGCAGCCGGCCGGCGCGGCCGTCGCCCGTCGACTCGGGCTTTCCCCAGCGGCCGGTAAGCATACCCTGCCGTCTCCCCTGTCCGCATTCCTCTCTTGCCCACGGCGCCGGCGCGCGCATCCTCACATCTCTGACGGTTTTTGCAGCCTGCTCTCTCTTCCCGCCGGCGGCCCGGAACGCCCGAACGACGCCCTCGTGGAGGTCCTCTCGCGCCTCCCAGTGAAATAAATGGAGATAAACTTGAGCTAGAGAGAGGAAACAATGGAGCAAATGAAGATGAACTCGAGCTGAAAAATGGAGGGGGTTCTGAGCCGTTGGATCAGCCGTTGGATTAGCTCTAGTACCGGATGGTGCCACCACCCGGGACTAAAGGGAATCCCACCAATAAGGAAGAAGCACACGGATCGTGTGTTTCCTTCGTGCGATTCTGAGCCGTTGGATCAGCGGTGTGTTTCTTACATTTCCTTACAATTTTTTTGAATAATTTTTTTAATAAGACGGACGGTCGAATGTAATATCACAAAATCCAGAACAACTTACAATTTGGAACGGAGCGAATACTCAATTACGAGCAGAAAAAATTTCTCAAGGTAAATCAACAGATGACCATGCCCTCGGTAAAGCAAATGGGAACACACCCCCCGCGCGCGTGAACCATCTGAAATTCCAAATTGGGAACGCGGGAACACATGGTCTGACGGTTCCAAATAAAGTGCTTGTTCTTCTCCCCTGTTCGGTCTTATCCGGTCTTTCCTTCCGATCCATTTCACATCACATGGAGTCTGTCGCCGCCGCAGCCGGCCGGCGCGGCCGTCGCCCGTCGACTCGGGCTTTCCCCAGCGGCCGGTAAGCATACCCTGCCGTCTCCCCTGTCCGCATTCCTCTCTTGACCACGGCGCCGGCGCGCGCATCCTCACATCTCTAACGGTTTTTGCAGCCTGCTCTCTCTTCCCGCCGGCGGCCCGGAACGCCCGAACGACGCCCTCGTGGAGGTCCTCTCGCGCCTCCCAGTGAAAATAAATGGAGATAAACTTGAGCTAGAGAAAGGAAACAATGGAGCAAATGAAGATGAACTCGAGCTGAAAAATGGAGGGGCTGCTCTTGGGGTGGAAGGTGATGCATGGAGGGAAATGGTCCCGGGTGATAACACGACCCGGGACAAAAGCTCCCACCTCTTGTCCCGGGTTGTGCCACGACCCGGGACAAGAGGTCCATGCCCTGGGCGCCCTGCCAACGCACCTCTTGTCCCGGGTCGTGGAACCACCCGGGACAAAAGCTCCCTCCCCACCCGGGACTAGTGCCATTTTTTTGACCCGGGACAAGTGCACCCCTCTAATCTCGGGTCTTAAGCC
Organism: Poa pratensis; assembly: GCA_947311845.1. Classification (NCBI taxonomy): domain Eukaryota; kingdom Viridiplantae; phylum Streptophyta; class Magnoliopsida; order Poales; family Poaceae; genus Poa; species Poa pratensis. The sequence goes on along the minus strand of CAMZMU010000058.1, from coordinate 271,073 downwards.
ACCCGGGACTAGAGGCAAAATCGGCCTTGGTCTAAAGCTCTTGTTTCCACTAGTGCGTGCGCTCCGTTAGATTCATGGCGGCGCCAATGAGAAGCACCGCCCACGTCGGCGCCACCTGCTGCACGAGGCCGGAGACCACGCCGACGTTGGTGCCGAGGTCCTTGCACCGACCGGAGCTCCTTGGAGTAGAGCGCGAAGATGTACGTCGACCCCGACGCCGCCATCACAACCATGGACACGAATGAAGGTGTCAGGCGGCGCCCGCAACGGCCCGCATAAGCAGGAATCAGTTGAAAAAGCTGAAAAGCTAGACACGATTCTAATAACTAGCCTAGGCTATTTTTAGTTGAAGCGGGCCGGGTTTCGGGTTCGCTCTGCAACATGAGACATGAACACCACGTACCACCGGCTCCACGTAACCGGACCCTCGACGCGAACGCCGGCGTGCACATGCAGCCCCCTTGCCGCCGGCCATTCTTCTTACCCTCTGTATCTCCCTCGATCTCTGTTGGAAGCAAGGGAGATTGATACAACACAAGTGCGAGCGTTGCTACTTATAGCGACGTGGCAGCGTCCGTATGTGTACTATAGTTGACTAGAATTGATCATGTAGTGCGGAGCATGGACTTGGAGACAGCTATGACAGATTGGGAAACTAATCTGGAAAATTTGACAAGTACACGCAATGTGTAGCATGCTCGTAGGACTTTTGGGCAAGTTGACAAGTACACGCAATGTGTAGCATGATTTTCAGTTTTTGTGGTTCAACTTGAACTACAACATAATTTTTTAAAGGAGCTCCATTGTTTTGTCACCACACCGCCAAATACTGGTAGACGGAATAGTTAGTGCAAAGAAAAGACATAGAGATTGTTGATGTTTCTAGAAAAAGGCAGGCTTTATTGGGTTTGTCACCGATGTCCATGTGGCAACTATTACCATTTGATACATGTTGTATGGTAAGCCGCCGTACCTGAGTCACCTTCTGGTTCCCCGACATGGCCGCCCTCCGCCGTTGTGTCTGGGGTACCCACCGTACTCGCCCTTCCCAGCCAGCACTTGGTGGCCCATAGTCAACGCTGCCACGGCTATACCACAGAACACCGATCGCCGGTAGGGCTCTGGCGTACAGAGGTACATGGATAAGGGTTTGGGCCTCTCCTTATTTTTTCCAGCGTTCGCATGTTGACTCACGAAGGGGTACTTTGATTTTCAAATCGTAATTTGAGCTAAAAAAAATAATTTTGAATTTTGTCCTGGCGGTACAAAATAATGGTTCATGAGTTTTAAACGGTTCGGCACAATAAAAATAAATCTCGACAACATTCAAAAAAAGCTCTACAATAAGACATTTCTTTTTCAACCCCCAATATAAATAAATTTTGAAAGCGTTCAAACAAAGCTCTACAATAAGACATTTCTTTTTCAACCCTCCATTTCTATATTGATACGTCTGTCCCGGATCTTATATTTCACTTTTTGGTTCATTAAAATTTTGTTAATCATCTAGTCCAATTAATTGGGTCGAGTAAAAAATGTACACGTCATTCAAACTTTATTCCTATTTAATTTTAGCACTTTTACTATTTTTTCATTACCCATTAAAATCAATTGTTGATCAAGTTCAATAAATGTTCGAGCGTACTGAATAATTGTTCACAGGGTTGAAAATAATCGCGACATGCGGTGCAAAAGTTTTTGGTCATTGTACCTGAAAAAATTGTGTCACATGGTTGTAAAATAATTTATGTATGAATAAAACATTCAGTTAAATTGTTCACAAGGAATTAAAATTTCTTGCTACATAACTTTTTTTTTAGAACTTCATATGACTTATTTTCGTTCACTCATATTTTAAGTTATTTTTTTACCTTTATAGATCCATGATTTTGTGATTATTGTTTAGCCTACAATATGCAAATAGCATGTGTATGTATACATTTGTTTTTGAGGCGAGTGTATGTATACTCCGTTCTGTGTTGGCTGATGATCCAAGGAGTGCTATGTTTGAATAAAGCTCTCGTTTATCTTAAAAAAAAGCTGATTGGGCCAGGCCCATGTGCATCATCGCGTTTAAAAAAAAATGGATGCGCAGCCACTATGCACGCAGCATGCCTTTCCCTCTCGATCCCCTTTCTCGTATCTCTCTCTCGCTACCTGCGACCCTGCCTCTATAGCCGCCGACGTCGCCTCCTGCTTCTCCGGCAGGCGATGGCCAGCTCCGGCGCTGCTGCCTGCTGGTTTCGCTCCGCCTCGACCCCCTAAACCGATTCCCCGCCAGATTTGTTCCTCCGTGTCCGCTCGCAACTCCGAGGCTAACCCTAGCCTCCATGGCTTGGGTCGCCGGCGCGGCTCCGGTGCCCCCGTGCCTTTAGATGCTCTTCATCGTCGTCAGAAACTCACTCTTTGATCCCCTGATCGACTACGTCGCCTCGGCCTCCCCTTGGACCCTGCGCTACCATGGCGGTGAACTGTTGCTGCAACCTCGGTGAAGCTGGGCTGCTTGGTGTCCGAGCAAATGCCACGCCCAGGTGAAGGTGCCAAGGAACTCGCGGTGACACAGAAGCAGGTCTTCGTCATGTCTGAGGAGGCAGCAGATGCATCGCGCCCATCCCATCCCCAATGGCAATGCCAACCACCTGAGCTTTCTTCGCCTGCTGCCACAGACTGTTCCAGCGGCTTGCACTCAGGTTAGTTACCAGCTAGTATGAACTTGCAATTTTATCTTCTGTTTTCGACTTGGATCACCGAGTGATGGAATAATCTGAAGCTACTTAAGATGTTGCTGCAAAATATACTAAAGGCTCATTTGATTCATAGGGTCGGAAAATTGGAGGGAGAGGAAAAATGTAGGATTGCATTGGTCTGTCCATTGAAATCCTAAAGGAATGAAAACTATAGGAATTGGTACAAGTGGGTGTTTGATGGAATGTAGGAAAACCACAGGAAGTGTGGAACATTATAATATTGTACTGTAGATGTCAGGTTCGCATCTTCAGTTTCAGTTTTGTTGTACCTTCAGGCTTCAGCCAGATGACTACTGAGGTTCAGTTAACCCTACTTACTGATAGCTAGGAAGCAAATCCCCAAACAATAAGTTCAGTCTAAAATCAGAGAAAATCCATAGGATAACAATGCCACGAAATTCCTGTGAAAATCCATAGGACAACTGCACCTGCCGAATGGTCTTTCAGTGGATCAGTTTCATGTTATGTGTGATACCTTGATTGAATTTTGCAGATGCTTATTGCAGTTATGCATTCTTGGTTATATGCGTCCCTGAAGATATTAAACTTCACTAGCAAAATGCCCGTGCATTGCAATGGGATATGCTAAAATTGTCATATGAAATTCATTTCTTATACCAGACAATCATCCAACGAATGGCAAAAATATAGCTCTATGTGTCTAACTTGCAAAACTACAACATGCATAATATGAATACGTTCATCTCCAACTCAAAATATGTACACTTGCAATTTCTGGAATCTGGAATAGAAAATACAAAGCAAGCATATGTACATGATTTGACACCTCAAATAAAAAGAGCAGTTGCTACGGCCGGAGTGAATAACAAACAACTATTGGTTTTAATCGATCGCATATTATCTCTTGGTATACATCGAAGATCTATATCTACCAACTTCCTCTTTTGATTCGAAATATGCAGGGTTCACCATTACAATTGATTCTTTGCATAATGTGTTGTGTCTAAACTCACGATTAGCTCTAATTTGCTCTATTCTAGCCTTTTTTCTACTAACTTCCTCTTCTGATTCGACATATGCAGGGTTCACCATCGCAATTGATTCTTTGCATGGTGTGTTGCGTCTAAACTCACGATTAGCTATAATTTGCTCTATTCTAGCTTTTTTTTGTTCTGGCTGCATATCTGCATATTTCTGCTTTTCTCGCACGCATTTTTTTGTTTTTTGTTCAGACTTTAAATCTGCATATTTCTTCCTCCCTCCGCTTTGCTGATAAGCTTCACGACGCCTTTTCAATTTTTCTTGTCTTTCTTCGTTGGTCATCCGTGCGTACCTATCTCTATCTTTTTTCCTTCTTTCTTCCTTTACATCTATGATTGGAGGTTGAGTCCCAAATTCCTTGTCTGTCAGTGTTTTCCATACTGCATAAATCTGTCATCAATTAAAAAGATGAACTTGATTAGATCTTACAGCACACGTTTAAGCTTGAGTCCACGAAATACGCACCTATTGAAGCTAGCCCAGTCGATCTAACTGATTCATTTGGTACTGTTTGCATTGTGCGGCGGGAGAAAAGGCACAATTTTTAGGATGTTTTCGGAAAAAAAATTGGCACGTACTGGCGAGGCAGCCGCCGCAGTCATCTCTCAACTTGCCGCGACGGAGACGGCCAATGCGCGGAAGACTCAAACAGTTAATCCAAGCACCCACTCGCCAGCCCTCTACGTATGTGCATGTGGGCATCGTTAGATGCATACATACTACCCTTTTGCATGGCTAGGTGCCACTCCACGACGGGGAGATATTACCTCTAAAAAAGAGTGGAAGGGAGTCAAGATTAGATGGAATAGAAGAGCTAACCTACACATGCATTGCATGATCAATCATGGCCATGAGCGTCGCCAGAGGCTCTGCACCACCGGATCAGAACTTGCCTCGAGCCCAGCCAGTCCTCTCCGCCGTGTACGCAATGCAGCTACCGGCGCTGAAGTTAAACTTGCTGTGATTTTGATAGAGGAACTCAGTCTTATTTATGCGTCCTCATGGGTTGTATTCCGAGTAGATTTGTGTATCCATCAGAGCAGAGTCTCCGTGTGGTAGCAGTTTTCCGTGTAGTAGCAGATTTAGTTTTGGATTGTATCAGACTTGTACTCTGATTCGACCGTTTGCTGGGTGCCTGTCGATGGGCTATGATTAAAGAAAGGCTGATGGGTACGTGCGATCTATGATGGGCCACATCGCGATGGAGCAACAGAGCGATTATGGGCCGCATCGACGTGCAAGCGACGTACGATGCGCGGCCAGAGGGAGACAGATTAGACGACGTACCACGTACCACCGAAACGGACGAAGAAGAAACACTGCTTGTATTATATAGTATATATAGAGATTAGTTATAATACATGCATTGCGTTTAGCCTTTTACTGTAATCACAGAGGTACTTGGTACACTTACTCCTGATTTTCTAAGCCAAATATATGTAATAACAGTTTCCATCACTCTTCTGCAACAACTGTGAGCTAATTTTTTCTCGGATAAATCCCATGTTGCTGTGAATTTGTTACAGATTTGGACTTTTGTCTAAATTTCAATTATATTTGGTCCTGGTGATATTGTCCCATGAGAACTTGCATACCTTAGGTTTATTAGGAACCAGTCAGTTAGTGTCATGAATCTACTAAATAGGAAAATGAAATCATGCTTCATGCAACGGTTCCGGAGCTTATATGTTACATATTGACACTACTAGAAAAATGACCTCTAGTCGCGGTTCCAGAGGACCTTTAGTCGCGGTTGGGCAACCGCGACTAGGCTGGCGGGACTAAAGCCCCCACCCTTTAGTCGCGGCGGATTCCGAACCGCGACTAGAGGTCCCTCCACGTGGGCTTTAGGGGGACGTGGGGTGTTGGGACCTTTGGTCCCGGTTGGTAGCACCAACCGGGACCAAAGGGTTTTGGTTTTTTTTTTCTTTTTCGATTTAATTGCAGGGTTTATATATGCCGGGGTTTGGTTATAGCTAGGTTCCCGTGTCCCGTGGTAGTAACGTAACGGTAACCCTTCCCGTTGCGATGACGGTGACGGTAACCGTTACGGTAACCGTGACGGTACCGTTACGGTAACCGTAACGTTTTCGATGTCGTAACCGTTCCCGTGTCGTATGAAGTCGATGCACATATTTATAACACATACAATTAAATTAAGTAATACTTGAAGATCGTAGACAAGAGTTCGTTGATGCGCCAAGAGTTATCGTAGTACAAGAGTTGAAGCAAAACAACAAGTTACTTTAACGATTTCATGCTTTCAGCATCGTAGTACTCTCCTTTCTCCTGTAAGGCCTCTGAAAGGTAAAATCCCGCCAATTCCTCTCCAATTGCTCTGAAGCGGTGGTCGAGTGGTAGCCTCTCGCGCTTTTTTGCCAACTCTGCATCCTTTCTCATATTCCATTTCTCGGTGACTAATACATATATATACTCGCAAACGAAGAATCCACAGTACTCAGTTTCCTTTGGTTGCTCCATGCAAGACTATACAAGAATAGATTTCAGTCAATAATAATGAAGTATGCATGAGAAATGTTGTGTGGACGAAGAGGTAGCAGTACTTACTTGGTTTAACTTCCAATCCAGCTTTTGGCGCCACCCACCTTCAGGATCTTCCGCTCGAAACCTTTCCCAAACTCTGCCCGACAAAGAACATTCACAAATGAGTTATTCGTTAATGACTTGACATCAAGATATGAATGACAGAGGCGGTAAGAAATGAATGTACCTTGCTAGTAAGTCGAAACAACTCCTGTAAGTGTCAGGATGATACCTCAATGAGTCAAGTGAATGAATAAGTCCTTCGTGATGTCTAATGACAAGAAGAATCCAGTGGTAGCTGGGCACAGTCATGCATAACTCATCAGTTAAACTTAACATCGGGTGAGCAAATTAGAATGTGTAGAAGACACTAAAACTTACCGAAGTGGTAAGGCCAATATATAGTTCTTTTGTCGCGGTATCGCTTGAACACCCTTAGCAAATCATCCTGTGTTCTTGTTATACAAGGGATTTATTATGGTTTCTTCGTTATATTTATCCGGGTCAATGAACCCAATGTCATGCTGGTTCAGCTTTTGAGCTCGAGCATCTTCAATCTGCATAATATAGCACACAAAAGATTAAAGTGAGAATAATTACAAACAATGAACGAGACTAGGTAAAGACTTAAATAAATCACTTACAGGCAATAGGAACTCATGATAGATTTGTCGAGTGCCCGCAGATTGTATAGCTGAAAAAGTTCGCTAAACGTAACAGTGTGATTGTAGTCTTCTAAGAAGTGCTCATCGTCTTCCCTACATTTCAGAACGATAGCAGATGTCTTCTTTGCATTTTTCATGTACCATTGATGCAGAGTACGCATTTTTGTTGGAAGGCCCCTGATTTGCACCAAAGCTTTCCCCGGAACGAAGTTTCTTACTGGAGGAGCTGGTGGTGCAGTCTCAAAATTCAATCTCGAAGCATATTCATCTATAGGCATTTGCGCTTCGGCGGCAAGACGACGGATTACCTCTATGTCAAACACCATCGGCTCTTTAGGGTCAGATTGTACTGGTTGTTTTCCGCGCTGGGGAACTCGACTATCTTTGTTCGTCGGCGGCGGGACAATTAGCGGGGGGACAGAACGTACGGGTTGTTCTCCGAGCTGGGGAACTTGTTTACCTATCTTCGGCGGCGGTGGGACCGATGGTGCTGCTTTTGTAGCTTCCTTCGCCGGCGGGACCGATGGTGCTGCTTGTTTTTCGTTTGCCGCCGGCGGCGGGACTGACTCTGCGTCTTGTTCACCTTTCTTCGGCGCCTCCGCCGCCGTCACCTCGTCATATGACTTCTGAATAGAACGGACATAGTCAGATGGCGGCTTCTCTGGAGGGACATATAAGTTGTCAATGACTTTATGACAAGCCGCTGCAGTATAGCCCTCGGTAAATGTTGGCGGCGGCACTTTCGGTGCGAACAATGATTTATTATGCTCCTCGATGGCTGCTTCGTTTTGGTCAAGAGTCTTCTGCCAAGGTTGCCTCAGATCAGGCGTTGTGGCCCTTTTAGCAGGTCGCCTCTTGACCGGGGAAGACGCGCGCCTTCTCCGTTTAAGCGGTACGGACACTTCCGGTGGGGGGTTCCGTACCGGAGATGGAGATGGAGATGGACTTTGCTGACTGAGATGGTCCTCTAGATTATTTTCCGGTGTGGGGTCCCTGTCACGCGGTGCCGGAGATGGATGTGTCTCATCGATACCCCGGCAGGGTGGGCTTTGCTGAGTCGGTGGCTTTGAGAACTTGATGTATTTCTTGTTCCACTGGACGAAACCACCCTTGACATCGCACAATGCCTCCTCACCGTTACCTCCAGGAATCTCAAGAGCCAATGATTCCGATCCCGGCACAATTTCATCCACCCCGACAACAGCATAGCCAGGATGAATGACACCATTATGGTAGCTTGCTGTGTCGACAATCGGTAAAGCATAGCCGACCGCCACCTTCATGGATATGTTGCTCACAGGCGTATGTAGCTCACATGGTGTCGGTTCCGTGATATCATCCACGGGGTAGCGAGCATCGAGTTCTAGTTGCGTGGAACCCACGCTGCTTCTAAGCTGAGATCGAGCATCCACGACTTCAGGATCTTGGGGCTGCTGCACCTGGCGTTCATTAATGAGTTGCTTCATCTGGCGTTCCAAATTCGCTATCCGCTCTTCACCCTGCTTCTTCTTTCTTGCACGGCTTCTATAAGTGTCAGCGTGCTGCGGATACTGTTTTTTCAAGGTGGCACCGCCGGGTAAGCCTCGTAAACGTCCCCAGTGTTCAGGTTTCCCTAGGGCCCGTGCCAGCTCGTCTTCCTCTCTATAGGGTTCCCACGTACCCGCTAGAACTTCCTTTATTGCATCTTCAATTTTTGGGACCATGGCTACTACTGTTGCCTTGTATTTTTCAACCCTCGGGACAATCTTCCCTTCCTCGTTCAACGTTGCGCCATGCGCGAACAACCAGAATTTGGACCTTTCGGGCCAGCTGTATGTCTGTGGAGTGAAACCTGCAGCCACGAGTTTATCTTCCATGGCTAGCCACTTAGGAATGGCTGACCTGTAGCCACCTGGCCCCAAGTTATGGTGGTGTGTCTTACTCGCAGCATTTAGCTTATTTTTTTCCGATCGGGCCACAGCCGCAGCCGAGGTCTTATACGCCTTAAAGGCTTCCCAGTGATCTCTTAGCTTCACCAGTTTTTTTTGACTGAAATCTGGATCAACCTTTTCATATTTTGCCCATAATGTTTGCTTATATTTCCGAAAGGCGTCGGCCATCTTGGAGAGAGTCCAGTGCTTGAGTTTCAACTTCAAGGCGGGCTCAATACCATCCGGGAGGTTAAAATGCTGCAAGAGTGTGTCAAAGCAGAAATCTTTATAATGCTGGTGGACATAGCAAGGGTCATCCTCGGCAACGCCTGCTGGCTTAAGCCATTCTGCTATGGAGATCGGGACCTCGTCCCTAACAATAACTCCAGCTTGACTAATATATTTTCTGCGGTTCTCTATCGGTTCCACCGGATCGCCATCTACATCAATTTTATAGATTGGTAACTTTGCATCTTCGCTAGTCATTCTTTTCGCTGGGCCTCGAGGAGCTTGATTCTTAGCCTTTTTATGCAAGGTGGACGCCTAAAGTAAGAAATATAATGCGTTAATAAGTGCAATACAAATCAGTTAATGCATTTTGTGTTCAAGCAAATATAGAATTCATATATAAACCTCGAGGTGGAGGGTGTTCGAGGTGGAGGCTGTTATTTCTTCTTCCTCTAAAATACCCTCACCAGACGGGTTTAAAAATTGTGATGCAAATTGCTCAAAATCTTCGTTTCGATCGTCGGCGGCGCCTTCTCCACCGGCAGCATTTGCATCGCGATGCTCAAAAATATCCTGCATGAATAAGTTTTCTCCTTCCTCGTCTCGCACAATTAAAGGGTGATCCATAGCTGAATGTTCCTACACGCAATAAATTTAACAAATTATGATAAACAATAATTTGATACAAAGTATCAAAGTGCTTGATACAAATTTAACAAATTATGATACAAAGTATCCACATGTGCTTGATACAAAGTATGACAAAAACAATAACAAATTTAACAAATTTGATACAAAAAGTTACAAAGTATATATGATAAACAATTACAAATTTAAATCCTTACTTATATCTATAAATTTATTCTTATACAGCAAGATGAAAATAACGGTGTCTCAATTCTAATTTGTACTTCTTCTACAATATTTACTTTTATTTTTGTTACCATGAGTTTTCAATGGACAACATGTGGATACCAAATAGTTCCAAAGGCAAAAGAACGAAATAACTTGAAAATTGTCAACAATTTGTGACAATTATGAAACAATGTCTAAAATGGAACATTCAAATAACTGAACTTAGTACTATTTTCAGCAAATTCGTCTTTCTCCAATTATTCGTACAAATAACCCTAAATAAAAGCAATACCTAGCTCTTTGTATCAAAAAAAAAATACCTAGCTCTTGGTCGCCGGAGGGGTGCGCGGGGCGTGGCGGCGGCGGTGGGGTGGCTGGTGGCCGGGCCGACGTCGGCGAGCTCGGGAAGGAGGCGAGCCGGAGGTGGGGGCGGCCCCCTTTGTCGCCGGAGAGGTGCGCGGGGCGTGGCGGCGGCGGCGGCGAGGCAGGGGAGGCCGGGAGACGGCGACCACGGCGCGGCGGCGGCGAGGCAGGGGAGGGGAGATGGCGACCACGGCGCGGCGGCGGCGGCGGCGAGGCAGGGCAGGGGAGACGGCGCGGCGGAGCAGGGCTTCGCCGGCGTCGTCGGCGTCGTCGTGGGAGCCCGGAGGCGGCGGTTCGTCGTGGGAATTGGGGGGACTTTGCAAAAATTTCGCAAAGTCCCCAACAAAACGGCGCAGAATCGACCTTTAGTCGCGGTTGCAGCCAGCAACCGCGACTAAAGGTCACCCCGGGCCGCCAAAATTCTGGCGCCAAGCCCAGGGGGACCTATAGTCGCGGTTGCTGGCTGCAACCGCGACTAAAGGGCTTTTCTATTTTTTTTGTTTTTCTATTTTCTTTTCTTGTATTTGTTTTCATTTATGTACTTAGATTTTAATTCTTTTATATACTTAGATTTGTTTTCCTATTTTTCCTAGAAACTAGTACACTTAAAAGGACTCCATGCCAGAGGGTTTCTTTTTTTGAGTATTTTTTCTCCTTTTCTCATTTCTTTCAAAAAATGGTCAAAATGGAGAGCATGGCTATTCATCTAAGGTGGTCGAATTTCCAAAAACTATGGATGGTTCTATGTTGTAACCACTACTTGTGTACTCTAAAATTATTTTTGTAACAATGTTAGAGCAAACTATCACATAGTTGTAGTTCAAATTTGAATTACTTTCGGAAAATTGACGTAAAGTCAATTAAAGAAGGGAATTTAGATAGAAAGCATTCAAAATTCTCATATTTAGGGAATCGACGCGGGCGGGCCGCAATCGATGCCGACGACCGCTTCTTCCCGAGCTCCGGCCGCGGACGCCGCGGACGAGTTCGTCGCCGACAAGCCTCCTCCGACCTCGCCGACCAGACCCTCGAGCTCAGGGTGAGCTAGCGCGTCTCCCCGTTCTCTCCCCTTGCTCTGCCGTGCTCCGTATCGTGCATGCCACCGTAGTTTGCCGTAGCTCGTCGCCGGCTGCCGCTAGTCGTCGTCGTTCGTGTCACCCCAGTGACAATTAGGTAGCGGCGCCGCCCCCATTAGTTAGAACGCGCCGCGGCGCGTCTGTTGCGCCCATCCGCCCGTCCTCGCGCGTCCTCCTCCGCCGTAGCCGTGCGCGTTGCCGCCGCGGCCACAGCGCGCCCGCGCTGGTCGTGGCCTCGCCGTGGTCAAACCGGCCGCTGGGTCCGCGTGCCTGCGTGGCTGCCAGCGTGGCCACGGGCCCGCCTGTCAGCCGCTGTGGCTAGCCCGCCCCTGCGTATAAAAAGGGTTCGGGTAGAGTTTTAGGAAATAAACAGAAAAGGCAGAATTATGTTTAAGTTTGTAAAATGCATATCTAATTGAATACTGCTCCAAAAATTACAAATAATATACCAAAATGTTAAGAAAATTAAGACCTGTGTGTGGGTATAAATCACACATCCAACTAATTTAGTTTAGTTGCTGTTTTATTAAAATAACTAAAATGGCAGAAAAGAAATGGATTTTATAAATTCAATAACTTAATATTGATTAATCAGAAAAATGTGTTCTTAATATCAAAATGCTCAGAATATTATGAACTATTCAGTAGCATCATTTCCATGCATGGTTGAACACATTTGTAGTACTGCACCTTTGTAGGAAGTAAGGAAAACATTAAATTAAATATGGGGCTCTATCTCCTCTCGTCGAAATAATTAGTTTGCACCCCATTTAACTTGTTAGTTAAAATTCAGTGCATTACCTGTCATGCCATCATGTGCTTGTGCATTGCACCTATTCTGTTTGTGTGAGTTTTGATTGTTGATTTCCGGTGTTCTTATACATCGATAGATCAAGGAATCGGGGTCTCCCCACAATACCCCGACGAACCGTATTACCAGCCAGCTGTTCAAGGCAAGCGTAATCCCCCCCCCCCCCCCCCCCCCTCTGAGCATATATTGTCCTAATTTCCGCAAATATTTTCTCCACTATAATATTGCATGCGGTTCCAAATGTCAATTTGTTCGGATTAGAGTATCCTATAGTTGCATTAAGTTTCCGATCCATTTTTACATGTTTCCCTCCTATTATCCATAGGTTTGTGTTGTTGGCCTGAAATACTTAACGATGAAGTGTTGTTGCTTAGCCATGCTTAGTTAAATATTATTTCGGGCGATGGATGATTTATGTTGGGAACAGATGTGGAAATGTTCGGATAATGATGGTGGTGGAAAATGTGGTGACGGATAATTAATCTGCTAAAGGCGGGCATGAGAGGCCACAGGGATGTGGTGGGTAGTCTCGTTCTCGTCGCCTAGGTGCGAGTTCTTTACCTCTTGAACCAAGACTGAGCGTGCAACCATGCGTGAGGCCTATGCATTTGCGAGATCCCTCATAGACTAAATAACTCGAGCGGGGCTAGCCAGGGTCCTCTAGTTCGGGCATCCATTTGCGCGTGCGTGATGGTGGTATGAACTGGGATGAGGATGGTGGTGTTAGGAAAATGAGTGGCCGTGGGGCGTGGTGTTGAAGGCATGGTTGCCCTGCCGCCACTGATGATCCTGGAAAGTCCTTAACGAGGGAGAAGTCGACACCGCTCCCACCCAGCCGGCTTTCCATGGAAGAGAGCTTATGCGCAGGCAATGGGCCGGACAGTACGCGTGGTAAACATTGTACACCCCTGCAGGGTAAATCTTTTCGAAAAGCCGTGTCCGCGGTTATGGATGACTTGGGAAGTGAAGGTAGGATCATAGAATAACTTCAATGGAATGACTAAAACTGAGTACTAGAGGTACTACTTAATAATGTAAGGTTGACTTCCTCGATGGTTATTCGGGGAGGTGCCTTCGGAGCACCGGAACAGTGATGATGGTGGTTGATGGTGAGAAAGGTGATCAAGAGAAAAGAATTACTTCTTACCCCTCTTTGAAAATACTCTGATTAGCCGCTGCCATGGAGTATGTTCTATGAAATAAAGTCAGCTTTATGCAAAATAGCCTTAAAACCTTTAGAGCCTCATCGAGCTAAAGTTCTGTAATAATCTTGCAGAGTTCGTCGAACTCAACCTTGTTTAATTTGTTTCAGAGGAGGACTTCACCGACCTCGAAGGTGGGTTCTTTGTGGACGTCGACGAGTAGTCTAGGGTTCCCAGGTGGCAGCTTGGGACATCTCGGAACAGCTGGCGCTGGAATGTTTATCTGTAGGCCTCTTAGGCCATAATTTGGATCTTGTTGTTAGAACAACTAAATTCGCTTCCGCATGATGTAATGTTGGGTCTGTGACCTTTGGTTGTAATATTTGCTATCTTTCTCTATTATAAGAGTTGAACTATAATGATTTGTGTCGTAGAGTCTGTGATGTGCCAGTTGTTCCACAAGTCATGATCTCTCTATTATGCAGTTGATAGTTGTGCCTGCGTTGAGGCATCAATTCGGGGTGTTGCGTTGCCGGTGTTTAATTCCGAGCAGCGCCTGCCAAAGGTTTTGGCCGGGATTGGTAAACCCGTAACCTCCGGTTGTATCGCTTAACCGGTGACACACAGCATCTCTTGCATAGCAGTCGGGTCGGGGCGCCACAAGTTGGTATCAGAGCAGTACTGTCTGTAGGAAACCCTTCTACTGGTCGATGTTGAGTCTAGTGTTTGTGAAAATATTTCTAACCTAAAAATGAGTTGTGAAAACCATCTTAGGATTCTTTTTACTCCTTATCTGGTTACCTTCTAATCTCGGAGCAATCTTACCTCGATTTGAGTTAAAGTTTTACTACTCTTCTGTTACTTGAAAATTACTAGTATCATCGGGGTTGGGTTCTACCTGTAGTGTTATGCGTCAAGTTGCTCCCGCTGCGTTGCAATCCAAAGCAAGACAATAAACAAAGTAAAGAGATTGGGTGTGAGAGACTCCCCTTGCAGCGTGTCTTAACCTCCCCGGCAACGGCGCCAGAAAAGTAGCTTGATGACGGTAAAGCACACGTCCGTTGGGAACCCCAAGAGGAAGGTATGATGCGTACAGCAGCGAGTTTTCCCTCAGTAAGAAACCAAGGTTTATCGAACCAGTAGGAGATGAAGATCACGTGAAGGTTGTTGGTGAAGGAGTGTAGTGCGGCGCAACACCAGGGATTCCGGTGCCAACGTGGAACCTGCACAACACAATCAAACTACTTTGCCCCAACTTAACAGTGAGGTTGTCAATCTCACCGGCTTGCTGAAAACAAAGGATTAAACGTATGGTGTGGAAAATGATGTTTGCTTGCAGAAAACAAAAGAGAACAATGATTGCAGTAGGTTGTATTTCAGATGTAAAAGAATGGACCGGGGTCCACAGTTCACTAGTGGTGTCTCTCCAATAAGATAAATAACATGCTGGGTAAACAAATTACAGTTGGGCAATTGACAAATAGAGAGGGCATAACAATGCACATACATATCATGATGACTACTATGAGATTTACTTAGGGCATTACGACAAATAACATAGACCGCCATCCAGCATGCATCTATGCCTAAAAAGTCCACCTTCGGGTTAGCATCCGCACCCCTTCCAGTATTAAGTTGCAAGCAACAGACAATTGCATTAAGTACTGTGCGTAATGTAAACAATACAAATATCCTTAGACAAAGCATTGATGTTTTATCCCTAGTGGCAACAGCACATCCACAACCTTAGAACTTTCTGTCACTGTCCCAGATTAAATGGAGGCATGAACCCACTATCTAGCATAAATACTCCCTCTTGGAGTTACAAGTATCAACTTGGCCAGAGACTCTACTAGCAACGGAGAGCATGCAAGATCATAAATAACACATATAAGATAGATCAATAATCAACTTGACATAGTATTCCATATTCATCGGATCCCAACAAACACAACATGTAGCATTACAATAAGATGATCTTGATCATGATAGGCAGCTCACAAGATCTAAACATGATAGCACAAGTGGAGAAGACAACCATCTAGCTACTGCTATGGACCCGTAGTCCAAGGATGAACTACTCACGCATCAGTCCGGAGGCGGGCATGGTGATGTAGAGCCCTCCGGTGATGATTCCCCTCTCCGGCAGGGTGCCGGAGGAGAACTTCTGAACCCCCCGAGTTAGGGTTGACGGCGGCGGCGTCTCTGGAACTGTTCTGGAATTTTGGCTCTCGGTGCTAGGGTTTTCGGGGACGAAGGAATAAATAGGCGAAGGGGCAGCGTCGGGGGAGCAGCAGGGCCCGCACACCATATGGCGGCGCGGCAGAGGGGCCCACCGCGCCGGCCTATGGTGTGGGCCCCCTGCTGGCCTTCTTCGACTCCTCTTCGGTCTTCTGGAACACTCCGGGGAAAATAAGGCCTTGGGCTTTTGTTTCGTCCAATTCCGAGAATATTTGCAGAAGTACTTTTCTGGAAACAAAAACAGCAGAAAACAGGAAACTGGCACTGTGGCATCTTGTTAATAGGTTAGTCCCAGAAAATGCATAAAAACATTATAAAGTGTGTATAAAACATGTAGGTACTGTCACAAAACTAGCATGGAACATAAGAAATTATAGATACGTTGGAGACGTATCAAGCATCCCCAAGCTTAGTTCCTACTCGCCCTCGAGTAGGTAAACGATAAAAAGAATAATTTCTGAAGTGACATGCTACCAACATAATCTTGATCAATACTATTGTAAAGCATATGAGATGAATGAAGTGATTCAAAGCAATGGTCTATAGTTTGCTAACAAAAAGATAATGACTAAACAACTGAATCATATAGCAAAAACTTTTCATGAATAGTACTTTCAAGACAAGCATCAAAAAGTCTTGCATAAGAGTTAACTCATCAAGCAATAGATTCTTAATAAAAGGTTTTGAAGCAACACAAAGGAAGATTTAAGTTTCAGCAATTGCTTTCAAGTTTCAACATGCATATCTCATGGATAATTGTCAACACAAAGTAATATAATAAGTGCAATAAGCAAGTATATAAGAATCAATGCACACAGTTGACACAAGTGTTTGCTTCTAAGACAGAAAGGAGTAGGTAAACTGACTCAACATAAAGTAAAAGATAGGCCCTTCGCAGAGGGAAGCAGGGATTAAATCATGTGCTAGAGCTTTTCAAGTTTTTGAAATCATAAAGAGAGCATAAAAATAAAGTTTTGAGACGTGTTTGTTGTTGTCAACGAATGGTAGTGGGCACTCTAACCCCCTTGTCAACCAGACTTTCAAGAGCGGCTCCCATGAAGGACGTTATCTCTACCAGCAAGGTAGATCATCCCTCTTCTCTTTTGTTTACACATGTATTTTAGTTTTATTATAGATGACACTCCTCCCAACCTTTGCTTTCACAAGCCATGGCTAACCGAATCCTCGGGTGCCTTCCAACATTTCACATACCATGGAGGAGTGTCTATTGCAAAATTAAGTTGCCTACTGATAAATCAGGGCAAAACATGTGAAGAGAATTATTAATGAAAGTTGATTAATTGGGGCTGGGCACCCCGTTGCCAGCTCTTT
Organism: Poa pratensis; assembly: GCA_947311845.1. Taxonomy (NCBI): domain Eukaryota; kingdom Viridiplantae; phylum Streptophyta; class Magnoliopsida; order Poales; family Poaceae; genus Poa; species Poa pratensis. The sequence continues at coordinate 254,157 of CAMZMU010000058.1, read as the reverse complement.
TTGCAAAATTATTGGATAAGCGGATGTATATGCCACTAGTCCATTGGTGAAAGTCTGTCCGGAGTAAATGACAAGATTGAAAGATAAAAACACCACATACTTCCTCATGAGCTATAAAACATTGACACAAATAAGAAGTAATAAAGTTTTGAATTGTTTAAAGGTAGCACATGAAGTATTTACTTGGAATGGCAGAAAAATACCACATAATAGGTAGTTATGGTGGACACAAATGGCACAGGTTTTGGCTCAAGGTTTTGGATGCACGAGAAGCATTCCCTCTCAGTACAAGGCTTTGGCTAGCAAGGTTGTTTGAAGCAAACACAAGTATAAACCGGACAGCAAGACTTACATAAGAACATATTGCAAGCATTATAAGACTCTACACTGTCGTCCTTGTTGCTCAAACACTTTTACCAGAAAATATCTAGACCTTAGAGAGACCAATCATGCAAACCAAATTTCAACAAGCTCTACGGTAGTTCTCCACTAATAGGTTTAAACTACATGATGCAAGAGCTTAAACATGATCTACTTGAGAGCTCAAAACAATTGCCAAGCATCAAATTATTCAAAACAATATACCAACTACCACATGAAGCATTTTCTGTTTCCAACCAAATGACAATAAGTAAGTGCTGCGGCTTTCAGCTTTCGCCATAAACATAAACAAATAAGTGCTGAGGCTTTCAGCTTTCGCCATGAACATGAAAAATAAATGCTGAGGCTTTCAGCTTTCGCCATGAACATGAAAAGTAAAACGAAGAACACAAGTGTTCACATGAAAAAGCGGAGCGTGTCTCTCTCCACACAAGCATATTGGGATCCGATTTATTCAGAAAACTGAAATAACAAAGAAAAAATAAAAACACACGTACGCTCCAAGTAAAGCACATAAGATGTGACGGAATTAAAATATAGTTTCACTAGAGGTGACCTGATAAGTTGTTGATGAAGAAGGGGATGCCTTGGGCATCCCCAAGCTTAGACGCTTGAGTCTTCTTGAAATATGCGGGGATGACCCACGGGGGCATCCCCAAGCTTAGACTTTTCACTCTTCTTGATCGTATTATATCATCCTCCTCTCTTGATCCTTGAAAACTTCCTTCACACCAAACTCAAAGCAAGCTCATTAGAGGGTTAGTGCATAATCAAAAATTCACATGTTCAGCAAGGACACAATCATTACCAACACTTCTGGACATTACCCAAGGCTGCTGAAATTTAATGGAGCAAAGAAATCCACTCAAACACAGTAAAAGAGGCAATGCGAAATAAAAGTCAGAATCTGTCAAAAACAGAACAGTCCGTAAAGACGAATTTTTTCGAGTCACTTAACATGCTCAGATGAAAAAGCTCCAGTTGAATGAAAGTTGCGTACATATCTGAGGATTACTCATGAATTTTTTCAGGATTTTTAGAATTTTCTACAGAGAGAAAAGCTCAAAACCGTGACAGCTAACAAATCTGTTTCTGCGCAGAAATCCAAATCTAGTATCAACTTCCTATCAAAGACTTTACTTGGCACAACAATGCAAGAAAATAAAGATACAAAGGTATTGCTACAGTATCAGCAAGCACCTTGAGAAAAACTGAAAATAAAAGATAAAGGGTTGCCTCCCTAAAGCGCTTTCTTTAATGCCTTTTAGCTAGGCTAGAAGATTTTAATGATGCTCTCATAAAAATAAGAGTTGAAACCAAAGAGAGCATCAAGAGGCAAATATCAATACATTTAAGTCTAACCCACTTCCTATGAAAAGGAATCTTGTAAGAAAACAAATCATTTAAGTATAAAGAAACTAACATAGAAAGATGAAACAAGTAGAACTTCAAAACTTTCAACATTATGAGAGGTGTTTTAGTGACTTGAAAACTTTTACCACCATATTTTCCTCTCTCATAATAACTTTCAGTAGCATCATGAACAAACTCAACAATATAATTATCACATAAAGCATGCTTTTCATGATCTATAAACACATAATTTTTATTAAGCTCAAAAACAATGGGGTTACTAAGCCCACTTTTGACAATAGTAGTATAAATATCATTCAACAACATAGGACCATCATCAAGAGAATTATCATATATAAGATTAGGGACCACTATTTTACTTTCTGCAATTTCCATTTCTTTTTGAGTCAAGGTGCTTGCTATTTCAAATTTATCAAAAGTAGATATTTCAAATAAATCATGACATTCAACAATATAGCACTCTTCCTCCTTAGATAGGCGTGGAGGGCAATCAATTAATGTAAGAGTTAAAGAGTTACTATCATTGGAAGGTAGATCCTCCTTTTGTTCGTCACTCTCTTCCTCTTTTTCATCCAATGAGCTTTCAGCTTCAGTAGTAGTTTCTTCTTCCATAGGTTCCTGCAAGACAACGGTCTCTTCTTTTTTAGGATGTCTCTTCTCAAGAAATTCAGTGATATAAGGATTATCATTATAATATTCAAGGCAGTAACCAAGTATAGCATAATTATCAGTTCTACAAGGAGCATCATCATCTTGGATATAACCAGCAATTTCATAAGCACCCTTAAAAACAACAAATTCTTCAATTTGTTCAAGATTATCAAAGTCATAGTTTCCTTTAGCATAAGCAGCCAAGGTTTCATTATCATTATAATCACATTGGAAAGGGAGGTGTTTATGCCTTCTACAACATAAAGATTCATTAACGCAGTAGGATTCATCATAAGTAGAGCACAAGTTTCTAGCAAAACAATTCAATTTATATATCTGTTCCCATAAATGTTTCCCTTTTTGAGACAAGCGGTATTCCTTATAATAATTTTGTTGTTCCTCCTTGAACCCACTTAGCCAACAAGATTTTGTTTCCATTGATAGCAATTAAACAACTAGACATAATAACAAACCAAAATAAAATAAATGCAAGAAACTAATTTTTTTGTGTTTTTGATATAAAGAAAGCAAACAAGACAGAAAATAAAATAAAGCAAGACAATAAACAAAGTAAAGAGATTGGGTGTGAGAGACTCCCCTTGCAGCGTGTCTTAACCTCCCCGGCAACGGCGCCAGAAAAGTAGCTTGATGACGGTAAAGCACACGTCCGTTGGGAACCCCAAGAGGAAGGTATGATGCGTACAGCAGCGAGTTTTCCCTCAGTAAGAAACCAAGGTTTATCGAACCAGTAGGAGATGAAGATCACGTGAAGGTTGTTGGTGAAGGAGTGTAGTGCGGCGCAACACCAGGGATTCCGGTGCCAACGTGGAACCTGCACAACACAATCAAACTACTTTGCCCCAACTTAACAGTGAGGTTGTCAATCTCACCGGCTTGCTGAAAACAAAGGATTAAACGTATGGTGTGGAAAATGATGTTTGCTTGCAGAAAACAAAAGAGAACAATGATTGCAGTAGGTTGTATTTCAGATGTAAAAGAATGGACCGGGGTCCACAGTTCACTAGTGGTGTCTCTCCAATAAGATAAATAACATGCTGGGTAAACAAATTACAGTTGGGCAATTGACAAATAGAGAGGGCATAACAATGCACATACATATCATGATGACTACTATGAGATTTACTTAGGGCATTACGACAAATAACATAGACCGCCATCCAGCATGCATCTATGCCTAAAAAGTCCACCTTCGGGTTAGCATCCGCACCCCTTCCAGTATTAAGTTGCAAGCAACAGACAATTGCATTAAGTACTGTGCGTAATGTAAACAATACAAATATCCTTAGACAAAGCATTGATGTTTTATCCCTAGTGGCAACAGCACATCCACAACCTTAGAACTTTCTGTCACTGTCCCAGATTAAATGGAGGCATGAACCCACTATCTAGCATAAATACTCCCTCTTGGAGTTACAAGTATCAACTTGGCCAGAGCCTCTACTAGCAACGGAGAGCATGCAAGATCATAAATAACACATATAAGATAGATCAATAATCAACTTGACATAGTATTCCATATTCATCGGATCCCAACAAACACAACATGTAGCATTACAATAAGATGATCTTGATCATGATAGGCAGCTCACAAGATCTAAACATGATAGCACAAGTGGAGAAGACAACCATCTAGCTACTGCTATGGACCCGTAGTCCAAGGATGAACTACTCACGCATCAGTCCGGAGGCGGGCATGGTGATGTAGAGCCCTCCGGTGATGATTCCCCTCTCCGGCAGGGTGCCGGAGGAGAACTTCTGAACCCCCCGAGTTAGGGTTGACGGCGGCGGCGTCTCTGGAACTGTTCTGGAATTTTGGCTCTCGGTGCTAGGGTTTTCGGGGACGAAGGAATAAATAGGCGAAGGGGCAGCGTCGGGGGAGCAGCAGGGCCCGCACACCATATGGCGGCGCGGCAGAGGGGCCCACCGCGCCGGCCTATGGTGTGGGCCCCCTGCTGGCCTTCTTCGACTCCTCTTCGGTCTTCTGGAACACTCCGGGGAAAATAAGGCCTTGGGCTTTTGTTTCGTCCAATTCCGAGAATATTTGCAGAAGTACTTTTCTGGAAACAAAAACAGCAGAAAACAGGAAACTGGCACTGTGGCATCTTGTTAATAGGTTAGTCCCAGAAAATGCATAAAAACATTATAAAGTGTGTATAAAACATGTAGGTATTGTCACAAAACTAGCATGGAACATAAGAAATTATAGATACGTTGGAGACGTATCACCTAGCAGTTCATCTTGGGGTTGTCCGGTACTCTTTGTCAAGAAGAAGGATTCTACCGTGCCTCGTCTAGTCTTTGACTATAGGCCGTTGAATGCGGTGACAATCAAGAACAAGTATCCTATCCCTCGCATCAATGATCTATTGGATCAATTAGCTGGTGCAACGGTATTCTCCAATATGGATTTGAGGTCAGGATACCATCAGATCAAGATCCGAAAGGAGGATATCCCAAAGACGGCATTTGTTACTCGCTATGGCTCATATGAGTATACCGTCATGTCCTTTGGTCTCACCAATGCCCCAGCTACTTTCATGAGGCTCATGAACTCGGTCTTCATGGATTATCTCGATAAGTTTGTCGTCATTTACATCGATGACATCCTTGTTTACTCCAAAACCGATGAAGAGCATGCCGAACATCTTCGGTTGGTTCTGACACGCCTACGGGAACACCGCCTTTATGCCAAGTTCTCCAAGTGTGAGTTTTGGTTGGATAATCTTGTCTTCCTTGGTCATGTGATATCCGCAAGTGGTGTAGCTGTCGTTCCCGACAAGATTCAAGCCATTCTGGATTGGCTAACTCCCATGTCAGTCAAGGACATCCGTAGCTTTCTCGGATTGGCAGGTTACTACCGCCGATTCATCGAAGGTTTCTCCAAGATAGCCAAGGCTCTGACCGACCTTCTCAAGAAGGGTACAAAGTTCGTATGGACGGACAAGGCTGAAGAGAGCTTCAAAACCCTGAAAGCCAAACTCACGTCGGCTCCTGTGCTTGCCCTGCCGGACACCAGCAAGGATTTCGTCGTCTACTGTGACGCCTCTCTGCAAGGTTTGGGCTGTGTGCTAATGCAAGATGGCCATGTGGTGGCATATGCCTCTCGCCAACTGAAGCCGCATGAGCAAAACTACCCAACTCATGATTTAGAGCTTGCCGCTGTGGTTTACGCTCTGAAGCAATGGAGACCTTACCTGTTTGGTAACCGTTGCGAGATTTACTCGGATCACAAGAGTCTGAAATACCTCTTCACCCAGCCGGATTTAAATCTCAGGCAAAGGCGCTGGTTGGAGTTAATCAAAGACTATGATGTGAGCCTGAACTATCAACCCGGCAAAGCAAACGTCGTGGCTGACGCGCTGAGTCGGAAATCTTATTGCAACAATCTGATGCTCCAAGAGGCTCAACCTGCTCTTCTTGAAGAGTTCTCCCGTCTTAACTTAAAAATTGTTCCCTCTGGCTACCTTGCAAACCTGGAGATCAAATCTACTCTTGAAGACCAGATAAAGGAAGCTCAAACCCGTGACAAGGGTATCCAAAAGATCAAGGAGAACATTGCTAGCGGGAAGGCCAAATGTTTCTCTGTCAATGAATCCGGAGTTGTTTACTTTGGTGACCGCTTGGTAGTGCCCAAGAAACGAAAACTGAGGGAGCTGATCCTCCAAGAAGCTCATGAATCCCCTCTCTCTATTCATCCCGGTAGTACCAAAATGTACCAAGGCCTTCGACCGCTATTCTGGTGGATTCGGATGAAACGAGAAATCGCCAGGTATGTTGCCGAATGCGACACCTGTCGCCGAGTAAAGGCTGAACATCAAAGGCCTGCCGGCACTCTTTGCCCTATTGCAATCCCTGAGTGGAAATGGGACGAAATTGGTATGGATTTCATCACTGGATTGCCGAAGTCTCCTAAAGGAAACGATGCCATCTGGGTAGTCATTGATCGATTATCAAAAGTGGCTCACTTTCTCCCTGTTCGTGTCGACATCACATCTGCTAGGTTGGCAGATCTGTATGCCTCTAGGATCTTCGTACTTCACGGCGTTCCCAAGAAGATAATTTCTGATCGTGGCAGCCTATTCACCTCTAAGTTCTGGCAGAGTTTTCAGACTGCCATGGGAACCCGTCTTAACTTTAGCACAGCTTTCCACCCTCAAACTGATGGTCAGACCGAAAGGGTTAACCAAGTTCTGGAGGACATGCTCAGAGCATGTGCAATCTCCTTCGGCAAGGATTGGGAGAAGTATCTTCCCTTCGCGGAGTTCTCCTACAACAATAGCTATCAAGCTAGTCTGGGTATGGCCCCATTCGAGGTTATGTATGGAAGAAAATGCCGAACTCCGCTAAATTGGTCCGAGACCGGAGAGAGGCAACTCTTTGGTCCAGATATGATCAACGAAGCTGAGGAGAAGGTAAGAATCATACGAGAGAATCTGAAGATTGCTCAGTCTAGGCAGAAGAGTTACTATGACAAGCACCATCAAGAGGTTCACTATGAAATTGGTGATAAAGCTTACCTCCGTGTATCTCCCCTCCGGGGCATTCGTCGCTTTGGGATCAAAGGAAAATTGGCCCCTCGCTACATTGGCCCTTTCACTGTTCTGGCCAAGCGAGGAGATCTTTCTTATAAGTTGGAGTTACCGGCTAAATTTCCAGATGTGCATGATGTGTTTCATGTATCCCAACTTCGCCGTTGTTTCAAGGATCCTATCCATGGAGTCAATTATGAGGAGCTGGATATCCAGGCAGATCTCACTTATCGCGAGCATCCTATACGTATTCTGGATGAAGCAGAAAGGAAGAATCGAAACAAGACCACCAAGTTCTTCAAAATTCAGTGGTCTCATCATTCTGAAGAGGAGGCAACCTGGGAAAGAGAGTCTAGTCTTCGTGAGGAATATCCCGACTTCCTTCCGCAATCTTAGAATCTCGGGACGAGATTCCTATAAGGGGGGTAGAATTGTAACAGCCCAAGGTTCAGAACCTAAAAACCTGTGTAATTTTTCCACTTTTTGTGTTCATTGCATCATGGCATCCATTTTAAATTGCTAAACAACTTAAAACAAATGAAAACAAGGGCACAATTAAATCCAAATCCTTGCAATTCAAAATGTGTTTGCTTTTGGCAAACACAAATAAAAATGCTACTCCTTATTTGTCAAGGAAGTTCCAAAAGTTCCAAATAGAATTTTTTTGCAAACTATTCTGATCTGTAAACTAAAATAAATGGAGAGAAACCCAAAATTGCCTGTGAGCAATTCCTACTTTATTTTCCTACCAAATGAGTTTCAAATATTCTGGAAAAATTAGGGGAGCTTCATATTAATATGTGGAGGCTGCCCGAATAATTTCATAATTTTTGAAATTGTCTAAGTGCCTCAATTAAATAGAAAACAGGTGCTGTATTTTGAAAACAGTGCTGAAAAGGACCCAGTTGCGTTCCAGAAAAATTTGGATGAGGGGGTTTTCGCAAAACGTGGTCGTCTTCCCTGTAGCGACCCGGAGCCATGGATGCTCTCCCGGTCGATCCCGTGCGTGTCGCCCTCGCTGTCCAGATGGGAGGATAAGAACGGCGCATCATCGCCTCTCTCCTCCTTATCCTCCTCCCACCTCGCGCTCTCTCTCTCTGCCCTCCCTCGTTCTCCTCGTCTGTTTCTTCAGCACCGCCGCCGCTATTGCCGAGCACGGCGCCGTCGCTCCGAGCCGCCCCCGACGAATCGAAGAGCGCAGAAAGCTTCGCCTCGTCTCCCTCTGCCTCCTCGCGGAAGGAATCGACGCGGGCGGGCCGCAATCGATGCCGACGACCGCTTCTTCCCGAGCTCCGGCCGCGGACGCCGCGGATGAGTTCGTCGCCGACAAGCCTCCTCCGACCTCGCCGACCAGACCCTCGAGCTCAGGGTGAGCTAGCGCGTCTCCCCGTTCTCTCCCCTTGCTCTGCCGTGCTCCGTATCGTGCATGCCACCGTAGTTTGCCGTAGCTCGCCGCCGCTGCCGCTAGTCGTCGTCGTTCGTGTCACCCCGTGACAATTAGGTAGCGGCGCCGCCCCCATTAGTTAGAACGCGCCGCGGCGCGTCTGTTGCGCCCATCCGCCCGTCCTCGCGCGTCCTCCTCCGCCGTAGTCGTGCGCGTCGCCGCCGCGGCCACAGCGCGCCCGCGCTGGTCGTGGCCTCGCCGTGGTCAAACCGGCCGCTGGGCCCGCGTGCCTGCGTGGCTGCCAGCGTGGCCACGGGCCCGCCTGTCAGCCGCTGTGGCTAGCCCCCCCTGCGTATAAAAAGGGTTCGGGTAGATTTTTAGGAAATAAACAGAAAAGGCAGAATTATGTTTAAGTTTGTAAAATGCATATCTAATTGAATACTGCTCCAAAAATTACAAATAATATACCAAAATGTTAAGAAAATTAAGACCTGTGTGTGGGTATAAATCACACATCCAACTAATTTAGTTTAGTTGCTGTTTTATTAAAATAACTAAAATGGCAGAAAAGAAATGGATTTTTATAAATTCAATAACTTAATATTGATTAATCAGAAAAACGTGTTCTTAATATCAAAATGCTCAGAATATTATGAACTATTCAGTAGCATCATTTCCATGCATGGTTGAACACATTTGTAGTACTGCACCTTTGTAGGAAGTAAGGAAAACATTAAATTAAATATGGGGCTTTATCTCCTCTCGTCGAAATAATTAGTTTGCACCCCATTTAACTTGTTAGTTAAATTTCAGTGCATTAACTGTCATGCCATCATGTGCTTGTGCATTGCACCTATTCTGTTTGTGTGAGTTTTGATTGTTGCTTTCCGGTGTTCTTATACATCGATAGATCAAGGAATCGGGGTCTCCCCACAATACCCCGACGAACCGTATTACCAGCCTGCTGTTCAAGGCAAGCGTAATCCCCCCCCCCCCCCTCTGAGCATATATTGTCCTAATTTCCGCAAATATTTTCTCCACTATAATATTGCATGCGGTTCCAAATGTCAATTTGTTCGGATTAGAGTATCATATAGTTGCATTAAGTTTCCGATCCATTTTTACATGTTTCCCTCCTATTATCCATAGGTTTGTGTTGTTGGCCTGAAATACTTAACGATGCAGTGTTGTTGCTTAGCCATGCTTAGTTAAATATTATTTCGGGCGATGGATGATTTATGTTGGGAACAGATGTGGAAATGTTCGGATAATGATGGTGGTGGAAAATGTGGTGACGGATAATTAATCTGCTAAAGGCGGGCATGAGAGGCCACAGGGATGTGGTGGGTTGTCTCGTTCTCGTCGCCTAGGTGCGAGTTCTTTACCTCTTGAACCAAGACTGAGCGTGCAACCATGCGTGAGGCCTATGCATTTGCGAGATCCCTCATAGACTAAATAACTCGAGCGGGGCTAGCCAGGGTCCTCTAGTTCGGGCGTCCATTTGCGCGTGCGTGATGGTGGTATGAACTGGGATGAGGATGGTGGTGTTAGGAAAATGAGTGGCCGTGGGGCGGGGTGTTGAAGGCATGGTTGCCCTGCCGCCACTGATGATCCTGGAAAGTCCTTAACGAGGGAGAAGTCGACACCGCTCCCACCCAGCCGGCTTTCCATGGAAGAGAGCTTATGCGCAGGCAATGGGTCGGACGGTACGCGTGTAAACATTGTACACCCCTGCAGGGTAAATCTTTTCGAAAAGCCGTGTCCGCGGTTATGGACGACTTGGGAAGTGAAGGTAGGATCATAGAATAACTTCAACGGAATGACTAAAACTGAGTAGTAGAGGTACTACTTAATAATGTAAGGTTGACTTCCTCGATGGTTATTCGGGGAGGTGCCTTCGGAGCACCGGAACAGTGATGATGGTGGTTGATGGTGAGAAAGGTGATCAAGAGAAAAGAATTACTTCTTACCCCTCTTTGAAAATACTCTGATTAGCCGCTGCCATGGAGTATGTTCTATGAAATAAAGTCAGCTTTATGCAAAATAGCCTTAAAACCTTTAGAGCCTCATCGAGCTAAAGCTCTGTAATAATCTTGCAGAGTTCGTCGAACTCAACCTAGTTTAATTTGCTTCAGAGGAGGACTTCACCGACCTCGAAGGTGGTTCTTTGTGGACGTCGACGAGTAGTCTGGGTTCCCAGGTGGCAGCTTGGGACATCTCGGAACAGCTGGCGCTGGAATGTTTATCTGTAGGCCTCTTAGGCCATAATTTGGATCTTGTTGTTAGAACAACTAAATTCGCTTCCGCATGATGTACTGTTGGGTCTGTTACCTCTGGTTGTAATATTTGCTATGTTTCTCTATTATAAGAGTTGAACTATAATGATTTGTGTCGTAGAGTCTGTGATGTGCCAGTTGTTCCACAAGTCTTGATCTCTCTATTATGCAGTTGATAGTTGTGTCTGCGTTGAGGCATCAATTCGGGTGTTGCGTTGCCGGTGTTTAATTCCAAGCAGCGCCTGCCAAAGGTTTTGGCCGGGGATTGGTAAACCCGTAACCTCCGGTTGTATCGCTTAACCGGTGACACACAGCATCTCTTGCATAGCAGTCGGGTCGGGGCACCACAGACACTCTGTGTCTACTCCTTGTAATCAAAGCATTCGGATTCACGTCATGTAGCCCTACGGTGCATTTGATATGCAGGCACTCACGAGCCACCGTGGGGCTGTATGACGGTGAAACCTTGTGTTTTGTTCTATCTACAAAATACTCCAGTTCATTGACCGAATACAAAGCATTCAGATTCCCGTCATACGTCCAACAAAATATACTCCAGAAAAACAAATTAGTGTTTAGATCTCTCTTCTGAGTTTTCAGAACACAGTTACATAAAAGGTTTAATACATTATTACACATCACCAACAACATCCCTATGTATTGTTCACTTGTTCTTCTTGTGTGCCCCTTTCTTTTGAACGCGCCGTAACCATGGACAATCTTCTTGAAGTAACTTGATGGTTGGGTCAATGTTCACTTTGAAGGGCAGAATTTCATGAAACTTATTGTAATCTTCTGACATGTCTGTGTGGTCCTCCACTCCCACGATGTTTCTTTTACCTGAAAGAACTATGTGGCGCTTTGGCTCATCGTTTGATGTATTCGCTTGCTTATCTTTTCTTTTTGTTGGTAGGGTAGACATGTCCTTCACATAGAAAACCTGAGCCACTTCACTGGCTAGAATGAATGGTTCATTCTCGTAATGAAGATTCTTGAAATCCACTGTAGTCATTCCGTACCGTGTGTCTACGGCTACACCGCCATCTAGGTTGAACCATTTGCACTTGAACAAAGGAATCTTAAATGAAGGTCCATAGGACAGTTCCCATATCTCCTCTATGTAACCATAATATGTTACCTTTTCCCCACTGCAGCCATCTATTGCATCAAAGCGGACACCACTGTTTTGGTTGGTGCTCTTTTTATCTTGGTCGGCCATGTAAAATGTATTTCCATTTATCTCGTACCCTTTAAAAGTCAATATAGTCGAAGACGGTGTCTTGGCCAATAAGTATAGCTGTAGTTCATTTGTGGTGACATTCATCAGTCTTTTCTGTAACCAACCGCCAAAAGTCCTGATGTGTACTCCATCAATCTCATCTTCTGGGTATTTGGAGCGTAAATCATTCTTGTGTTGCTGGATATACGGAGCCACCAAGATGGAACTATGCAGAACTGTGTAGTGTGCTCGAGTGAAAGAATCCACGTCTTCACATATGATTGCTTTCTTTCCTAGCGTGCCTTTTCCACGCAGTCTCCCCTCATGACGCGATTGAGGAACACCAATCGACTTAAGATCAGGAATAAAGTCAACACAAAACTCAATGACCTCCTCAGTTCCATAGCCCTTGGAGATGCTTCCTTCTGGCCTAGCACGGTTATGAACGTATTTCTTTAAGACTCCCATAAACCTCTCGAAGGGGAACATGTTGTGTAGAAATACAGGACCGAGAACACGTATCTCTTCCACCAGGTGAACTAGAAGGTGCGTCATAATATTGAAGAAGGTTGGTGGGAACACCAACTCGAAGCTGACAAGACATTGGACCACATCATTCTCTAAATCTTTTAGAGTAAGTGGATTGATAACCTTCTGAGAAATTGCATTCAGGAATGCACATAGCTTCACAAAGTAATTGTGTCATAATCACGTGACAGTCATGAGACTTCAGGTTCTGGAATTTTTGCTCTGCCATGTTTATTATTCCCTTTATATTCGACGAGAAGCCAGATGGAACCTTCATACTGCGAAGACATTCAAAAAATATTTTCTTCTCTTCTTTCGTAAGAGCATAGCTCGCAGGACCTTGATTATTATCAGAATGATCGTCGTCTCGTGAATGCATACGTCGATGGGCCTGTCTTGCTTCCGGTGTATCTTTTGACTTTCCATACACGCCCAACAAGTTAAGCAGGTTCAAGCAAAGATTTTTTGTCACGTGCATCACGTCGATTGCAGAGTGAACCTCTAGCATTATCCAATAGGGCAGCTCCCAAAATATAGATTTCTTCTTCCACATGGGAACGTGGTTCTGAGCGTCATTCGGAACAGATAGTGCTCCAGCACCCTTCCCAAATATTACTTTTAAATCCTTGACCATATCATGTATAACAGAACTAGAAGGTCGAGTAGGCTTCCGCCGAATATCTTCCTCACCTTTGTAATGTCGGCCTTCCTTTCTTCCTGCATGCCTCGGTACAAGCCATCGACGATGGCCCAGGTACACAATCTTGTTACCTATATGTTTACCTTGAGTCTCACCTAAACAATGCGTACATGCATTGTATCCCTTATTTGACTGTCCTGAGATGTTACTAAGAGCAGGCCAATCATTGATGGTTACAAACAAGAGCGCTCGTAGATCAAATTCCGTTTGCTCGTGCTCATCGCACACACGCACACCTTCATCACTCCACAGCTATAAAAGTTCTTCCACCAATGGCCTCAGATACACGTCAATGTCGTTGCCAGGTTGCTTCGGGCCTTGGATGAGCACTGGCATCATAATGAACTTCCGCTTCATGCACAACCAGGGAGGAAGGTTATATATACATAGAGTCACAGGCCAAGTGCTATGACTGGAGCTCTGCTCTCCAAATGGATTAAATCCATCTGTACTTAGACCAAATCTTAAGTTCCTAGCGTCATCCGAAAATTTCGGGAACACTCTGTCGATTTTTCTCCACTGGGACCCATCAGCGGGGTGTCTCGTCATCATGTCTTTTTTACGTTCTTCTTTGTGCCAGCGCAACAACTTGGCATGCTCTTTGTTTTGGAACAAACGTTTCAGACGTGGTATTATAGGAGCATACCACATCACCTTGGCAGGAATCCTCTTCCTTGGACAACCTTGCTCGCCCTCAACTTCACCTGGGTCATCTCGCCCAATCTTAAACCGCAATGCACCGCATACAGGACAAGCATTTAAATTTTCATGCTCGCCGCGGTAGAGGATGCAGTCATTAATGCATGCATGTATCTTCTGCACCTCTAATCCTAGAGGGCAGACAACCTTCTTTGCTTCATACGTACTAGAGGGCAATTCGTTTTCATTTGGAAGCATCTTCTTAACTATTTTCAGCAAACTTTCAAAGTGCTTGTCGGTAGTACTACTCTCTGCCTTCCATTGTAGCATTTCCAGTATCGTACCGAGCTTTTTCTGGCCATCTGTACAATTTGGGTACAACAATTTGCTGTGATCGGCTAACATGCGCTCCAACTTCAACCTCTCGTTTTCACTTCCACTGTCCATTTGTGCATCATGAATGGCCTGACGAAGATCATCGTCGGGCTCATCAAAGATGGCATCCTCTTCAACTTCGTCTTCCCCCATTGTAGTATCAGCGTGTTCATTGAACAGAGGATAGTTGTCATTATCCTCCTCTTCTTCATTCTCTTCCATTATAACCCCTCTTTCTCCATGCTTGGTCCAACAATAATAACCAAGCATGAAACCATTTCGCAACAGGTGTTCGTGAAGCCTGTCTGTGGAAGAGTATGTATACTTATTCATACAGATACTGCATGGACAACACATAAAACCATCCTTTCGCTTGCTTGTCTCAGCCACATGGAGAAAATTATGCATGCCAGTAATGAATTCGGCAGAAACTCGGTCACCGTACATCCATTGACGTCTCATCTGCATTATATAAAGTATATCAAAAAAATTATGCATGCCAGTAATGAATAGATAAGTGACCATAATAATTCAAGCAAAGTAGAGTGGCGACAAATGTAATACATTGTAGCATTAAATATTCATTAATTTAAACTAACATTGAACTATTTAAAGAATTTAAGTCCAACAACAAATGCGATCAGAATCGCAACTAAGTTAACTATTGAACCAACAGCATAATGATACCAAGCCTCTTGACTAATGACATATTTTCTAATCTTTTTAAGCTTCAAGCGCATTGCCTCCATCTTCATCTCGTGAGCAGCGACGACGACCCCGTGAGCATCATCGAGGTCGGCAATCTTCAAGTCCAATACCATCTTCTCTTCTAGGTATTGGAGGCAAAGATCTTCGCTTATATTCAATTTTGCTTTCAAATCGTCGTTTTCTTTTTTCAAATACTCGACAATAGGGTCGACTGGAATTTCTGGTTCAACTACCTCCTAAATAAAAATATATCTACGTCAAGTTGGTCGGCATGATTGTTATAAACACGAAACAAAATAATTAGTGATAAAAATATACCACATCCGAATCATAGACCGGCCGAGGGCCGACGGGGACGGATATCAAAACCATGACACTATACACATAAAAAAACATAAGGCAATTATAAAAGAAATGACTATGCATTTAAATCATACAAGTAATTTAAAATAAAATATTAAAAAAAGAAACTCACCGAGATGACGGGACGGCGCGGGCTATCGACGGCGGAGAGGACGGGGACGGGCCGACACTAAAACCCACAAATCATAATTTAGTTTTGTGCTCAAATTACATATAGAAAAAATGAAATCTCTAACTTAGACATTTCATCAAACACCTAGCTAGCACTAAAAATACTCAATGAGCTACATGAGCTAAACAAGCAACGAAACGATCGCCGGAAGAAATAGTTTGCAGTGCTCACCCTTGGATAGATGCACCACCGTCAATCTTAACAAATGGTGCAAAAAATCGTGGAAGAAATCGAGCTCGGTGGAGAGAAAATGGAGATGAAACTCGAGCTCAAAATGGCCATGGCTGGCTCGGGGTGGAAGATGTAGGTGACGGACCTTCGGTCGCGGTCCACCCACGAACCGCGACTAAAGGTCCTCGCTAGGACAGGTGGCCGGTTGGTGCGGGACCTTTGGTCGCGGTTGGAGCCACCAACCGCGACTAAAGGTCCTCCAAGGTCCTCGCGCGGCTAAAGCCGCAGGTGGAGGACCTTTAGTCGCGGTTGGTGGCTCCAACCGCGACCAAAGGTCCCGCACCAACCGGCCACCTGTCCTAGCCGTTGGAAATGTCGAAGCCGGAGACCTCTAGTCGCGGTTCGGAAACGAACCGCGACTAAAGGTCTGGCTCTAAGGCCTCTTTTCTACTAGTGTGAGTTATGGAGTAGTTTCCTGAAGAGTTAGGGAGTAGTTAAAAACCTTGCACGCTACCTTTGAAAACAAAGTGCATATATCCTTAACCTTACATTCTATGTATTTGTCCCAGGTATCTGCTTGATGGTAACTATGCTATGCTTAAGATGGCGTGCTTGCCTGATATCAGGGTAATGGCATGTCTATCTGCAGTAGTTTGCTGATTATCGTCAAGTAACAACTTTATATTGACATCAACAATAGCTTTGAAAGTATCGACATCATTTTTCTGACGTGACTGCAACAATCAATTGACATCGTTTCGTTCATCACAGGCACTCAGGGCTGATCCTTCCGATTGTAAAGTGCTGGCCTAGAGGAGTCGCTGCTGGCTCCGCTTAGGCGAAGGACAAAAGGCTCTGGAAGATGCTTTAGTGTGTGGAAGCAAATTGTTAGAACAACTGCTGACTAAATAGTCCATGTGGTTCCATTTACCACATGTCCGATTTATCTCTTCTTTGAGAATAAAATCTTGAACAAACCAAATGACCTCATCACTAGATGATCTGGTGATCTACTCTCATATGAGACTTGTCCACTCACACGAATTTAAGAGTTAACTCATGTGATAGCTAAATATGGGTGATGATCATATGGTTTATGCTTTGGCTTTACTTTCTCCTCGATGATCATACTCTTGGAGGAACACCATAAACTACCATATCACTATCTTCTTTGGATACCTGATTATGCTGCCCAAGTTATACTTGTGGTTTAGTATTCCCTCATATTCCTCCTCTTATATGTAGCACGGTTGTAACTCATAGTTTCCTACTTGATTCTTGATGCTCCAAATGATCATCCATTGATGTATTTAACTTGGTATTGATCCCTCAAGTCAATACCTGGACTTAAGTCGAGTTCTTAAAGTCCCTGGTCTAGTATCCAACATCATTTGCCTCACCCTTATGGTGAAGACATCCAGATTAGTCCCAGCAAAGCTTTCTATTAGATGGCTATAGAAAAATGTATGGGTATTTTATGACATCCAATTGCCTTATGCATACAAAAGAATTTGTTAACAAGATGATCAATCATGTCACCAAATTACCTCTGATATCCAAATGGCTGAGATATACTGAATTATCTGATCTTCTGTTTATTTGTATATGACACTCATGTGTTTGAGTATACAAACGTGATTTCTTAACAAGGTAATTAGGCTTGTTACCAAACTACTTTTATGTAACACAAACCTTGCAACATCACACTATTTGTAGAGAAGTCAATAAGAATATAATTTGATATAGAACTTTCCGAATAATAGTGATGGTTTGGCATAGTGCTTCTATGCATATCTAAGAAATCCTTCTTCATAATCTTCTTGTTGAACTTCCTCCTTTCTTGTGTTGCCTTCTCTAGTAGAATGATTTGGAGAAGATTAGAAGATAAGAAGATAAGATAGTCTTGATAGAATAAGTAGATCTAGATTAAGATTTAGTTTAGTCTTTTATCCTCCTTCCAAATATTCTTTCTTTTCTTTCCTTTAAGATATGTACATATTCTATAAATGATGTGATTTACCTTTCATTGGCTTTATAGTTTATTGTGTTATTATCTTCTAATCAAAATGTTTGAGATTTTAGATAAGATCATATTTTGAAGTTTATAGCACTCATATTGATGACTAAGTCTAATTCACCAACATCAGCAAAATCTCGATGTAAATTTCACCATTTGGTTCCAAGTTTTAAGTTGCTCGTCAGCTAACGGCATTCTCAACTAGTCATTCGAGTGTTGGTTGGGCACTCAATGACTCTGTCGAAAAAGTTTAAAATTTTCCCGGATTTTCAGATGCATGCTATGCAAATGCACAAATTTAATTTAGCCCCTTTCTACTCTCTGAACTACCGGTCATTACAGCAGTGGTCGTGGATTCACGGCCGAATCGATAAGCGTTGTGGCAAAACTGCTAGGTTCGAGGCCAAATCATTCGGAGACGAGGCGGCGCGGTCACCGGAGAAGAGGCGGGAAGGGCAACATGAAAGTTACAATTGGCAGTTGGTGTGCCCCTATTGCATTTTTCATATAGCAGCACCTCAAGTGTTGTATTTTGCAGCAACTGTTGGAGTGCCTCAAATGTCCTATAAAGTAGTTAGACATGAAGCTATTGGAGATGTTCTATGAGAGGGGTGGTCTGTAAATTAGTTAGAAAAATTATCGCTAAATTTTCTGTTTAACCGAATGGATGGATAATATAACTCTGGCCTTAATCTGGTGGACACGAATGTGTAAAACATGAACCAATGAAAGACTGACACGTGGCTCAACTAGGGAGGTCAAATCATAGGGAGCTTGTAGCTAGACTAGAAGGGTAAGGCGCGCGCCGCGCCTAATGTATATTAGAGTATAACATGTCTTTAATACTCCATACATATAAATACGTGTATTATCTATAAACCTATTTGTTTCTATTTTGTCATCTTGATTGTCTAGTAACCCTTTTTTTCGTCACAAACCTCAAATCCACTTCACACAAAACATTATAGGTAAACAAAAAAAATATAAGCTATAGATATGTCTTGGTAGGTTTTGAAATAATAAAAGTCACTGGTATTAAAAAATACTTGCGCATGCAGACACATTTAACTATCTTAAACGTGAAAATGTTGCTCAATAAAATTGAGGGAACCGTTTTTGTACCAAAAAGATTCAAACAATAACAATTACTATTTGAAATTCTATGTCATTCCCAAAAGTTAGAACCGTCGATTCGTAGATATAATTGTCTTGATTTATCACTACCATGCTGTGAAACAAAACAGAAAAAATGCATGGTATTTCTTTGAGAACGTTCTTTAGGAAAATCATAATAAATTGAGAACTAGCAAAAAAAACTTGTAGAAGACATCGTTGCTGCAACGGTCATCTTCTCGCCCACGCTGCTCTAGGGAGAACTCTAGAGTCAGGTCTCCCATATCGAACGATGGCGTTATGCGGCGCCAGGAGAGAGAGAATTGCGTTGAGACGCACATCCATAACAGCGAGTCTCGACAGTGTAGTGAAGTGGGTTCTCGATGGTGGACCCGTGCTGATGGCCGCACGCAGGAGGGTGGCGTTGTCTCGCGCGCGTCGTCGCGACATCGATGGCATGTCAGGCAAGGTCAATGTGTTGATCCCTTCAAAAATGGGTAGACTGAAGAGGGAGGTAGCAACTTCTAGTGCGTACATAGACTATGCGTACTTTATTGGACTGGTTTAGATTCCTGGCTTGCCGTTGGTTGGTTTTGTGAGTCATCTGATTTAGATGACGTGTATTGGTGTGAGGTTAGGGCACTTGGCAGCGATCAGGACCACTCCATAATATTTTTTGGCATTGCGACAGATATTGAGAAAAATGACTTTGACCGATTGATATATTTGTTTTGTGAGACTTTGTTGAACAATATAATAAAAAAGTTGTATGCTCATTTTTATGCCCTGCAAATTCATGTCAGGAGCATAACCTATCTATAGGATTTCAACACGAATGGATGGTAAAAATAGGTGTACGGCTAAGTGCATGTTAAAAAAATCTCTCTGTGCAACCGGTCACACAATTGCGGAACGCCCCGAGACCAGATACAAGGTAAAAACGCTTTTTTACGAGCTGAAACGTGGAACCATAAGCACCAAACATTATATATTTTAGGGAAAAAAATTACAAACTGAAAGTGTGGCCACAATTAAGATTAGATCTTTATTTATTTTTGGAGCTCTACCTTTTTATCATAGCTAACAAGTGGGGTCACAATTAAGGAGAGCTATCTATTTGCACAACCTAAAAAGTGGTGCCACAATTAAGAAGATATCTTAATTTTTTTAGATAGCTTAAACGTGGGCCACAAACATCAAAAGCTATATACTTTTAGATTTTTTTATTCCAACCTGACAACTGACAAGTGGGCCACAATTAAGGAGAGGCGTCTATTCCTAGCTTAGTATTCTTAGAGATTCAGGAGTTTTCATCTGATTCTCTCGATGCAAAGTGCACGTTCATAATAACCATTCTAGTGCGAGTACTAGTACCTTCGATGACGATGAACCAGTTAATAAAGACTGAAATTTATCAGCCCGACTGCCCGAGTGGGGCCTCCCTCGAATAAACAAAGTAGAGTACGTCGCTGTCTGGCAAGTGGCAATAGCGTCCATCCATGTCGGCCCTATTTTTTTACCTCAACTGATAGAGACCCTTCTTCAACTGCAAAAGGAGTACGGATGATTATTTTTTTTAGATAGAGGAGTACGGATGATTTGCTCGCTGCGAATCAGGGCATTTTTCATTCAAAGCAAACGTGGGCCCATCTTACAGCTTCTGGGGCTCGTAGTACTCAAACGACATGCGCAGGATGGGGCCCTCTCACTTTCCAAGTGCACCAGAACGGCCTCGGTCCTACTCCTCCCGTAGTAGGGCACGACCAAAACGGACACGAACTCGGCTCCCGATTTGTCTGTTTGGCTCGTCAACTCAAACGGAAAGACGTCCAACCCATTTCTGTCCTTTCCATGCCACTAAATCCAAGGCCGTAACCCATTTTGTCCGGCCAACACCATTTTTTTCTAAACATTTCATTAAAATTGGAATTCAAGGCTTACATTTAAAATAGACAACATAAAAGACCTAAAAACTCTAGAACTCATCATGACCATCCTCCGGGGGTGGCGATGGAGTAGACGGCTCCTCGACCGCCGGCGGGGTCGGTGGAGATCCCGACACGTTCGTCCACGTCTCGGCCGGAGCTGCGTCTACGACCGGAGCCCGCGGTGGCGAACACCACCTTGGATCTGCGCCAGCCACCAAAAATCCTAATAATGGATCATTGAACCTATCTTCTATGACCATACAAAAAAGGTAATAAAACACGGCACATCGATTCATGTAGCCACATAAAATCCTCCAAAGGATCCGCTTAGTGGGCGACATCTTGTTGTCGCTGCCGGGCTCGAAACATGGAGTTTGCTCGGGGCGCCAGACATAATTTTGGAGTAATAAGAACGACAGGGGCGCCGTTGGGTGATTTTTTTCTGTCCGAACCCCGTTACTTCTTTCGGGGGCGCCAGTGCAGATGCTATGATTATAAATGCAAGTTTCTTATGCAAATACCACTTCATCAAATGGGTAAGAAACTGATCGTACTTGTATCTCTCTGTTTATCGAAAGTTATATGGCCTAACATAATTGGAAAAACTTGTTGTCATGTGACGGTCCAACAAAGTTTTCACTTGCTTTATTATTTTCTGAAAGTACAAGGATGTCGTCTAGAGGGGGGGGGGGGGGGGGAAGGGGGGGGGGGGGGGGGGGGGGGGGGGAGGGGGGGAATAGGCGATTACAACTTTTTCGGTTTAGTCCTGATCAATGAGGAATAAAACCTAGGTGTTTTAATTTAATAAGCATGCAACCTAAATATACTAGGTGTGCACCAACAACTTATGCTAAGCAAGACAAGTAACAAGGTGATAGCTAGATATAATACTTCAAGCACGAAGGCTCTCACAATGTAAAATGCATAACAAAGAGCTCGGGTATAAAGATAACCGAGGCACACGGAGACGATGATGTATTCCCGAGTTCCTCCTTTTGAGGGGAGTACGTCTCGTTGGAGGGGTGTGAGTTTCAAAGTCAAGACGCCACAAATGGCCTCACCCTATTCTCCGATGAACCTTGCCCAAAAGCTTGGTTTACCTTCCACTATCGGAATCCTTCAAGGCGGAATCCGGAGCCTTACGACAACAACCCGGGGCACAACCCACAACTAGATTGGGGGCTCCCGGATGGCTATCAAATGACCATAAATGGTCTCAACCATCACAATGTCGTCTAGGGTCCAATGCCCCAAGAGTAACAAGCTCACGAACTTTCACTTCCTCGAATCCTCATGGAGAACACAAACCCGATGCAACAATGCAATGACAAGAACACAAGAATTTTATAAAAAACGTCCTGCTCGCCCGGATGCAATGGCAACAATGCAAGGTTTACGATAAATCCCGGATGGTTATCGGACAAATTTACAAATCATTGAATTCAAATTTTCTGAAAACAGTATAAATAACCTGTTAAGCTTGATGTGAACGTAAGAAGAGAGTAACGCAGAGGTGTTATTTTGTGGTGTTCCAAATTCCTAGAAGAAAATAAAGATAAAGGCAACTTCGGCCCGAGCGGAGCGAGGCCCGTCGCCGGTACAGTACGAGTTGTTACCGAGTTGGACTAGGGTTCACCGATATAAATACCTCTTGTAAGCCGCCGGCTGGGATAAGTTGCATTGTAAATCCCCCGGCGTTTGTAACCTCACCCGCGATATAGTGAAGTGCTTGCTGGCTGGCGCCCGTGGTTTTTCCCTTCTATGTTGGAAGGGTTTTCCACGTTAAAATCTTGTGTCCCCGTTGGTTTGATCTCTTTGTTCATCGTGGTTTCTAGCTATCGCGTGTAACAAGAGGTACGGTGGGGCTAGTAGTTCTGCAGAGCGACGTTGCGTTCGAGCTAGGCGCACTACATTTTTAGATTAATGTCTTTTTGGATAGAGTAGATCAGGAACAAAGTTAATCCTCAAAACCTTAGCTCACTACATTTTAGATTAATATGTCTTTTGGATGGAGTAGATCTGGTACAAAGTTAATCCTCAAAACCGAAAAAATATTCGCATGAGACAGGACTCGAACCGGAGATGTCCCGTACGAAACTCATGCGATGCTACCGCTGTGGCGTTAATAAACCTTTGACCAAACAAGATACCGTACTTATATAAACAATTTTTTGTTTGAAATATTTTAACATTTTGAAATGCGTTAAAATGCATTTTGCACAGAGGATTCATCCGGCACCCGTGAGTCAAAATCCACTGTTGGGTGGGTTCAACATTTATCCATTGCGCACTGGACATTGCGTGAACTCCAGATGTGCCACGCCGTAACAGCCAAAATGACCGCCTCACGGTTCGTCGGCTCTTGCCAGTAAGTCGAAGAGCAAGTGTATAAACTTTGGGACGACCTTCAGACTCGTCAGATTTTCTGTCCAGGAGCTTTGACAACGGCGAGGATAACACTAGAAAGTTGTTGTTGTGCCTTTTCATCTAACTAAAAAAGAAAAACTGGAAAGTTGTTGTCCCTGCATATGCTGATGTGGACGCACAAGTCCACATCAAAAGCAAGCTATCCACTAGTCTATCTTCTTTCGGAACCTGCGCACCGGTGGGCCCATCCATGGTCGTTGGAATCGTTAAAATAACTTTGCGTGTTGACGTCAGCAGGGACTGTCTACTCACTCTGTGGAGCAAGACATCGTACTCGCTCGTGCTTTGGAATTAATCAACATCAACTATACTCACTCAGTGGGGATAGTCCGGATGACCGGGGCCGGACACTTCTCCTGCGAATTCGAATTTATGGAAACTTTTTGTTTCAAAATATGAGCAAATCTTTACAATTAACTTTATGGTGGCTCACATGCATGTTGAGCACAATGACGATGCAGTCGAGCGCCACACTGAGAATGAGCGTGGCGATGGATACGTAGAGGATTTTCTTCCCCGTGGCTCTAGCTCCGATAGTTTGGGGGCCACTGCTGACCCAGAACGTGGCCACCGTCTGCGCCACGCTCGCCACGAATACGCTCGCAATGAAGACGCGGTGCGCGATCTCGCCGCCGTGGGCCGCGCCAGCTCGCGGGCTGTAACATCCCAAATTTAGAAACTAAGAAAAACTTAGTTTTACCAGACCCAAAATTCAGAACCAACAAAAACTTTTGAAATATTTTATTAAGGATTGTATTTTCCTTCCCATTGCTATGTTTGATCTTGCTGTGACTGTTTGCTTGTTAAACTTATGATTGTATTGATTGTTAATTCCTGTTTTATTATTTGCTTGTGTGGGAAATTAATCAAATATGCTAGTGCAATAATGTTTAAAACACACTTGACAACAATTTGGAATGTGACTTAAATTTAAAGCAAAACTTCTCAGATTATTCAACAATTGGAAATTTCAGATCATGAGTTAAGGAAATGGTCAAAATAAATAATTTTCTCTACTCAACTATCTATTTCCTTCCAACAAATACTTTCTTATGAAAATAAAAGATTATTTGAAGTTAATATATTTGTCAAGGAAGTTCCGAGAGTTCAAAAATAATATTTTGAACTTGTTTTAAAATTTCTAAAAAGATTACAAATTTGTTTTTAAGAAAATACCATATTTAAACCCTACGAACAAATATTGTTCAAAACATTTTATTTTCAAAAACCAAATTTTGTGTAGCCTCTACATGTAATGGGGAGGCCACATGAATATTTTCAAATTTTTCTAAAATGTTTTAGTACCTCAATTAAATCCCTAAAGTACTACTGGATTCAAAAGAAATAAAGAAAAGGACCTAGTTATAACTGGAAACAGAACTTCAGGGGGGTATTTGCAAATCGACCGTCTTCTCTGTAGCAGCCCGTGGCTGCGCGTCGCCGTGTCGCCTCGACACCGAGCCCGCCGCCCGGACCCCCCCCCCCCCCCCCCCCACTCGCCCTCTGCCGCGCGAGAGAGGATAAGGAGGCCACCGAGCCGCACCTCTCCTCCCTCATCCCCTCATCCATTCCCCTGCCCCTCCCTCGATATTTTCTTTCCTCCATGACCGAGCCTCGGTCGAGATCGCCGTCGAGCGCCGCCGTCGATAGAGACCGCCTGGAGCAGATCGAAGCCCACCAGAAGAACCGCCACAGCATCCTCTTCATCCTCACCGCAGGAATCGACGCGGGAAGCCATCGTTCGAGCAGCCCGTCTTCACCTTCTCCAGCTCCGGCCGCCGCACGTCGAGCACGATTGCCACAGTCTCCGACCTCCTCCGTCCAAATTGAGAGCACCCACGCGTCGAGGGTGAGCTCGCCTCTCTCCTGGACATGCTCGTCCCCCTTCCCCGTCCTTACACCGCCGCGTAGCCGTAGATGTCCGCCGTGGCCGTAGCGTGCCGCCGCACGACCACGTCGCCGGAGCCCTTCCCGGCGGCCATTTGGTCTGTGGCGCCGCCCGTAACTAGCCCGTAATCCTGTGCGTCAAATACGGTCCTTAGAACGTTCCAGCGCCTGCTCCTCCGTCGAGCGCGTGCAAGTCACCGCCGGTGATCGCCGCGGCCGTCGCGTCGTCGCCGTGCACCGTCCACCCCTCTTATTTACATTCGCCCGTATACTAACACAAACACCGAACCAGCCCAGTGGCATCGCACCGTGCCGCACTCGCTCGCGACGCGAGTTCGATCCCCCGCGCGCGCTGCCCTTTTGATTTATTTTGCACGCTGACAGGTGGGCCCCACTGGTCATAGACCGTGGCGGCCAGCGCAGCCCGCACACGCCCAGTCAGCGCCGGCATGGCATTTGGGCCCGCATGGCAGTGACCCTGGGTAGCAGCGAGCTAGGTATAAAATGTTTCGGTAGCTTTTCTGGGAAATGAATAAAAAGACAGAAATTGGATTAAGTTTGTAAATTCAAGAACTTTTTAAATACTTGTCCAAAAATTACAAATAAGGTACCAAAATGTTCAGAAAAATAAAACCTGTCTTTTGGTGAAGTTCACCTATCCAAATAAATTAGTTTATTTAATGTTTTATTAAGATAATTAAAATGGCCGAAAATAAAGCAATTTCGGAAAATTCATATCTTTAAAATAATGATCCAAAAATTAGGTTGACCCCTTAAAATGTTTTGTAAATGGTAACCTTCATATTCCACCTTGTTTCCTAAAATGGATAATTATTTTATAGTGATATTTAAAATAAACTAACAAAAGGGCATAATTTAAAAAGGATTTTACAAATTAATCTGTAATGATTTTTGAGCAAATCTAATTTTGCTAGGTTCCTAGTGTTTCACTTTATCGAATCCTAACTTGGTGTAATATTTTGACTCACGGAACATATATAGTGACTTAACTTTTGTCTGGAGTATTTCCCGTTCAACGGGAGGTGCTTGTTGTTAACCTTCTCCTCAGATAGTTTTGTGATCGATGTACCCAGCTTGCGTATAGATGATGGACTACTGACCAGTATAAACCCTCGTAAGTATAGAACCTAGTTGTTGCGCGAACGATTAGATTGACGCTTACGATTTGTTACTTGTCTGTATACCACTTGTGGTTTGGTTTGCTTAGTGATTGTTGTGTTATCCACCTGTTTGCGACGCTAGATATAAACACCACCGAAGTGGTCCTTGGAACGGAGTTATTGAGGAAGGAGAAATTGTTGAACCTGCAGATCAAGACCAAGTTCACTTTGCCGAGCAAGGCAAGCTATTCTCTGAACTTGCACCTAAATATATATGCATCTACTTTAATCAAATGATTTACTTTTAAGGCAAAGATTTATAAAACCTTTTCAAAAAGTATATGGAAACTATTTTGCCACCAATGTAGATATATAAGATAGTATATATATCAAACTATAGGATGGGAAAAATATTGTTTACTCGAAACTCCTTTGAAAATACTTGAGTGGATAATTGTGCCGAGATGTCGGTGTTGAACTGGAGAAATGAATTATGATGTGCCGAGATATCGGTGTTGATGTGGAGAAATGGAAAGTGATGATGGTTATAAAAAAAATGCACAGTGTGTCTTTGTACTTACGTCAACCAGCCGATACTCTGTGCGACCACATTTACCCACATATGGGAAAGGGCTTAGTCATATAATTTGCTCATATTAGTACTGGATGCCTCAACAACGGGGATGACCCCGTTCCATGAGGGGATGGTCTGATCGAGGACCTACCCCCTGACCTGGGTCCTCTCAAGAGAAGTCTACTGGTGTTTACTGGTATGAGTGTAATGGAGGAAGAGGATTGAAGGTTTAATAGACCGCCGGACAGAACTACGAGTCCTCACACTTAGTTTCCGACTGACTGGATTTAAGTGTTGCTGGAAGTTTCGTAGTGGTAGGGTCCTATACTAGCATGAGCAAAGGAGAGGCTATGGTCGGTGGCTCAACTTCGCATACACCTTGTATGGCGGGACGTGGCTGACACGATGAGTTGCCGGATGGATGTGGGTTTAAAAGCGTGCTACCTCTGCAGAGGGATTAAAACTATTCGAATAGCCGAGTCCTCGGATATGGACAGTTGGGAGGCTGTCCTCTGACCATGTGCAAGTTTTGGAAATGTTTTAAGATTTGAAAGGAAAATGGAGATGTTGTGTATGTGTACCTATACCCACTGATTGGTATGAGGTTGCTGGAAATGAAATGGACCCTGAGGGGCTATGGTCGAGAAGTGCAAAGTTTTGAGTTGTGAAAGTGGAAAATGTTTTATGCAAGGAAAATGATTTAACCAGGAATGGTTTCGGTCGAGAAAAAGAGGAGTTTTTGAGAAACAAACTAATGGTGATTTTTCTGGGAAAATATTTATAAAAGAGACTTCTTACCTTTTTCAACAAAGAGGTACTTTCGGGAAAAAGATTTAAAAAGGGAATTCTACAAAGATAGATTTATGAGAAAAAGTTCTAAAATCCTTCTTTCCTTTTTCAACAAAGATATAGAGATGTCTTCTCAAAATAAAGGTTTTTATTATAATAAAAACGAAGCTATTGCATGCTCATATCGGGGGTAGTTTGCGAGTACATAAATGTACTCATGGCTGTGTCCCTGGATATTCCTATGTCCAGAGTTCAAGAAGAAGTAGGCTGAAGACCGAGAGATCGATGACGTCAATGCGAACTAGGGCGCTTCCCAGTCAGCTGCCTGTGGGGTTATGGCTAATGACTTGGGCTCCACGCTGTTGGGTGATTTCCGCTGCAACTACCTGTTGAAGTTATTACTTCAATCAAGTAAGTAATTTTATTCGGTATTTATGGATGTTCTGTGATGCCAATTCGAGTTATGTGCAGCAACAGACTGATCATGGGATTGTTGCAGGAAACATAACGAGTATCTCGGATAGTTAATCCGGGGTCCTCACAGACTTGGTATCAGAGCCATCCTGACTGTAACAGACCTTAGTTAGCATGGACGTTAGTTAGGAAAGAAATATTTTGTTAAAAATATATTGTTACCAAAAAAAAACATAATTTTTATCTGAGGAAGTCCAAAATTAGCTTCCACTCTTCTCACCTTCTCAAATATCTCTGAGTCTTATCCCTATTTAAGATTTTCCCAGGATTTCTCTATTCCCTCTTACCCGTTCAAAATCCTTGACGATGAACCCAAGTGAGACCTAATCAGCTAGCACCTATAAGAAAAAGCTTCCATCTCAAAATATTCAACATTCAACATCAAGATGATTGATCTGCAAATACCAAAATCGTCAGTATCAATAAAGCAAGAGACTTTGAAGACTTCAACAGCCCTGTTTCACCAAGGCCCATACGAGAAAACTATTTCTGGAAAGAAAAATATTGCTACCTAAAATTACTTGTATCTAAGGAAGCCTAAGTATAACTTCCACTCTTTTCACCTTCTCGAATTATTCTAAACCTTACCTCTTGTCTAAAGGTTTATCAAAAGTTTCTTCTGTTATCTTGTCCCCATTCAAATTTAAATATATTTGACGATGACCCAGAAGAGACCTTATTACTTAGCAACCCGAAGGCCTCAACATCACAGTGTTTTATATGCAAAGACCGATGGTCCGTCGCAACCTTCAGAGTTGCAGTAACTTCACCGCCAAAGGTTCCCACTAGGACAAGATGAAGAAAATCCTCGAGATACAAAGACCCATAGGATCAACAGGATAAGCTCATTTTACTTGAGTAAACCCCATCTTCCACGGTATTAAACGTCTGTTGATGCTGAAAGTGCCTTGATTAATCTTGCTTGTGTGTTGCATTTATGTGTGTTGTTTTCCTTGTGTGATTCACAAAACCCGCCTTGTCGGGAACCCAAAGTAACCACACTTTTATCTGTAGCTTTATTTTTGACTGTTTGCAAAAACCTTTTGCCTTGTTGGCCATAGATGTATTATCGTACCCTCTCAAAGGCCCGACTTAGAAAACCCTTCCGAAAATTTTCTCCTAGAAAGAGGAGCAAGGTATGGATTACTCTCTACCCCAAGACTCTGCGACCTTCTGCAAATCGGATAGCAGTCTTCATATGTCGTTTTGCGCAACCACATCAACCCTTCGAGAAAGATGAAGATTCAAGACCCGACGTTGGATGACACTAGTCGTATCCCGTCGGACTAACAAAAGAATATGAAAACTAACATAACTAACATAATTTATCTAATTTTAGTTTCTCATCTAACCAATTTTTGCAAAAATACTAACTGCTTTTTCCAGACAAAGGAAAGAGGTGCCATAGGACAATGGCATTCTGGAGACTCGAGATTTAGAGGCCTGTGTAAAGTTGGTTGTTTTGGATTTTAGGTATAAAAAGTTTGATGTTCAGAGTATAGCACCCATCTCCCTTGAAAAAAACTAACTTGAGTTCCTCAACCAGAAAGTTTTCCCCGAAAACCCTAACTGTTCTGATGCACTCTAACTTACTGGTGAAGACACTTGCGAACCTTCGTGAAGACCCAGAGCCAAAGAAGTCTTTCAGGACAGTCTTTTTCCTGCCAAGCCGAAGGAAGAAAAGCGTGAAGAAGATCTACCAGGAGTCACTCAGAAGAATCAAACAACGGAACCACCTGCTGTTGGCAACATCAACCATCAAGCCAGCTCCGACGCAACTAGAAGTTTTAACCTCCCTCCTCTAACAAGAACCCGGAGAGAATTAACTGCGCAGACTTGACGCATCCTGAAGACAACGCATCCCCACCTGCGACCCTCGTAAGGCGACAATATCAGGAAGTGATATCTGCACCAACCTCAAGCACCAAGGATTGACCACCAAGATGAAGATCGTCAAGCTACTCAAGAAGAATGATGCCTCCAAGTCAACTCCAGCTGCGATTTTCAATAAGACCGATTAAAGACCCCCTTTTTAGGGGGGAAGACCTGCATAGATATACAAGAACCTGGTAATAATTAGTTCTTTGCGCTTTAACCTTATAGTATCTGGAAATAGCCAACCAGGACTCTCCCTCAGCATCGATCGTCAAGTCAACCCCATCATCGAGGATCTGAACTCAGCACAGAAGATCATCGACAAAAACAGCCTGGCAACATCAACTTATCAAGATCTCACATCGCGATCTCGCTGAAGAAACAACGACCGCAGAAGTATAGTCAGCCCAAAAACCCGTGCTCATGTACTCCCTGTTACCACCGGGCAAATCTCGAGGACGAGATTTATTTTTAAGGGGGGAAGGATCTGTAACATCCCAAATTTAGAAACTAAGAAAAACTTAGTTTTACCAGACCCAAAATTCAGAACCAACAAAAACTTTTGAAATATTTTATTAAGGATTGTATTTTCCTTCCCATTGCTATGTTTGATCTTGCTGTGACTGTTTGCTTGTTAAACTTATGATTGTATTGATTGTTAATTCCTGTTTTATTGTTTGCTTGTGTGGGAAATTAATCAAATATGCTAGTGCAATAATGTTTAAAACACACTTGACAACAATTTGGAATGTGACTTAAATTTAAAGCAAAACTTCTCAGATTATTCAACAATTGGAAATTTCAGATCATGAGTTAAGGAAATGGTCAAAATAAATAATTTTCTCTACTCAACTATCTATTTCCTTCCAACAAATACTTTCTTATGAAAATAAAAGATTATTTGAAGTTAATATATTTGTCAAGGAAGTTCCGAGAGTTCAAAAATAATATTTTGAACTTGTTTTAAAATTTCTAAAAAGATTACAAATTTGTTTTTAAGAAAATACCATATTTAAACCCTACGAACAAATATTGTTCAAAACATTTTATTTTCAAAAACCAAATTTTGTGTAGCCTCTACATGTAATGGGAGGCCACATGAATATTTTCAAATTTTTCTAAAATGTTTAGTACCTCAATTAAATCCCTAAAGTACTACTGGATTCAAAAGAAATAAAGAAAAGGACCTAGTTATAACTGGAAACAGAACTTCAGGGGGTATTTGCAAATCGACCGTCTTCTCTGTAGCAGCCCGTGGCTGCGCGTCGCCGTGTCGCCTCGACACCGAGCCCGCCGCCCGGACCCCCCCCCCCCCCCCCCACTCGCCCTCTGCCGCGCGAGAGAGGATAAGGAGGCCACCGAGCCGCACCTCTCCTCCCTCATCCCCTCATCCATTCCCCTGCCCCTCCCTCGATATTTTCTTTCCTCCATGACCGAGCCTCGGTCGAGATCGCCGTCGAGCGCCGCCGTCGATAGAGACCGCCTGGAGCAGATCGAAGCCCACCAGAAGAACCGCCGCAGCATCCTCTTCATCCTCACCGCAGGAATCGACGCGGGAAGCCATCGTTCGAGCAGCCCGTCTTCACCTTCTCCAGCTCCGGCCGCCGCACGTCGAGCACGATTGCCACAGTCTCCGACCTCCTCCGTCCAAATTGAGAGCACCCACGCGTCGAGGGTGAGCTCGCCTCTCTCCTGGACATGCTCGTCCCCCTTCCCCGTCCTTACACCGCCGCGTAGCCGTAGATGTCCGCCGTGGCCGTAGCGTGCCGCCGCACGACCACGTCGCCGGAGCCCTTCCCGGCGGCCATTTGGTCTGTGGCGCCGCCCGTAACTAGCCCGTAGTCCTGTGCGTCAAATACGGTCCTTAGAACGTTCCAGCGCCTGCTCCTCCGTCGAGCGCGTGCAAGTCACCGCCGGTGATCGCCGCGGCCGTCGCGTCGTCGCCGTGCACCGTCCACCCCTCTTATTTACATTCGCCCGTATACTAACACAAACACCGAACCAGCTCAGTGGCATCGCACCGTGCCGCACTCGCTCGCGACGCGAGTTCGATCCCCCGCGGCGCGCTGCCCTTTTGATTTATTTGCACGCTGACAGGTGGGCCCCACTGGTCATAGACCGTGGCGGCCAGCGCAGCCCGCACACGCCCAGTCAGCGCCGGCATGGCATTTGGGCCCGCATGGCAGTGACCCTGGGTAGCAGCGAGCTAGGTATAAAATGTTTCGGTAGCTTTTCTGGGAAATGAATAAAAAGACAGAAATTGGATTAAGTTTGTAAATTCAAGAACTTTTTAAATACTTGTCCAAAAATTACAAATAAGGTACAAAAATGTTCAGAAAAATAAAACCTGTCTTTTGGTGAAGTTCACCTATCCAAATAAATTAGTTTATTTAATGCTTTATTAAGATAATTAAAATGGCCGAAAATAAAGCAATTTCGGAAAATTCATATCTTTAAAAATAATGATCCAAAAATTAGGTTGACCCCTTAAAATGTTTTGTAAATGGTAACCTTCATATTCCACCTTGTTTCCTAAAATGGATAATTATTTTATAGTGATATTTAAAATAAACTAACAAAAGGGCATAATTTAAAAAGGATTTTACAAATTAATCTGTAATGATTTTTGAGCAAATCTAATTTTGCTAGGTTCCTAGTGTTTCACTTTATCGAATCCTAACTTGGTGTAATATTTTGACTCACGGAACATATATAGTGACTTAACTTTTGTCTGGAGTATTTCCCGTTCAACGGGAGGTGCTTGTTGTTAACCTTCTCCTCAGATAGTTCTGTGATCGATGTACCCAGCTTGCGTATAGATGATGGACTACTGACCAGTATAAACCCTCGTAAGTATAGAACCTAGTTGTTGCGCGAACGATTAGATTGACGCTTACGATTTGTTACTTGTCTGTATACCACTTGTGGTTTGGTTTGCTTAGTGATTGTTGTGTTATCCACGTGTTTGCGACGCTAGATATAAACACCACCGAAGTGGTCCTTGGAACGGAGTTATTGAGGAAGGAGAAATTGTTGAACCTGCAGATCAAGACCAAGTTCACTTTGCCGAGCAAGGCAAGCTATTCTCTGAGCTTGCACCTAAATATATATGCATCTACTTTAATCAAATGATTTACTTTTAAGGCAAAGATTTATAAAACCTTTTCAAAAATTATATGGAAACTATTTTGCCACCAATGTAGATATATAAGATAGTATATATATCAAACTATAGGATGGGAAAAATATTGTTTACTCGAAACTCCTTTGAAAATACTTGAGTGGATAATTGTGCCGAGATGTCGGTGTTGAACTGGAGAAATGAATTATGATGTGCCGAGATATCGGTGTTGATGTGGAGAAATGGAAAGTGATGATGGTTATAAAAAAAATGCACAGTGTGTCTTTGTATTTACGTCAACCAGCCGATACTCTGTGCGACCACATTTACCCACATATGGGAAAGGGCTTAGTCATATAATTTGCTCATATTAGTACTGGATGCCTCAACAATGGGGATGACCCCGTTCCATGAGGGGATGGTCTGATCGAGGACCTACCCCCTGACCTGGGTCCTCTCAAGAGAAGTCTACTGGTGTTTACTGGTATGAGTGTAATGGAGGAAGAGGATTGAAGGTTTAATAGACCGCCGGACAGAACTACGAGTCCTCACACTTAGTTTCCGACTGACTGGATTTAAGTGTTGCTGGAAGTTTCGTAGTGGTAGGGTCCTATACTAGCATGAGCAAAGGAGAGGCTATGGTCGGTGGCTCAACTTCGCATACACCTTGTATGGCGGGACGTGGCTGACACGATGAGTTGCCGGATGGATGTGGGTTTAAAAGCGTGCTACCTCTGCAGAGGGATTAAAACTATTCGAATAGCCGAGTCCTCGGATATGGACAGTTGGGAGGCTGTCCTCTGACCATGTGCAAGTTTTGGAAATGTTTTAAGATTTGAAAGGAAAATGGAGATGTTGTGTATGTGTACCTATACCCACTGATTGGTATGAGGTTGCTGGAAATGAAATGGACCCTGAGGGGCTATGGTCGAGAAGTGCAAAGTTTTGAGTTGTGAAAGTGGAAAATGTTTTATGCAAGGAAAATGATTTAACCAGGAATGGTTTCGGTCGAGAAAAAGAGGAGTTTTTGAGAAACAAACTAATGGTGCTTTTTCTGGGAAAATATTTATAAAAGAGACTTCTTACCTTTTTCAACAAAGAGGTACTTTCGGGAAAAAGATTTTAAAAGGGAATTCTACAAAGATAGATTTATGAGAAAAAGTTCTAAAATCCTTCTTTCCTTTTTCAACAAAGATATAGAGATGTCTTCTCAAAATAAAGGTTTTTATTATAATAAAAACGAAGCTATTGCATGCTCATATCGGGGGTAGTTTGCGAGTACATAAATGTACTCATGGCTGTGTCCCTGGATATTCCTATGTCCAGAGTTCAAGAAGAAGTAGGCTGAATACCGAGAGATCGATGACGTCAATGCGAACTAGGGCGCTTCCCAGTCAGCTGCCTGTGGTGTTATGGCTAATGACTTGGGCTCCACGCTGTTGGGTGATTTCCGCTGCAACTACCTGTTGAAGTTATTACTTCAATCAAGTAAGTAATTTTATTCGGTATTTATGGATGTTCTGTGATGCCAATTCGAGTTATGTGCAGCAACAGACTGATCATGGGATTGTTGCAGGAAACATAACGAGTATCTCGGATAGTTAATCCGGGGTCCTCACACGGGCTCGTGTACATGGCCGCGCCGTTGGCCGCGCTGTTAGAGACGCCACCAAGGAGTCCCACAATCAGCGAAAGTTTCGTTGTGCGCTCCTCCTCTACGTTGTTGTCTTCCGCCGCCGACACGCGCATTACGCGGCCTCCGGTTCTGCTTCCTACCTCGGCCTCGGCATCGATGGTGATCATGACCATATCGCTCGGAAGTTCCTCCTCCTCTACGTTGTTGTCTTCCGTCGCCGACACGCCCATTACGCGGCCTCCGGTTCTGCTTCCTACCTCGGCCTCGGCATCGATGGTGATCATGACCATATCGCTCGGAAGAGCTCGCCGTCGGGGCCGTCGCTGGCCGCAAGCTCGTCGAAGAGTTTGTCGGCGTCGAGGAAGAGCTCGCCGTCGGGGTCGTTGAAGAGGTCGTCGCTGGCCGCAAGCTCGCCGTCAGGGACGTGGAAGAGCTCGTCGCTGGCCGCAAGTTCGCTTTGGGCGTCGTCGAAGAGCTCGTCCGTGGCGGCAATCTCGCCGTCGGGGTTGTCGACGAGCTCGTCAGTGGCCGCAAGTTCGTTGTGGGCGTCGTCGAATAGCTCTTCCGTGTACGCAAGCTCGACGTCAGCGTCGAACGCGCGAAACACCCGCTCCATCTCCTCCGGAGGCTTCGGCGCCGCAGAGGACTGCAACTTGCAGCTGGAGCGGCGGCGGAACTCGATCTTGCCCATGACGGGTGCTGCCTCGCTCGAAATGGTGGTCTGCTGGTTTGCGATTTGGTTCATGGTGCTGGGAGCAGAAGGATGGGTGGGAGGCGAATGGTTGATGGATGGTGCTTCAGTGCTTTTGGGAGTACGCTTATATAGGGGAAATGGCTAGGGGTCCCTTCGCGAATCGCGATCAAAGAGGGGCTGGCTGAGTGGCACTTGTCTTTGTTTTATGCTAGATTCCTTAACGTGCATGCCTTCTGTTTTAAATCATTTCATTAGCTAAATTCAAGTTGTTCTCAGTATGGGTCAGGACAGGGACGGAGGGAAGGGGGGAACGAGCAGGGGCTAAGCCCCCCTAACAGTGTTCATTTAGTTAAGAATCTCTTCACACATATGGTTCATACTACCCGAGCGCCGGCGCGACGCCCAGCGAAGCCGGGGTGGGGCAAGTCGCTCGCCGCTGAGGTCGAGCTAGGCGAGGCGACGCGCTGCACCGGCCGGCCACCGGTTTGAAACCGTGTGAGCGCTCGCCCGCGTGAACTAGACGCTCCCTCTCGGATGAAGATTAGTACCTCCGGAATGTCGACGGCGGTGGACGGGACGATGGATATAAGGCCGTGCGTCACGGCCTCCTTGCCGGATCGACGACTGCAGATCGAGAAAGCCATGGCAGGCAGGAAGTCAGGTAGGAACAAGTGGCATCGACCAAGTAGATCGAGAACTGAATTAAGCTAGAGCGTGCTTTGGTTGCTTGCTTACTCTCGGCGCTTGTTCTCGTCGGCCGCAGCAGATGCGCCATCGCCGTTGTGGTGGCCCTCGCTCTTGCCTGCTGGCGAGAACATGTCGGCTATTTGCATATCTCCGGCACGAGATGACTACTTTTCTATCGCTAGAAGACAGCTGTTGCTCAAGCTAGACGAGGGGAATGAGGGCGTCCGTAGTTGATCTGTGGTGTGCCCCGGCCCCCTATTTATACCGGAATCGAGCGAACGCTCGCATCATGGATTCATGGGCCTCGTCCGCACGTAGCGTGGTCCCACACAGTAGTCTACGCGTTCGTTCCGCCGCCGCCGTACCCGTACGTATGCCTGCCTAGGGCTGGAATTCGTTAAAACTGGTAAATTGACGCGAGTTAGTTCGACTAAACGAGTTCATGATTAGAACTAGGTTCGGCTCGCTATACTCTTTAGTTTGCTTGTTTAACTCGTTTATCTCGGTAAACCGTTAAAATGCATTATAATAGCTTTTATATATAATTGTTTTCTGATTATTTGGACATGTACGATGCAATTATCACAACAATCAATCATAATATGAAACTATAAAGTAATATCTAGTCGTTAAACTATAATAACCAGTAAAAAATGTTCACAAAGACAGAACATAGGTAACGACTTTTTTCATCGAGTTAAACGAGCTAAACGAGTAACTTGAAACTCGACTCGTTTACTGTCAAAAATGAAAACTCGACCCGGCTCGTTTAGCAAAGAGTCTGTGGTTGAGTGATAATCTCACATAATTTTTGAGTAGGAGGTAGCTTCTTAACATCTTCTGCTTTTATACCTTACTGCTTAATAGACTTCGCAACTTCTTGCATACCTTCCAAATTTAGAAAAAGAGTACCCCTCTTTTTTGGTGTTGGTGTTGGAGGAGGATCACGAATCACTAGTAGAGAACATACCTTTAGTACCGGTTTTAGATGGCCTTTAGTACCGGTTTCACAACCGGTACTAAAAGGTCGGCACTAAAGGGGTAACCCTTTAGTACCGGCACATATCTAAAACCGGTACTAAAGGGTCTCCACGTGGGCGCACAGGCGAGCGCGACACTGTGGGACTTTAGTCCCGGTTTGTAATACAGACCGGGACTAAAGGTTCCTGCTTTTTCGGGGTTTAGGGTTTCTGTTTTTTGGGGATTTAGGGTTTCTGTTTTTTTCCTTTTTTCGAACCGGGACAGTACAAGCGGGACTAACGGGCAAACCGGGACGTTCGTGCATATATATAATATAACTTGTCTTACGATCGAGCATATACAAATATATACAATTTTGATAGTTACATGGAGATCACAATTACCGGGACTAGAGCCCGTCTATTCGATTACACGGTCGGGGATCATCAGTAGCGCCTATTCACATTAAATTCTCCGTTGTCGTCTACCATCTCTGTCATCAAAATCCTGCCAGTTCATCTGCAATTCCTATTAGGCGTTGCTCTGGTAGGTGTTGTTCCCGCCTTCCGTGGAACTATATAAGAAAAGAAGAACAATATGAACATCAATCATGATAACAAAAAGTGACGGTACTAAAATAATGTTGTGAATGTATTGCTTACGGCGAGTCTATTATCATTGTGCTCAGTGGTAAACATGCGAATGAACTCGCAAACGTAGTATCCACATAGATTCGTCCCAGGTGGCTGCCTCGCGCACTTTACGAGAATAGAATTCAATCAAAATAATAATCTAGCATCATAATTGTATTGAAACTAGAATTAAAGAGATGCGCGGACATATCTCGTACTACTTACCTTGACCGGAATAAAGTCCAGCTTCTCAGTAAAGGGACCCTTCACCGTACGCTTGAACTGTGTCCAAACCCTGCCCGGCAAAGAAAATAAATTAATGAATGAGTTATTCATTACCTGATATCTCATGAAATCAACGAAAGAGACCGATATAGCGCGAAAATTACTTCTGGAGCATGTTCTGGAGGTCGCGGAACCCTTCCAGGTCTCTGTTTAATGGGTCCATGACTTCAACTTTTCCCTTATCAACTTGAATATCTAGCAGAATAAAGTGGAACCTGCACACATATATATACGTCAGTAACTCATCAATTACACTTAACATCGAGTAAGCAAAATGTGTAGAACAGAGTAAGACCCTCACGAGAAGTTGTAAGGAAACAGTATGTGGTCACAGAAATGTTGCTCCGTTAGAAACCTTAGAAGGTTATTCGCCGTGTCCTTGGGTTTGTTCGTTAGCGAATGTATATGTACTTTATCTGGGTCAACGAACCCAACATTATAGATCTTTCTTTTACATTCCTGCATCTTCATTCTGCGTAATAGAGTACAGAAGGATATAATGAGGATAATTACATGCAATGAACTGAACAACTGAAAAACTGAACAAACTTATATGTAGACCATGAATTCAACAACTTACAGACAATAGCAACAGATGATAGATTTGTCGAGGGCTGCGAAATTGTATAACTGCCAGAGTTCTGAAAACTCAACATGGACCTCTTCGGCTCGGAAGAAG
The DNA here is from genome assembly GCA_947311845.1 of Poa pratensis. Taxonomy (NCBI): domain Eukaryota; kingdom Viridiplantae; phylum Streptophyta; class Magnoliopsida; order Poales; family Poaceae; genus Poa; species Poa pratensis. The sequence continues at coordinate 215,767 of CAMZMU010000058.1, read as the reverse complement.
TACTCATGTGGGACTTTCGCCACGATCATTATTCTGCCCAAGTCTGCCGCTCTCATGTACCAGTCATGCAAATTCCGCATATTTGTTGGCAGTTGTCTGAACTTCTCTTCGCTGACCAAAGGCTTCCCTAGGACATATGCAGGGACAACATCAGCCTTGGGTAAATTGTTGTCCTCGGAACCTAGCAATTCAGCAAGAGTCACACCCATAGAGGCCGCCAACATCGCAGCTTCTTCCGTATCCTGCTGCAGCACCAGCTGGGGAACGTTTTCGGATAACACCATGAGGGATGGGATCGATTGTTTGGCCTGTTCCCCGAGCTGGGGAACGTCCTTCTGTTCCCGCTTGCACTAACACCTGATGTGCTCCCGCTTGCTCTTTTACTAGATTTTCTCGTCTGCACTCTTGGGAGGGGCAACATTTGTCGTTTTGGGCTGCTGCGTCGATTAGTACTCATCGACGTAGCACGCTTCCGCTTATTGTCCTTAGCGGGCAAAGGCGGCGGCGAAGACGGTCGACCCAAGTCCTGGGAACCTAGCAATTCAGCAACAGTCACACCCATAGAGGCCGCCAACTTCGCAGCTTCTTCCGTATCCTGCTGCAGCACCAGCTGGGCAACGTTTTCGGATAACACCATGAGGGATGGGATCGATTGTTTGGCCTGTTCCCCGAGCTGGGGAACGTCCCTTCTGTTCCCGCTTGCACTAACACCTGATGTGCTCCCGCTTGCTCTTTTACCCAAGTCCGGCGGCGGCGAAGACGGTCGACCACCCAAGTCCGGCGGCGGCGAAGACGGCCGACCACCCAAGTCCGGCGGCGGCGAAGACGGCCGACCACCCAAGTCCGGCGGCGGCGAAGACGGTCGACCACCCAAGTCCGGCGGCGGCGAAGACGGTCGACCACCCAAGTCCGGCGGCGGCGAAGACGGCCGACCACCCAAGTCCGGCGGCGGCGAAGACGGTCGACCACCCAAGTCCGGCGGCGGCGAAGACGGTCGACCCAAGTCCGGCGGCGGCGAAGACGGTCGACCCAAGTCCGGCGGCGGAGATCGAGATGGACTCGCGCTGTGGTGGTCGTAGTCATGGGGTGTGCTTCTTGGAGGTGATGGAGGTTTAGTTGACCTGCGACGACTCGGAGGCGGTGTTGTCCTTGGCGTCGACCCTGGAAACTTGATGTAGTTCTTGTCCCATAGAATCGTATCACCCACAACTTCTCCGAGTGTCCTCTCATCTCCAGGTCCAGGGATGTCAAGCACCATAGCATGAGACCCCGGTACGATTTCATCCACCACGACTTTAGCATAGCCAGCTGGAATCTCACGGTCTTGCCAGCGTGTGTCAGGTGGACAAGGTACAGCATATCCGACCGCCACCTTCATGGATATGTTCTTCAATTGCTGATGGAGCTCACAAGATATTGCATCCTTGATTCCATCCACGGGGTAGCCGGGACCGCCATCTATCATCCGTCGTGCATCGTCAGCCGGGACCTCCGAGTCACCCACGCTGCTTTTCCGCTGAGATGGACCGGCGGTAATATCGAGTACAGGATATTGCGGGGGCACTACTCCTCTAAGTTCGTCAATCTGCTGCTTCTGTTGGTTAATTGTGGCAAGCAACTGGTTGAACTTGTCTCCCTCCTCCTCCTGCTTTCGCTTCTTTGCTCTCTCTCGGCTTCTGTAAGTTTCTACGTCTTTGGCAAACCCAAGCCACCACGGGACGGAAGGGCCAAAGCCTCGTGTTCGTCCTCCTTTTTCTTTATTCTCGAGGACCAGTGACAGCAAGTCTTTCTCTCTATCGGGAGTGAACTTTAACTTCCCCTCTTTAATTTCTTTCACCACTTTAACCCAATTTTCCCTGGGTACCCTAATCCCGTCACTGCAAATAAGGTCCCCTGTTGTTTCGTCGTATGAACCCCATGCGCAAGGAACCAATTTCTTGCCCTCAATTCCCGTTCGTCGCGCATCCATTCTGGTTGGATCCCTTTAGCAAGAAGCTCTTGCTCTTTTTATCCCACTTTGGCATGGCAGTCTCGTAGCCCCCTGGCCCCAATTTATGGTGATATTTTTTCTTGTCAGCATTTTTCTTGTTCCTTGCTGACATCGCAGTGGCATCTTGTGACTCCTTGTACTCCTTAAATGCGTTCCAGTGATCCGCCTGCTTCGCTAGATAGCCTTCAAATACTGGAGCAGTCTTACTCTTCAGATATTTTTGCCATAATCTTTTCTTCCACACCCGAATAGTTCGGCCATCTTCTTAAGAGTCCACTTCATGACTTTCTTCCTCAATTTTGCAGTGTCGGCAGGATCCTCTAATTCTGGCAGGGTGAAATGTGCCATGAGGTCATTCCAAAGACCCTCTTTGTACCTTTCGGCGACATACTCACTATCGTTCGCCCCTTTGCGCTTATTCCATTCTCGAACGATGATCGGGACGTGATCCCTAACCAGAACTCCGCATTGTTTTTTAAATACAGCGGCAGCCTTCTTGGGTTCCTTCGGTTCGCCCGTAACGGATATGACCTCAAATGTATAATGCGTAGTTGGGGCCAACTTTTTGGTCGGGCCTCGTTTGGAAGGTTTGGTCGATGTGGAGGCCTAAGAGAAGAAACATTCGTCAACTTATATATATACAACTCAAGTAATACCTCGCCAACACAAGTAACTCAATTTTTATATATATCGCCGAACTTCATATATATATATATATATATACTCGCCGGACTTCGTTAAGGATCTACCGGCTTCTCCATCATCGGAGCTATCGCCTTCTCCATCATCGGAGCTATCGCCTTCTCCATCATCGGAGCCGTCGACTTCATTCTCACTTCGGTCGACCCCTATTCCATCCCCGGAGGGGTTCAGATACGACGACGGAGATTCGGCTGGATCAGCACCTGGGGCGTCGTGGATTATATTCTCGAGAAATTCTTCTTGTTCTAGGTCTCTGCGGATTGGATCCATAGTTTCTGCAAAATGCACACAATATTATTTTAAAATGCATCAAATAAAATGAGTATCAATTGTTATAAATAATTACTAAAGCAATCAATACAAGTCACTTATCTAATACACCTAAAAATTTAAAATGCAACTAATTTTTAAAATGCACCTATTCTATTCACTGCAAAACCGGTACTAAAGGTATGTTCTCAAAATTTTCAAACTTTGCTACTAAAATTTTCTAACTTACCAATATTTCTAACTTAGCAATATTTCTAACTTAAAATATTTGCTACATGTAAAATATTTGCAATATTTCTAACTTACAATATTTGCTAATATTTGCTACATGTAAACTATTTGCTAACTTAAAATATTTTCTATATAAATTTGTAACTTAAATGTGCTAATTTAAATTTGCTAACTTTGCTAACTTAAAATTGCAAAAAATTTCCCCTGTCTTAACTGCATTGTAATAAACACACATTTACTTTGCAAATTTGTAATAAACAACCTAATTAAAAAAAATGAAAAAAATACCTCGGCGGTGGCGGGGAAGGCCGGCGATGGCGCGGCGGAGGTGGAGGCCGGCGCGGCGGAGGTGGAGGCCGGAGCGGGGGCGACGAGGCGCGTCGCCGGAGGCCGGAGTCGATGGACGGCGCGGCGGAGGCCCGGCGCGCGGCCGGCGTCGATGGAGGGCGAGGCGGACGACCGGCGGCGCGCGCGGTCGATTCGTGGCGGAAAGCGGCGGCGCCGTCGACGGCGTGGAGCACGGCGGAGGACGCGTGGCGGCGGCGGTGGGAGCGGCGGAGGCCGGAGCGCGGCAGGGCTTCGCCGCCGGGGAGCACGTCGCTGGAGCAGGGCGTCGGGCGGCAGGGACTTCGAAATTTTGGGGATCGATCAGCCGATCCCCTGTCTTAACTGCATTGAAAGCCCCTTTAGTCCCGGTCCGTATTACGACCCGGGACTATAGGGTCTTTAGTACCGGTTGTACATAACAACCGGTGCTAAAGGTGCTTTTGGGCCTCGGCGAAATTGCGCGCGCGAAGCCCACCCCTTTAGTCCCGGCCGGTGGGTTGCGCCGGGACTAAAGGGCCCAAAAGTTTTTTTTAGCAGAACTAGGACCTTTTTTAAACATTTAAAATTTGAATTTAGCAGTTTGTTTATATTTTTGACTTTGAGAAAAGTTTCAACATCAAAAGTGTTTGAATTTGAATATCTAATCCAAAACCTTTTTCTGTTTTATAAAATAATTATTCTAACTATTCAAACTATTAACCATTTTGCCATTTTGAATTAAAAAATGCTTTAACTTTTATCTTTTGCATATTTTTGAATCTCACTAATGTTTCAACATCAAAAGTTTTTGAATTTGAATATCTAACTCAAAACCTTTTTCTGTTTTATAAAATAATTATTCTAACTATTCAAACTATTAACCATTTTGCCATTTTGAATTAAAAAATGCTTTAACTTTTATCTTTTGCATATTTTTGAATCTCACTAATGTTTCAACATCAAAAGTTTTTGAATTTGAATATCTAACTCAAAACCTTTTTCTGTTTTATAAAATAATTATTCGTAAGTACTACCTCTTCGTAATACTCCAGAGAGTCATGGACTACATCACGGCCGGCGATAACCCCCGCCTGAGCTACCCTCAGTTTCAGTCCAGGCGAGCGCCGCCGGACGACAGCGACGACGACGGCGGCGACTACGACGACTACGAGGACGAGTATTATAGGACTAGGCAGGAGTATGACTAACCTGAGCCACATCATTTGTTAGGACAAATGGTTTATCTATGTACACAAGATTGTTGTCATTCCCTAATGCTGGTCTAGCTACGAGGACGATCGTGTAAAATGTATTCTTTATCTCTGCATTTCCAACTAATGATCTATAGCATCTGAATAATTAATCTGGTAGAATATCTGAGAGAGTAACCCGGGAAACAAAACACACGGTTTCTCCTAGCTACAGCCCGACACTGATTCACGGTCGAATGTCGTTGCATTCAGTGTCGGGCATAGCTAGGAAACCCGAATGTTTTGTGTTTGAGCGCCACTTCGATCCGAGCAGCGGTAAGACGTCTCTGATGATCTACAACCGTCCGGCAAGACATCTCTGATGATCTGCAACCGTTTGGAACGGTCGCAGGTCATCAGAGACGTCTTGCCGCTGGTTGCCCAAATATGCCTCTCCGAGTGACGCTGGAATGTTTTGTGTGAGTGACGCTGGAATGTTTTGTGTGAGTGAGTAACCTGTTTGAGTGAGTAACCTGTTTGAGTGAGTAACCTGTTTGAGTGAGTAACCCGTGTACTGCCAAAGTGAACTACAATGAGTAGACATTGAGTGCTGAACATGTCCGGGAGGGGGCTATATATAGGGTACGTGTGCTTCTTTTGTCCTGGTTGGTAACACACCCCTGATCCAACGTCTCGCAACCCCTCAAAAGAAACACACCCCTGATCCAACGTCTCACAAGCGCTCGGAAGAAACACACGATCCGTGTGCTTCTTCCTTATTGGTGGGATTCCCTTTAGTCCCGGGTGCACCCCTGATCCAACGTCTCACAAGCGCTCGGAAGAAACACACGATCCGTGTGCTTCTTCCTTATTGGTGGGATTCCCTTTAGTCCCGGGTGGATCACCAACGTCTCACAAGCGCTCGGAAGAAACACACGATCCGTGTGCTTCTTCCTTATTGGTGGGATTCCCTTTAGTCCCGGGTGGTGATCCACCCGGGACTAAAGGGAATCCCACCAATAAGGAAGAAGCACACGGATCGTGTGTTTCTTCCGAGCGCTTGTGAGACGTTGGATCAGGGGTGTGTTTCTTTTGAGGGATTGTGAGACGTTGGATCAGCAGTATCACGACCACTTCGTGAGCCACATGACCCGGTTGGTGTTACCAACCGGGACTAAAGAAGCACACGTACCCTATATAGCCCCCCTCCCGGACATGTTCAGCACTCAGTGTCTACTCATTGTAGTTCATTTTGGCAGTACACGGGTAGCAGAGAGCAAGATTTCTGAGAGGCAGGAGTTCCTTGAGCGGAGGCTGAAGGTGAACCCTCCCCTCGGTCGGATCCAAGCAGCGGCAAGATTCTTTGATGATTAGCAACATCTCCAACACTTGTTCGGACGGTTGCAAATCATCAAAGAAGTCTTGCCGCTCCATGGATCGAAGGCCGATTTGCCGTCTCACGAGCCACCGGTGGGCTGACGGATGCAGGGGAAACCGTATGTTTTGTTCTATCTACAAAGCATTTTGGTATACAAAGCATTCGGATTCCCGTCATACAGCCCAACGGTGCATTTGATATGCAGTCACTCACGAGCCACCGTTGGGCTGTATGACGGGGTAACCGTGTGTTTTGGGCGTGTTTTTACCAAGTGGGCGCCCTAATCGGGTACGCAGCCGTATCAGGGATGGTTAAATAAAAAAGGACCCGAGCTACGTATTATGGTTTTCTTCCCGCGCAATTTTACCAACCGGGACTAACGGTGCATTTGATATGCAGGCACTCACGACGGGGAAACCGTATGTTTTGTTCTATCTACAAAATCTTTCAGTTAATCGGCTGAATACAAATCATTCAATATTTTTCCAGCACCGTCACGGAGTCCGATGGAGAGACGAAGAGGAGCCACGAGGTGGCCTCCTCCCCCTTGGCACGACAGGGCCCACAGGCACGCCGGGAGGTGAGGTGGGCCCCTCGGGACTCCACCGACGCTGCCCCTCGTGAAAACCCTAAAGCACCGAGTCATGAGTAGTTCTCCCCCGAGGCTGACTCCCATGATGAGGAGGGAGTAGTTCTCCCCCGAGGCTGAGGGCTCTACCGGTAGCTATGTGGTTTATCTCTCTCTCCCATGGTGTGATCTTTATGTGATCATGAGTATTGTTAGTATCTCTGAATTCATATGTAATGTTTATGCTAGCTACTCAAGTGATTTTATCTAGTTCAAGTGATATAAAATTATAGGATGAAAAAAAAGGAACCGCCTTTGGTCCCGGTTGTACTCACGATCCGAGATAAAGAAGTGTGTTTCTTTAAAGCGCTTGTGAACCGTTGGATCAGGGGTGAGCCCGACTTTAGTCCCCGGTTGGCCAGTCGAACATTTCCCGCTAGAATTCCCCCAATGCAACCGGAAGCAATTGCGTCATAAGCACGTGGCAGTCATGAGACTTTACGTCGTTGTGTTGTCGTTACTACCGATGTATATTCATTTGCAATGTTCAATAAAAAGAAAATTCAAATTGGCTCCATCCAAGTTGAATAAAAAGGAGATTCAAATTCATTTCCTGCAGAAATTAAAATTCACATGTTTAATGCACATACTACTAGCTAGAGACATAGACACCCATCTACTACCAGTTCTCCAAATACTGGCGGTACAACTCGAATGCAACGTATGCATCTATTGCTGCATACTCAAGGTTGATCCAGTCAAGTTGGTTCTTCTCCCACTCCTTGTGCTGCTTACTGGGGAATCCTTTCTTCATATCAGCGTACTTCGTGTGGATCATGACTCTTGCCATATGAGCCATCCCAGTCCTGTAGTTATCTGGCCGAAGCTGGATCAAGTCCTGGAGATCAATGTGGCAGTCAGCTGGTATCTCAATACCCCAGGTGCGCCTCATCTTGATCTTGTCATTCCTTATATCAACGCTACAAAAACGTATGCCGCTGTTGACAAGGAAATCCATGAGTGCTGGACAGTGCTTGGTACTACTGCAACAACAAAAATGGAACAAATGTTAAACATCGCTGCAACATTTTGCTATCCTATATGAAACAAAAGAAGCTCTCTCCTATATGAAAAAATGGATTCAAATGGCCACACGTATATATGTTGCTATCCATAAAATTTTGCTATCCTATATGAATCAAAAGAAGCTATCTTTCCAATAGGATTCGAATGGCCACATGTTGCTATCCTATGAATTTTGCTATCCTATGAATCAAAAGATGTTCTCTTTCCAATAGGATTCGAATGGCCACATGTTGCTATCCTATGAATTTTGCTATCCTATGAATCAAAAGATGTTCTCTTTCCAATAGGATTCAAATGGCCACAAGTTGCGCTATATATCATATGCAATTTTCCTATCCTACAAGAAGCTAGTTCGTGTTACCTTGACCATTGGAAGACCATGACATGGTGCTTGTGGGCAAGTTGGATGACGGCAACATCCCGTTCATCTCTCGTGTACTCGAGATCAAGGCCAAGGAACTTGTGTTCATCCTCGTCATGCCATTTCTTCAAGTCGGCAAGAAGACCCGGGACCTTAGCGCAGTCGTTCGTGTAGGCGACATCGAGACGGGTCTTGCATGGTGTTGTGATATCATCGGTAAACTGAATACCAATATCCATGGTGGAGATCGAATTTGGGGAAGAAGAGAGGAGAGCAAGAGGAACAAGAACCCGTACTGTAGCAATGGCCTCTGTTTTCTGATCCGATCCGTCGTGAAAACACAACTTCCGAAGCGCGGGGAGGCAAACGGTTCGGCTTGCAGTCCCGGGCCGTATTACGACCCGGGACTAAAAGGCATCGCGCCAGGCGAACGGTTGCCACGACACTTTTAGTCCCGGTCTGTATTACGACCCGGGACTAAAGGTCCTCCTTAATCCCGGACCGTGTTACGACCCGGGACTAAAGATTCCCTCAGCGTGGCCCCGTCTGGCGCACGAACCCAGCCGGTGCTAATGCCCCCTTTATTACCGGCTTTCATTGCAACCGGTACTAAATGGGCGCACCAAAGCCTCTGTTTCTACTAGTGAATATTCGAATCATCATGCTTCTTTGCTACATTAGCATTAACTTGTCAAGTTGATGTGTAGTTCTTTTCATGAAAATACAGCCGAATTATCCACATATGTCCCACATGCATTAGTTAGTCCATTATAGATTATACCAATAAGCTCACTTTTGGTAATTCCATGTGCAGGCTGAAGAATATTCATAGGCCTTAGCAATTGTGTTGTCAATTCAATAACACCTAGATATATACTTGTCTGAAATAATTTATTAGTAACAATGGTGATATGACAGCAGCAGAAAATTTGTAGCAGCTGTAGTAATGAAGTAACGATAACAAGTGCAATAGTAACCTTGAAAATGTTTTAAAGAGAGCAACAAGGGCTAAACACCGTATGCAGGGGACGGATGGATGGGCGTTGCATGGATAACATAAATCATGTAATAGTCATAACATAGGGCACAAATAAATAATTAATTAAATCATCCAGTTCATCAATCGCATGTAGTTGTAATAAGAATTTGTAGAACATCTTTTGACCTACCCTCCCATTTCAGCGGGCACAACTAAGTAACTTAGGGTAATTAAGGTACTCATTTTACAAAATGCTTGAGCAAAGCATTAACACTCAATGTATACATGTAATTCTCAAGTTATAGCCTTTTCCTTTTATACCCCAATCATGTCGCCTTTGAGGTCTCCGTTTCCGGACAAGTAACAAGTTCATACAACTTGCAGATATGTTCCAACAGACAACAATTATATTCATGAAATATAAATTTTCAAATCGGAAATCATGACACTCAAGTCCTAGTGTCATGCATAGAGCATAGCAAAGTCATAGCAACAACAATTAACGACAATAGTGTATAATATGCGGCATGCCCTAATAAATCTAACATCTATTACATGAACGATCTCATCCAATCCTGACCATCCCCTGTGCCTACAGTAGGGAATTACTCACACATGTATGGGGGAAACATGACGACATGATGGAGAGGCGTTGGTGATGATTGCGGTGACGATCTTCCCTCTTCGGAGGCCGGAAAAAATAGCCTCCAGATTATAGCCCTCCGAAAGAGAAGAGAGGTTGGTGGTGGCTCCTTATTGCAAACAGGAAAAGTAAGCGGGCGTAGGGTTTTTTGTCGATGAAGAAAAATATAACCCGAAAGGGGTCGAGAGGTGGCGCTCCAGGGGCGCTCACGGGTGTGAGCTGCTTGGTACTCAGCGATTGATCAGAGGACACGAGGGCGAGTAGTCGTCTAGGTGGTGTTCGAGGATGTGACTTGTAAAGGTAGACTGCGTAGGTGAAATCTTAGTTTCTACTTTGTTCAGGCATCTGCATGTTGTAAAAGCTTACGAGCTTATAGACCAGAAATGATATGTCTTTCCATAGTTCCATCTGAGAGTGACTTACGAGGTACATGGAGGTTGTTTTTGAAAATTCGAAATTGGCACTTTTGAGTTTTAAAAAACGAAATTCGTAGATGTAGATAATATCGAGATCTACAACTGTGCAAAATTTGAAATCAAAATACGATGTATTATGGGCTGGACAAAAATGACAAATGGATGGTGAATAGTACACAGATTCAAAAACCTGAAATTGTTTCCAATTTGTCTTTTTTTCAGGCCGAAATATAACGAATTTAGAGTTGAAATTTTCACGTTGTAAATCTAGACACTATCTATCTTCTTCTTGGAATTTTTTCACCATTGATGAAAACTCAAACGTGCCGATTTTGATTTTTTTTTCCCGAAAAACGAGCTTCATATAGCTCGGGAGTCTTTTACAGATTCCGCTTTCTTCCATCGCATATTCTTGAAAAAAATGACCCGAAGATCTCGCGGGTGGCCTCACGCGTAATCCAACATTTACGCGTAGGTGTGAACTGCTTGTTGTCCTCAGCGATCGATAGAAACTCCTTCACCGTTGAACGAACCTTTCAAGATCGATTGAAAAACGTTATGCAACGATCGATAAAAACGTTATATATGCAGCGATCGATGAACGAACCTTCCTTTTTTTTTTGCGAATAAAGACTTTATATATATTAATTAATCAGACGGATTAGCGCCACGCCGTTTTCCTCCACCGTTGCATAACGTTTTTCCTCTCTTTCCCGAAACTCCTTTCAAGAGAGAAACTTCGTCGCGGTTGCTTGGTCCACTCTCGGTACGTTTTGCAGAAAATGTCAAGTAGTCTTGGATAAAACATCTTATCAATCACTGGAACACAGGTCTAAACTGTAAAAGACGGCCATGTGTGCGCTGCGGTTGCTGGAGTTTTGCCGACAGGCGGCTGTGGACTGCCAGATCTGGCGCCGCGTGCTCAAATGTGAAGCAGCTAGCTCTCCTCTCTTTCAACGGAGCTGACAATGACAATAATAAGTAATTAATTCCAGAGACTGATGAACCATCTAAAGTGATAGCAATGGCTGTCTCTGTCTTTCTCCCCTTTATTTTTTAAGGGGAGTCGCGCTCCACGAATTTAAGCAGGCTAAAACATAATCAGACCGCATCTCATTCTTCGGCATCACGAAACGTTCTAGATGAGTTCATAGCGGCCAGGGGAAATGTTTTGACTCACTAGTAGAAAAACGACCTCTAGTCGCGGTTCCAGACTGCCTTTAGTCGCGGTTGGGCAACCGCGACTAGGCTGCCGGGACTAAAGCCCCAACCCTTTAGTCCCGGCGGATTCCGAACCGCGACTAGAGGTCCCTCCACGTGGGCGTTAGGGGGGCGTGGGCTGTTGGGACCTTTGGTCCCGGTTGGTAGCACCAACCGGGACCAAAAGGTTTTGTTTTTTTTTTTTCTTTTCGATTTAATTGCAGGGTTTTTATATGCCGGGGTTTAGTTATAGCTAGATTCCCGTGTCCCGTGGTTTCACTAGTATCCCTTCCCGTAACGGTAACCCTTCCCGTTGCGATGACGGTTACGGTGACGGTAACCGTTACGGTAACCGTGACGGTTACCGTTACGGTAACCGTAACGTTTTCGACGTCGTAACCGTTCCCGTGTCGTATGAAGTCGATGCACATATTTATAACACATACAATTAAATTAAGTAATACTTGAAGATCGTAGACAAGAGTTCGTTGATGCGCCAAGAGTTATCATAGTACAAGGGATCTGCTACGGTTGATTCAACAATTTCATGCTTTCAGCATCGTAGTACTCTCCTTTCTCGTGTAAGGCCTCTGAAAGGTAAAATCCCGCCAATTCCTCTGCAATTGCTCTGAAGCGGTGTTCGAGTGGTAGCCTCTCGCGCTTTTGTGCCAACTCTTCATCGTTTTTCATATTCCATTGCTCGGTGACTAATACATGTATATACTCGCAAACGAAGAATCCACAGTACTCAGTTTCCGGTGGTTGCTTACTGCAAGACTATACAAGAATAGATTTCAGTCAGTAATAATGAAGTATGCATGAGAAATGTTGTGTGGACATAGAGGTAGCAGTACTTACTTGGTTTAACGTCCAGTCCAGCTTTTCGCGCCACCCACCTTCAGGATCTTCCGATCGAAACCTGTCCCAAACTCTGCCCGACAAAGAACATTCACAAATGAGTTATTCGTTAATGACTTGACATCAAGATATGAATGACAGAGGCGGTAAGAAATGGATGTACCTTGCTAGTAAGTCGAAACAACTCCTGTAAGTTTTAGGATGATACCTCAATGAGTCAAGAGAATGAATAAGTCCTTCGTGATGTCTAATGACAAGAAGAATCCAGTGGTAGCTGCGCACAGTCATGCATAACTCATCAGTTAAACTTAACATCGGGTGAGCAAATTAGAATGTGTAGAAGACACTAAAACTTACCCGAAGCCGTAAGGCCAATATATAGTACTTTTGTCCTTGTATCGCTTGAACACACTTAGCAAATCATCGTCTGTGTTCTTGTTATACAAGGGATTTGCTACGGTTGCTTCGTTAAATTTATCCGGGTCAATGAACCCAATGTCATGCTGGTTGATCTTCTTGAGCTCGAGTATCTTCATTCTGCATAATATAGCACACAAAAGATTAAAGTGAGAATAATTACAAACAATGAACGAGACTAGGTAAAGATTTAAATAAATCACTTACAGGCAATAGGAACTCATGACAGATTTGTCGAGTGCCCGCTGATTGTATAGCTGAAAAAGTTCGCTAAACGTAACAGTGTGATTGTAGTCTTCTAAGAAGTGCTCATCGTCTGCCCTACATTTCAGAATGATAGAAGATGTCTTCTTTGCATTTTTCATGTACCATTGATGCAGAGTACGCATTCTTGTTGGAAGGCCCCTGATTGGCACCAAAGCTTTCCCCGGAACGAACTCTCTTACTGGTGGAGCTGGTGGTGCAGTCTCAAAATTCAATCTCGAAGCATATTCATCTATAGGCATTTGCGCTTCGGCGGCAAGACGACGGATTACCTCTAAGTCAAACACCATCGGCTCTTTAGGGTCAGATTGTACTGGTTCTTTTCCGCGCTGGGGAACTCGACTATCTTTGTTCGTCGACGGCGGGACAATTAGCGGGGGGACAGAACGTACGGGTTGTTCTCCGAGCTGGGGAACTTGTTTACCTATCTTCGGCGGCGGTGGGACCGATGGTGCTGCTTTTGTAGCTTCCTTCGCCGGCGGGACCGATGGTGCTGCTTTTGTAGCTTCCTTCGCCGGCGGGACCGATGGTGCTGCTTTTGTAGCTTCCTTCGCCGGCGGGACTGACTCTGCGTCTTGGTCACCTTTCTTCGGCGCCTCCGCCGCCGTCACCTCGTCATATGACTTGTGAATAGAACGGGCATAGTCAGATGGCGGCTTCTCCGGAGGGACATATAAGTTGTCAATGACTTTATGACAAGCCGTTGCAGGATAGCCCTCGGTAAATTTTGGCGGCGGCACTTTCGGTGCGAACAATGATTTATTATGCTCCTCGATGGCTGCTTCGTTTTGGTCAAGAGTCTTCTGCCAAGGTTGCCTCAGATCAGGCGTTGTGGCCCTTTTAGCAGGTGGCCTCTTGACCGGGGAAGACGCGCGTCTTCTCCGTTTAAGCGGTACGGACACTTCCGGTGGGGGGTTCCGTACCGGAGATGGAGATGGACTTTGCTGACTGAGATGGTCGTCTAGATTAATTTCCGGTGGGGGGTCCCTGTCACGCGGTGCCGGAGATGGATGTGTCTCATCGATACCCCGGCAGGGTGGGCTTTGCTGAGTCGGTGGCTTTGAGAACTTGATGTATTTCTTGTTCCATTGGATGAAACCACCCTTGACATCGCCCAATGTCTCCTCACCGTCACCTCCAGGAATCTCAAGAGCCAATGCTTCCGATCCCGGCACAATTTCATCCACCCCGACAACAGCATAGCCAGGATGAATGGCACCATTATGGTAGCTTGCTGTGTCGACAGTCGGTAAAGCATTGCCGTCCGCCACCTTCATGGATATGTTGCTCGCAGGCGTATGTAGCTCACATGGTGTCGGTTCCCTGATATCATCCACGGGGTAGCGAGCATCGAGGTCTAGTTGCGAGGAACCCACGCTGCTTCTTGATGCGCGTAAAGTCACACGTCCGTTGGGAACCCCAAGAGGAAGGTATGATGAGCACAGCAGTAAGTTTTCCCTCAGTAAGAAACCAAGGTTTAATCGAACCAGTAGGAAATCTCGAAGCTACGAAGGTTGTTGGTGCAGGAATGTAGTGCGGCGCAACACCAGGGATTCCGGTGCCAACGTGGAACCTGCACAACACAATCAAATACTTTGCCCCAACTTAACAGTGAGGTTGTCAATCTCACCGGCTTGCTGAAAACAAAGAGTTAAACGTATGGTGTGGAAAATGATGTTTGTTTGCAGAGAATGAAAGAAACAATGATTGCAGTAGGTTGTATTTCAGATGTAAAAGAATGGACCGGGGTCCACAGTTCACTAGTGGTGTCTCTCCAATAAGATAAATAACATGCTGGGTAAACAAATTACAGCTGGGCAATTGACAAATAGAGAAGGCATAACAATGCACATACATATCATGATGACTACTATGAGATTTACTTAGGGCATTACGACAAAGTACATAGACCGCCATCCAGCATGCATCTATGCCTAAAAAGTCCACCTTCGGGTTAGCATCCGCACCCCTTCCAGTATTAAGTTGCAAGCAACAGACAATTGCATTAAGTACTGTGCGTAATGTAAACAATACAAATATCCTTAGACAAAGCATCATTAGGTTATCCCTAGTGGCAACAGCACATCCACAACCTTAGAACTTTCTGTCACTGTCCCAGATTCAATGGAGGCATGAACCCACTATCTAGCATAAATACCCCCTCTTGGAGTTACAAGTATCAACTTGGCCAGAGCCTCTACTAGCAACGGAGAGCATGCAAGATCATAAACAACACATATAAGATAGATCAATAATCAACTTGACATAGTATTCAATATTCATCGGATCCCAGCAAACACAACATGTAGCATTACATAAAGATGATCTTGATCATGATAGGCAGCTCACAAGATCTAAACATGGAAGTACAAGTGGAGAAGACAACCATCTAGCTACTGCTATGGACCCGTAGTCCAAGGATGAACTACTCACGCATCAGTCCGGAGGCGGGCATGGTGATGTAGAGCCCTCCGGTGATGATTCCCCTCTCCGGCAGGGTGCCGGAGGAGATCTTCTGAACCCCCCGAGTTAGGGTTGACGGCGGCGGCGTCTCTGTATCTTTTCTGGAAAATTGGCTCTCGGTGCTAGGGTTTTCGGACGAAGGAATAAATAGGCGAAGGGGCAGCGTCGGGGGCCAGGGCCCCCACCCATGGCGGCGCGGCAGAGGGGCCCCGCGCCGCCATATGGTGTGGGCCCCCTGCTGGCTTCGTCGACTCTCTTCGGTCTTCTGGAACACTCCGGGAAAATAAGGCCGTGGGCTTTTGTTTCGTCCAATTCCGAGAATATTTGCAGAAGTACTTTTCTGGAAACAAAAACAGCAGAAAACAGGGAACTGGCACTGCGGCATCTTGTTAATAGGTTAGTCCAGAAAATGCATAAAAACATTATAAAGTGTGAATAAAACATGTAGGTATTGACATAAAACTAGCATGGAACATAAGAAATTATAGATACGTTGGAGACGTATCAAGCATCCCCAAGCTTAGTTCCTACTCGCCCTCGAGTAGGTAAACGATAAAAAGAATAATTTCTGAAGTGACATGCTACCAACATAATCTTGATCAATACTATTGTAAAGCATATGAGATGAATGAAGTGATCCAAAGCAATGGTCTATAGTTTGCTAACAAAATAGATAATGACTAAACAACTGAATCATATAGCAAAACTTTTCATGAATAGTACTTTCAAGACAAGTATCAAAAAGTTTGCATAAGAGTTAACTCATAAAGCAATAGATTCTAATAAAAGGTTTTGAAGCAACACAAAGGAGATTTAAGTTTCAGCAATTGCTTTCAACTTTCAACATGCATATCTCATGGATAATTGTCAACACAAAGTAATATAATAAGTGCAATAAGCAAGCATGTAAGAATCAATGCACACAGTTGACACAAGTGTTTGCTTCTAAGATAGAAAGAGTAGGTAAACTGACTCAACATAAAGTAAAAGATAGGCCCTTCGCAGAGGGAAGCAGGGATTAAATCATGTGCTAGAGCTTTTCAAGTTTTTGAAATCATATAGAGAGCATAAAAATAAAGTTTTGAGAGGTGTTTGTTGTTGTCAACGAATGGTAGTGGGCACTCTAACCCCCTTGTCAACCAGACTTTCAAGAGCGGCTCCCATGAAGGACGTTATCTCTACCAGCAAGGTAGATCATCCCTCTTCTCTTTTGTTTACACATGTATTTTAGTGATATTTATAGATGACACTCCTCCCAACCTTTTGCTTTCACAAGCCATGGCTAACCGAATCCTCGGGTGCCTTCCAACATTTCACATACCATGGAGGAGTGTCTATTGCAAAATTAAGTTGCTTACTGATAAATCAGGGCAAAACATGTGAAGAGAATTATTAATGAAAGTTGATTAATTGGGGCTGGGCACCCCGTTGCCAGCTCTTTTTGCAAAATTATTGGATAAGCGGATGTATATGCCACTAGTCCATTGGTGAAAGTCTGTCCGGAGTAAATGACAAGATTGAAAGATAAAAACACCACATACTTCCTCATGAGCTATAAAACATTGACACAAATAAGAGATAGTAACTTTTGAATTGTTTAAAGGTAGCACATGAAGTATTTACTTGGAATGGCAGAAAAATACCACATAATAGGTAGTTATGGTGGACACAAATGGCACGGGTTTTGGCTCAAGGTTTGGATGCACGAGAAGCATTCCCTCTCAGTACAAGGCTTTGGCTAGCAAGGTTGTTTGAAGCAAACACAAGTATAAACCGGTACAGCAAGACTTACATAAGAACATATTGCAAGCATTATAAGACTCTACACTGTCATCCTTGTTGCTCAAACACTTTTACCAGAAAATATCTAGACCTTAGAGAGACCAATCATGCAAACCAATTTTCAACAAGCTCTACGGTAGTTCTCCACTAATAGGCTTAAACTACATGATGCAAGAGCTTAAACATGATCTACTTGAGAGCTCAAAACAATTGCCAAGCATCAAATTATTCAAAACAATATACCAACTACCACATGAAGCATTTTCTGTTTCCAACCAAATAACAATAAGTAAGTGCTGCGGCTTTCAGCTTTCGCCATAAACATAAACAATAAGTGCTGAGGCTTTCAGCTTTCGCCATGAACATGAAAAATAAATGCTGAGGCTTTCAGCTTTCGCCATGAACATGAAAAATAAATGCTGAGGCTTTCAGCTTTCGCCATGAACACTAAAAAGTAAAACGAAGAACACAAGTGTTCAAATGAAAAAGCGGAGCGTGTCTCTCTCCAACAAGCATGTTGGATCCGATTTATTCAGAAAACTAAAATAACAAAAGAAAATAAAAGCACACGGACGCTCCAAGTAAAGCACATAAGATGTGACGGAATTAAAATATAGTTTCACTAGAGGTGACCTGATAAGTTGTTGATGAAGAAGGGGATGCCTTGGGCATCCCCAAGCTTAGACGCTTGAGTCTTCTTGAAATATGCGGGATGAACCACGGGGGCATCCCCAAGCTTTGACTTTTCACTCTTCTTGATCATATTATATCATCCTCCTCTCTTGATCCTTGAAAACTTCCTTCACACCAAACTCAAAGCAATCTCATTAGAGGGTTAGTGCATAATCAAAAATTCACATGTTCAGCAAGGACACAATCATTCCCAACACTTCTGGACATTACCCAAGGCTACTGAAATTTAATGGAGCAAAGAAATCCACTCAAACACAGTAAAAGAGGCAATGCGAAATAAAAGGCAGAATCTGTCAAAAACAGAACAGTCCGTAAAGACGAATTTTTTCGAGGCACTTAACATGCTCAGATGGAAAAGCTCCAGTTGAATGAAAGTTGCGTACATATCTGAGGATTACTCATGAATTTTTTCAGGATTTTTCGATTTTCTACAGAGAGAAAAGCTCAAAACCGTGACAGCTAAAAATCTGTTTCTGCGCAGAAATCCAAATCTAGTATCAACTTCTTATCAAAGACTTTACTTGGCACAACAATGCAAGAAAATAAAGATACAAAGGTATTGCTACAGTAGCAGCAAACCTTGACTCAAATATAAAACAAAAATTGCAGAAATAAAACAATGGGTTGTCTCCCATAAGCGCTTTTCTTTAACGCCTTTCAGCTAGGCGCAGAAAGTGAAAATCAAGTAACATCAAGAGAAGAAGCATCAACATCATAATTTTCCTTAAAAACACAACTTGTACAAAAGGTATCTTAGATGCTCCATTATCTAAATTTCCCATAGTGGTACTAAGGGTTTTATCAATTTTAAGCTCATAATGGTTCTTTGGCTTTGGCATCTTAGGGACATACATGAACTTTTGCTCCTTACCCACATAAGCTTTCTCCTTAAACTTAAGAGAAGAAAAAGTTGAACCCAAGGTTCCCATAGCTTCTTCAAGTTCACCAATCCTATGGGTTTGATTATCATGGATAGCACAAGTTTCTAAAACAGCAATTCTTTCATTAATTCCTCCTAGGGATTTATCAAGTTTATCAAAATTTCAAGTAAATTCCCAATTTAGCTCAACACTTGGAAGATTTTTCTCTATGGCCTCCAACTTTTTCATGACATCATCAAGAGAGATTTCAATTTTAGCTTCATTAACAGGTGGTATTCCAACTAGACTCTCAATGATGTAACTAGCTTCTAAAGCAGGAGTGCCTAGAAAATTACCCCCTGTAAGAGTATCAAGAACATATCTATTCCAACTAGAGATACCAACATAAAAGTTCCTAAGGAGGATAATAGTGGAATGTTTTTAGTGCACCTATGATGAGCATCACTAATTCTATACCAAGCATCTTTAAAACTTTCTCCACCTTGTTGCTTAAACGAACGAACTTCAACTTCAGGACTACTCATTTTAGCAATAATAAAAATAAACAAGGCAAAACCGAATTAAACAAAGTAAAACAAGTAACTAATTTTTTTGTGTTTTTGATATATAGAAACCGAAATAAATAAAGCAAACAAGTAACTAATTTTTTTGTGTTTTTGATATATAGCAAACAGGACAGAAAATAAAATAAAGCAAGACAATAAACAAAGTAAAGAGATTGGGTGTGAGAGACTCCCCTTGCAGCAGCAACTAGAAATCCCCGGCAACGGCGCCAGAAAATGTGCTTGATGCGCGTAAAGTCACACGTCCGTTGGGAACCCCAAGAGGAAGGTATGATGAGCACAGCAGTAAGTTTTCCCTCAGTAAGAAACCAAGGTTTAATCGAACCAGTAGGAAATCTCGAAGCTACGAAGGTTGTTGGTGCAGGAATGTAGTGCGGCGCAACACCAGGGATTCCGGTGCCAACGTGGAACCTGCACAACACAACCAAATTACTTTGCCCCAACGATTCAGTGAGGTTGTCAATCTCACCGGCTTGCTGAAAACAAAGAGTTAAACGTATGGTGTGGAAAATGGTGTTTGCTTGCAGAGAATGAAAGAAAACAATGATTGCAGTAGGTTGTATTTCAGATGTAAAAGAATGGACCGGGGTCCACAGTTCACTAGTGGTGTCTCTCCAATAAGATAAATAACATGCTGGGTAAACAAATTACAGCTGGGCAATTGACAAATAGAGAGGGCATAACAATGCACATACATATCATGATGACTACTATGAGATTTACTTAGGGCATTACGACAAAGTACATAGACCGCCATCCAGCATGCATCTATGCCTAAAAAGTCCACCTTCGGGTTAGCATCCGCACCCCTTCCAGTATTAAGTTGCAAGCAACAGACAATTGCATTAAGTAAAGTGCGTAATGTAAACAATACAAATATCCTTAGATAAAGCATCATTAGGTTATCCCTAGTGGCAACAGCACATCCACAACCTTAGAACTTTCTGTCACTGTCCCAGATTCAATGGAGGCATGAACCCACTATCTAGCATAAATACCCCCTCTTGGAGTTACAAGTATCAACTTGGCCAGAGCCTCTACTAGCAACGGAGAGCATGCAAGATCATAAATAACACATATAAGATAGATCAATAATCAACTTGACATAGTATTCAATATTCATCGGATCCCAGCAAACACAACATGTAGCATTACATAAAGATGATCTTGATCATGATAGGCAGCTCACAAGATCTAAACATGGAAGTACAAGTGGAGAAGACAACCATCTAGCTACTGCTATGGACCCGTAGTCCCAGGATGAACTACTCACGCATCAGTCCGGAGGCGGGCATGGTGATGTAGAGCCCTCCGGTGATGATTCCCCTCTCCGGCAGGGTGCCGGAGGAGATCTTCTGAACCCCCCGAGATAGGGTTGACGGCGGCGGCGTCTCTGTATCTTTTCTGGAAAATTGGCTCTCGGTGCTAGGGTTTTTCTGGACGAAGGAATAAATAGGCGAAGGGGCAGCGTCGGGGGGCCAGCAGGGCCCCCACCCCATAGGTCGGCGCGGCAGAGGGGGGCCCCGCGCCGCCATATGGTGTGGGCCCTCCTCTGGGCTTCGTCGACTCTCCTTCGGTCTTCTGGAACACTCCGAGGAAAATAAGGCCGTGGGCTTTTGTTTCGTCCAATTCCGAGAATATTTGCAGAAGTACTTTTCTGGAAACAAAAACAGCAGAAAACAGGGAACTGGCACTGCGGCATCTTGTTAATAGGTTAGTCCCAGAAAATGCATAAAAACATTATAAAGTGTGTATAAAACATGTGGGTATTGACATAAAACTAGCATGGAACGTAAGAAATTATAGATACGTTGGAGACGTATCACTTCTAAGCTGAGATCGACCATCTTGTGGCTGCTGCTGAGACGGTCCTGTCGGACTATTAATTACCGCCATGAGTTGCTGCACCTTGAGTTCCAATTCCGTTAGCCGCTCTTCACCCTTCTTCTTCTTTCTTTCACGGCTTCTATAAGTGTCAGCGTGTTGCGGATACGCTTTCTTAATGGTGACACCGCCGGGTAAGCCTCGTAAACGTCCCCAGTGTTCAGGTTTCCCTAGGGCCCGTGCCAGCTCGTCTTCCTCTCTATAGGGTTTCCACGTACCCGCTAGAACTTCCTTTACTGCATCTTCAATTTTTGGGACCAGGTCTAGTACTATTTTCTTGTATTTTTCGACCCTCGGGACAATCTTCCCTTCCTCGTTCAACGTTGCGCCATGCGCGAACAGCCAGAATTTGGACCTTTCTGGCCAGCTGTATGTCTGTGGAGTGAAACCTGCAGCCACGAGTCTATCTTCCATGGCTAGCCACTTAGGAATGGCTGACCTGTAGCCACCTGGCCCCAAGTTATGGTGATGTGTCTTACTCGCAGCATTTGTCTTATTTTTTTCCGATCGGGCCACAGCCGCACCCGAGGTCTTATACGCCTTAAAGGCTTCCCAGTGATCTCTTAGCTTCACCAGTTTTTGTTGACTGAAATCTGGATCAACCTTTTCATATTTTGCCCATAATGTTTGCTTATATTTCCGAAAGGCGTCGGCCATCTTGGAGAGAGTCCAGTGCTTGAGTTTCAACTTCAAGGCGGGCTCAATATCATCCGGGAGGTTAAAATGCTCCAAGAGTGTGTTAAAGCAGTGATCTTTATAATGCTGGTGGACATAGCAAGGGTCATCCTCGGCAAAGCCTGCTGGCTTATGCCATTCTGCTATGGAGATCGGGACCTCGTCCCTAACAATAACTCCAGCTTGACTAATATATTTTCTGCGGTTCTCTATCGGTTCCACCGGATCGCCATCTACATCAATTTTAGAGATTGGTAACTTTGCATCTTGGCTAGTCATTCTTTTCGCTGGGCCTCGAGGAGCTTGATTCTTAGCCTTTTTATGCACGGTGGACGCCTAAAGTAAGAAATATAATGCGTTAATAAGTGCAATACAAATCAGTTAATGCATTTTGTGTTCAAGCAATTATAGAATTCATATATAAACCTCGAGGTGGAGGGTGTTCGAGGTGGAGGCTGTTATTTCTTCTTCCTCTATACCCTCACCCGACGGGTTTAAAAATTGTGATGCAAATTGCTCAAAATCTACGTTTCGATCGTCGGCGGCGCCTTCTCCACCGGCAGCATTTGCATCGCGATGCTCAAAAATATCCTGCATGAATAAGTTTTCTCCTTCCTCGTCTCGCACAATTAAAGGGTGATCCATAGCTGATTGTTCCTACACTCAATAAATTTAACAAATTAGTCTTATACAGGAAGATGAAAATAACGGTGTCTCAATTCTAATTTGTACTTCTTCTACAATATTTACTTTTATTTTTGTTACCATGAGTTTTCAATGGACGCTTGTAAAGAAATCAATTGAGGTGGCCGGAACAAATATTTCTACACATGTAATTTTGTACTACACCTAACAATAACACTTGTAAAAAAATCAATTGAGGTAGCCGGAACAAATATTTCTACACATGTAATTTTCTACTACACCTAACAATAAAACTTGTAAAAAAATTTAACAAATTATGATACAAAGTATGACAAAAACAATAACAAATTTGATACAAATTTAATGAGTTATGCACATAGTACAAATTGTGCGTTACCACATGATAAACAAGACAACATCCGCAAGATATAGGTATAAAAAATCACTTGTGTGGACACAACACATGTAACTTATGATCTACTAATAAAATGATTTCTAACTATATTGATCTAACTAAATTAACCTAAGTAAATTCTACTAATTCTATTTCACTAAAAATAATTCTACTAATTCTATTTCACTAAAAATATTTCTACTAATTCTATTTCACTAAAAATATTTCTACTAATTCTATTTCCACTAATTCTATTTCACTAAAAATATTTCTACTAATTTTATTTCACTAAAATGACTAAAGTGTGAGTTTGCGATGACGTCAGCATGACGTCACCAGAGGCTCACCAGGGGATGGGGGCGACGCGCGGCAGGGGATGGGGGCGACGGCGACGTTGACTCGGGCAGGGGATGGGGGCGACGGACGGCGACGGGCGACCGCGGGCGGCGGAGCACCACGGGAGGCGATGGGGCGACCGCGGGCGGCGGAGCACCACGGGAGGCGATGGGGCTCGGGCAGCAGGGAGGGCGACACGGCGGCGACGGCCAGGGCAGCGCGACGCAGCGGCCGGAGTGTCGCGGCGTCGTGGGGCTCGAGGAGAGGAGGCGCGGCGGCTGCCGGAGCAGGGGGCGGCGCGGCGACGGCGGAGAAGGGAATGCGGCGGGGCGGGGCCGCAGCACCACGGAGGCGGAGAAGGGGACCGCGGCGGGGCAGCACCGGACCAGCACCACGGCGGCGGAGCAGCACCACGGCGCGGCGGAGCAGGGCTTCGCCGGCGTCGTCGGAGGCGGCGGAGCCCGGAGGCGGCGGTTTGCGTCGTGGGGAATTGGGGGGACTTTGCGAAATTTTCGCAAAGTCCCCAACTAAACGGCGCGGAATCGACCTTTGGTCGCGGTTGGTGGCTGCAACCGCGACCAAAGACCCTTTAGTCGCGGTTGCAGCCACCAACCGCGACCAAAGGTCGACCTGGGCCGCCAAATTTCTGGCGCCAAGCCCAGGGGGCCTTTAGTCGCGGTTGCTGGCTGCAACCGCGACTAAAGGGCTTTTTCTATTTCTTTTTTTTGTTTCTGTTTCCTTTATTGTTTCTGTTTTATTTTGTTGTTTCTGTTTTCTTTTTTTGTTTCTAATTTTTTTTGAAGAAAAACCCATAATATTTGTTTCTACTTTTTCTATGCCAAAGGGTTTCTTTTTTTGAGTATTTTTTCACTTTATCTCATTTCTTTCAAAATTTGAATTACTTTTGGAAAATTGACATAAAGTCAATTAAAGAAGGGAATTTAGATAGAAAGCATTAAAAAAGCTCATATTTAGGGATTATCCATCAAATATGTACTACTCTTTGTGATAATTAAATGGGTGTCATTTTGAACCATATTTTTTGTACTTGCTTCACAAAAATAGTCATTTTTAGCACTTTAAAAATGGAAAATGATATTTCTAAAAGGAATTTTGAAAATCGCTTCGACGACGTTGTTTCCCATACCATGGCACACATATGGTATGAATATGGTAACTTTATCACAAACTATGACACGATAATGGCCATACATTGTTCATTTGGCTTGAAACTTATACATGTTTGTAGATGATTGACATTTTTGTGAAGTATTGTTTTGAAAAGTTTATCAAAACTCAAGTTTATAATTTTTCCTACAAACTAGTACACTTAAAAGGACTCCATGCCAAAGGGTTTCTTTTTTTGAGAGTTTTTTCTCTTTTTCTCATTTCTTTCAAAAAATGGTCAAAATTAAGAGCACGGCTATTCATTGAAAGTGGTTGAATTTTCAAAAACTATGGATGGTTCTATGTTGTAACCACTACTTGTGTACCCTAAAATCATTTTTGCAACAATTTTAGAGCAAACTATCACATAGCTGTAGTTCAAATTTGAATTACTTTTGGAAAATTGACATAAAGTCAATTAAAGAAGGGAATTTAGATAGAAAGCATTAAAAAAGCTCATATTTAGGGATTATCCATCAAATATGTACTACTCTTTGTGATAATTAAATGGGTGTCATTTTGAACCATATTTTTTGTACTTGCTTCACAAAAATAATCATTTTTAGCATTTTAAAAATGGAAAATGATATTTCTAAAAGGAATTTTGAAAATCGCTTCGACGACGTTGTTTCCCATACCATGGCACACATATGGTATGAATATGGTAACTTTATCACAAACTATGACACGATAATGGCCATACATTGTTCATTTGGCTTGAAACTTATACATGTTTGTAGATGATTGACATTTTTGTGAAGTATTGTTTTGAAAAGTTTATCAAAACTCAAGTTTATAATTTTTCCTACAAACTAGTACACTTAAAAGGACTCCATGCCAAAGGGTTTCTTTTTTTGAGAGTTTTTTCTCTTTTTCTCATTTCTTTCAAAAAATGGTCAAAATTAAGAGCACGGCTATTCATTGAAAGTGGTTGAATTTTCAAAAACTATGGATGGTTCTATGTTGTAACCACTACTTGTGTACCCTAAAATCATTTTTGCAACAATTTTAGAGCAAACTATCACATAGCTGTAGTTCAAATTTGAATTACTTTTGGAAAATTGACATAAAGTCAATTAAAGAAGGGAATTTAGATAGAAAGCATTAAAAAAGCTCATATTTAGGGATTATCCATCAAATATGTACTACTCTTTGTGATAATTAAATGGGTGTCATTTTGAACCATATTTTTTGTACTTGCTTCACAAAAATAGTCATTTTTAGCACTTTAAAAATGGAAAATGATATTTCTAAAAGGAATTTTGAAAATCGCTTCGACGACGTTGTTTCCCATACCATGGCACACATATGGTATGAATATGGTAACTTTATCACAAACTATGACACGATAATGGCCATACATTGTTCATTTGGCTTGAAACTTATACATGTTTGTAGATGATTGACATTTTTGTGAAGTATTGTTTTGAAAAGTTTATCAAAACTCAAGTTTATAATTTTTCCTACAAACTAGTACACTTAAAAGGACTCCATGCCAAAGGGTTTCTTTTTTTGAGAATTTTTTCTCTTTTTCTCATTTCTTTCAAAAAATGGTCAAAATTAAGAGCACGGCTATTCATTGAAAGTGGTTGAATTTTCAAAAACTATGGATGGTTCTATGTTGTAACCACTACTTGTGTACCCTAAAATCATTTTTGCAACAATTTTAGAGCAAACTATCACATAGCTGTAGTTCAAATTTGAATTACTTTTGGAAAATTGACATAAAGTCAATTAAAGAAGGGAATTTAGATAGAAAGCATTAAAAAAGCTCATATTTAGGGATTATCCATCAAATATGTACTACTCTTTGTGATAATTAAATGGGTGTCATTTTGAACCATATTTTTTGTACTTGCTTCACAAAAATAGTCATTTTTAGCATTTTAAAAATGGAAAATGATATTTCTAAAAGGAATTTTGAAAATCGCTTCGACGACGTTGTTTCCCATACCATGGCACACATATGGTATGAATATGGTAACTTTATCACAAACTATGACACGATAATGGCCATACATTGTTCATTTGGCTTGAAACTTATACATGTTTGTAGATGATTGACATTTTTGTGAAGTATTGTTTTGAAAAGTTTATCAAAACTCAAGTTTATAATTTTTCCTACAAACTAGTACACTTAAAAGGACTCCATGCCAAAGGGTTTCTTTTTTTGAGAGTTTTTTCTCTTTTTCTCATTTCTTTCAAAAAATGGTCAAAATTAAGAGCACGGCTATTCATTGAAAGTGGTTGAATTTTCAAAAACTATGGATGGTTCTATGTTGTAACCACTACTTGTGTACCCTAAAATCATTTTTGCAACAATTTTAGAGCAAACTATCACATAGCTGTAGTTCAAATTTGAATTACTTTTGGAAAATTGACATAAAGTCAATTAAAGAAGGGAATTTAGATAGAAAGCATTAAAAAAGCTCATATTTAGGGATTATCCATCAAATATGTACTACTCTTTGTGATAATTAAATGGGTGTCATTTTGAACCATATTTTTTGTACTTGCTTCACAAAAATAGTCATTTTTAGCACTTTAAAAATGGAAAATGATATTTCTAAAAGGAATTTTGAAAATCGCTTCGACGACGTTGTTTCCCATACCATGGCACACATATGGTATGAATATGGTAACTTTATCACAAACTATGACACGATAATGGCCATACATTGTTCATTTGGCTTGAAACTTATACATGTTTGTAGATGATTGACATTTTTGTGAAGTATTGTTTTGAAAAGTTTATCAAAACTCAAGTTTATAATTTTTCCTACAAACTAGTACACTTAAAAGGACTCCATGCCAAAGGGTTTCTTTTTTTGAGAATTTTTTCTCTTTTTCTCATTTCTTTCAAAAATGGTCAAAATTAAGAGCACGGCTATTCATTGAAAGTGGTTGAATTTTCAAAAACTATGGATGGTTCTATGTTGTAACCACTACTTGTGTACCCTAAAATCATTTTTGCAACAATTTTAGAGCAAACTATCACATAGCTGTAGTTCAAATTTGAATTACTTTTGGAAAATTGACATAAAGTCAATTAAAGAAGGGAATTTAGATAGAAAGCATTAAAAAAGCTCATATTTAGGGATTATCCATCAAATATGTACTACTCTTTGTGATAATTAAATGGGTGTCATTTTGAACCATATTTTTTGTACTTGCTTCACAAAAATAGTCATTTTTAGCACTTTAAAAATGGAAAATGATATTTCTAAAAGGAATTTCGAAAATCGCTTCGACGACGTTGTTTCCCATACCATGGCACACATATGGGATGAATATGGTAACTTTATCACAAACTATGACACGATAATGGCCATACATTGTTCATTTGGCTTGAAACTTATACATGTTTGTAGATGATTGACATTTTTGTGAAGTATTGTTTTGAAAAGTTTATCAAAACTCAAGTTTATAATTTTTCCTACAAACTAGTACACTTAAAAGGACTCCATGCCAAAGGGTTTCTTTTTTTGAGAATTTTTCTCTTTTTCTCATTTCTTTCAAAAAATGGTCAAAATTAAGAGCACGGCTATTCATTGAAAGTGGTTGAATTTTCAAAAACTATGGATGGTTCTATGTTGTAACCACTACTTGTGTACCCTAAAATCATTTTTGCAACAATTTTAGAGCAAACTATCACATAGCTGTAGTTCAAATTTGAATTACTTTGGAAAATTGACATAAAGTCAATTAAAGAAGGGAATTTAGATAGAAAGCATTAAAAAGCTCATATTTAGGGATTATCCATCAAATATGTACTACTCTTTGTGATAATTAAATGGGTGTCATTTTGAACCATATTTTTTGTACTTGCTTCACAAAAATAGTCATTTTTAGCACTTTAAAAATGGAAAATGATATTTCTAAAAGGAATTTCGAAAATCGCTTCGACGACGTTGTTTCCCATACCATGGCACACATATGGGATGAATATGGTAACTTTATCACAAACTATGACACGATAATGGCCATACATTGTTCATTTGGCTTGAAACTTATACATGTTTGTAGATGATTGACATTTTTGTGAAGTATTGTTTTGAAAAGTTTATCAAAACTCAAGTTTATAATTTTTCCTACAAACTAGTACACTTAAAAGGACTCCATGCCAAAGGGTTTCTTTTTTTGAGAATTTTTTCTCTTTTTCTCATTTCTTTCAAAAAATGGTCAAAATTAAGAGCACGGCTATTCATTGAAAGTGGTTGAATTTTCAAAAACTATGGATGGTTCTATGTTGTAACCACTACTTGTGTACCCTAAAATCATTTTTGCAACAATTTTAGAGCAAACTATCACATAGTTGTAGTTCAAATTTGAATTACTTTTGGAAAATTGACATAAAGTCAATTAAAGAAGGGAATTTAGATAGAAAGCATTAAAAAAGCTCATATTTAGGGATTATCCATCAAATATGTACTACTCTTTGTGATAATTAAATGGGTGTCATTTTGAACCATATTTTTTGTACTTGCTTCACAAAAATAGTCATTTTTAGCACTTTAAAAATGGAAAATGATATTTCTAAAAGGAATTTCGAAAATCGCTTCGACGACGTTGTTTCCCATACCATAGCACATCCAGGGCAGTGCTGGGGAGGCCACATGCAAAGGGTTGTGCTGACACGTGGGCAGGGGGCAGAGATGGGGAAGGACACGAGTCCTGTGTGCACAGCCCGCCTTTGGTCCCGGTTCTACTCATGAACCGGGACTAAAGAAGCACACGGATCATGTGTTTCTTTCAAGCGCTTCTGAGACGTTGGATCAGAGGTGTGTTTCTTTTGAGGGATTGTGAGCTGTTGGATCAGAGGTGTGTTTCTTTTGAGGGATCAGAGGTGTGTTTCATGACCCACATGACCCGGTTGTTGTTACCAACCGGGACTAAAGAAGCACATGACCCTATATATAGCCCCCCTCCCGGACATGTTCAGCACTCAGTGTCTACTCATTGTAGTTCATTTTGGTAGTACACGGGTAGCAGAGAGCAAGATTTCTGAGAGGCAGGAGTTCCTTGAGCGGAGGCTGAAGGTGAACCCTCCCCTCGGTCGGATCCAAGCAGCGGCAAGATTCTTTGATGATTAGCAACATCTCCAACACTTGTTCGGACGGTTGCAAATCATCAAAGAAGTCTTGCCGCTCCATGGATCGAAGGCCGATTTGCCGTCTCACGAGCCCCTCGGTCGGATCAGAGATGTCTTTCGAGCGCTTGTAAGCCCCCTACTGGACATGTTCGAGACTCTGTGTCTACTCCTTGTAATCAAAGCATTCGGATTCACGTCATGCAGCCCTACGGTGCATTTGATATGCAGGCACTCACGAGCCACCGTGGGGCTGTATGACGGTGAAACCTTGTGTTTTGTTCTACAAAATACTCTAGTTCATTGACCGAATACAAAGCATTCAGATTCCCGTCATACGTCCAACAAAATATACTCCAGAAAAACAAATTAGTGTTTAGATCTCTCTTCTGAGTTTTCAGAACACAGTTACATAAAAGGTTTAATACATTATTACACATCATCAACAACATCCCTATGTATTGTTCACTTGTTCTTCTTCTGTGCCCCTTTCTTTTGAACGCGCCGTAACCATGGACAATCTTCTTGAAGTAACTTGATGGTTGGGTCAATGTTCACTTTGAAGGGCGGAATTTCATGAAACTTATTGTAATCTTCTGACATGTCTGTGTGGTCCTCCACTCCCACGATGTTTCTTTTACCTGAAAGAACTATGTGGCGCTTTGGCTCATCGTTTGATGTATTCGCTTGCTTATCTTTTCTTTTTTTTGGTAGGGTAGACATGTCCTTCACATAGAAAACCTGAGCCACTTCACTGGCTAGAATGAATGGTTCGTTCTCGTAATGAAGATTCTTCAAATCCACTGTAGTCATTCCGTACCGTGTGTCTACGGCTACACCGCCCTTTAGGTTGAACCATTTGCACTTGAACAAAGGAATCTTAAATGAAGGTCCATAGGACAGTTCCCATATCTCCTCTATGTAACCATAATATGTTACCTTTTCCCCACTGCAGCCATCTATTGCATCAAAGCGGACACCACTGTTTTGGTTGGTGCTCTTTTTATCTTGGTCGGCCGTGTAAAATGTATTTCCATTTATCTCGTACCCTTTAAAAGTCAATATAGTCGAAGACGGTGTCTTGGCCAATAAGTATAGCTGTAGTTCATTTGTGGTGACATTCATCAGTCTTTTCTGTAACCAACCGCCAAAAGTCCTGATGTGTACTCCATCAATCTCATCTTCTGGGTATTTGGAGCGTAAATCATTCTTGTGTTGCTGGATATACGGAGCCACCAAGATGGAACTATGCAGAACTGTGTAGTGTGCTCGAGTGAAAGAATCCACGTCTTCGCATATGATTGCTTTCTTTCCTAGCGTGCCTTTTCCACGCAGTCTCCCCTCATGACGCGATTGAGGAACACCAATCGACTTAAGATCAGGAATAAAGTCAACACAAAACTCAATGACCTCCTCAGTTCCATAGCCCTTGGAGATGCTTCCTTCTGGCCTAGCACGGTTATGAACGTATTTCTTTAAGACTCCCATAAACCTCTCGAAGGGGAACATGTTGTGTAGAAATACAGGACCGAGAACACGTATCTCTTCCACCAGGTGAACTAGAAGGTGCGTCATAATATTGAAGAAGGTTGGTGGGAACACCAACTCGAAGCTGACAAGACATTGGACCACATCATTCTCTAAATCTTTTAGAGTAAGTGGATTGATAACCTTCTGAGAAATTGCATTCAGGAATGCACATAGCTTCACAATGGGTACTCGAACATTTTCTGGTAGAAGCCCCCTCAATGCAACCGGAAGTAATTGTGTCATAATCACGTGACAGTCATGAGACTTCAGGTTCTGGAATTTTTGCTCTGCCATGTTTATTATTCCCTTTATATTCGACGAGAAGCCAGATGGAACCTTCATACTTCGAAGACATTCAAAAAATATTTTCTTCTCTGCTTTCGTAAGAGCATAGCTCGCAGGACCTTGATGATTATCAGAATCATCGTCGTCTCGTGAATGCATACGTCGATGGGCCTGTCTTGCTTCCGGTGTATCTTTTGACTTTTTCCCATACACGCCCAACAAGTTAAGCAGGTTCAAGCAAAGATTTTTTGTCACGTGCATCACGTCGATTGCAGAGTGAACCTCTAGCATTATCCAATAGGGCAGCTCCCAAAATATAGATTTCTTCTTCCACATGGGAACGTGGTTCTGAGCGTCATTCGGAACAGATAGTGCTCCAGCACCCTTCCCAAATATTACTTTTAAATCCTTGACCATATCATGTATAACAGAACTAGAAGGTCGAGTAGGCTTCCGCCGAATATCTTCCTCACCTTTGTAATGTCGGCCTTCCTTTCTTCCTGCATGCCTCGGTACAAGCCATCGACGATGGCCCAGGTACACAATCTTGTTACATATATGTTTACCTTCAGTCTCACCTAAACAATGCGTACATGCATTGTATCCCTTGTTTGACTGTCCTGAGATGTTACTAAGAGCAGGCCAATCATTGATGGTTACAAACAAGAGCGCTCGTAGATCAAATTCCGTTTGTTCGTGCTCATCCCACACACGCACACCTTCATCACTCCACAGCTGTAAAAGTTCTTCCACCAATGGCCTCAGATACACGTCAATGTCGTTGCCAGGTTGCTTCGGGCCTTGGATGAGCACTGGCATCATAATGAACTTCCGCTTCATGCACAACCAGGGAGGAAGGTTATATATGCATAGAGTCACAGGCCAAGTGCTATGACTGGAGCTCTGCTCTCCAAATGGATTAAATCCATCTGTACTTAGACCAAATCTTAAGTTCCTAGCGTCATCCGAAAATTTCGGGAACACTCTGTCGATTTTTCTCCACTGGGACCCATCAGCGGGGTGTCTCATCATCATGTCTTTTTTACGTTCTTCTTTGTGCCAGCGCAACAAGCACTGTAGCTCTCTTATATAGATCTAGCAGGGGAGATGAGGGGGCTGGTAATTAATCTGGCCGGCCGTGTGTTTGATCAGCTTCCCAAAATCCATTACACTTGATCAATTTTCAAGACATTTCATTCCCCGTATGATCAATGACCAGCGCGGGAACCCAAGGGTCATCGTTTGAACACATTAGTCACGGTTGGAGACAGAAACCGCGACTAAAGGTCCTCGCGCGGCCCCCGCGCTGCTCCGGCCGCAGGTGGAGGACCTTTAGTCGCGGTTGGTATCCCCAACCGGGACCAAAGCTCCCGCACCAACCGCCACCTGTCCCAGCCGTTGGAGATTTCGGAGCCGCGAGACCTCTAGTCGCGGTTCGGAAACGAGCCGCGACTAAAGGTCCGCCTCAAAGGCTTCTTTTCTACTAGTGACTTAACTTGTACATTCCGGGGAACGCTCGTGCATCCAGGAAAGAGACTTCCGGATTGGTTGCGCCCGGGCTTTCTTTTTGTCATGACGGAGACTATTATCTATAACTAATAATAAGGCATTATTATATATATATATTAAGGTAAAGGCATTAAAGTTTCTTGTGTTACGTCGTTGAAAATATCCTAAAGTTCGCAACAATTACCCACCACTGCCACCCATAAGTCATGTACCGGTTCAATTTTTTGTACTTCGGTAAATACAGTTTCATACGAGAATACGGTTTGGTTTCGTAATAACCATTTAACTTTGGTTCGGTTTCGATAATAACCATATTAACCAAAGTTGACGCGAATTTTTGAGTTACACATAAATTTTATGGCAATATATTTCATTTTTATATTTTGTATGAGCAAACTTGGTGTGTTGCAAAAATAAGAAGAAAAAAAGGAAATTTCGGCAAAAGTAAAAAAAAATGTAGGAAACTAGGACTCCAACTCGTTACCTACAGCCAGGAAACATAAGCCTCAACGTCATAACAAGTAGGTCTGGTGACATTCACTGTATGCTATTTATAACATGGTAGACGGGTTTTCAAAGTGATTTTTCCTGTTAGTCTGGTCTCATCGGATTTTTCGGTTAAACCTTTGGTTTTTCGGTTTTAAACCGACAGTTAGCACTTTTGCTAACTGAAACCTTAACCACTAACCATAAAAACCGGAATTTCGGTCACGGTTAGGTTTTTTCGGTTTCGGTTCGGCAGTTTTTCCATCTTTGATGCATGCCATCGATGCTGCCAAGCATATCAAAAAATTCACTCGTTGCACCTGGTGATATGATCCGATTTATATCTGCTGTATTTGTTGCTATCAGATATGTCGTATAAACCCTGACACCAACGCTGGACAAAATCTGTAAGCGGATTCAATGGCTATGCATTTATACATGCGGAGGTAGTCATCCAAAGACTCTATAGTGGCTTCATACGCAATACACCGTGTACCAGCAGTCCACTAACAAAGTGATGAGAATCCAAAAAAAAAACCCCCGGTGATATCTTTTTACATCTCAAACTAGTGACGACCAATCGGTGTGCGTGCTCGTTGTGGACTCTCGACGAAGAGTTGGTGACGACAGGGCACGGTGGCGATGGTCCCCCGAGCATAGTCAACAAGACTGTCGGGGGGGGGGGGGGGGGGGGGCTTGTCTCGGCGTTGTGATCTGGTGGCCCTCTAGTAGGCCCCAAAGTATGGGGTTGGCATGGGGACGCCGGACATTTTTTGGGTTGTCCCGGACATATGAGTGAGAACATCGTGGCCTTTTTTACGCCTAAACCAACACTGGACATTTGGTGGGTGCTTTTGGGGGCGGAGTTGTCCCAAGATAGTGTGGTCATTCAAGGGATGGGCGTATATATGTGGCTGTGTTTTCCTGACAAATAGGATTGCGCGTGCATTACAGGTGGGATCTGGTTGTCCTCCTGGTTGCACGTAGCAGGGGCAGCACTTACGTGATTGAAAATTTCCGAGCTAGATATTAGAGTGTATCCGACTAGATGGGAAAACTGTCACCTTGTGCCCGTAGTCACATTTGAACATATATGTCCATAGACAAAGTCCCAACAAACCCCAAATGTTAGATCTTGTAGCCCTCCCTTTTAAATCCACCCCTCAAAACCATACTACACATATAACGTGTACAGTATAACATAGGTCGACAAACATAGAAAAAGCTTCCTGCCATGTGGGGCACACCGAGGTCGGCCTGCTCAATCGCTGTGGTAAAGGAAGCTTCCCTGCTGACGTGTCGTGGGAGGCCATTATTCACCTGCAGAATGTTTCGTTCGCTGCGGGTCAGGTTTCGGCTATCGTTCTGTGACCATGAGCCATATATACGTGATACGTACGTCCACGAGGACGAGGCCACAAAAAAAACAACATCGAATTGGCGAAGCATCGTCACATCTCACATGGACCGACTTTGTGACTTTTGAGCAATTGACGGCGATTGACACCGACTGCACGACTTTTTTTCTTCTAAAAAGAAGTGATTGGACATGCCAAAATGTCAGCGTGAGAAGCACAGCCGTCAAAATGTCGGCGCGTTGGCGATCGTGACTGTACGCCTGACTGTGATGACTTCACCTCGTTGAATTCGGCGCTGGGCCAACTGGGTCATGCCGTGCGCAGCCACTATATATCGCTCGCTCCTTGCGAGCTGTTGCGCGCGCTTGCACGCATATGATATACGATGGGCCGCGGTCCAGCAACGTCTGCCTGCCTGTGTACAGACACAGAGAGACTATCGGATTAGGCTCTGCTACTGTACCAGTTCATTTCCAATTTACTTTCTATTATTTTGGGTTCATCTGAATTTTAGTTTCAGAGAATGGTTTCTATTTAAAAAATGTTCATTTTTAAAAATGGTTCATAATTGAAAAATATTCATTTTTTAAAATGTCTTCGATTTTGAAAACCAGTCCTATTTGAAAATAGTCATTTTAAAAATTGTTCAGATTTTTAAAATGGCTCTCGAGGAGGGGAAGTGCTTTGGTGTAATTCCTATAGAAGAAGAGATTGACATATTTATAAGACAAAATCGGGTTTTCAAACCATACATTTCTTCATTTTATGAGGAAAAACCGGGTTAAAAATCATAAGCAAAACCCTGTCGTCCACATGGGGGCGCTACGGTTAGACCAACCTAGGCCGTGGCTCATCCTTTTATTCGCACCATCTTCTATTATTCTTGCCCATTAGTAAATAAATTGCTACTATATGTGCGTTTAGGCCTATTTTGCTGGTCGGCCAAGCCTCACAATTGTTGCATCCGCCGCTGCGATAAAGAACACCTCTAGCTCTAGGGCCACAGCCTCGACTTACACCATTTGGCACCAATGCCACACACGTCGCACGATCTAGCAAGTCTCATAACCCAAGCTATCCAGCGACCGCCCGCAGGCCTCGAACGTCGCACCAAATTCGAGGTCACTGCACCGACGTAGCTGTTGGATGTATGCCTAAAAGGCAATGTATTTATACATCTGATTCATTAATTATGTTTTATGTTTACTATGCTATAACTGATATGGTTTCTGAATACGAGATTCATGAGAAAGCACATACGCACGTGTAGAAAACATGAACAGTAAAATATACCCTAGACTTTTCTACGGACTAATTTGGTGAGTGCTAGATGACTGTGCTTCCTGGTCATGGACATTGTAAGTGTCAATAAGTTGCATCTTGTTGGAGTATAATATGGCCGGGTAGACCCAAGTTTTGTTATGCTAAGAGATTCCGTTTGTTTTGTCCTTAGCTTTATCTCAGAAAGATTATTATACGACATGTCCTTGAACCATGAGGTTATTAGGGTTTATTAGGGTTGTGTATACTAGAATTTTTTTTTAAAATAATATTATTTTTAACAGAAATTCGAAACCTAGCGCGCTTATTTCAGAAATTTGAGATATAGCGCGGCGTCGGCACGGGCGGGGCCGAAAGAGGCCTATCGGCTCGGCCCAGACCGAAAGATGAGCTTTCGGCTCGCACGGCGCCGATAGGCTGCTGGTCTGCATGGCCGCGTACGGGGGCTGCCGACAGAGCCCATTCGGCACGGGCCATGCCGATAGAGGTTTTTTTTTATCTCGCGTTTCCTGGTTTTCTGCGTTTCTGCGTTTCCTGGTAGTTCCCGCATTTTATCTCGCGCCATTGTGTTCCCGCACTTCTCCTCCTGCCCTTCTTGTCCCGCCCATCTTCTCCCGCTCTTTTCCTCTCGCAATTTTGTTCCCGCCATTTTCCTCCCGCCCTTCTTCTCCCGCCATTTTCCTCCCGCCCTTCTTCTCCCGCCATTTTTCTGCCGTGCCTAATTTTTCCACCTTTTATTTTCCCGCCAGACTTGCTCCCGCCTGTTTCTCCCGCCAATTGTTCTGTGCTCGTCCTATAAAAACCCCGGAGGAGATGTCGAGTTCGTAAGCATAGTCCACTCACTCGAAAATGTCGAGTTTTCCTTCAGATGGTAGTTTTCCGGGAAGAATGTCAGCACTACTTTTGCAGCTTACGGTCGATTTCAAGGTAGACAATAAGAAGATCCCATTCCAAGATATTGTTAGTCATCCACCTTATCTCCGTGAGCTAGGAGCGGAACTAGTTAGGCATGGGTGGCCACGAAGGGATTCGAAGGAAATAGAAAAAGAACTTGTGAGGCTGTATGCTAGGTGGCAGAAGAAGAAACTAACATGTACGAGTGAAGCAGAGATGTTGTCCACTTTTCGTAAACCGATTATGTGGGTCGAGGAGAGCGAGGATGAAGATGATCTCTTCATGCCGACTGAAGCTGCAGCAGCGGCGGCGGCGTCGAAGGGCAAGGGTGCGGCGTCGTCAAAAGACAAGGGTGAAGCATCGTCGAAGGGCAAGGGTGCGGCGTCGTCGAAGGGCAAGGGTGCAGCATCGTCGAAGGGGAAGAGTGATGCGGGAGGCTGTGTCGATGGTAGATGACTTTTCTTTTTTTAATTTATGTTGTGTTGTCGCTACTACCACTTTTCTTGCTGTCTGTGTAAGTTGCAATGTTTGTTCAATAATATGTCTCGTACAATTTATTTTCGTCTGATATGTCGTCTCGTACATAGATAATAATATGTCGCGTACATAGATAATATGTCTCGTACAAACAGAAATATGAATATGTCTCACATAGAAATAGAAATACGGATAGTAGTACGTAGATAGTGGTATCAGTCATCTCTGTGAGGACGTGTCCGCGGCTGTCTACGCGGTCGACGACCGGAAGGTGACCAGCGGTCAGGAGACTGGTGGTGACGCATCCCTCGGCCTCGTAGCGGATCCTCCTCCTGTGTCTGGGTTTTCTGCGTCGGGGCCGGCGGTGGAGTGTGGTAGATCGAGTCGTCGTACAGCTCCGTGTGTGGAGAGTCGTCACCCACACCTGCACATGTAGATGTTACGTCAGTACTCCGTCAAGGTGGACATGATAAATAAATGAGAGTATTATAAAGTACTTACGGAGGTGGGCCGGAATCTGAGACATCGGTATAGCAGACGGGTTCCACACTCCATGTGGAGGTGGATGTATCCCGTAACCTTGCGACATGGCGAACTGGTAACCAGGCGGCAAGCCATACCCATACGAAGGCGGCATCCCGACCCCGTACGTAGGTGGCGCCTGCCACGTCGAACTACCAGGCTGGGTAGGATCTGGCTGCTCGTACATAGGTGGCTGTGATGGACCGGGCTGCAAAGGATCTGGCTGGTGGGACGAACTACCATGCTCGTATGTAGGTCGTGGGCGAGGAGTCTGTACTACTGTATGACGTGGTCGGGGGTCCTGTCGACCTGTGGAGTGACGTGAGGGTGATACCTGTGCATCCTGAATAAGTGGAGTCCGGGAGAGTGACTGCCGCGGGGGGCGAGGGTGACGCGGGGCTGGGCCGTGGGCCGCAACGTCCGCACCGCCGGCACAGGTAACAACAGAGTACACACGTCGTAACTTGTCCTCCAGACGCTTGAACCAAGACACCTGTTGCGGCTGTGGGGCAAAGTCGGCAACGTCGCGCTGAATGTCTTGTATCAATTCTGCCTGTTGTAGGATAACAAAATGTTAGTGTCGATTATTGAGACATGCATTTACCAATAGTAGTGAAGTACATACCGCGTAGTATCTGCTTCCCGCAATAGCCTGAAGTGGGTACATGTCCGTAACAGAAGGAGGTGGCAACTGATCAGGCTGGGACGTGCGCACTAAGCGAAGTCGAGTGAACTGTCTGTACGTCTGCAGATCTAAGTTGAAATCCTGTAGGAGAAATGGCTCATCCGAGGGCCATACATTAGCCGTCGCGTTCGCCCATTCCGCTATGTACGGATTAAGTGCCTCTAGCCAAGATGCCAGAGATCTATCTCCTTTTCGCGACAATCTGAAACATGTAGGCGTAGTGTAATTAGAAATGTACATTCCAAATACTTTGGTGTAAACACAGGTGATTGAAAACATACCTGTGGATGTGCGGAGGAAGGGCGGGAACTCTAGCGGGAGGCTCCGGCAATTGTCGCTTGCCAAACTGTCTCATGACACGTTGTTGGGCCATCTCCTCCACCGTGACATCGAAAACAATGCGGGCTCTAGTGTACCAGTAGTTTTCATCCCTCCGGCACAAGCTAGAAATCCCGCCGGGGTATCTCGCGTGCACCCTGTCATGAAGGTACGGCTCCCATATCACCTGATTGTCTTGCAATTGATCAAACTGCATCGTGAATGACTCGTATCAGTTTTTAACCTGCTGGCCCGCGTACCGCCTCTGCAAATAGATAAACTAGTAATTTAGTGATGTGCAAGTTTACCAAAATAAGAAGTTTGAAAAATTAAATGATGTGCAAGTTTACCTCTCTACGCGCCCACATAGTACCAATAGTAGGCAAAGCGACTACGTTTGGCTCAACGAGCCTGACCTCCCAGGGTGTACGAGCGTCGATGTCAGGTCTACCGATAGGGAACCTCTCCCAGGACCATAACTGCAACAGTAGTGGACAGCCAAGAAGCGAAGCGGCACGCGTATTCTTCATGCACGCCGAACACATAGCTCGGTACGTGGCGGCTAAGACAGCTGACCCAAAACTCCGTGGCACTATGTCGTCAACTTGTTGTGCCTCCGCAATCTCTCGCGCCATATTGATGAAGCGCGCACTAATAGTGTTGACGTGGGAGTCTATGAACATTACCTTGCCAAACAGCCACAGCAGGTATGCCTCCAGACATCTAGTAATCTGCGGCTCAGTCAAGGCGGCATCCGGGTATCCTAGAACTCCAATCTGCATTGAGCATACAAAACGAACCGAGTAAGTACAAGTTTGTTGATAATAAATAATAAAACTAATAATTCTAACAGTCTTACCTGAAACTTGCTCAACCATGATACCCGAGGACCGTGTCGCTCGCACTCTACGGGCGGGTTATCCGGATGTATCCCTGCGAAACGTGCCTGCATTTCGGCACGCCAATTATCTGGAGCCTCTAAAGGACCTACGACCGCGCCCGCCAATGGGAGACCCAACAGATACGACACATCCTGCAGAGTCGGTGCCATCTCTCCGCACGGGAAGTGAAAAGTGTGGGTCTCGGGGCTCCATCGATCAACTAAGCAGCAGAGTAGTGACCTGTCTGGGTTTATGCGTCGAGATGCATCAACCTGCACATCAATATCTGGGGCCCCGAGCTGATCTGGTGGAATATGTAGCCAGTCCCGCCGAGTCGCCCATTGCCGTCCACACCTATTGCGGTCAGGATCTGCCCCTTGTACTTGCCTGTGAGAAACGTGCCGTCCACACAGAGAACTGGACGACAATGGGTAAAAGCTTCGATGCATATGGCGAATGAGAAGAACAGTCGGCCGAATACACCATATTCAGGAATATGTGGGAAGGCTTGTATTTGTGCTTCAGCATACGTGCCAGGATTCCTCTCCTTCAATGTGCTAACAAGACGAATAACATTATCATAAGAGTCATAGAAAGACCCAAACCTCTCCTCTAGAGCCCTCTGCTTAGCTCTCCAGGCCTTTCCGTACTTAATGGTGGTATTCCATCTTGCCTGAACTGTGGCAATGATGTGCTTTGCTACCATGTCTTTCTTGTTCACTATCTCACTGAACAAGAGACGTGCAATGAGAGTTGAGATTAGGTTTGGGTGATCTGTCAGCAACTTATTAATTTCACATGTGTGTGGCACGACGTCTGTCACCTCCCAGACCACGTCATACTGCGGCAAGTGACCATGCACCCGTGCCGGACAATTAATGTCAACACAGCTCATTGTCAAATATTTCCTATTTGACACGTCAGTGCGGAAAACCCTTTGCGTGGACAATGCCCACTGAATCACGGCTTCCCTTAACTGTTGCTTCGTGCTGTACTGAGCCCCGATTTGAATGTTATTCATGTGCTACTCCCAGGAGGATTCATGGACATCAGGCACGGCCGTGATGGCAGAGTTGTCCTGATTCCAGTAACTGGGAATAGGCACATCTTCATCATTGTTTTCATCAGAATCTTCATCAGAATCAATATATTCTGCGACGCCATCCTCGTCTTCCATCAATATCTCAGCCTGTGTTGTACCTTCGTGCTCATCCGCATCAGCCTCCCCAATTTGGGCAGGTCCTCCTGACAATGCTGGTTCATAATGAAGAGGAATGTCAGACAGTGATGGTACATATCCAACAGGAATTTGAGCATCTCCTGCTGACGGTGATGGTTCATAATGACCACGAATTTCAGCATGTCCGGCTGACGGTGATGGTTCATAATGAGCAGGCATTTGGGCACAATGCGAACTAGTTGCTTCACTAGTCTCTCCAGTCTGAACAGCACCACCACCTCTTTCAAAATTATTCTGCTTCAGAACAAACGACACTAGGACTTCTGGTTTTGTCCCTCGGCGTTTGCATGATGCTAGCCAAGAAACCCACTGATTTGTCCGATCGAGGGGCAACAACTCCCAGCGAATATCCGACCGGGATTTGGTCCATACCGACTGAATCCTAACAGTCCAGTAATTAGGATCATACCCAAAATTCACCGTAAAATACCACTGGATACCGCGGATATTCACTTTATCTGGCTCTGTCAACTGAACCTCCACATTTTGAAATTCACTAAGATCAACCCCTGACTCAGATGCAAGGACTGTACCGGCACCGTAGTGCACAACAACATCGACCACTTCCATTACCTAAACAAATTTATTCCATCATTAAATACTCCACAGCGGATATATCTAAATATTACGACCGCCGAAAATAAATATGACGACCCCCGGTAAAATAAAGACTAATCAAAATATACAATACATCTAACCAACAACATACACTAATCCTGACACATCCACCGGGAAATTATATTAACATCTAACCTAATATATGACCACTAACTAAAATATGCCGACCAACTAAAATATTACCAGCACCTAATATATGACCACTAATTAAAATATGCCGACCAACTAAAATATTACCACCACCTAATATATGACCACTAACTAAAATATGCCGACCAACTAAAATATTACCACCACCTAATATATGACCACTAACTAAAATATGCCGACCAACTAAAATATTACCACCACCTAATATATGACCACTAACTAAAATATGCCGACCAACTAAAATATTACCACCACCTAATATATCTACACTAATCCACACGTATGTCATGCATCCACCCTTAAATATAATTAACACTTAACCTAAATAATCTAGAGATTAGGGTTTACCCTTGACGCGTGCGTAGCTCCCGCTGCCCGGCTTCAATCTAGCACCACCACCGCTGCACCACGCATCTAGCTTCCCCAACACCGGCAAACACCACCACTATCCACCATTGTTCACCACCATTGCTCCACCTTCACTCCCCCAAACGACTCCACGAACAACTATCCCATCGATAGATCGGGGATGTCCTAATCCTCCTCTACTCTATTTCTTTAATATGTGGATTTGTGGGGATTTTTTGGGGATCAAAATCGTGTTGTTTTCAATGGAAACGGAAGAACACAGGAGAGAGGAGAAGGCGCTGGAGGAAGAAGAAAGAAAGGAGCAGACGCTGGAGGAAGAAAGAAAGGAGAGAGCGAGAAGAAATTCGGCCGTCGAGGTTCACGTGCCGTGTCGGCGAGCTGCTATCGGCGCGGGCGATGCCAACAGCGCGACTTTCGGCGCGGGCGATGCCAACACAAGTGGGCACGGCTGTCGCGTCGCAGGCCGACATGCAGAAGCGTGCTGTCGGTGCTGGCCGTGCCGATAGGCCTCTTTCGGCCCCGCCCGTGCCAACGCCGCGCTATATCTCAAATTTCTGAAATAAGCGCGCTAGGTTTCGAATTCCTGTTAAAAATAATATTATTTAAAAAAAAATTCTGTATACTAGAAGAATTACTTTGGTGCTATCAAACATCACGACCGTAACAGGGTGATCAAAACGGCAGTCACTAGGTAGTTATGAAGGTATGCATATATCTTAACGTTCTACGATGGGATGTTGCTCCTCTATCAAAAGAGAGATACACCCTGAGCCCACTCGGTATGAGAGGTATCCAATATATTCTGCAGACAATGCATGGTGAAGTTACACCATGTGGGATATCATAATACAGGAACAAGTAAAGGGAACTTTCCCGGTTAACGAGATAGACGAAGATGTAATCAATGAGTGATTGATTCATGGTAACATCAATGGATCTATATCTCGGGTAAATTTTGGTATCGCGAGTAATGGGAATAATGTATTGATAATCGACAGGTTCAACAGAGTGTCTTCGTATAACGGTAACAGTTATTCAGGTCGTCCTAGGCCCGACCCTAGCTGGTGATTTGATGAATACATCTAATTATAGCTACACGTTATAGAACCTGTAGGGTTGACACGCTTAAATTAGGATTGGTTAGTTGTGTATATTGGTTGGTCTTGAGCATAACGAGGGAGTATCACCGGAATGGTATCTGCGTGATAGATATATTAATATCAGAGAGATTGCATCGGCAGACATTAGATGTCTCGGAGTTATAGAAGTTACTATCACTGTCGGATTTATATTGAGAGTTTATGCATAGAAGGTAACATTTATCCGGCGAGTTTTTCTCGGCGGACACTAAGTGTTCCGGATCACATAAATATGTTTATATGATATGTAATTAATTCTGGGAATTTTATGTAAAAAGAAATATGCAATTAGACGTTAATTAGACAAAATATTAATTTATTTA
The DNA here is from genome assembly GCA_947311845.1 of Poa pratensis. Lineage (NCBI taxonomy): Eukaryota > Viridiplantae > Streptophyta > Magnoliopsida > Poales > Poaceae > Poa > Poa pratensis. The sequence goes on along the minus strand of CAMZMU010000058.1, from coordinate 172,271 downwards.
ATTTATAAATTGGAAAAATATTAAAAGGCAAAGGCCAATGAAAGGAGGCTGCCACATGGGCCCTATGGAACCTATTCGATGCCACTGCACAGACGTAGCCGCCAGAACGTTGAAGTACAACTTTTTTGAAACGAGGCAAAAGATTTGCCTTTTATATTGATATAGCAGAAGCAAACATGACACGGCCTAGGCCAAAAAGGAAAAAAGTCATACAAGACAGGCGTGCAAGACGAAAAGATCTCACCCTACACCGTCTAATCTCTCAGAAAGAAAAATCGTCATCTATTCAAAAACGCAACTACGCGGCGTGAACCGAGGATCGGGAAGCAGATCAGGCGAAGACGTCTAGCGCCGTCGGTGGCGGGAAGTCGCTTCCCCCTGGGCCAGCAAGGCCAATCAAAGCTTCGTCCGCTGCCGTCATGGACGGCATGTTCAGTCTGAGGAGGGTCCTCAACCCGTTGATTGCCGAATCGGAGAACGGAGCCTTCTTGCAGGTGTTCGTGAATTCTTTAGTAGCCTCCACCAGAGGCATATCTCTAAAGTCGAGCCCCATTTTCTTGTGCAGGACACGCTGCGCTTTGCCGACCGCTGTGAGTTGCGGCTTCGCCGCGAGCCTGCGGCTGCTGCGACGTTCGCGGTCGGGCAGGGGCGCAAGAGCACGAGGCATTGGCGGAGTAGGCGTGGGCAGCATCGGCACGACTGGCACGCTGAACAGATCCGCGACACTGCGAATCACGATGCCAGATGGCACGCTGAAACCTAGATGCACTTTGAATTGATCCGCGACACAGTGATGATGTTGAAGTACAACTAGCCGGATTCATTTGTCTCGTTGCCCGCTCAAATCAAAATCCCAAACGCATCTCATTCTCCAATTCACTACGGTGTTCATCAACAATCCAATTAACATGTTAGACACACATATACGTATGGAGTGCTAGTTAACTACTCCGTAGCTAGGTAATTCCGGCTAAGCTGCTTGCAGCTTGCACGTACTGTAACGCTAGAGATCAGCTCCGCGTTCCGACGGGTTAGTCCATCACTCAGCCCGCAGTGCCCATGGTGATACGAACGCCGGAGCCACGAATTAAAGCAACCGCAGCACCTCCACACAGTCTGTGCAGCACTACCAGCACTACCAACTAACTCGAATCACTACCAGCACGATGCATCGGGCAATATCGGCAAGTCACACACCAAGGACTCTCACAGCACCCAGCTCCTCAACACTGCCAGGCCGGCAAGTGCCAGGTTGAGTACTTCAACAACAGCCCGCTCCTCGCCGCCGTCAGGTGCCGCAACTTTTCTCTTCTATGCATGGTTCGTTGATGCAATTATAAATATGGATCACTTCGTTCTATCATGTTAATGTAAGTAAAAGCAATTTGGTTTTGGGCTATCTGAAACCTAGATGCACTTTGAATTGTGGATTGTTACTCTGCACTTACACTTGTATCTTAAACTTCATCTTCAGCCAAAAACCTATTGGCTTCAGATACCTCGGCTTATTTCACAGGTTTTCTTTTATGCAATAGTACTACGTACTAACAATAAATTTTAACAATGTATAGCTTGATGTGCTAGAGGCAGAGGCACTACTTATTTATCATATGACTACTATTTGTGTCTCACTACGGGAGAGCTTAGCTGTGCCGACGGCCAAATCCTATGCCGACGGTTTTTTGTCGGGGCCGTCGGCACAGGGTCCGACGAGGCCGTCCCGTCGCCCTGGCCGTCGGCATAGGTAAAGCCGTCGGCATAGATTTGACGCAAGGCTGTGCCGACGGTAACAGTTATGTTTTTTTTTTCATATTTTTCATCTAATATGAAAAAAAAAAAATTTGGAAACCTGTGCCGACGGCAAAACCGTCGGCACAGCCGAAAAATAAAAAAAATATTTTTTAAAAATAAAATTTTTTGAAAAAATAATTTTGGAAACCTATGCCGACGGTTTTACCGTCGGCACAGCTATGTTTTTTTCCTATTTTTCATCTAATATGGAAAAATTCATATCTTTAAATCCGTAAATCGAAATTTAACAAATAAAATGTCTAAATCAATTAGAAAAATGAGAGGAATCCAAATATAACATCCATATCATCTTTTTCATCATGTATATGACTTTTTGCAACATGTTTTTGGTACTTGCCTAATAAAAAGTCATTTTTGACACTTAAAAAATGAAAAATGATATTTATAATAATATTTTAAAAATTGGTTTTGTCAACAATGTTTGCCATACAAAGACACACCCATGTCTCAAATATGGGCACATTATCACAAACTATGGCACAGGGATGATCATAACTTGGTCATTTGACTCGAAACTTATACATGTTTATAGATGATTGACCTTTTTGTGAAGAAGTTTTGTTGTAAACTTTGTCAAAACTCAAGTTTATCATTTATCCTAGCAACTAGTACACATAAAGGTACTCCATGCTAAAGGATTTCATTTTTTGACTATTTTTTCACTTTCTTTTATTTTGTTGAAAAAAGATCAAAATGACCACCGTGCCTATTCATTAAAAGGGGTTGCATTTTTCAAAACTATCAACGATTCTGTGCTATAACCACTACTGGTGTATCTTAAAATGAATTTTGTTAAAATTTCAGAGCAAACTATCACACACTTGTAGTTCAAAATTCAATTACTTTCGAAAAATAGGCATAAAGTTATTTAAATATGCGAAATTAGATAAAAACCGAGAAAATTCCTAATATTGCTGGATTGTCCATAAAATATGGTCTACTTTGTGTGATAATTGGATGGGTGCCATTTTCCACCATATTTTTTTGTTCTTGCTTCACAAAAAATGTCATTTTTGACAATAAAAAAATAAAAAATGATATTTATAAAACCAATTTGAAAAACCTCAGTTCTGCAATATTGTTTGTCATACCAAGATACACCTATGTGTCAATTATGGGCACATTATCACAAACTATGGCACGGGGATGATCTTAACTTGGTCATTTGACTCGAAACTTATACATGTTTATAGATGATTGACCTTTTTGTGAAGAAGTTTTTTGTAAACATTGTCAAAACTCAATTTTATCATTTATCCTAGCAACTAGTACACATAAAGGTGCTCCATGCCAAAGGATTTCATTTTTTGACTATTTTTTCACTTTCTTTTATTTTGTTGAAAAAACGGTCAAAATGACCACCGTGCCTATTCATTCAAAAATGATATTTATAAAACTAATTTGAAAAATCTCAGTTCTGCAACATTGTTTGTCATACCAAGATACACCTATGTGTCAAATATGGGCACATTATCACAAACTATGGCACGAGAATGACCATAACTTGGTTATTTGACCCGAAACTAATACATGTTTATAGACGATTAACCTTTTTGTGAAGAAGTTTTTTGTAAACTTTATCAAAACTCAAGTTTATAATTTATGCTAGCAACTAGTACACATAAAAGTACTCCATGCCAAAGGATTTCATTTTTTGACTATTTTTTCACATAAAATTCAATTACTTTCGAAAAATAGGCATAAAATCATTTTTTCTAAAATATGTTGCAAAAAGTTATATACATGATGAAAAAGATGATATGGACGTCATATTTGGATTCCTCTCATTTTTCTAATTTATTTAGACATTTTATTTGTTAAATTTTGATTTACAGATTTAAAGATATAAATTATTCCATATTAAATGTAAAAAGGAGAATATGGTTGAAAATATGATTTAAAGATATGAGTTATTCAAATATTATTATTACATAATCATTGTTATTTATTCAACTAAATTTTCAAAATTTAAACAATAAAAGTGTAACATCATGATCCAGGGGTTAATATGGTTGATAAGATAATAATATTAGTAAGTTCTAACATCTCATCTGGAAGCTAATTTGAAAGGAACGCAAAAGTTAAGCGTGCTTGGGCTGGAGCAATTTGAGGATGGGTGACCGAACGGGAAGTTTGTCCGGGGTAAGTACTTTGACCTTAGATTGTGTCTAATATGTAATTAGAGATAATGTGTGTGGCTAATTGGAAAATTTCGAAATAAAAGGCCTGTGCCGACGGGTATCGTATCTGTGCCGACGGTAAAATACCGTCGGCACAGGTAAGCTCTCCCGTAGTGTCTTCAGATGCGAGCTTTAGAAAGTTGTCAGTGCACAGGAAAATTCAGTACGTTGGCATGTTTAACACAATATAGAAATTGGAGACTTATATTGTCCATTCACTTATCTTATATATCAGATGACTGTATCGTTTTTCTTAATCATGTGCAGGATACTTAGGCCCTTGTGGACGAATCTGAAGCTTAGTACATACGGTCACATTCAAGAATAAAAATTGAAGGATCTCTATACAAAATTAAGAGGCAACATGACCATGCAACTTTCAAATTGTTGTTAAGGCTGGGCACAAAATTTATCCCCAGTAGTTACTTTACACCTCAATTTATTTCTGTTTGAACACGTCGTGCCCTTTGTGTAGGCTTTTCGATTATGTGATTTGTCGACAACCAAAAGCTCATTTCCAGTACTTGAAAGATATAGCTAATGAAGTCATTGTTGAATGTGAATACATTTCATGTGGTTGTCATTATGATCTAAGCATGTAGCAGCGCACTTGCTATATTTTCTTCTTACAATACTCGGTTTATACATATTTTGCTCAGTGTGTTCTTAAGACTTATTTATTGTTCTACTTACGAAGTACTCCCCCGTTTCAAAATATAAGTCGCACCACCTACTTTTCACACATATGTATCTAGACATGTTTTAGTGCAAGGTTCAAGTTTGTAAAACAAATATTAAGATGTGCTCGAGTTTGAAATTTGAGTTTTTAGATTTGTGAAAGTTTTAAATTTTAATGTTTAATTTGTAAAAGATTTAAATTTAATTCTTGTTGTGTTGGTCGGTGCCCTATTTTGCATCATCTGGAATTTTAGTGGTGACCTATTACACATCATCTGGAAACAAAATTGATTTGATGATGTAATTTTGAAACGGAGGGAGTACTTTCTTTTATAGTTGATCACTTGATCTGCAGTCACCCAAATTATGCGATAAATATGAAACCTCTCACCTTCTCCTTGAAAGACATCACTATATATATAGCTTGCAAGTTCTTCTTTGTTTAGATTTATTTTAATCGTGCTGGGAAGAGCAAGACACTATATTGGCACGTGCCTAGCTAATTTTATGAATCTCCTATTTTTTTTCCTTTTCATAGCAGACCCATGTTCGCCATCATGGATAGATGTCAATGCTTTTTTGGTGATTTATTTGCTATGATATGTTTCATGTTTAAGCTGCAATCAGACAAAGATAAATGATAAAATATGATGTTTTAATTGTGAAGTTGTTGTGTATGTTATCTTAACATTATTCAACTCATGGGCAATTTTCACCGTTATGTGTCAGACATTAGTAATACACAGTTGATGCATACTGCCATGACTTGATCCGTGTCGATGATGAGTTATGGTATTTGTGATGCACAAACAAAATATCCATCATAGACCCTGGTACATTATTTTCGTACTTGTAAATTGTCCCCTACATAATTATGAACACGTGTGTTGCACGTACATGCCAACTAGTTTATAAATAAAGAACAAAGTACAAGGCGCGTACACGTACGCACCGACTAATATGCTGGCGGCTATAACCTATTCTGTAGTATTGTACATGTACAAATACAGAATACACAGAGAGCTACGTGTATATACAGAGTCTAGCAAAAGCGACTCAAAGCAGCCTAGGAATCGATTCTACATGCACACGCGGTTCCCAGCATCGCATGCATCTTTCCGCCTGATCGACACAAAAAGCGGCTCCGCGTCAAACGCTCTCTCACTCACACCTTCTTTTGTACTGACGAAGGAATGGCTGGAAAGCGCACAGTATCCAGGCAAAGAGTTTTCCGATCATAAAACCAGGTGGAACGAGAACACCTAGCTCCTCTGCAAGTCTGCATCAAACGCTCTCACTCACACCTTGGTCTCGGCCCATCTCCTCGTTCTCTCCTCGTCCGCCACCCACACATATACACCTGCATGCCCACCGCCGTCTTCCAAGTCGACGGCAGCAGTACGGACGCCACGGTGACCGGCATGGGTCAGCTCGCGCGGATAGTGTTCGCGGGGCCTCGCCTCCGACCACAGAGCAGCTGGTGCGCGCGCTGTGGTTCGTGAGCTGTCTCACCCTAGTGGTGGACGTGAGCGCCGGGCTCTACCAGCCGGCCATCGGTCCAGTCTTCGGCGGCCACAAGGTCGCTTACTACGGCACCCTCGCCGGCATCCTCGGAGTCGTCGCGCTGGAGATGGCCACCGCCTACTGGCTGCCCCGCGCCGGCGCCCAGCTTGCCTCGTTCGCCAGGGCCCTCCTCCGCTTCGCCGTCCTGCTGCTTCTCGTCGTCGTCGCCGTCGGCGGTTTCGCGCTCACCGTCAAGCCGTAACAGAAGCAGAGTTCGATCCTACTGCGCGCGGGCTAGCTGTGTATTGCTAGTTTCCGTTTATATATCGGCTTGCATGTCTTGATCGAGTTGCCCGTGCGCGCGTGAGTAGCCTTGCTCATGTGTGCTAGCTTCAGTCCGAGTCCGATACGGCTTGCATGTCCGTCCTGTACGTGAGATCGTAGAACTCACGAAAAGTAGCTTGTGAAACGGATTGCGCGCGCAGCGCCAATCCTGGACCGTCCGTTTCAGCGGTCCGACATTGGCGCTGCACGCGCAATCCGCTGCGCCAACTCATGTGAGTCCGAGTTCCAGGCGGCTAGCTGTGCGTGCGCCTACTTGAAGTCAGTATTCGTGTTGGTATCTACAGGTTTGGTCACTGCCGTGCGTGTAAATATTTAAATAAGCAGGGCAGTGTGGTTGGTTGATTGTAAGCACCAGAAAATTAGAACAATATATACTGACTTCTTCTGGTCAATTTCGAGTTGCCGTGTTTGAGCTACTAATGCATGTGCATGTCTCGATCGTGAGATAAATCCAAATTAATTTTCAATGAGATGCAGACTCGAAAAGAACACGTGCAACAGAGCAAGTACATGTGCCATATATAAGATACAACATGGGCTTAATTAGGTCTAGTTATATTTTTCTTTTAATGAATGGAAGGAGCATTTTCCATTCTATTAGCAGGAGAAAACTTTTTTTACAAGAGAATAAAGTCCAAGCAAAGCTGTTTGCACCCCTAACCAAGATCATCGCTTGCAACCCGCCTAAACGCCAACGCCTTGGTCACGGTACGTACCCTCCGTGCTTCTTTCTCTCCAGGTCTTCTTGTTTTTTGAAGGACGAGATTCCTTATATGTGAATGATCAATCACACAAGAAGAGACATAGAATATATAAAGTGAGGAAAAAATGGACATTCCTTATATTTGACACGCAACAAGCAGTCAAACCTTGCAGTTGGCGACCGACATGGAATATATAAAGCGAGAAAAAAATGGACATTGACTTACGGGTTTCAAAAGTATTTATTCTCTCTCTCTCTCTCTTTTACCACGAACTAATGACCACTGACTAATTCACCCAGGAGCGAAGGTGACCGGTATTTATCTAGGTGGAATCTATCGCCGATCGAAGAAGCTCAACCATGCATCCATCCGGCCGGCCAGGGAATCCAATCTATCTTGGTAATCGTGCTTAGCAAGTAAGGTGCACAAGTTGCTGTGGAAAGTAGCACGAAGGTAAGATGTACATGACCCCTATGAATAGTGAATTCACCCAACAGCGAAGGTGACAACCAATTTCCATTTATCGTTCCCACCATTTGTATTCCTTGTGTGCACGTCCATTTTAAAAGAGCTCTACAGGCCAACTACTTTGGAGGCAATTATGTCCGGCGGCAGAGCTTGACTGGTGCACAATTACATGACCACCTGTGTTCGTTCTCTCTTGTCGGTCGGCAATTGCAAGGCTTGACTGCTTCATCGTCTCTTCTTGACTGACTAATGATCATTCGCATCATATCAGGAATCTCTTCACTTAAAAAGAAGAAGACCTGGAGAAAGAAGCACGGATGCTGCGCACCTACATACATACTTTTTGCCTGAGTTCTCAAAAAAGAAAAACATACTTTTTGCCTTTATTTGTCTTGTAACAAACGTTTTCTCCTGCCAAATAAAATGGAACATGCTCCTTCATTTCATTAAAAAAAAGCATATCTGGACCTTGTTAGAAGAAGTCCTAGTATCATACGCATAGGCATTGTAACCTGATCGTTCCTGATTGATAAAGGACGGTTCGGGTAGTTTCCTTGAATCTCAAGTTTTGTAATACATCTTGTAAATCAAGCCATTGGCTATCTATTTAACACGGAGGCGGCCCGATCGAGACAAAGGGACACGCTTAACAGAAAGTTTACATGCATGGTATCAGAACTACCTCTTTCAATCTAGATCGCATCTATCCATGGCGTCATCCTCTTCAGCTTCGCTCGGCCCATCGCTTGGCCAGGGCGTATCAGAGAAGCTCACACGTGAGAACTTCGTCCTATGGAAGGCTAATGTTCTCCCTCCGATGCACGGCGCACAGCTCGCCGGCTACCTCGACGGATCAACCCCTGCACCTCCCGTACTGCTTGATGTCACCAAGGGCGACAAGACGGAGAAGGTGCCCAATCCGGCGTACGCGCCATGGGTTGCCGTGGACCAACAGGTTCTCGGCTACTTGCTGAATTCGCTGCCCAAGGATGTACTGACGCAGGTGGCGTCCATCACCTCCTCGGCAGGAGTTTGGTCAGCTCTCAACACGATGTTTTCATCGCAGTCACACGCGCGCGGGTTATAAAAATCTGCATGACGATGGCCAACATGCAGAAGGGCAACGTGAGTGCCGCGGAGTACTTCTCCAAGATGAGATCCCTGGTTGATGAGCTCGCCTCGGCAGGAAAACCACTAGATGAGGACGACATGATCTCCTATCTTCTTGCTGGACTCGACATGGACTACAACCCTCTGGTCTCCTCGGTGCTCGGACAGGACAACATCAACCTCCCAACTCTTGAGCTTCGACACAAGGATGGAGATTCTTCAGGGTGCCGGAAACTTTCAGCACTCAGGCAATGCCGCAACTCGTGGTGGCCGCGGTGGATACCAGCACGGCAGAGGAGGTGGTCGCAGCGGCCGTGGCAATGGTCGCGGACGCGGAAACTATAACAACAACAATGGCGGCGGAAACTACAACAACAATGGCGACGGAGGCTACTACAACAATGGTGGTGGACGAGGAGGCCGACGCGGACATAACCAAGGAGGTCAAACACGCCCCACTTGTCAGCTTTGTCGCAAGCCAGGACGCACACATAGACTGCTGGCATAGGTACGAGGAGGACTATGTTCCTCCCTAACCTCAACACCAACCTTATCAAGCCGGTTCTGCAACAACTTCCTACGGCATAGATACGAACTGCTATACAGACTCCGACGCCACCGACCACATTACAAGCGAACTTGATCGATTGACCACGCGTGAAAGTACAACGGCAACGACAAGGTTCACACATGCTGCTATGGGACGATGACCATGTCAGCATCACCAACATTCACATCGGCGCTCATCTGATCTCTGCTGACGTCACGGTGCGTGCTTGCGGAACTGCCTTCAAACTCACTGTTGTGTATGGCCCCTCCGTGGACGCTGAAAAAAGGGCTTTCCTCGATGAAGCAATTGCCGCTGCTCCCACCGACGACACCAAATGGCTTATCCTTGGAGATTTCAACCTCATTTATCAGGCCGCGGACAAGAACAATACTAACTTGAACTTACGTCTCATGGGCCAATTTAGAGACGCTCTCAACACTTGTCACCTCAAGGAGATCAGACTGCTAAACCGCAAATACACCTGGAGCAATGAGAGAGTTGATCCTACCCTCGTCATGCTTGACCGGGCGTTCTGTAATGCTAGCTAGGACCTCGCTTTCGACTCCCACACCCTTCAAGCTCTATCATCGTCGTTATCGGACCACTGCCCGCTATTGCTCTCGAATCACAGCGGGCCTCGTAAGCCGCCGTTTTTCCGCTTTGAAAACTTCTGGACAAAGATGCCAGGGTTTCAGGATGTCGTCACCTCGGCTTGGAACCAGGAATCCACCCACACCCAGCCGGTTCACGTCCTCAATCATAAGCTAAAGATAGTCGCGAGGAAACTTCGCATCTGGAGTAAGAGTCTGTTCTCCAACCACAAGCAGCAGCTCATCATAGCTCATGACGTCATCCTCCAGCTTGACACTGCCCAAGAATCGAGAGTGCTTTCTGCTCCGGAGGCAGCCCTCAGGAATGCACTCAAACGTCGAGTGATGGGTCTGTCGGTCCTTGACGCCGCCGTCTCCGTCCTTCCCCAACCCTCTCAAAGCACGCACACATCACAAGGGCGAGCTTCCGGTTCGAACGCGCCTCTCCTTCCTTGCTTTTGAGCCCGAATTCGTCGCGCCCGTGCGCGCCACCATCTTCCTCCGCTCCGGTGGTCGCCTCCAGCGACCATTTGGTCGTGCTCCACCGCCGTCGGACGCGGGACCACACCCTCGTCCAGACGCACTAGTTCTCGAGCACGCTGATGCATGTAAAATGCATACATGAACTTTGCACTTTATTTACTCATATTCCAATCATATTTGCATCATATAAGGGTTATATCAATATTTTATCATGATTTTGGAAATATCTTAATGATTTCCTATTTTTATGGAATTAACCCTGCACAGGCAGAAAACCCTAGTTTTGTATTTTAAAATTTCAGGGACCCAAACGAGTCGTCCAAATCAGCTGCAAATTGAGGGGCGTCATTTTTTGGAAGGAACAAGACCTGTGGGCGAAGGAAGCGAGCAAACGGAGACCCGAAACCCAAAAGGGGGTGGCCCACGCGGCCACAGTACCAGGCCGCGTGGGACCCACTCTTTTGGCCCTCGTGGCTCCGTTGCCGTCGATGTTTCCTCCACCGACTCCGTCTAGACCTAAAAACGGCTATAAAAAAGGTCTCCCGACGTTCTCTGTAAGGAGCACCGCACAAACACAGAAACACCGAAACTATCTCTCTATTTTCTTGCCATATCTTGCTTGCTTCTAGTCTTGAATTTTATCTCCATAGATATGATACACACACATTCGTGGCTAGGAGAAATTATCATTTGACGCTCAGTAAGCTGCAAGATTTTAAATTTATTTTTGGATCCGCAAGCACCCAACCATTTTTCACTGCATTATGCGCAACGAAAACCACGTCCAATGAACAACGTCGGAACGGCAGATAGAAAAGGAGTTATATCTAGCCAGGCCAGCATCATCAGGCATGCATACGGCAACAGAACAACAAGCTCAATAACAAAACTGAGTTAGCCTTGTCTCGATACACCAACTACTAATTATAAAGCTGTATGTGTACATACCGAATTCGATAGAGTGCGTACCTGATTCCAGCAACAAACCGAATCAGCTAGATCTGAACAAGGTTCTCCAATAATTGGGCAACCGCTCCGGTCCTGAGCAAACCGAACAAGGTTCTCCGATAAAGCAACTGCCGGTCCTGATCACTTTGCAAAGAGGAACTTGAGAAGCAGCGTGTATTTACGAAACTGAGGTATAAAACAGACGGCAACGCTGGTTGGTTATCTCCAGAGCTTCGGTGGGGAGGAAATAGAAAGAAGTACAGATTCGCAAGCACCCAACCATTTTTCACTGCATTATGCGCAACGAAAACCACGTCCAATGAACAACGTCGGAACGGCACACTACTAGGGAATAGACTACGGCCCTGACGCACCACCTTTCGCACCATACATGCGCCACGGGTAGCACGCCACTGATAATTGTTACCCGTGGCGCATCCCATGGTGTGCCACGGGTAGTGCACATACCCGTGGCGTACCAAATTGGTGCGTGTGCGCCACGGGTAAGCACTACCCGTGGCGCACAACGTGGTGCACCCGGGGTATGTACACTACCCGTGGCGCACCAGCGCGGGGTGCGTCACGAGTAGCCTAACAGGTGCGCCATGGGTATAATTTCGAAAATTTGTTTTTTTAGTACGATGTCCACGTATTTATACAGTTATACAGTTTGAATACGGTACAGTACAAACAGTTTGCAAAACAATATAAATAGACAAAGTTGATCACATTGGTACCGAAACAGAGATAAGACAAACACAATCATAATTCATCACATTAATTAGAATCCGAAATAGCGACAAGTGTCAAAATATTAGACAAGTCTAGTTCTCGAGACCGAGTAGCAAGTTCATCGTCACATTACAAAGTAAATAGTCACCTAAATTACGATCAAATACAGTAGAACCGCAATCACGGTGAGCAAGACGGGGATTACGATGAAGGTCTTCATCCGGTTCTTCTTCCTCTAGCAGGTGGTTCATCCACCTAGCTTCCGCCTCCTCTCTACTCTTGTAGCCTTTGTAGCGGGTTACCTTTGAACACCACGTACCACTTCTTCATCTCTACACACAAGACAGTTGCCACTTCTATTGAACCAAAATCACAAAAACTACAGGTTCTCAACTGGTACTACATTATATATATATATATACTAAAGCTCTCCATGGTGGAGCTCCAGATGTTAGGTTCCAGATCACTACCATTGGCCTAGCTACACAGACACGACATTACGTCAAGCTTCTGAAAATGATTTACCTGAAGGGTTTCAACATTTTTGTTAAAGGACAACAAAATTTGTTGAGAGGCAAGCTTCCGTCGTGGGGAGACGCACTAGTAGAGAACAGGGCACTAGTCCCGGTTCCAGAGCACCTCTAGTCCCGGTTAGGCAACCGAGACTCCCCCGTTTAGTCCCGGCGGGTTCCGAACCGGGACTAGAGGTCCCTCCACGTGGGGACGTGGTGGCCCGATGGGGGAACCTTTAGTCCCGGTTGGTAACACCAACCGGGAAGGGTTCTGAGTTTTTTTTTCGATTATTTTGCAGGGTTTAGGGTTTATATATATGCCGGGGTTTGGTTATAGGTTCCCGTGTCCCATGTCGTAACCGTGGTTCCACTAGTAACCCTTCCCGTAACGCTAACCGGTAACCGTTACGGTGACGGTTACCGTGACGGTGACGGTGAAATTTACCGTGACGGTAACCGTTACGGTGACGGTTACCGTAACGTTTCCCACGTCGTAACCGTTCCCGTGTCGTATGAAGTTGATGCACATATATATAACACATACAATTAAATTAAGTAGTACTTGAAGATCACGTTTTCCCGGTTTACCGGTCTACAAGAGTTGATGCGCCAAAACAACAAGTTATTTACGGAGCGTAAATAATTCTTGTGTTGCTGGATATACGGAGCCACCAAGAAGGAATTATGCAGAACTGTGTAGTGTGCTCGAGTGAAAGAATCCACGTCTTCATATGATTGCTTTCTTTCCTAGCGTGCCTTTTCCACGCAGTCTCCCCTCATGACGCGATTGAGGAACACCAATCGACTTAAGATCAGGAATAAAGTCAACACAAAACTCAATGACCTCCTCAGTTCCATAGCCCTTGGAGATGCTTCCTTCTGGCCTAGCACGGTTATGAACGTATTTCTTTAAGACTCCCATAAACCTCTCGAAGGGGAACATGTTGTGTAGAAATACAGGACCGAGAACACGTATCTCTTCCACCAGGTGAACTAGAAGGTGCGTCATAATATTGAAGAAGGTTGGTGGGAACACCAACTCGAAGCTGACAAGACATTGGACCACATCATTCTCTAAATCTTTTAGAGTAAGTGGATTGATAACCTTCTGAGAAATTGCATTCAGGAATGCACATAGCTTCACAATGGGTACTCGAACATTTTCTGGTAGAAGTCCCCTCAATGCAACCGGAAGTAATTGTGTCATAATCACGTGACAGTCATGAGACTTCAGGTTCTGAAATTTTGCTCTGCCATGTTTATTATTCCCTTTATATTCGACGAGAAGCCAGATGGAACCTTCATACTGCGAAGACATTCAAAAAATATTTTCTTCTCTTCTTTCGTAAGAGCATAGCTCGCAGGACCTTGATGATTATCAGAATGATCGTCGTCTCGTGAATGCATACGTCGATGGGCCTGTCTTGCTTCCGGTGTATCTTTTGACTTTCCATACACGCCCAACAAGTTAAGCAGGTTCAAGCAAAGATTTTTTGTCACGTGCATCACGTCGATTGCAGAGTGAACCTCTAGCATTATCCAATAGGGCAGCTCCCAAAATATAGATTTCTTCTTCCACATGGGAACGTGGTTCTGAGCGTCATTCGGAACAGATAGTGCTCCAGCACCCTTCCCAAATATTACTTTTAAATCCTTGACCATATCATGTATAACAGAACTAGAAGGTCGAGTAGGCTTCCGCCGAATATCTTCCTCACCTTTGTAATGTCGGCCTTCCTTTCTTCCTGCATGCCTCGGTACAAGCCATCGACGATGGCCCAGGTACACAATCTTGTTACCTATATGTTTACCTTGAGTCTCACCTAAACAATGCGTACATGCATTGTATCCCTTGTTTGACTGTCCTGAGATGTTACTAAGAGCAGGCCAATCATTGATGGTTACAAACAAGAGCGCTCGTAGATCAAATTCCGTTTGTTCGTGCTCATCCCACACACGCACACCTTCATCACTCCACAGCTGTAAAAGTTCTTCCACCAATGGCCTCAGATACACATCAATGTCGTTGCCAGGTTGCTTCGGGCCTTGGATGAGCACTGGCATCATAATGAACTTCCGCTTCATGCACAACCAGGGAGGAAGGTTATATATACATAGAGTCACAGGCCAAGTGCTATGACTGGAGCTCTGCTCTCCAAATGGATTAAATCCATCTGTACTTAGACCAAATCTTAAGTTCCTAGCGTCATCCGAAAATTTCGGGAACACTCTGTCGATTTTTCTCCACTGGGACCCATCAGCGGGGTGTCTCATCATCATGTCTTTTTTACGTTCTTCTTTGTGCCAGCGCAACAACTTGGCATGCTCTTTGTTTTGGAACAAACGTTTCAGACGTGGTATTATAGGAGCATACCACATCACCTTGGCAGGAATCCTCTTCCTTGGACAACCTTGCTCGCCCTCAACTTCACCTGGGTCATCTCGCCCAATCTTAAACCGCAATGCACCGCATACAGGACAAGCATTTAAATTTTCGTGCTCGCCGCGGTAGAGGATGCAGTCATTAATGCATGCATGTATCTTCTGCACCTCTAATCCTAGAGGGCAGACAACCTTCTTTGCTTCATACGTACTAGAGGGCAATTCGTTTTCATTTGGAAGCATCTTCTTAACTATTTTCAGCAAACTTTCAAAGTGCTTGTCGGTAGTACCACTCTCTGCCTTCCATTGTAGCATTTCCAGTATCGTACCGAGCTTTTTCTGGCCATCTGTACAAGTTGGGTACAACAATTTGCTGTGATCGGCTAACATGCGCTCCAACTTCAACCTCTCGTTTTCACTTCCACAGTCCATTTGTGCATCATGAATGGCCTGACGAAGATCATCGTCGGGCTCATCAAAGATGGCATCCTCTTCAACTTCGTCTTCCCCCATTGTAGTATCAGCGTGTTCATTGAACAGAGGATAGTTGTCATTATCCTCTTCTTCTTCATTCTCTTCCATTATAACCCCTCTTTCTCCATGCTTGGTCCAACAATAATAACCAAGCATGAAACCATTTCGCAACAGGTGTTCGTGAAGCCTGTCTGAGGAAGAGTATGTATACTTATTCATACAGATACTGCATGGACAACACATAAAACCATCCTTTCGCTTGCTTGTCTCAGCCACATGGAGAAAATTATGCATGCCAGTAATGAATTCGGCAGAAACTCGGTCACCGTACATCCATTGACGTCTCATCTGCATTATATAAAGTATATCAAAAAAATTATGCATGCCAGTAATGAATAGATAAGTGACCATAATAATTCAAGCAAAGTAGAGTGGCGACAAATGTAATACATTGTAGCATTAAATATTCATTAATTTAAACTAACATTGAACTATTTAAAGAATTTAAGTCCAACAACAAATGCGATCAGAATCGCAACTAAGGTAACTATTGAACCAACAGCATAATGATACCAAGCCTCTTGACTAATGACATATTTTCTAATCTTTTTAAGCTTCAAGCGCATTGCCTCCATCTTCATCTCGTGAGCAGCGACGACGACCCCGTGAGCATCATCGAGGTCGGCAATCTTCAAGTCCAATACCATCTTCTCTTCTAGGTATTGGAGACAAAGATCTTCGCTTATCTTCAATTTTGCTTTCAAATCGTCGTTTTCTTTTTTCAAATACTCGACAATAGGGTCGACTGGAATTTCCGGTTCAACTACCTCCTAAATAAAAATATATCTACGTCAAGTTGGTCGGCATGATTGTTATAAACACGAAACAAAATAATTAGTGATAAAAATATACCACATCCGAATCATAGACCGGCCGAGGGCCGACGGGACGGATATCAAAACCATGACACTATACACATAAAAAAACATAAGGCAATTATAAAAGAAATGACTATGCATTTAAATCATACAAGTAATTTAAAATAAAATATTAAAAAAAAAACTCACCGAGATGACGGGACGGCGCGGGCTATCGACGGCGGAGAGGACGGGGACGGGCCGACACTAAAACCCACAAATCATAATTTAGTTTTGTGCTCAAATTACATATAGAAAAAATGAAATCTCTAACTTAGACATTTCATCAAACACCTAGCTAGCACTAAAAATACTCAATGAGCTACATGAGCTAAACAAGCAACGAAACGAGCGCCGGAAGAAATAGTTTGCAGTGCTCACCCTTGGATAGATGCAGCGCCGTCAATCTTAGCAAATGGTGGAAACAAATGGGCAAGAAATCGAGCTCGGGTGAAGGAAAAATGGAGATGAAACTCGAGCTCAAAGTGGCCATGGCCGGCTCGGGGTGGAAGATGATATAGGTTAACCTTTAGTCCCGGTTGGTGCCCCCAACCGCGACTAAAGGTGGGCCAGCGTGGCAGAACCTGTGTCAGAACCTTTAGTCCGGTTCGTGGCAACAACCGGGACTAAAGCTTCCCCTATATCCTTTTTTAAAATCAAGTTTTGTTTGAATTCGTATCTTTTAAACCGTAAATCGTAATTCGACAAATAATATATATAAATAGATCAGAAAAATGAAAGGAGTCTAAATATTGTGTTGTATAATATTTTCCTTAAATATTAAATGATTATGTTATAATATTTATTAATTCATTTTTTGTTATTCGTACATAATCATATTATTTTTTTAAGTCCAAACCTATATTAATGTAAATATTTATGATTAAATACTAATACAAAGTAATAACAATTGCGCTGACACTAACAATGGTTTACATTTTTCCCGGCTTCCCGGATTTATGAATCGATAACAAAAATATATGAATCCAAATATTTTGATCATTAATTTTTAACCGGATACATGAGAGAAGACACACATCGATCTCGCTATATAGACTATGGCCACTTAGACTCATATGCATCAACGATATTAAGAGGGTCGCCATAGCCACTTAGACTACCCACTTCCGCGCAATCTCGAAGCCGAGGCGAGCGTCAAGAGCGGCGTACACGACTTGCTCGTAGCTCAATGGCACGTTGCCCCATCCGCGAATCCGGAGGTTATCTTCTTCGTCGTTGTCGTTCTTGTCGTTCTTTTTCTTCTTCTTCTCGGCCAGTTTTGTCCCAATGACAGCATTGGAGAGAGCAACAAGACTCGGAGTAAGATTGCCGGTTGGGTTCCGCCTATCCCTCTGGAGGTCGACCGCGGACGGAATTTCAATTCCGTAGCAGCGCAGCATCCGCAGGTCATTGTGGATAGCCACGCCGTAAAACTTGGTCTTGTCAGCTAAGAAATCCACGAGGAGCTGCGGCTTCCGATCAGCCCAGAAGATCTGGAAGACAAGTACCTCGGTCGCCACCGAGAGTTGAAGAACGGCGGCGCGCTGCTGTTTCTCGGGTGGAAGATCCTTCTGTCGACCCGGTAGAGCGTCGGTGAACTAGCAGTCGAGTCCAACGCACTTGATCGGCGCGGCATCGAGATATAACTTCTTCACGTCGCGGATCCACCTCTCCACGCGTGATGCACGGAGGGTGACCCATACCTTGAAGCTCATACCCTCATTGGGGAAGTAGTACAACCGAGAACGAGGCCGGGCCATGAAACGCACGCGACTTGCTCCATTGGAATAGAAGAGAGGGTTCGAGAGAGAGTGTTTTGCGAGATTAGAGAGATGATTGTGTGCTTAGGCCAAGATTATGTCTTGCTTTATAGAGGGTAGAGAGGGGAGGCCGGCGGGCAGGGGAGGCCGACGGGCAGGGTGGCCGGAGTTAAGACGGCGGCTGATCATCTTCCAAGAAGCTGATCATCTTCCAAGGCAAATTAAAACGGCGGCTGTTGATCAACTTCCAAATTAAAGCAACGCAGCGCGCGGGAGGCGAAACGTTTGAAACCTAGTCCCGGTTCGTGGCTGGAACCGGGACTAAAGGTCCTCGCGCGGGTCTCTACCTCTTTGGCCGCATGTGGCCGACCTTTAGTCCCGGTTCGTGGCTGGAACCGGGACTAAAGGTCCCTTACCAACCGGGACGTGGCTGGGGCGTCGCTTTTTGCTGCAACTGGACATAGAATGGACCTTTAGTCCCCGTTCGTAATAATTTGGGGACTAAAGGTCGAAATCTATTGCCCATTTTCCACTAGTGGACGGTGCCCTGGTCGCACCGGACCGGGAGCGTGGAGGTGCAGGCAGAGGGGGCGGAGCAGCGGGGTCGCGGCCGGAGGCGCTCGGAGCACAGGGGAATCTCGGCCACGGAGCAGGAGGCCGGGACGGTCAACCGGGGCGGCGGACGGGCGACGGCGCGGGGCACGAGCGGCGAGGCGGCTGGCAGCGCAGTGGTTACCAAATTAGATCTCGACGAGGGGTTTGAAATTAGATCTCATGTTCCTATGTTTCAACAAAAATAATTTAGTCGCAGCAGTTGCCAGATTTATATATTGTGGTTACCAAATTAATGACTAACAGTTTCCACGATAAAGTGCATAGTTGCCAGATAATTTTATACATGTTTTTAGATATTGCAATGCTATGCAGAGCTAGAGAGTGGTTATTTCGTCTCTCCGTCGGTTCTGTTGTATCCGTCTTTGTTGTTCTGGCTGTGAAGGCCATTTCAGTAGTAGTGGTACAGTTATGAAGATCAAATGGACGTGATCAGTTTAGCTAAAATTATGAAGATCAAACGGATGTGATCCCCTCGAACCCAATCTAGAGAAAACAATTCACGAGTAGGCTAGCCTTTCGCTCCTCTTCCGTGCTCTCTAGAAAAATCGAAGAGGGAGGCGAATGCTTTTCCTCCATCGAATGCCGGCGGGCCTGGAGGATCTCCTCTCCTCAGTCCGCCGCTACGGCGACAGGAGGATGGCGGAGCTTCTGGGCCTCGCGCCGGGCCCATATATAAGTGTAGGAGTAGTTTGTCTAAGGGCGCCGTGGTGTTGGCGGCGGCTGTGTCATGTTGGAATAAAGTTGCCACAGCTCTTTCCCCACCTCGGCGAAGTACTCTATGGCGGCGCCGGAGAGCTGATGGCTTTGCTTTATCCTGGCTCTCTTGACCCTGCGAGATAGTGTTTGCCGGGCATGGTTGGCGAGGCGGTGACAATGCCATGGGATTTTATCTTCTGGACTTGCCTCCTTCACGGCGTCGCTTGCTCTAGCGCCGTCCTGGATTCCAGGAGCGTCGGGCATCGTCTTCTTCGAGGGCGGTAGACGCGGCTTTTCCAGATGGATAGTTGGACTGGAGCGGGTTTGATGGACCGCGGTAGCCAACTCTTCTGCTCTTCGTCGACGGCCTCGATGGGAGGCGGTGGAATGGGATCCGTAGAGCTCAGAGGCACCACCCTCCCTCGACAATGTGCCACAACGGCAAGGTTCCTGCCTACGGCGGGCCACTTTTGAGGTCCACAAAGCAGATGTTCTGCGATGGTGCTTACTCAGAGCTTGGCGAGTAGGTCAACCATCTTCCCTTTGTCTGGTGAGCAATTCAGGTGTCGTGCACAGGA
Organism: Poa pratensis; assembly: GCA_947311845.1. Taxonomy (NCBI): domain Eukaryota; kingdom Viridiplantae; phylum Streptophyta; class Magnoliopsida; order Poales; family Poaceae; genus Poa; species Poa pratensis. The sequence goes on along the minus strand of CAMZMU010000058.1, from coordinate 152,234 downwards.
ACCTAGAACAGCTTTGTTGTAAATTTTTGTATTTCAGGGTTGTTTGTGCAATTTCTCTAGGACAGTAGTCCCTCTAGATCTTTCCAGGTTGCCCATGTGCCCATGTGCATGAATTAAAGCTGTCGTTGGTGGTCACTCACTCAATCATCAGTGTCCATCAGTACGGCTGTTTCGCTGGGCCCTAACCTCGTACGGGAGCGGCAGGGATGCTAATAGTACTACGCCCCAGGCATGACCACGCCCGCTCTGTACCAAGTCGGGGTGGAGGAAACCGCCTGATTCTTCCCTAACCTCATACTTACCGGAGCATCAAAGCTCTTCTGCGCCAAGGAAAAGAAGAGGAAGAGTCGTGAAATGAGGCCGCTGAAAATGAGCAACGGTGAGAGAGTTGGCAGGCATGATCCCCACAAATTAGGTACTCCGGCCTAGCTATCTCTTAATTTGCGGACTGTTCAAAATGATAGAAATCAGTGTCCAGATATACAGAACACTGATATATATTGCAACGGCTGCAGCTTATTCTTCCTTGTCCTGCATCCGATATTATATTGTGTAGTTTGGCGGATGTCCAAAACCTGTGGAACCAATGGGAGATCCACTGCCTGATCCTTGCAAGCTTCGCCTTGCAAGTGTTCCTCTTCTCCATCGCAGGCGTTCGGCTGCGCAGCTCCTCCCGCGTCGTGGGCGTGCTGCTGTGGCTGGGCTACATGTCGGCCGACTCTGTTGCCGTGTTCGTCCTGCGCCATCTCTCCGTTCACACCGGCGGCCCCAACCAGCAGCTTCTTATTTTCTGGGCGCCCTTCGTGCTCCTCCACCTGGGCGGGCAGGACACCATCACGGCCTTCTCCATGCAGGACAACGTCCTGCGGATGCGCCACCTGCTGGGGTTCGCCTCGCAGCTGGCTGTGGCCGTCTTCGTCGTCTCCAAGCCGCCCTGGCCAGACCGCTGGCTCCTCGCCTGCACGCTGCTCATGTTCGTGTCGGGATGCATCAAGTACGGCGAGCGCACCTACTGTCTCGCCACGGCCAACCCAGGGCGGCTCATGAAAGAGTTTCTGCGTGGCTTTGAAGATCGCATACGTTCCATCAAGGAGATGCAAACAATCGCCAGACAAGGCCTGGGTCTTACCTCAGCAGCCGTACTTTCACCGAGGTGTCGCTGAATCCTGCCATGGACATCATGTCCACGGACATCCTACCCAACTACGACTGGTCCGTCTCTCGCGACGTCTTCTCGGACCTCTACTCCAAACAGGTTGATCCTTCCGCACCACAGTACCGGAGCAGCGCCTACATCTTCGCCGAGGACAGGCTCTGGATCTGCTACCAACGCCTCTACACAAAGGCCGCGTTTCGTCTCTCTCCTGCTGGGGCCTTGCTCCATCTCGTCGGATTTCTCTCCACCTCGGCGGCCATGGCGGTTTTCTTCATGTCTGCCAAAAGTGGCCTGCTCCGGCGCTATGGCGGAGCTGACGTCGCCGTGTCCGGCGTGTTGCTCGTAGGCGCCGTCACTTTGGAGGCAGCCTCCTTCGTCATGTCCATGGTCTCTCGTGAAGACCTCTGGAGGCACCCCTTGTGCTTGTCTGGCAACACCCACGTGATCCACTGCGTGTTCTTCATCACCTGCGGGACTTGTGCTGATTTACTGAGGAGGAGGTGGAGGAGACCTCAGTGGTCCAGAACACTGATGCAGTACAACATCATCACAAGGTGCACCAAGAGAGACTCACTGGTGCCGCGATGGATCATCGATCGCCTGAGCCCGAACGCCTCTGGCATCGAGCGCATCCCCGTTACAGAGGACCTCAAGAACCTGGTCATCAAGAATCTGCTTGACGATAGGATGATGTCGACGGACTTCACCAGCTCGCGGCGAGGTGGCGCTCGGGAGGAGGCTGTGGACTGCTGCTGATCAGGTACCAGCGCCAGCTGCTAAGAGTCTGTCAGGGAAGGTCCTGAGCGAGAGTGTGAAGGAAGTGGATTTCCTGACCAGCGTGCTCATCTGGCATATCGCCACGGACATACGCTTCTTCACCGATGCTGCTGCAGGTTCCGCTGATAAGAAGACCATTAGCAGGCAGCTGTCAAATTACATCATGTACCTCATCTTCAGGTGCGGCGTGATGCTTAGCAGCAACTCCAAGTTCCTGCTTCGCAAAGCTCGTGATGAGATCACCGCCACTCTCGCCAAGGCTGAGCCCCCCAGGCGAGACGACGACGGCTCGCGGAACAACAAGACGGCCATGGCCGTGCGACACCTGGTGAACTCGCCGCTGTTCGCACAGGAACACTCCGGCCGGGACAGATCGGTGCCGTTCAACCCCAGCACCGCTGATGTTCTCAGTGATCCCGTGTTGCCTCGTGCGTTCAGGGTGGCCGAGGCGCTGGCCGGCGTCCCGGAAGCCGATCGCTGGGACCTCATCGTCCACGTCTGGCTGGAGATGCTCTACTACATCGCGCCTCGCTGCGGGGCCGCGTTCCATCGCGACCATCTCAGCACTGGTGGGGAGTTCATCACGCATGTCCTCGTGGTAATGTACAGCATAGGCCCCCTCGGCTATCACCCAAGTCTGCTCAAGTTTGGACCTCACTAGCTAGTAGGTTGCATGGCGTACCCTAAGAGCTTTTCTCCACCTCAGCTTAATTAGATATATGTGCCGCTTGTATGCTCTATATGTATTTTTCCTCTCAGTGTAGTATTTCTTTGTGTATTGTCAGATTATTGGAGTTTGAATTTTGATAAGGCCAACCGTCACACTGGTTAGTGTAGAAAATATGAAATGTCATTGTCTATTTGTACCTGGGTCGTTGCTTACCCAAGCTTTAGGTGTGTCACCACGGTTCCATTGCCACACCTCCAAGTTAATAAGGTTACTCCGGTTAGGTTAGATCAAAATGGATCGAGGGGTTTAGATACGAGCAGCAACATTGACTACATAACATCCACTTTGGATGGCGACGGTGCAGGAACCGCCTGGACCGCGCCTTCCGCAGCTGCTCCTAGAGTAATAATGTGGCAGGCAGCAGGGTGCCTCCCTGGCCTGCTCGGAAAACCTCACATGAACAGGAATCTCCAGGGAGAAAGAATTAGGACTCGGTCATGTCGGCATCAGGAACCCCTACCCCATTGCGTGCAAGTAGCTGCACGCCGCCTCTGCTCCGGTGCTCGACCCCCGTGCACAGATGTACACCAACAACAACAAAGCCTTTTCCCAAGAAAGTTGGCTAGGCTAGATATGACACCGAACAGAAAACGTAAGGCAACCAAGAGAGAAAAGAGATAAAAGTCAACAAGGAACGAGTAAACTAAGATTCTGGCACATGAATAGCTGATTTCCATGCAGTCCTATCGGGAGCCAAATCTCGCAGTACATTCCACTCCCACAAGTCCATTTTTACCGCCTCTGCCCAGGATAACTTTGGTCGTCCTCTGCCCCTCCTAATATTTTCCATACCCTTCAGAATACCACTATTAACTGGTGCTTCTGGAGGCCTCCCTGGATGTGTCTAAACCACCATAGTAGGTGCTGAACTAGCTTCTCGTCAATGGGCGACACCCCTACCCTATCGCGTATGGACTCCTAATTCGGTCCTTTCTTTTATGGCCACACATCCACCATAGCATGCCATTTTCGCAACACTCATTTGCTGGATGTGTTGTTTTTTAGTGGGGCAATATTCTGCTCCATATAGCATCTCAGGTCTGATTGCCGTCCTAATAAACTTACCTTTCAGCTTTTGTGGGACCTTGTCACATAGGATGGCAGATGCTTGTCACCACTTCATCCACCCTGCCTTGATGTTGTGGCAAACATCCTCGTCGATATCACTATTGCTTTGCAGCATTGATCCCAAGTATCCCAAGGTGTCCCTCTTAGGCATTATTTGCCCTTCTAAACTAACCTCTCTGTGCGCAGATGTAGGTCGCATAATTTAGGAGTGAATAATAGGACTATTAGATTAGAATAGAGCAAATTTTAGAGGACTATTAGATTAGAATAGAGTATTTTAGGGATCTATTTTGAAAAAATGCATATGTGGCATCAGTCAACGCGGCACTTAGGAAGGTCAAACCTAGGTAGGACCTAGGGTGAACCGGACCTATATATGCATCCCCCCACACACCCCCCCCCCCCCCCCCCCCCCCCCCTACAGACTGAGTAAAAAAACATTTGAAGGCAAACAAGAGAAATAAGTAAACTGTCTACATAAGGAGCTTACCGCAAACTCCTCCACCACCACCTACAACTTTGAGTAAATAATGTCAAAGTCCAATTCAGTATCCACCCGAAGGTGTACTGGTAAAGGAAACGGAAGTGCAGAGTTTCCCATATAATACTTGCGCGATTGTGGATGGACGATGATGCTCGAATCATTCTCACAGACGACACAACGACCTGTTTTGAAAAATAAAACAAAGAACAAGTTAGGGTCGAGCCTAAGTTGACAAGTTACAAATTACTCCGTGTTGTCGATATCATAGTTGATATATACAAGAGTTGAATAACTCGTGATTATAAAAGCTTACCGGGATATTCTTGATCATTCGGTATAGGGCAGCAAAAGGGGTTCGCTGACTCTTCAATTCTCTTATCTGGTTGGTTCCAGAATTCAGCGAAAAATAGCTTCCATGATGATCCACCATCTGAGCTAGCCAAAAAATTGGCATGGTAAACATCCGTGTAGTTGTAGTTTCTTTGTCTTGTCACTCCACAGATGACACCTAGTTTATAAAGTGGTACCTAGAAAAAGGTGAAAAAAATTAAACCTCTTAGCAAGTACTCCAACAGTAAAAAAACATGCAGTAATTATCTGAACCTAAACAAACAAGCTAGGACAACCATGATGTTTTCTTCCCCTACCTTCTTATATAGAAATATATAACGTTAAAAAGTAGAGAAATCTAAAAGAAGAGAAACACAGCAAATTAAATGCAAGTCCTACTCAATTCACACTTGAAATATATAACTGCAGTAATTAAATGGGCAGCCCAAGTGTATGTACTTACCAGGGGATCATTGTACCCATAGTCAATCAGCAACTGCTCCAACACTCTACGAAACTGAGCTTGCTGAAATATGAAGGACGACCTCGTTGTGGACAGTATCTCCAAGGCTGTTTTTTTCATTGGCGCTGATTTGCCCATGCCCTGAGCGCATCTTTGCACAGTCGCAACACATGTTGACTGGAGTAGAGCTATCTTTATTCCCTCGAAAGCAGTATCTGGATTTCCATGGACGCTAGCATGGCAGTACTGTTTGTATAACTCTCGAATGGACTCAAAGCCTTTGAGAAATTCTCCGAAAGCAGCAGGCTGGGGACGTTTTGCGACCTGTGCCACATCACACATATTGGACAAATCCAATATTTGGAAGTCCAAGCGATGTTTGCAGAGAAGTGTCACCGCAGCTTGCTCATCCATTGAGTGGGATCTGCAGAGGTAGGCAACTAGGCCGTTTATTGAACGAGATTCGATGCGATGCATGGCTCGGGCGTTGAGAATATCTGCTGCTGCAAGTTTGGAAGCAACATCATTTGAGGGAGGGAAGAGAGCATGGTACCAGATTGTGTTAATAATGATATTAGACACAGGGTCCAAGGGCCCGTAACAGTGACCAGCTGTTACTAGAGAGTGAAGGAGGTGGTCCTCGCGTAGAGCGTGAACTGGCAGCATGGCAATGGCCTTCAGATACACCTTGTGTACCATATCAAGAAGCTGGAATCTAAGAAACGGCAAGAACTCTGGAGTCTCTAAGGTCACCGAGCAAAGTTCTTTGTGGCTGAGGGCTAGCCTCCCATGGTGGATAGGAAACATATTTATCAAATTGGTAGCCCCTTCCGAAAAACCAGCATAAGCCGGACCGGATGGGGTGAAGTTGGCTGTGGCGACACCGTCCTTTGAGATGTGGGTGGTGGCGAAAGAACCATCTCCGAAGCAGATGATATTGGTGACGCCGCCACTGCTGTCCCGAGAGATTCCAGGAGTAGGAGATGGGGGGGCATGCGACAGCGGTGGCGGCGACAACGGATGCCGCAGCAGCTTGCAGAGCTTGTAGACGCAGGCAGTTGTGAGCTTCCCCCCTTGGCGCAAATCTTTTAGTGCCGGCTCGACCATGGCACATGAGTAACTTGATGTCATTAGACGCAAGAGGTCAGGCGCAGAACACCGTGGGTAAGCGGCCTTCTCGAATGCTGACTTGGTTCTGGCGGAATCTGGGAGAAGCGAGCCACCAAATAACCTTGAACGGCTTCAATGGCAACGCGGAGGTCGTATGCAGCCATGTGGAGGAAGAGGTGGGCTTGAGCCCTGGTGAGATACCGAAAATAGCACACCATGAAAGTGTTTAGAGCCATATAGGAGCTGCGAGCGCTTCCGGCGAATGAAACTTTGTTCCTGGTTTCCTCTATGGCTGTGTGGTCCGCGAGTCGCAGCATCATGAAGGGATCAGTTCGGACGAAGGCGTGGATTGTGCTCAGGAGGATGTTGGTGACGGGGTCGGCGAAGCCAATGGCGAGAGCATTCAGCTTGACACATCGGGCCAGGAAGGGGATTTCAGCGAGGGGGAGGCGGGCGGCCGCCTCGACAAAGTAGCCAGCCAGCTTGTCGAAATACTCCGGCACCAAAACGTCGGAGGCAGTGGGCCACCAGGGGCACTCATGACTGGGAGAGTGGTCGGCGGCGGCGAGGGAATCTGCGGGCAGGGGAGACCCAGACAGCCAATCCCTGTCGGAGGCAGTTGTCGACAGGGGAGACCCAGACCGAAGCCGCCGACGCGCGCGTGGAGGGCTGCTGTCGCAGGCAGCGGTCGACAAGGGAACGGGAGTGCGGTCGGCGCCGGCTCTCCCCGGCGCCCGCCATTGCGGAGGGTGGCTGTCGAAGGCAGTGGTCGACCAGGGCCACGCATGATGGTGGTCGGCGGGGGCTCTCCTCGGCGCGAGGCCATCCGCGTCGCCGGTCTCCGGCATGATCAGGGGGACTTGGATTTGGGGATTTTCTGCCTCGATTCGACGAAGCTAGGGATTTGGGGATTTTCCGCCTCGATTTGGGGATTTTTTGTTAGGGATTCGGCGCCCTCTTTTTCGTTTTTATTTATTCTTGAGCCCCTCTCTCGCGCAGTGTCGGGGTCGGTAAATGAAAATCGAACTAACTCATGCTCGTTTTTTCCTTCCGTATCTTTTTTTTATAAAGATTAAAGAATATGTCAAAGGCATACCTATATCTTTATAAAGAAGAGCAATTTATAGAAGAAGAGCAAGTAATAATTTACTAAACCAACGGTCCTTCATAGCTTGTGGACTGCGTGTTTTCCTCCTGTTAGAGCAGCATCTCCAGTCATGGTCCTCGAAATCATTCCAAACGTCCGGCGGACAGCCCGGATGGCATTTGGCCCAAAAACCGTCAGCCAACCATCACCCCTATTGTCAGCCCAAACGTCCGGTCTGTCCGGCACACCCCAAAGGCAGACCATATGTAGGGCGGGTTTGGGGCCGCCCGGACGCGTCCGCCACGTCGAATCTGTCAAGGCGGGCCTACCCAATTTTCCCCTCAAATCGGACGGAATTCCTCTTCCACCGCCACTCCGTCCAGTTTGCCAGACCACTGTTCTCCGTCGCCGCCCCCGTTCGACTGCGCCGCCGCCCCCGAAGGCACAGACTCCGCGCCCAAGTCTGGGGCAGCCGCCGGAGCCCGTTGGCAGCCGCCGGAGCCCGTTTTGACATCGTTTCCGGTATGTTTTGCATCGTCCGACATCCCACCTCGCTCTCAAAGTGTTTGTTGAAACGCTGGAGCCGGATTTTTGAGCGAGTTTTCATGTATATAGGCATATATCCTCAGTGGGCGGCTTTTGTGAAAACTATAAGTAATCCCACTACTCCCAAAAGAAAAGCATTTGCAGCTGCGCAGGAATCAGTTAGGAAAGATGTGGAGAGGGCATTTGGTGTGTTGCAGGCTCGTTGGGGCATAGTTCGTGGAGCGGCTATGATGTGGGATCCGGAGATTCTATGGCAGGTCATGACTTGTTGTGTAATTTTGCACAACATGATTGTGGAGGATGAAGGAGAAGGGGCTGCTCGCACTGACTTTGAGAAGCCCGGAGAACACGTCCACCTAACTGAACAAGAAGCATAGTATGTCTTGCAATTCCTTGAGATGCATCGACAACTTCGAGATGAAGTTGTGCACACCCAACTACTCACAGATCTGGTGGAACACCTGTATGTCTTCATGGGGAGGGATTGATTTTTAATTTGCAATGATTTGTGTCCGAATAATGTGAACTTTTATGTCCGGCTATCTCTATGATGGACGTGCATGGCTTGCATGGATTTGGGTGTCAATATTTGTGCATTGTGGTTGTAGGACACCAATTTTGGGGGTCGTCCGGTCGGTGTCCGCGGACGCGTCCGGATGCGTCCGGGCGCAGTTTGGGGGGCGGATTTGGCAACTGTGATTGTTGATGCTCTTATGTCCCTGTTGTTACAGTGTTGTCTCCGACGTTATGGTGGAGCAGAGAGGATTTGTCCAGGAGTACGTGCAGACGGTGGTATGCAGTGGTGACAGGTGGAAGATGATGCACCTTAAGCTGGGTTCATGGTCCAAGGCTGACGGTTCTGGTTCCCTACTCCGACGTCGTCTTGCGGGGGGTGCCAGTGCTGAAGTTCCATGGCGTGTCCGGCGTCGTGCTGCCCTGGTCTGATTCTTTCAACATCAATGGTTTGTCTATATGTGTCGATGTCGGTAAGTGGAATTCGAACTAACTCAAGCTCGTTTTTTCTTCCGTATTTTTTTATTATAAAGAACTAGCTAAATGCTCGTGCGTTGCTACGGATTGAATTTTATTGAATATATTTTGTTCCGTAATTTTTCAGCCTTCAGCAGACTCATTTTTATTATATCCTATATCTAGACTATTACATATTAGAATCAAAGTTTCATTCTTTTAGTATAATGGTTTATGTCCAACTTAGTTTAAAAAAACGAGTTGAGTAACTTTCGGGGTGCAATTTTTAGCAAAATCAATTTTGACAATGATACCGAGACACCGAAATTTTTCCAGCCTATCATTTCCTACTTTTTCCACGAGGATACAGAGATACCGAAATTTTTGCATAATGTATCGAGTTTTAGTCGAGGCATACATTAAACCCGTGCATGTTTTATAACTTAACGAGCAAACTACTTATCCACCATGTTTTATCCTGATAGAAAAAGGGTGAGTAGGAGAACTGTTCGATATCTTGGAGCAAAAAATTATTGACTTTCAGTCAAGGAAAATTGCGTTAATTCTAACTCAATATAACTCCAACCAACCTATTTGACACGAGTTTGATCAGAAGATCAAAAAAAATTAAGTGCTTTGACATAAGAAAGTTGGAAAAAATAAACAGTGCAATTCTTCAATTAAACCCTTGTCGCTAATGAGTTCCTGTATAAAAGAACGGTGCCTTCCTTTTTTTTGCTGGAAAGAACGGTGCCTTCCACAAATGGTTATAAACATAGATTCATAAAGAAACTGTATAATTTTATCGCGCTTTAATTTTATTGCCAGAACTTTACACTGTTTATAACAAAATTACACGGTTTATGTAAAAAAAGAAATCTCCAAGCTCATGACCAGCTCGATGTTGTATCAATTTTTAGCTTGACTCGATCGAGATCAACACGCATAAGTTTCACAATTTGGTAGCTCATCGCCGGGAAGAGGTCTTCACTTCTTACTTTCTTCTCCGCGGCTCAGTTTAAGTAGTGCTTGAAAAATATCACCATGACTTATATCCTCCATATGAAGTACTTTCTTCTCCGCGGCTCAGTTTAGGCTCGCCAGGGCCACGGATGCAAAAGGGGCCGAAATTGGTGCGACAAACCAAACACGCCCAGCACATGCGGTCGTGGAACTGAGTACGGCTGAACATAAAATGCAACGATTCAAATCTAAATACATCATCTTTGGTTTGAAGAACGACATCATGACTCGACAGATGTATTTGGAAGACCAAATAACATTGTTTCCCGTATACCTTCCTTTCAACACTGAACACAAGTAAATGTAGTTGGGGGCAAAATGATACAGGATACGCTGGAAAATTGATTTACACTCTAAAGAGAGACCTATACTTGAATAAATACAATTGAAGGCCGGTCATCTTTGTTTGCCCAGGCCTTGCCGTATGTTACAAACAACATGGTGAGTGACAGGTACGGTGCACGTACACAATGACTCTGTCGGGATCATGTGACAGCCTCTACAATTGCTGTATACAAGCACCCTTTTCCTTGAGAACGTTGAATCCCTCTAATTCGTTTTTGCTCGTTTCCATACAATAACTGTTCCGTCTGAATCAGATGAAGCCAGCAAATTCTCCCCATGATTCCAGGCAACTCCAATTACTGGAGAGCCGTGTCCCTTCAGGAATACAAGTGCTTTTATCAGTGCCTCACCTCGTGACTGAAGTTTGAGATGCGAAAAAATAGAGGAACAGAAAACATACCTGCAGTTTATTTACACACGAATTCTTTGGCCGTGCCAAATCATAGAAGTAGACGTTTGAATCCCCACTGCCAGTAACTTTATATTCAGAAGAAAATACAAGTTAGCTACATTTTTTTGTTGCAAAACTACAGTAATGCATAGAAGAAGACAGACAAAAGGGTGTGAACAACACATGATATAGTTAATGCATAGAAGAAGACAGACAAAAGGGTGCGAACAACACATGATATAGTTATTCTTGAAAGAGCACGCACACCTCAGTTGCCAAAACTATCTATCTTTGGTTGTTAATTTGTTTAAAACGTCCAGGTCGGCAGTTAGTTCAGTAACAAAGTTTGCTCATGAAAACTTAAAATTAAGCTTCAACTACTCATATGTGATCATCTTGTTACCTCACTGAACTACAGTTGTGACTCAGCATTCACAAATATTAATTAACAGTAAAACAATACCTGACGGCCAGCAATATAACATGCAGTAGTACTTGATTACAAACTGATGGGAACAACACGACCCTGAAATCTAGATGACCAGCAGCTTAGTTTCAACTAACCGATAGGGGTCAGTCATAAATGATCTCCACTCACCTATGAATTCCCCTTTCTCAAGGGAAAGAAGCGGGCAAAAAGAAGCACGGATATTCTGCACTGTTGATGCCAATTTTAGAGAGCATATGAGTGTCAAGTATCCCTGGGCATTAGTTGCAATGCTGAAATGCCAATAAAAAAATACTAGTGAGGTAAAAGTGGAAGCCACGACAGGTTAGACAGTAATAAAGTAGCATAACCACTACTAGGAAACATGCTATAGACAGCATGCTATTCTGTGGCGCACCACAAAGCGGTGCGCCACAGAATTATATTCTGTGGCGCACGGTGGCTAATGCGCCACAAAAATTATGTGCCATAGAAAAATTCTGTGGCGCACCACGAGCACATGCGCCACAGAATCCACACATTCTGTGGCGCACCGCGGCACATGCGCCACAGAAAGTCTGCGGGCCCCACCTCCAATCATTGGACCTGGTCCATCTGACTAAATTCTGTGGCGCACCGCGGCTGGTGCGCCACAGAAATAGTAGATTCTGTGGCGCATTTGGCACCGTGCGCCACAGAAATTTAACATTCTGTGGCGCACCGCTGGGGATGCGCCACAGAATCCACTATTTCTGTGGCGCACCAGCGCGGTGCGCCACAGAATTTTTGCCAGATTCCAGAAAAAGGTGGCACACCCACTTTCCCCACATGTGACCTTCTTCATTCTCCCCCTTGCATCTAGCTCGAGCTCCTCCTCTCTCCTATGCGATTTTGACCATTCTACACTCCATTATATGTTGTGAAATCTCCTTTGTTTGTCATATAATTGGTGAGGACTTGGGGAGAGCCTCCATATATATTCTCCTCCTCTCTTTTTGTCCACTATTTTCTCTCTATCACCACACATCTCTCTCATCGTTCACGGTCACGTCGACTCGGCAATAGATCTAGATCTACTACGTGAGTATTGTTGGATGAGTATGTGTGTGTACATGAAGTTTGTGTGTGTTGTGCCATGTTGTTGCCTTATGTGGTGCATGGATCTAGATCTACTACGTGGTGCATGGATGTTTGCCGAAATGTTGATTCATTTCCATTTCGGTAAATTTTTGCACCACATATGTCCTACTTTTAGGGGAAGTCATGCCGATTTTTTTCGTCGAACATCTCCGACTTAATAACACATACTCTATATGTATACCGTGTAGGCGATCATGGTCATAAAGCAGAGCTCCAGTCGAATCAACAAATACAAGGAAGAAGCGAAGGCGGAAATGATTCGGTCCAACAAGAGCCATATACGATGTCCGTGTAGGGATTGCAAATTTGTGAGATGGGTGGACCCTGATTCCGGACAATTGGAGCAACACCTGCTCGTGCGCGGTTTCATAGAAGGCTTCGATGAAGCACCCAGAACAAATGTTGCGCCTGAAGACGAGGGCGGGCAAGATGATCGTGACGAAGGAGATGCCGACGGACATGGTCATGATGAAGGAGAAGATGGTGGTGGAGAAGACGCGAACACGCCGCAGAGCTCGCTAATGTCGGCCTTGATGGATTCTCATGTTCAAGAACTGCTCCTCAAGGAGGCGAGGACCGTAGAGAGAAATCCAAGCTGGCGCAAATGGAGATAGACGGGAAGACTCCGTTGTATCCAGGGTGCCGGCCACAGGATACGCGCTTGCAAGTAACGCTTGATGCTCTGGAGATGAAGTCGGGAAACAAATGGACCGACGTGAGCTTCAACAAGAACATGAAATTCTTCCACGAGCGTCTTCCCGAGGGGAACACATTGCCAACTAGTATCGAGGAGGCCAAGAAAGTCGTGTGCCCTCTTGACCTACCGCACGTTAAATACCACGCCTGCATCAATGATTGCGCAATTTATCGGGGCGAGTACGAGGACAGAACCACATGTCCGGTGTGCGGCCAAGGACGGTACAAGCGCCATGGGAAGAAAGTTCCTCAAAAGTGGTATGGTACTTTCCTATCACTCCCCGTCTGCAGCGTACTTCGTGGACCCTAAGGAAGCAAAGCTCATGCAATGGCACGCGGAAAGGGAGAAGCCCGAAGAAGATCCGGAGAAGGGCAGGATCCTTACACACCCTTCAGACGCTAGCCAGTGGCAAGAGTTGGACGCCGTCAAATTTCGGAGGCGACGCAAGGAACGTCAGGCTCGGTATGAGCACCGATGGACTCAATCCGTTCGGCAACCAGAGTAGCACGCATAGCACCTGGCCCGTGTTTGTATGGCCTTACAACCTTCCCCCGTGGTTGTGCACGAAGCAAAGGTATATACACATGACTATTCTCATTCAGGGGCCGAAACAAGCAGGTGTCCACATACATCTGTATCTCGCGCTGTTGAAGAGGAGTTAGCCACGTTGTGGGCGACGCCAGCCCGTACGTGGGATGCCTACACTGGAGATTATTTCCCATGAGAGCCGCATTGCTCACGACGGTGCAGGACTATCCTGGTTGCTCATATGTATCGGCCCAGGTAGGCCACGGATTCTGCGCATGTGTCAGGTGCATGGATAAGACCCCGCATCTCCAGCTACCAAGGAATCCGGGTCTTCAAAAACCGTGTTCCCAGGGGCTCGAAGGTGGCTTCGCATGGATCACCCGTGGAGGAAACGCGGTGACCTGTTCAATGGTAAGGAGGAGCCCGAAGAGCCCCGAGGCCGAGGAGCGGCACAGAAATCGACGAGCTGTTGAAGAATTGGAAGGAGTGCCCTGCGCCGGGAAAGAAACGACCGAAGGTAGATCCGCTGCTGGGTGTATGGAAAGCGAGGGCTGTTTTCCACGACTTGCCCTACTGGAAGGTCCTCAAGACGCCACATAGCCTCGATATGATGCACATTACGAAGAATGTCACCGAGGCTCTGCTTGGCACTCTTTCCAACATGCCGGAAAAGCAAGGATGGGACGAAAGCAAGATACGATCTGAAATGGCTTGGTGTCAGGAAAGATCTTCACGCCCCGATAGCGATGATGATGATGATGATGATCAGACGGAAGGGACTCAAGGTCGCGCAAAAGGGTAAAGAAGAACACTGGTGCTTCCCGCTACGTGCTTCACTATGAGTCCGAGGAGCTCGAGCAATTCTACAGGTGTCTCTAGGAGTCAAATTTCCTCATGGTTACGCGGGGCAGATAAGCAGATATCTGGACGGAACGAAGAAGAGGTTTAGCGGGATGAAGTCTCACGACTGTCACGTGCTGTTGACGCAGATACTTCCCGTTGCGATTCGAGGGATAATGGAGAGCACGTCCGTGATACGCTGCTTGCCCTTTGCAACTTTTTCGACGTCATCAACAGGAAGTCGATCGGCGTGAAGCAGCTCGACAGGCTACAGGAAGAGATCGTGCTGATACTATGCGAGCTCGAGATTTACTTCCCGCCAGCATTCTTTGATATCTGCGTGCATCTCCTTCTCCATGTCGTTGATGACATCAGGCAGCTCGGGCCAACGTTCATGCACTACATGATGCCGTTCGAAAGGATGAACGGTGTCATGAAAGGATACGTCCGCAACAGGTCCCATCCAGACGCAAGCATGGCCAAGGGCTTTCTAACCTACGAGTGCATCTCCTTCTGCCAGAATTATCTAAGCACCGAGAACCAGGATGTAGGTCTGCCCACGAGGAAACACTTCGGCAGGCTCAATGGATATGGTCACCGAGAGGGCAGCAACTCAATCTTTGTCAGCATGCAGGGTCGAAAGGACGACTACGACAGGGCTCACCGTGTCGCGCTCAACACTTACAGTTGATCGAAACTTGTGTGGAAGAGCACAAATGCTTACTCGAGCAACATTTCATCAAACTGGGCCGACCGAGGAAGAAGGGAGACGTAACCAGAGAGCACAACTCCAGCTTCACGCGTTGGTTCAAGCAAAAGCAAATGGAGCTAGCACAAAGTAAAGTGCCATCTACAGAAGATGAAAAACTCATATTCTCCTTATCACGGGTCCCGTCACAACGTAAAGACCTATCAGACGTACGACATCAACGGCTACAGATTCTGCACCGAGGAAAAGGACAAGAAGTCGGAATATCAAAACTCAGGAGTAACTATGCTATCCTACGGCGATGAGGAGGCTACTGTCAAGGAAAGATACTTCGGAAGGATTGAGGAGATATGGGAGCTCAACTACTGTGGAGAGTTGGTGCCAATGTTCCATGTAAGATGGGCCAAGGACGTCGTCAAAGAAGGCCGGTATTTCACCACCATGGTATACCCGATGCCAAATCGAAGAACGCCTCCGCGAAAAATGAGCCATGGGTACTCGCTAGCCAAGTTGAGCAATGCTTCTTCATTACCGACCCGTCAAAGCCTAGCCGTGTTGTCGTGAGGAGGGGCAAGAGGAGCATCATCGGAATGGAAGGAGGCGCCACCGAGCAAGAATTGGACAACGAGCCAAAGATCGAGGAGGAATTCGACAAGTTCTTCGACATGCCTACTACTAGTACACAAACAAGGAAGACCTCCCTACCTAGGATAGGTTGTCCGTTCACGCGAAGAAATCTCAAGGTCACCGGCCTAAAGTTTTCAAACGTGAAGAAGGGAAAGAAGAGAAGCTAAATATGTATGTGTGTGTGAAAATGCAACTATATATATTTATTCAATGAATATGTATGACATTGTGTGTGAGACAATGCAAGACCATATATATATATATTCAATGAACTAAAATATATGTACCAAATACATTGTGTTTGTGTGTTTGTGTACATTGTGTTTGTGTGTTTGTGTACATTGTGTTTGTGTGTTTGTGCAAGACCCTGCCCCTCTTAATTCTGTGGCGCATCCCTCCACTGGATGCGCCACAGAATTATCTTAATTCTGTGGCGCATCTCAACAGGACATGCGCCACAGAAAGTTTGTGCCCACAGACATGTGGGCCCGCCCAGCCCTGCCCCCTCTCAATTCTGTGGCGCATCGCTCACCTGGATGCGCCACAGAATTATCTTAATTCTGTGGCGCATCTCAGCGGTGGTGCGCCACAGAATTAAGCTGCGCCCACTTACACGCGGGCCCGCCCCGCCCTGCCCCTGTCTTCCCCAAATCGATCGACGAAATTCTAACTCCCGCGCCACCGACGCCGCCGTCCTCGACGCCGCGACGCGCCCGTGCTGTGCCTCGACGCCGCACCCGTGCTGTGCTTCGACGCCGCGCCCGTGCTGTGCCTCGACGCCGCGCCGCGCCCGAGCCGCGCCCGTGCTGTGCCTCGACGCCGCGCCGTGCCCCCTTGCCTCCTCCTCCGCCTGGTATCCCTCCTCCCTCCTCCCTCCCTGCCTCCTTCCTCCTCCTCCCTCCTCCCTCCCGTCCAGCTTCCCCTGCGCCCACGGCCGTCGCCTCCCTCCCCCCTCCCCTTCCCTGCCCGGTGAGCTTCCCCTCCCTCTCCTGCCATGGATGCACACTACGTGCTTGATGAAATGTGCCATGGATGCGCAGGTGCCAAATGGGGGCATTACATGATGGCAGGAGTAGGATTTGCTGGCAGTGCTGATTTTCATGATTAAGTGTCAACTGATTTTCATGATTACATGATGGCAGGAGTAGGATGCACAACTGATTTTAGTAGCAGCAGCATGTGCTTGCTTGTGTATTCATGTTTATAGTAGTGCACCAGATTGAATTTTTAGTTTTTAAAATCCAGTGGTGCAAGGCGTAAGAGTAGCAGTACTACTTCAACTGAATTTTATTCTTAACCGTAATTGTACTTCTTGTTAGGAAACTTGCTAGGAAATATTATAAATTAGCTTGTGGTGCTACTGTTAGTATCTTGCTTGTTTTAGTGCAACCACGGCCATCGTGTCGTGGTTGTTTGTGATGCTGTTGCCGGCCAGCTATGCCGGCGGAAATGTGTTGATGTGATGCTGTTGCCGGCCAGCTATGCCGGCGGAAATGTGTTGTGACATGCTTGCAGGTACCCCGTGAGGCCCTTGAGATTGCCGGAACGTCGATTAACTTCCGTTCCGGCAAATTCGGGTACTCCATATGTCCTATTTTTAGCAAAGGTCATGCCAAATTTTTTCGTGAAATTTAGCATGACTTTGCTAAAAATAGGACATATGGGTTATTGCGACTAATGCATGGGCCGGGGTATCTTAGTGCTAAATTAAGTGAGCTCTTGTTATATTTGTTGTACTAATTACTTCTCCTCTTTTTAATGCAGTGGAAACATGGACGACCAAGCCGGCCCTTCTAAGCAAATGAGCATCGAAGACCAAGCTAGAGAACTGAACAAGCCGTTCTGGGGAATGAACGATGAGATGGTGGCTGGGGAGGCCGACGCACTGGCTCGTGCCGGCGATGAGGATTTTGTGTTAGAGGAAGGCGAGGAGACCGATTCCACCAGCACCGATGGAGATGCCACCACCACGGAGGGCGGTGGCGACCAGACGGAGGGCGGTGGCGACCGCACGGAGGGCGGTAGTGGTAGTAACCCGCCCGCTAAGAAGCGGAGGAAGTCGACGAGGCCGAGGAAGGACCGGACACCGCAAGTGGTCAGCAATGTCACAGACACCTTCACTGAGGTCTCCCAAAGTGGCAAGCCAAAGCAGCCTAGGATTATCGCAAAAGGGTACGGCATGCAACTAGGGTGCATCCTCCGGGAAATGACAACGATCAACACGTTTGACCTCAGGAATCCGCAGAATGAGGGTTTGCGCAATGAGCTCCTCAAGAGGGTTCACAAACGATACATTTTCCCGGATGATGTAAAGGAAAAGGTGGTGGACAACTTCGCCATCACGAGGATGAACACCATGTTGAGCAGCTGGAGAAGCCGGGTGAAGAAGAAGATTGAGAAGGGTCAAAGCTGGGAGGAGATACGTGCCAAAGAGCCTTTCATCGAGAAAGAGGACTTCGATATATTCAAGGCGTCCTTGTTATCTCCGGAGGCTGCGGCATGGACCAAGTGGGGGAAGGAACTGCGGGCAAAAAACTTAGGTAACCACCGTTTGGGAAGCGGCGGTTACGATGGAAAAAAGCCCATTTGGGCCAAGGAGGATGCCGAGCTTGCAAGACTTGGGCTCCCCAACCAGTGGGATAACATCGCGGACGAGCAAACTAGGAAATTTGTTCGGTCCCGCTACTATCTGAAGCCGGGGACGGGGGAATTCTGTACCGACCATGACGATGTGAGGGATTTCGAGAAAAATCTGGTAAGAAACTTAATTACCGCGTATATCTCAAAGTCCATTTTTTTTATATCTACATGGGTTCACCTTTATTTTCCTTTGTCCGCAGGAGGATGAGTTGAAGTTAGCCCATGAGGCTATGGCCGGCCCGTGGGACACGCCTTTCAACCGGGCGATGAACGTGACCAAGAAGAGGGACAAGTCAAAGCCGCCGACGTCAGCTGGCCGTGTGAGCGGGCTGGGTACGAGCGTGAAGTTCACCGAGTACTACAGCACGGACACCGACCAGAGAAAGGAGAGGAGGAGGCCGAATAAAGATAAACTTCAGGTTATCGAGCTAAGGAAGAAGCTGGAGGATATAGAGGCCTCGAAGGTGGACTCCAGCGTGGTGGACAAGCTAGTGGCCGAGAAGGTGGCCGCTCAGCTCAACAGTATGTTCCCCCCTGCATTGGTTGAGGGGATAACTGCTTGGCATGCGGGAGGTCAACGGGGGCCGATACACGTGCCCAGCTTCACCGGCAGCAACTCCAGCAATAACCTGTCGCCGGTCCTGCAGACCCCGCTGGCGCCCCTTACCCTGCAGCACCTTACACCAACGCCGGAGAATAATGATAATGCACACGAGCCGGAGGTTGATAGGCCGGCCGTCGGCACCGGCGCCCTTGTCTCGACACTAGCTGACCTCAACGCCGTCACCAAGGTAACTAATTAGTATGTGTGTGTGAAACATATATAATTGTGTGTGAGACTATATATGCCTTATCTCATGGTGCCCGCTATATATGTGTTTGACTCCCAGGACACAGAATGCATACTCTTTCTTAGGGTGGGGTCCGACGGCGAGTTGAAGGAAGCCGCAAGGGCCAAAATCACACAACCTTTGACCGCGATCTCCACACCGTCAAAATGGATGAGCTCTCGATGAGAGTAATTGTGAACGAGGTACTGCCTGAGTTCCATGACATGGACCCCCCCAAGCAACCTCAGGGAGCCGATAAACACATGAAGCTTGGCGAATGCGGAAGTTGGGTGCTGGAATGGCCGAAGACCCAAATTCGTCTTGGGAATGTTCTTCTTGGGGCTAGGCGCACCGGTGGCGCCACCTCGAGGCCCCAGGCCCCGATCGTTCGGCCCCCGTCGAGGCGGACAAAAAAAGATGGTGCGGATGAACCGGCGCCACAAGCAGCCGTCACCAACACCCAGAAGGAACAGACGGTCGCCGCTACCGCCGGCCGGAAACTACCGCCGTCGTCCCAACCTACGGCCGGAAGCTACCGCCGCCGGTCATCCCCACCACCAACCGCCACGCACAGTTGTTGGGAATGTCTTCAACGCAACCATCCAAGGTTAGTTCTGACTTTCCGAATTCCCCAACTTTCAGACTTTCCCGACCATCAACGGATGTGCTATATATTGTTTATGTTTAGGACAAAGCCGTTGCTCCTCAACTTGTTGACAACGACGACGACGACGACAATGATATAAACGTCGCGGACTTTATCAACACGGGCGCCACCTCGGATGATATGTACATGCCTCGAGTGGATGAAGAAGCCTTCCGCGACCACCAATCTCAACCTGCTCGTGATCGTCCAGCTTCATGCACACAACGCCTGGCCTTCACCGACTTCACGCCTCCGGATGCCGGCGTTGATCAAGCTCAACCAGCTGGTAAAATTTTCAGCCCTAACACATTGCAATCAACTGTTAGAGCGGGGTTCACTGCACCCCAACTATCCCCAGAGGCGAAGAAGCCAAAGAAGCACTGGAAGAGATCAAAAGGTAGATCCTCTAATAGCCAGCCAGCTCCTCAGATCCGGGGTCATGAAGACAAGGTTCCACTCAATGCGGAGGGCTACCCGCGAGTTCATGAAGCTGGCAAACCTATATTGGATGAGGACTCTGCCCGTCTTGCAGAAGGCAAAATGATTGCCTTGCAGGACAGTATCATGTTTCTTGAGGGGAGCTTCTTAATGAGAAGAAGCCGAATTACCCGGCGTTCGCGGTCAAGGTGCCTCCAGAGATGGTGAACTTCGTCCAGCAAGACCCTGCGGAAGTGTTCTTTCTAGCGTACGAGGACATCTTCGACCTGTTTCACGAGAAACGGTGGACTATAACTTGGTCCGCCTATTTGCGCTCGATCAGGCGATGAAGATCAGGAGAGATGCTACCCCGCACATCGCGGTAGTGGATCCCTACTACATGCGCGATAGCCATCTTTCGCCAGGATCAAAGGCACGTGAAGCGGCCCTAGATCCGCTGGATATCATTTTGTGTGAACTTAATTGAACTTAAGTGTGAACTTAAGTGCGGGTCGGGCATTTCATCGAACACATCTTGTGCGTGGCAAAGGAAAAAAAATAGCACCCACTTCCCACCCCAATCCAAGGAAAAAAACAGAGGAGAGAGCGGGGGGCTGCTGGCTCTTTATATAGGCAGGGGAGGGGTATTGGTCCCGGTTCTTGTTAAGAACCGGGACCAAAGCTCCGCGGCACGCCACGTGTCCGGCACTGGAGCCTTTGGTCCCGGTTCGTAACAAGAACCGGGACCAATGCCCCCAACCGAACCGGGACCAATGGTCCACGGGCCCCTGGCAGCTCCAACCGGGACCAGTGCCAGGCACTGGTCCCGGTTTTTCTTTAACCGGGACCAATGGCCTGGACCAAAGATGGTTTTTCTACTAGTGGATACTTATTGCTATACTCTGAGTTATCTTAATTACTGAGGTGTTATGATTTAGTTCGCATCTTGGTGGAGTATAAGAGAGGTTAATAACCAAAAGATCTCTATGTTAGGACGTGATGCCTATATATCTAAGTAACTTGTTGTCAAACCCTGTGTTGCAATCTCATATGTTAACTGTATGTGTTCCATTGTCTACCACTTTATAAAGAGAGAGTGCATTTGTGAAACCATGAACCCCAGTCCCTTTTTAATCATAAGAAACACCTTTCCAACACCATATACCACTTTTCCATTTTCAGCCATCATTAAATCCGAAAATACAAAAATACTTTTCATCTTGCATACATCATTCAAAACCCAAAAATATCATTTACCATTGCATCCACCATCATTGCATATTTATCTCTTGTTTGCATTGCATAATTATCTTGATATCATTCTTACACCTTGTGCTTGACAACCACAGGTGAGGTTGAGGACCAAAACATTTAACTTTGTTTTGTAGGTAACCAAAAGAAGGATAAGAAGATATATCTTCACTTCTGATTCCCCGAGAGTTCGATATTAAACCCTCGAGTCACCCCTCGTGGAGAAAACTGTCTTCCACTTACTATACACTCTGCACTTGGAGTCTCAACCTAATCCCGTTTACTTTTGCAGGTATCAAGGCCTTGCTCTTCGGGATCATCAACGGGTTAGATAGAAGTGTTACTTGTGGGTCCACATGTCTCAAAGGTGGTAGGGCCAGATGTGTGTGGGTCCACATGTCCCAAGCGTGCTAAGGGTAGACCAAACTTGCGTGATAGGAGTGTTTTCATGTGGTTCTACATGCCCAAAAGGTGATAGATCTATACCTAGATGGTTAGGAGTGTTGCGGTGGGATGAAATATATCCCAATGGTTGTAGGGGAAGACCTATCTCGCAAGGAGAGTTGTGTGTGGGTCCACACATGTCCCGAAGGTGGTAAAGGTAGACCTAGCGGGTCAGATAGGAGTGTTGCATGTGGGTCCACATGTTCTGAAAGTGGTATCGGTAGACGTGTGTGGGTCCACTTGTCCAAAGGGTGCTAAGGGTAGACCAAGGGGGCGTGGTAGGAGTGTTTTAGGTGGGTCCACCATCCACATACCCAAAAGATGATAGATACATACCTAGATGGCTAGAAGTATTGCGGTGGGATGACATATATCCCAATGGTTGTATGGGCAGACCTATATACCTCGCAAAGAGAGTTGCACGTGGGTCTAGACATTTCCTAAAGGTGGTAAGTAGACCTAACGGGTTAGATAGAAGTGTTACTTGTGGGTCCACATGTCTCAAAGGTGTGGTAGGGCAAGATGTGTGTGGGTCCACATGTCCCAAGCGTGCTAAGGGTAGACCAAACTTGCATGATAGGAGTGTTTTCATGTGGTTCTACATGGCCAAAAGGTGATAGATCTATACCTAGATGGTTGGGAGTGTTGCGGTGGGACGAAATATATCCCAATGGTTGTAGGGGCAGACCTATCTCGCAAGGAGAGTTGTGTGGGTCCACACATGTCCCGAAGGTGGTAAAGGTAGACCTAGCGGGTCAGATAGGAGAGTTGCATGTGAGTCCACATGTCCTGAATGTGGTATCGGTAGACGTGTGTGGGTCCACTTGTCCAAAGGGTGCTAAGGGTAGACCAAGGGGGCGTGGTAGGAGTGTTTTCAGGTGGGTCCACCGTCCACATACCAAAAGGTGATAGATATATACCTAGATGGCTAGGAGTGTTGTGGTGGGATGACATACATCCCAATGGTTGTATGGGTAGACCTATATACCTCGCAAGGAGAGTTGTATGTGGGTCCATACATTTCCTAAATGTGGTAAGTAGACTTAACGGGTTAGATAGGATGGTCACATGTGGGTCCACATGTCTCAAAGGTGGTAGGGTGAGATGTGTGTGCGTCCACATGTCCCAAGCGTGCTAAGGGTAGACCAAACTTGCGTGATAAGAGTGCTTTCATGTGGTTCTGCATGCCCAAAAGGTGATAGATGTATACCTGGATGGCTAGGAGTGTTTTGGTGGGACAAAATATATCCCAATGTTTGTAGGGGTTGACCTATCTCGCAAGGAGAGTTGTTTGTGGGTCCACACATGTCCCGAAGGAGGTAAGGGTAGACCTAGCAGGTCAGATAGGAGTGTTGCATGTGGTTCCACATGTCCTGAATGTGGTATCAGTAGACGTGTGTGGGTTCACATGTCCAAAGGGTGCTAAGGGTAGACCAAGGGGGCGTGGTAGGAGTGTTTTCAGGTGGGTCCACCGTCCACATACCCAAAAGGTGATAGATACATAGCTAGATGGCTAGGAGTGTTGCGGTGGGATGATATATATCCCAATGGTTGTATGGGCAGACCTATATACCTCGCAAGGAGAGTTGCATGTGGGTCCAGACATTTCCTAAAGGTGGTAAGTAGACCTAACAGGTTAGACAGGAGTGTTACTTGTGGGTCCACATGTCTCAAAGGTGGTAGGGCTAGATGCGTGTGGGTCCACATGTCCCAAGCGTGCTAAGGGTAGACCAAACTTGCGTGACAGGAGTGTTTTCATGTGGTTCTGCATGCCCAAAAGGTGATAGATCTATTCATCTATACCTAGATGGTTAGGAGTGTTGCGGTGGGACGAAATATATCTCAATGGTTGTAGGGGCAGACCTATCTCGCAAGGAGAGTTGTGTGTGGGTCCACACATGTCACGAAGGTGGTAAGGTTAGACCTAGCGGGTTAGATAGGAGTGTTCCATGTGGGTCCACATGTTCTGAAGGTGGTATCGGTAGACCTATCTCGTAAGGAGAGTTGCATGTGGGTCCACACATGTCCCGATGGTGGTACAGATAGACCTAGTGCGCCAGGTAGGAGTGTTGAATGTGGGTCCACATATTCGAAAGGTAGTAGGGGAAGTCGTGTGTGGGTCCACATGTTTTAAGGGTTTTAAGGGTAGACCAAGCTGAAGTCATAGAAGCACGCGAGTACCTAAAATGGAGCCTCACTTCTCGCTAGATTCGCTTAAATAATTGGTCATTTTTCGCAGATTCTTGACCTAAAATGCACTTTTTTGAAACATTTGTTGAGCATGTGGGTTAACATGTCTTAAAGATGATATATATATATATATATATATATATATATATATATATGGGAAATAGTGGGCTACCCTGGTGGGTAGCTACGCACCACCATCCAACCGTAAGATCGTCTATAAGGAGCACAAGATTCTAACGCGAGAGCACGCACGGAACAAAACGGCGTCACAACAACAAGAGCACGTCAGCGGCCCACCTTTTTTTATTCCTCTTAGACCTGAACCAAACCCAGCTCACCGTACGCCTCTCTCTCTCCTTCCTTCTCTCACACCACACAGATCCCTACCACTACCACCATGCCGCAGCAAAGCTCCATGGCCGGACGTCGATGCCGGCTGGAAGCAGCACCAGATCGAATCCCTAATCATTTTCTTCCCCAACCCCCACCCCGAGCTGCCTCTCCTCTGACCTCCACCTACACCTCCGGTGACCTTTCAACCTCCGGCGAGGCGCCTCTGGCCAGATACCGCGTCCGGCGAGGCGCGTCCTCCACCCTGAGCGCCTCTCCTCCGACCTCCACCTCCGGCGACCTTCAACCTCCGGCGAGGCGCGTCCGGGCATATCGGCGACCTTCAACACTGGATCTGCCTCAAATTCATACTCGCTGCCGTCTGATCCAAAACTTGGATAGAAGATTCTGTCCATGGTTCTCAGATCTCGAATTTCGATAGAAGATTTTTTTTTTGGTATAGAAGATTATGTCCATGCTGCTGGTGGATTTCTTGGGTTAGGTGTTCGGATCTGGTGGATTTTTTCCTGGATTTCTGGAAGGGGTTGCTGGATCGTAACTTTATTTCATTCTTTTTTTTACTTTATGGATTTGCGAAGCTCCAGGTTGGAGAATCATGATGTTTTTTTTTTTTGACTTTGTTCGATTCGTGAAGCTGCAGGATCGATGGATGCATGTATTTTATTTGTTCATATCCATATGCATGCTCTGGATGCATTTTTCTGTTCATCGAGATCTGAAAGTAAAAAATTGTTTTATGGTTCCATGGATATTTTCTGATTTTTGTGGAAATTTTGTGAAAATTTTCTTGATGTTCAGTCCGTGTAAATTCATGTACATGCTCCCTGTAAGTTCATACCGTAGAAGGCATGAATTTTCAAGTCGAAAATTTTCTTAGATGTTCATACCGTATAAATTTATGTAGTAAATATATGCATGTATCCAAAATTTTCATGTTAATGGATGGATACGAAAATAATGATACTCCTTCTTGGATCTGTAGAAGTACATTTTTGTTAATCCATGGAAATATCCGAAAAATCTTGTTAATGCATAAATCCTTCTTGGAAGATGAATTTGGATATGTATATTGTTGCTTTGATTTGGATTTGGATCTGTTATAAAACGGATTCATGCAAGATGAATTTCTATTCTTTTTTTTGCTTACAAAACATGATTAATGGAACGAGTTTGAGAAAGAGAAATAACATTTGCATCCAAAAAAGGACTTCCTACCAGAGAATTCTTGGTCTAGTTAAAAATCACACGTATATTCCGTTGTATATATGGGATTTGCCTCGGTTTCAATCATGTTTTGCCTACCAGAATGGAAAAAGGCACGATACGTTTGCTTCGGTTTACTGTGAGGAAGAAACAGCCACACACAAACGACGAATACAAGGTCTTGGCTACTATGCAAAAAAAAAAAGCTTTTCGTTTGTTGATTTTAGCGCCATGAGTAAAACGGCTAGCTGCCCGTTCCACTAACAAAACACCTTCGTGTTATCGCCGTCGCTTCAAATTTCTGCACGGCAGACCCCACGCTCGCATCTAACGGGATGGCAGCAACGTCGTGAATGTAAGCTAACACTATCAAAGACAGCCCAAAACCAAGGGATCGGATACTCTCTATATCCTACGGCTAGCAGGATATGCGTAGCTACCCACCCGGGTAGAAAATCCGCGTCGATATATATATATATATATATATATATATATATATATATATATAGGGTGGGTATATTATACAACCGGTTGTAGATTAGTTAATCTAGAACCGGCTGGAGGGATGCGTGCAGAATATATAAAATCAAAAAGTTCCACCCCCGATCCATTTTCTCTCCCTTTCCCTACCACCTACCCCGCGTGTCGCCGCCCTCCTGCTCCATCGCGCCGCCGTCGGCCGGCCACAGCGCCGCTCCGCCTTCCTCGCCCCAGGCGCCGCCTCGGATTCCTCGATACCAGTAGGGGCCGAGCGTTACCCCGGCTTTCCCGCCGTCGCAGGCCCTCGAGCGCCGACCCGTTTTCTCTGCCGCCAGCAGCCCTCCGCGCCGCCCGGCTTCTCCGCCGCTGGCGGAGCCTGCTTCCATGGCTGGAGACGCCCCTCGACGACCTCCCGCGCCGGGTGCAGCTCCTCCCCGACCTTCCGTGATGGCAGCAACCTCCCCTCCCCTACGTCCAGCGCCGCCCAGGATGCCGGATTCTCTGGTCGCCTCGCCGGCGGCTGGAGGCTGCGACCCTCCTGCTCCCCGAGCTCCTTCTACTGCACCTGGGAGGCCGCCCCCAAAATCACGCCGCCATGGCTCGCAAGGGGTGCTCCGCTGGATTGCCGAGCTCCATCAGCGCAGGAGCCAGAGATGGCGCAGCCGTGGGTGTAGACTTCGTGCCTTTGGTTCAGCGCCGATCGTTCGTTCAGTTCAGCAGCAATACACGCATCACCGCATCAGCAGTTAATCAGTACACACGCTGTTTCTTGCCTTTGTTTCTTTGTGATACTGTGTGCATTTTCCGTGTAATAGCCAGGAGCAGCTCGATGTGGGGAATTTCGTCCCAATTTATTACTGTAAATTGTTTATGATTTCGATGCACAAGTTCTCTCTTCCCTTCCGTTTCTCTATTTTCCTCCATACCTGAGTGCACTTGTTCTGGATAAGCAGTGATCTTGTGCGCTACCCCACTGTATCTGAAATTATCTGCTCATTTATGTGTTCGGCAGTACAGATAGTTGAGAAAATAAGTGCACTTGAACACTAGAAGAAGTACGGATGTCTAAGAATCAACGAAAATGATCTTAGCGCCCCACTGTCCCGCAACACATCGCTCCGCGCGCCTCTTGTTGCCGTCCCAACCTTCCTGCGCGCCTCCCGGGCGCCACCCCACCCCGACCTCCCGCGGCACAAGGCCGCGCCATCCTCCGCTATAGCGGTTTCGACGCCCCCATGCCCCATTCAGGAGGTCGCCGCCGCCAGCACCTCGGGATTCCCTTGTCGATTCCAGGCGGGGAACGACCTGACGCTGCTTTCCCTTTCTCCGTGCAATGCTGCAATGATTTATATAATCGACTTGAGATGTATTGTGCATGTTGTGTGTAAACAATGCAATCATTAATTTGCATCGCTCAACACATAGAGCTAAAATGGCAGTACAATGTTTATTAACAGGTAGCAGTACACTATACACATTTGTTTATGCAGCATTACACATGCCAACATTTGGAGATCTTTTTCCCCTTTGTACCTATCTCTTTCTTACGGTCCACGCGAAGTAAAAATCCTCCGTTCCTCTCTGTCTCTAATTCTTGTTCGTTAGTTTATTGGGAACTGCTCTGTTCGGCAATACAAATAGTTGAGAAGAGCAGTATAACTACAAGATAAAAGAAGTACATAAGTTAAAACAGGTTTAAGCACTTCGTTAGTTTATCGGGAACTGCTATGTTCGGCAGTACAAATAGTTCAGAAGAGCAGTATAACTACAAGATAAAAGAAGTACACAGGTTAAGACAGATTTAAGTACAGAGAACCAATTTCGGAATTGCACTGTCCCTGCAGAGAAGTACACATGACAACATTGAGAAGTACACAATTTGAATTGTGAAGTTAAAATCTCTCACCAATTTTTCGTGGTCATTCACCTAAAACGGACACCGTATGAGAAAGTTATCGTTGATTTATTTAACACTAATCACAAAATCCGCCGGCAGTACAAGCGCATACACAGGGAAGTTCACCCGTGTGTCGAGGGAAGTCCAATTACTCCGTTTTGTAGTAAGTACACGCGGAAGTATCATGACACTAATCATCATCGGAAGTACAGTATCTCCATCCAGGAAGTACAGATGGCGGCAGAAAGAAGTACACATTTTTTTCAAAATTTTCATGGATAAATCCCGACTCCATCTTTCTCACACACAAAGAATCATTCGATTCAGAGGTCAGATGGGTTGTCAAATATTTTTTTAAAGGGACAAAATAGGTTTGACCGAACTTTGACCGAGAGAGAAACACACTTAGAAATTGATTTTTGAGATTCTCGTTACCGGTGGAACCGGTAGTTTTAATATATGCGCCTTTTCAGCTCGAGCATTTTCAGTGGTCATTCACCTAAAACGGACACCGTATGAGAATGTTATCGTTGTTTTACTTAACACTAATCACAAAACCCGCCGGCAGTACAAGCCCATACACAGGGAAGTTCACCCGTGTGTCGAGGGAAGTCCAATTACTCCGTTTCGTAGTAAGTACACGCAGAAGTATCATGACACTAATCATCATCGGAAGTACAGTATCTCCATCCAGGAAGTACAGATGGCGGCAGAAAGAAGTACACATTTTTTTCAAAATTTTCATGGATAAATCCCGACTCCATCTTTCTAACACACAAAGAATCATTCGATTCAGAGGTCAGATGGGTTGTCAAATATTTTTTTAAAGGGACAAAATAGGTTTGACCGAACTTTGACCGAGAGAAAAACACACTTAGAAATTGATTTTTGAGATTCTCGTTACCGGTGGAACCGGTAGTTTTAATATATGCGCCTTTTCAGCTCGAGCATTTTCAGTGGTCATTCACCTAAAACGGACACCGTATGAGAAAGTTATCGTTGTTTTACTTAACACTAATCAAAAAAACCCGCCGGCAGTACAAGCCCATACACAGGGAAGTTCACCCGTGTGTCGAGGGAAGTCCAATTACTCCGTTTCGTAGTAAGTACACGCAGAAGTATCATGACACTAATCATCATCGGAAGTACAGTATCTCCATCCAGGAAGTACAGATGATCGCAGAAAGAAGTACACATTTTTTTCAAAATTTTCATGGATAAATCCCGACTCCATCTTTCTAACACACAAAGAATCATTTGATTCAGAGGTCAGATGGGTTGTCAAATATTTTTTTAAAGGGACAAAATAGGTTTGACCGAACTTTGACCGAGAGAAAAAACACACTTAGAAATTGATTTTTGAGATTCTCGTTACCGGTTGAACCGGTAGTTTTAATATATGCGCCTTTTCAGCTCTCGCATTTTCAGTGGTCATTCACCTAAAAACGGACACCGTATGAGAAAGTTATCGTTGTTTTACTTAACACTAATCACAAAACCCGCCGGCAGTACAAGCCCATACACAGGGAAGTTCACCCGTGTGTCGAGGGAAGTACAATATTCTGCTTTTTCGGGACGGAAATAAATCATACTTATCTTGACGATTTGAGCTATAGATGCATCAAACTTTGGTATAAATAGCTCCATATGGTGTAATATGAGTATAGTTTCATTAGATAGTGCATCCACCACGAATCATATTGCGTATCTAGTCAATTTGATCCCACCACATATATGAAACACCGGTAATCCGTTTTCAAAACATTTAAAATTACTCTTAAACCGTAAAGTATTTGCGAAAACAACGTGAATGAAAAAGTTGCGTATCGTCGTTATCTTTCCGGTGCCATATCATTTGCATCATTCCGATAAGTGGTCCAAAAACTGCGGATGAAATACCGTCCGCCCGTATATGCCTCAATACAGAATAGAGTATTTTCAAAATTACTTTTATTCGGTTATGAATTTGGAAAAACCGTAAAAGTAAAAAAGTTGCGGATTTTCAACAGCTTTCCAACGGTGTATCATTTGCATGATTCCAATGAACGGTTGAGAAAATATTCAAAAAATACGTTTTCTGTGATATTTTAGATTTCGGTATTGTTAAAATTGTTTTAAAACCGTAATGAATTTGAAACAATGATCTGAAACAAAAAGATGCGGAATTACATTGGCTTTTCAACGGCGTATCATTTGCTTAAATCCGATAAGCGGTTGAGAAAATATTTTAAAAATACGTTCTCTGTGACTTTTCACAGATTTGAATGTTTTCAAAATTGTTTAAGAATCGTAACGAATTTGCAAAAATGGTATTACACAAAAAAGATGCGGAATTTCATTAGCTTTTCAACGGTGTATCGTTTGTTCAATTTGGATAAACGGTTAAACAATTACGTCAAAAATACACTTTCTGAACTTCCGAAAAAAGCGTAGCAGTTTAGAGAACGCACGAAAGAAGTACAGAAGTGGTTGTAGGGTACCTATATATATATATATATATATATATATATATATATATATATATATATATATATATATATATATAAAGATGATCATCAATGTTGCATTTGGGGTCACTTAGGTTAATATGGCTAGGTGGTTGCATGCACATGTACAAAAGATGGTAGATACGTAGTTATAACAACACTATAACAACTTCTAGACATACCCACATGCACCAACCTTAGGCTACGAACCATTTTAACTTGTCACAAAATAAAAGTAGTATTTAAGTATGTCTTATTTGGTCATAATATAGTAGAAAAATTTCGAGTAGGTTAAAAATATCACTTGTTGTTATTATTAAGTTTTTGATGAAAATGGGTTCATCTATATTTCAATTTCATATTGGCAATTTTTAAAAATTAGTTTTGAATAATATGGTCCTAAATTCAGAGTAAAAAAAGTTGAAATCTTTTTCACCGTCACCTACCGTCCATAGTTTGGTTCACCGGTTAAACCGTCAGTTCACCCGGTTCACTTGCCGGCTTTTAAAAAATAGAATAGCGCATAAATATTAACAGTCTGTAAGAGACCTCAATGTATTTAATCCCTACGCGTATTAATATGACAAAAACTATTGTCGCACCAGCTGGCGAACCTTGCCACACTGTACCGGTGTGCTGCAGTGAGGTGGCAGGTTTGATTCTTGCAGCTGCAATTTACTCTTCGATTGCGTGATGGATTTGTTAAAATGCTCGGCTTCGTACATTTATATAGGTCTTGATTCTAATCCAAACA
Organism: Poa pratensis; assembly: GCA_947311845.1. Taxonomy (NCBI): domain Eukaryota; kingdom Viridiplantae; phylum Streptophyta; class Magnoliopsida; order Poales; family Poaceae; genus Poa; species Poa pratensis. The sequence continues at coordinate 121,198 of CAMZMU010000058.1, read as the reverse complement.
TTAACAGTGACGTACCTTATTGGCCATGCTCACTGTGTGTCACCTGGGAGACCCAAGTTCAATTCTCTGCGGCCACACACTCGGCTCAACTCAACGGACTCCAGCTTTCTAGGCTTGGCTCGAGCCGAATTGATATTGAGATTAAATCCTGGCCGTCCTTGTGTTTCTGCTCACAATACCCCTTCGCTCTTGGGGGTGTATAGAAGCACAAGCCTAACTAAATATTGTGTGCCTGCACGTTGAAACCAGACATTGTGACACAAGAAAATGTGCTGCATGCCAGACTGACTGGCCTCCATTGGAACCCTGCTCAACCTGAATTTCTTCTACGCGCGGTGTAAATAATCACTTTCTTTATCTGGTATCTAATATTTCACATATGTACTTCTGTAGGCCCGTATTTGGAATACAAGGAAACTTGAGCCCAAGTCCGCTCTTGCCAGCCTTGCTCATGGTCGGGTTGCTAATTCAGGTCGTTTTCCCCCACGAAGTCGGAATAAGATCTTGACAACATGTCAGGACAACCGAATTCAGTTTGGGGTTATATTTTTGGCAATCTGGAATCCCAAAGTAGAGAAATAATGCACAGCCACGATTTCAATCGTCAGTTGACTTCCTTCAAGGCCGAGTGGGACCCAGAGGTTCAGAGCTGTAGCTACAAATCGCTTTTTTAAAATCAACTTCTTCACTACTATGCAATTTTAAATACAGAATGTTAATGCTCTGCAGAATTACTCAGAGACTGTTGCAGTTATCGGTCGTTATATAAGTGAAAACCAAAACGGGGTTGCTGTACATCCCACTGTTGCAGTTACTCAGAGAAGCATGCTCCGCGACGTGGCGGAGCGACTGTCCTTGCTGATGCGGAATATTATCATAATAACCTTTATACAATGACATATATTAGTGTAGGTGGTGGGGGGGGGCACCGCCCCCTCTATCCCATGAATTTGTACGATGTTTGATCATTACGGTATCTACCAAGTTCCAAAGTAAGCAGCGGGCAGTGAGTGAGCATCTGAGCCGACAAAAAGAGCAAGACGCCATTTACCTGCGCCGACAATCTAGACGGGTGGGCTGCGTCGGGCCAGTGCGTGTGAGACGCCGCCCCTGGCTTCTGCACCGTACCCGGAGCCACTGCTACGCGGGATTATAGTAAGTAGGGGAAATCTAAGCAGAGGCGCCGCACACAGCGTCTCTCCGAGCGGCGGGTACGTGTCCGTCCGATACGGTACAAGTCATCTGATCGCATCTCCTCTCTCTTCTATCTTATCCACTCGCTCCAAAGCAACAACAGCCACCTAATCTCTCCCCTGTATCTCTCTCACCTGCCGATGGGCGGAAGGAGGCAACTAGGGACGTGAGTTCCAGACTGATTCCCGTCGAGGTCGTGGGGAGCAGCACAACGCCTGAAGGCTGAGGTTGCGCCGCCGTCCCGGTGGGGGAGCTGCAGGGTGCACCACCACGACCGGAGGCTGCAGGATCTGTGGTACCGCAAGGAGGCAAGCAGTGTGAAGTTGAGGGCGCCTCCGATCCGTGAAGTTGCAGCCCTGCGGTCGCGGGCGCCGCCACGCCGCAAGAGGTCGTGCCGCAAGGAGCGGCCTCCGAGGACCTCGCCGGACCGATTGCTGGTCGCTGCCTCTGCTGGGAGCAGCGGCATGTGGCCGATGGCCGCCGCACGTGCTGGTCGCTGCCTCCGCTGGGAGCAGCGGCATCGGGGCCAATCGGCGCCACACGCTGGAGTAGCTGTGTCGTCGGTGGGCCAAGGCCTCCTTGAGGGCAAGCAAGCCATGGAGGTTGTCCGTGCTTCGGACATGGTGGTGATGCGCTTAGACGGAGCAGAAAGTTCGCTGACGCGGGCATGGAGACGCCCGCGCGAGGACGAGGCATCGCTCGGCTACCGCTAGGTGGCCGTCGACGCCGAGCAGTCCATCGATCACGCAGCGGGCAGGCCGCCGTCGAGCACATCGGGTCGGTTGCTGACACCTCCGATCTGTGAGGGTGCAGCCTGAGGTGACGCTTTGACCTCCGTTTTGGAGCAGCCTCTACTGCTGAAGGAAGTCATGGCCACGACCGCGCTGCAAGAGGTCTGTATGCGTGCAGCCTCATCGAAGAGGAGGCTTCTGGTGAGCCTCCATTTCTCCTCTCATCAACGGACCTACTAGGGGTCTATGCGCGGCCTTCGCCGCGCCCGTGGATTAGAATTTTTTTTCGAATTTGTAACTTAGGTTTGGGTGTTGAAATATGATTGCTTATTCCCTGTATAAATGTAGGGTAATTTGAATTTTGGAAAGTTTATGTGTAATGTGAAATTTTGAAGTTTTGTAATCATTTTGAAAAGGTTGGGAAGTGTATGTAATGGTTATTTTGATTGTTGCGTATATGGTAAATTTGGTTTGATATGAATTTGAAATGAGTATTGAAAATTCCGAAAGGTTTGGAAATTAGTAAAAGAAAACAAAAAGGGGGAGAAAAGATTATTTTGATTGTTACGTGCTTGAATTTGCAGAACTTGTTTGTTCATGTAAATTTTTTGGGTTTGTATTATTTAAAATTGTTTGAAATTAGTATGTATAGTTTTTTTCTTTTTTTTTAAATGAACATTTTAGAATTATTGGTTTACATTACGTGGTTTATCGTACCGAACTTCATATACCCGCGTCACCGACTGTCGTGGCAGAATTTTCTTCGGGTTCTTCTGCTGCGGCTGCTTCCTCACCCGTAGCACCTCCTTTCACCGTGGCAGTTTTTTTTATCCGATTCTTCTGACGTGGCAGGAAAATTATGGATGTAATCTGGATTTTTTTTTCTAAAAAAAATGGCTTACATCATGTAGACTTTTGCCCAAAAGCATTATGTAGACTTTTTCCCGAAATTACAATTTGTGTTTTGAATTGTAGTTTGGAATATGTAAGTTTTAACATTTTTTTTGTAGTTGTTGTTTTTTTGGAATTATTTTAAAATCGTATGGATAGTTCGTTTTTTTGGCACTAAAAGTGGACATATTTAAATCCGTTGTTTTGCATTATTTACTATTTTTTTCTAAAATCTTATTTGGTAAATGTAGTATGGAATATGTAAGTTTTAACATTTTTTTTGTAGTTGTTGTTTTTTTGGAATTATTTTAAAATCGTACGGATAGTTTTTTTTTCGGTACTAAATGTGGACATACGTAAATTTGTTGTTTTGCATTATTTACTATTTTGTTTTGAAATCTTATTTGGTAAATGTAGTTTGGAATATGTAAGTTTTAACATTTTTTTTTGTAGTTTTTTTTTTGAATTATTTTAAAATCGTATGGATAGTTCGTTTTTTTTTTGGCACTAAATGTGGACATATTTAAATTTGTTATTTTGCATTATTTACTATTTTTTTCTGAAATCTTATTTGGTAAATGTAGTATGGAATATGTAAGTTTTAACATTTTTTTTGTAGTTGTTGTTTTTTTTGGAATTATTTTAAAATCGTACGGACAGTTTTTTTTTTTGGTACTAAATGTGGACATACGTAAATTTGTTGTTTTGTATTATTTAGAAATTTTTTGGAATCTTATTTGGGGGGAAAAAAATTTAGAATTTTTTTGAAATCTTATTTGCAAAAAAAAAAAAAAAAAAACTGACAGGTGGACCCTGTGACGTCACGATGACGTCACATGGCGAAATCTGGGCGTGGCGGCTGCGGCGGCGCCGCGCACGGGCGCGACGCTCCGGCGAGCGCGCGGACGCGTCGATGGGCGCGGAAGGTGCGGCTGGGCGCGGGCGACCCCGAGGCGCGGACGCGTCGACGCTCCGGCGAGAGAGGAAGAGGTCGGGGATGGTTGCGTGGACATTTTGCAGGTAAGTCCCTCAATTTCGTGGAAATAACATTTAGGTCCTTTCGCAGTGCAAAGTCTGGAAATCATGTGAATACGCAGAAGTGGAAGGGTTTTTTTGGAAATTTGCGCGGCGACCGGGTAGGTGACCGGCTGACCGGGGGGCGACCGGCGGGTGACCGGTACACGTGGCGGCACGCCATTGGTTAAAACTCCGAATGAATAGTGCGGGAGGGGATTCGGGGCGACGTGGCTCCATCCTGGCCGTCCGTCGCGCGGATCGGACGGCCAGGGTTAGCCCGTGACGTGGAGGCAGGAAAACGCGTGGTTTCTTCCGTCTGTTATATATAGGGTAATGTGTCACCGTAGCTGCGCATCGTTGTTGCAGAGCTTGTTGTGAATCGTGCTAACCGTGGCTAATTAACCTGTTAATTGTGGCTAATTAATCTGTTAATTGTGTGTAATTAATCGTGTAATTGTTTTTTCAAAAAACATGGTTACTGGTTACATAGTTAACTAATCTGTCAAGTGTGGCTTAATAATCTGTCAAGAGCGGCTAAATAATCCGTCAATTGTAGCTAATTAGTCTCGTAATTGTTTTTTCAAAGAACATGGAAGAATTTACATAGTTAATTAATCTGATAGGTGTGGCTAATTAATCTGTCAAGTGTGACTAATTAATTTGGTAATTGATTTTGCATGTGACCTGGTAATTGTTTAAATGGATAATTAACGTGTTAGCTGCGGCTAATGATTCTGTAAACTGTGGCTAATTAATCTGGTAATTGCTTTTTCAAAGAATATGGTAATTTTTATGTAGATATTAGTATGGCAACTATGGCTAATTTAATCTGTCAGCTTTGGCTAGTTAATCTGGTAATTTCTTTTTTAAAAGAACATGGTAATTGTTTATATAGATAGCCAGTTATGTGTGACTAGTTAACGTGATAGTTGCTACTAGGATAATTTGTTGAGTGATTTATAAACACCATGGTAATTATTATAGTGATAATGTACTGATCGTGACCAATTCATATGGTAATCATGACTAATTAATGTGGTGGCTGCTACAAGGATAACTCTTAATGTCATTATTCATACCATGGAGGTGAGTAGTGGAGTAGTGAACATGAATAATTAATCTAGCAACTGCTATCGCTTACTAAGATTACCCAAAAAGGAAGTGCTCTTTGTATCTGTGTAGGGAATCATGTCTATGGAGTTAGAAAAAACAAAGACAGGAAAATCAGTTGCTGATGTCCCAGAATGAACCTAATGCTGAACATATGTCATGGCTAGAATTTTTAGCGTAGCACTATGATGTCCACTCGCTCTGCTGCTACTGAGGTGCGCGGTTTATATGGCATCTGTATTGAATTAATATGGTAGGTATCATGAATTAACTTGTTAGCTAGCTTATTTTGAATCGACTAGCAACTATTTAACCTGATAGTTAGCTTGAATGAGCTGGTAGCTGGGATGAATTAACTTGATAGCTAGCATGAATTAATATGGCAGTTGTATTGGATTAATCTGATAATTAGCATGTTTTACCCTGGTAGCTAGGTTTTGAAACTAAAAGCAATGATTTAACCTGATCGCTAGCATCAATGAACTTGGTAGATAGCTTGAAATAACCGGGTAGCTAGCATGAACATCTTTGCAATGATTTAGCATGGCTAGCTACCATGAATTAACTTAAGATAAAATTTGCTAGCTGCCGTGAACTAAATTGATAGATAGCATAAAACAACTTGGTAACGAGAGGTGAGTTAAATAAGTTTGTTTGTATCTTGATTGTTTGAGATAACATTGACGGAAACGGCAAGGTTAGATCCATCGGTAGTACTGTCCATCTTTTGTTTACGTGTAAACATATATAAATGGTGGAGACATGTTAGTGTTGCTAACTAACATTTTCTTCTTTTTTCTGCAACAGGATTGGAATGGAGAGGGTTGGATTCTTTGTCAATGAAGTTCTATGTGTATCTCTTCCATGTATGTAGTTATGTGTGAGAAACTTTGATCCTTAGTATCATGTGTGAATCCTTTGAGTCTTTTGCTATCTTTTGGGCCTTAATGTTATCACGTTGCTACCTGTAAGTTTCCTGTATGTTTCTTAATCTTCTGGTACTAGATAGTTTCCAACTGCTGCATGTGTATGTGGGGAATATTTGTTAAAACGAACTTGTGATCCATGATATTCCTATGGTGCCCTTTTCATGTGTGAATCAAGTCAATTGCTATGCTTTATATTTATGTTTTTTGTTGAATTTGTTTTGATCTGGAAAAGGAGAAGCAGAAATAGTTGAAATAATTTGGAAAAATCAAATTACGACCTTGAGTTTTCTCTGGTTTTCTTCTGCTTCACTGATCGCCCAGGCGCCCGTGGATGTGTGCTGGAAGTCATGCCCTCGTTCTGGGCCGTTATATGTCCAGGACCAAGCCCACTAGTGCACGAGCCAGGAGCCAGCCGAGTAACGCACACCGAGTCAAGGGTTCGCGCTTGCATGCATCCGCACGCGGGGGAGCTAACTTTGGTCGCGTTGACCGCTCTGTAGTCCTGTCCACTAGTAAGTAAGTAGATAAGCATTGTGCGTACATTTGTTTATAGGCTGCACCACTGAAGGTTTATTTTCCTTTTTAGCACTACAGGCCCATATACACCTGATACGCTCATGCCACACAGCGAACAGTAGGCCCATGTCTGATTAATTCCCTCCCGATCAATCAATCCGCGTGGACACAATCTACGACGTGAAGCGTTTTGTCCCACATCGAGAATTCTTGTAGTTCAACGCATGCATATAAGGTCATCGCTGCTCCTCCTCTCGCCGGGTCTGGTGGCACAGCCCTATCACCCCAAGCTCCGGGGGGCAAGAGTTGGCAAGGCGTGCGATGATTCCATGGGTCGAGTTTATATATTGAAATATATAGAAACACGGACCATTCGTCCCGCAACCTTTGCGGGCGCCAGCCGATCGGAACAAGCGCATGTCGCAGACGTGTGACTGTTGCTTGAGCTAGGCATGGCGTATAGTCTAGATCAATTTTGATCCAAATCTCTATCTATATAAGATAGGTATCTCTGTGGATAAAGATAGGGATCCCTAAAAATCGAAATATATGGAAAAAGTGCACTTTTTTACTACTACTACTATTTATTATACTTTTTAAAGGAAACATCGTTTTTCGATTTTGACTGAATTGGTGGTTTCCCTAATTAGTACTCCCTCCGTTCCAAAAAGGATGACTTCCACTAGTGGAAAATGAGATGTATTTAGACATATAGTACATGTCTAGATACATTCACTTTTTGACAAATGCAAGTCATCCTTTTTACAACGGAGGGAGTACATACCACCCCAGGTTGCACACAAGGCTCGCCCATGTCGAACCTCGCCACTTCGTCAACTCTTTTTATCTCTTGAGACGTCCTCTATACTAGAACCTCTGGGTGGGTTTTGCCACTGAAGGCATCGTCACCTTCATCGTCTGTACCATGACTGCCATCCCATGCTTATGGGTCGGCCCGGTAGGTATGCTCTGACCATGACAATTCCGCCTTGATTGTGGAATAGAATCATGCCGAAAGGATGGAGTTTGCTTGCGTGACGACGAACAACTTCACGTTCAGGTGCACCGTGTCCGATGTTCTTCAGGTTTTTTAGCGGTTGAAAGTCATCCAAAATTGGCAAGCGACGAGGATTAATTATTGGAAGGTACCATTATATTCACTACAGTTTGATTAGGGTGTGTGCAACTTGCCAATATTTTCTTGATAGCTAGCTACCAGTGAGTAGGAGTCTTCTTACCGGCCGTTTGCCTGTCCTTGCAATACTGAACCACAAATACTTATGCGTCGCGAAGCGAGCATAGCTCGATGCGCCGCGCGTTCACCACTTCAGCTACACCCACTTTCGAGGGAAAGCACTACAACTTCCGCCACTTCAACTAGGAAAAGCATTTAATGTTGATTAAATATATTTGGACCTCTAGACAATACTTAGCATGGAGAAAAAATGTACCCATGTACGATTACATAGCGGTTCTGTTTAAGAATAAGCTCATGGTGGGTCTGGACCTTGGTCGCTTGGGTGCTTTAATTATTGAAGAACAGAGAGAGAGGGGAGAGAAACACCACGATGGACAAAAGCACATGCATGCTCGTGGCTGAAGGAACGAGAGAAAACTCAGCTTCTCATCTATGAGTGGATCTTCTGCTAGCAGCGTACATACATTTCCGCGCTTCATATATGGATTTAGAACAGAACACATATAGCTTCTTGCATAACCAACCGGGGGTCTTGCAATAATTTCTGGATGTTGTTGGGGGGCGCCATGTGTAAGTAGAAGCAGACTATGGATCGACCTTGTGTCATTTCGGTTTTTACTAGGGTCCTTATTTTCCTATTCTGTACTCATTTTTTGGTGGGCTCTAACGCACCATTATGGGCAGGAAATCCAGAATGGGGCGGCAGAATGCCAAAAAGAAGAGAAGAGATAAATGTGAGGGAAAGATACGATTCGTGTATCGGAGGTCACAGGACATCGAAATCCTTTCTGGAGCCAAAAACAGTGGACTATAGCCAACGAAAACGGGTAGAAATGACCGAAATCCGGAGTTTTGACGATGTCGTTGAAGTCGTGTATCAGGGTCACAGTGGATCGAAATCTTCCCGGAACCCAAAAAACATGGGTGCTCCATTGCCCGGAGGCGATGGGGGCGACGACAGGGAAGAGGCGCCAGAGATGAAGGAGGTGTCGTCAAAGTTCAACGTGGAACCCGAGGCGGATAAAATTAGGGTTAGGCTTTGCTAAAATTCATCAAACTTCGTAAAAAATTGGTCAAGTTTGAATACACTATCGCAATTTCACCAAAATAACGTCATTTTAATATTTTCAGAAAAAATCTATTGACAGTGGCGGGGCGAGGGGCGTCGCTCTCAATAAATCGGAAACATCTGCTGCCGCTTCCAATAACATGTGTACTGCACATTTGCTGGACCATTTATTGGAACCTCTAGTGGAGATGCTATTACACTAGTTTCTCGATTACACTAGTTTCGAATCGAAAGTCGTGCACAAAGAGCCAGCCGCACCTTAACCCGGCCCTGATGGCCTGATCTATATGCATGTGATTACATGAATCAATGCACGTCGTGCTATGTGCATTCAACGCCTAGATCTGAGAGATTCGGTCTGTAGCTAATACAATTATGAGTGGAACGTTTCTTCACGGCTTTGCCGACGACTTTGAGTACACATGGTTGCCAACTTGCCGGCCGGGCGGATTCTACAAAGAGCAACCCCACGGCGTACAACAACCATTGTGCGTTCGTCAACCAAGCAACAAACCAACTAAGAATAGTCCAAAAACAGTAGCCATGAATCTGGCAACGGGCGCCATGGGCTCCCTGCTCCCAAGCTGGCCGAGCTCCTCAAAGAGGAGTACAAGCTAAAGAAGAATGTCAAGGAAGGCGTCCAGTCCCTCGAGAAGGAGATGCAGAGCATGCACGCTGCCCTCTGCGTGGTGGCCGAGGTGCCGCGGGATCAGCTCAACGAGCAGGTCAAGCTCTGGGCAGGAGAGGTCAGGGAGCTCTCCTTTGACATGGAGGACGTGGTCGACAAGTTCCTGGTGCATGTGGAGGATGAATCTGCGCCGGCCACCAAGTCAAAGAAGCTCAAACGGCTCATGGAGAAGATGGCCGGCTTGTTCACCAAAGGGAAGGCTCGCCATGAGATCGCTGACGCGATCAAGGACATCAATAAGAAAGTGCAAGAGGTTGCTAAAAGACGTGAAAGGTACAAAATTGATAATATTGTTGCTATGCCTCCACCGGTGACCATTGATCCTCGCCTTGGTGCTCTATACAAAGAAGTGACAGAGCTAGTTGGCATTGCTGGGAAAAGAGATGAAGAGTTAATGAAGTTGCTCTCTGAGGGAGACAGTGATACCAAGAACAAGTTGAGGATTGTCTCCGTTGTCGGGTTCGGAGGATTAGGCAAGACCACTCTTGTCAAAACAGTCTATGACAAGATCCAAACAGATTTCGATTGCAATGCTTTTGTGCCTGTCGGTCGAAATGCTAGTGCAAAGAAGATTCTGATGGACATCCTTCTTGATCCTGGCATGGAGCGAACCGATGATCAACTCACCATGTTGGATGAAAGACAACTGATCGATAAACTCCGCAAAAGTCTCGAGAACAAGAGGTATGTACAAACCACATGTCACGTACTTAATAATAGAAAGCATCTTAAATTGATAAATTATTCTGTACAGTTGTTTAATAATTTTAAAATTTTGAAGTTACAAAATATTGAAGGTTGTAGAGTAACTTTCACTTTGGACATCCTAGTTGTGACACCGTGAGTCCGTGACCACTTCTAGAAAAAATATTGTCATAGATTGCCCTTTCTAACGTCTCCCAGGAGGATGCAACACACGCACGACATTCCTCTCCCGAGTGGAGGATGCTAAAATAGTGTATGAATCGTTCTGAGCAAGATATATAATTTATTCTAGATACTATACCCTATTGTAGTTTGTGAGAGACCTGCGCTACTAATGGATGTAGTTTTTTTTTTTGCATCTAACGAATGGATGTAGTTACAAGACATGTGTTTCAGAGAAAACGGAGTATCTATACATGCATACAAATAATTGGTACCATACACATTAATATATGAAGATGTCATAAATTTTAAGGCTTCGTAGATTCAACGAATTTTATAGGAGCTCTAGAGAATATGAATCATGAATGTTTTTCCTACAAAGGTTGTATATATCTGTAGGAATCAAATTCTTAGGAAATAGTTTTAAAATAATCTCTTTTATCTAATTTGGAGGAAAAATTCCACTCCTAAAATACCTATTTTTCAATTTATTTGTTTCCATCTAGTCTAAATACACTCTGATGCAAATCGTATAGTTTTCCAATCCTAAAGGAGAGGGCATTACACTCCCGCCACTTAATGTATATTCATGTGTTGGTGAAATGTGAATCAAGAGGCCCCTATTATTTAGAAATAATTTATATGTACCTCACTAATTTAGTAAGTTTACAATTTTTTGCATTAATAATTAATCGTCCATAATATGCTGCTACCGTAGTTGGGCACCATATCTTATCTCACGACCTCGAGAACTAAACTTGTCACCTTTGCAGCGTCACATAATGTGCAATCCTTTTTTGCATTACAGGGTAGGTGATTTGGGGATTCACGTAGACAGATAGAAAAAGGTTTGCCTAAAAAAACATAAAAACGTGAATTTTAATCCAGATATTCATCATGGTGTGTTTGCCCCTGCATCTATGTTATCCTTTAATTTTTGTTCCAGAATTTATCTTCTGCTAAATTTATCTTTAAGCCTTCTCTTTTTAGCTTACGATGTGTACATGCATTCCATTAATCATCTCATCATTGATGTAGTTACCTCATTGTAATTGATGATATATGGGATGGACAACTGTGGAAAGATATCAACTTGGCATTCTCTAGAAGTAACAATGTTGGTAGTCGGCTAATAACGACAACTCGTAAAGTTAGTATAACAAGATTATGCTGCTCATCAGTTAATGACTCAGTTTACCAAATGGAGGCTCTTAGTGATGATGATTCCCAAAGGCTCTTCCATAAAAGGATATTTTTTCAAGAGAGTGGATGTCCCCACGAGTTTGAACAAGTCTCTAGCAATATATTGAAGAAATGTGGTGGAGTGCCACTAGCCATAATTACAATAGCTAGTCTTTTGACTAGTGATCAGCAGGTAAAGCATGTGGATGAATGGCATGTTTTACTCGAGTCTATGGGACGTGGGCTTATGGAAGATCCAAGTGTAGGGGATATGTTGAGGATACTATCATTTAGTTATTATGATCTACCTTCTCATTTGAAAACATGCTTATTATATCTAAGCATGTTCCCAGAGGATCATGAGATAAAAAAAGATAGGTTGATATGGATGTGGATTGCTGAAGGTTTTATCCAATCTAAAAAAGGAAAACCTAGTCTCTTTGAGATTGGAGAAACCTATTTCTACGAGCTCGTGAATAGAAATATGATCATGCTGTTTATTACTAATGTATATGGCAAGATTGTAGAAGCATGTCGAGTTCATGATATGGTTCTAGATCTAATTTCTTCCTTGGCTAGGGAGGACAACTTTGTTACTATATTGAATGGCACTGATGATAGCATGTCTTGTCTGAGCAATGTCCGCAGGCTGTCCCTACAGGATGCTAGGAAAGGAGAACTTGAGATGAAGCCTCTTAAAGCTGAGAGTGTGTCTAAAGTGAGGTCCATTGCTACATTCGGACCTGGTATTAATCTAGTGCCGTCTTTGTCATGCTTTGTTGTTTTACGTGTATTGGATTTGAGTAGATGTGATCTTGGTGATCATAGTAATATAAATCTTGGGGACCTGGGGAGTATATTGCACTTGAGGTACCTATGTCTAGCTCAAACAGGAATTTCCAAGGTCCCGGAGGAAATTGGAAAGTTGCAGCTTTTGCAGCTGCTAGATTTGGAAGGAAATGATAATGTGGAACTGCCATTGACTATTATTAAGCTGACAAGATTGATGTGCCTCTTGGTTGATAGAGACCATGAGAGGATTCCAGACGGGTTGGGACACCTGGCATCCATGGAAGTTTTAAAGACGATCGGTTGTGACTCTATCAGCACTCTGAAAGAGCTTGGTTGCATGGAAGAAATGAGGGATCTTGCGATTTTCTTTACAAATTGGAACTTGCTGCTAGAGGAAGCTTTTGTGGAGTCGTTAGGTAAGATGTGCAACATCCAAGTATTAAACATTAGCTACCTCCAATACGGGCCTATTGAAAGAATTGATCTTTTCGGGGAACGTTGGAAGCCACCCCGGAGTCTCAATATTTGTCTTATCGCCATGCTATTTACACGGCTGCCAGCATGGATAAGAAGGGATCCATCACATCTGTCGCAACTTTCCAATTTAAATATCTTTGTCGAGGAAGCACGGCAGCTGGATCTGGACATCCTTGGAAGGTTACCGGCTCTAGTTGATCTTAGGTTGTCGATGGTGCGCTGGAGCGGGGTGCTACTCGTCAGCCATGATGGATTTCGTTGTTTGACATCCTTCACCATTAAATCCTTTTCCCCGGGCAACGTCGTGTTCAAGACGGGATCTATGCCCAAGGCAGAAAGACTTGAGCTCTGGATAGGTATGCAGGCCATAATTGAGCAAGCTGTGGGCAACGATGGTGGCTATTCGGACCTGGGCATGGGGAACCTGCCGTCCCTTACGGAGGCTAAAGTAGTCTTGTTCCTCCGTGCTGGAGTGACGATCGGGGAGGCCAGGCAAGCGAAGGCTGCGCTGGCCAACGCGCTGCGCGCCCATCCTAACCATCCCACCTTTGATATCTACTTCAGACCGGACATACCTGAAGGTACGTAGTAATTAACAACCATGCTTCTAATTAATTTCCCTCCCTGACGCCTTTATGCATGCATGTCTGATTGACAAGCTTTATTGTTTTCTACTTGGGAAGACGCTGCTGATGACTATATATACTAAAAGTCCAAGGAGTCTGGGGTGAGGAGGAATGAAGAACCTTTTCACGTACGGTACGTACACATATTTCTTTCATCATTAAAGGGTTCCAGAATATACATACGTAGGCACAAGGTGGTTTATTTCTTCTTCTCTATTTCATATAGCTCCATGCTTATTTCGTGTGACACATTTTTTCTATATATAGGTTCTCGTTGCCTATTGGAGATGCACCGGCCTCGACAGACCGTCATCTGTAGCATCGATCAGAAACTTGTTACCCGTTGAGTTCTTTTCTTTGCTTATTTACACAAAACAAAAATGAAAAAAAAATATGTATATGAAAAAAATAACCAAAAAAATAGTATGGCGCTCTTTTACTTTGCTTGATTACTAGTGATTATTTTTCAAATTACATTTCCAATTTTATAAAAAGGTAAAAACATATTTTTTTTTTTGCTTTTCTAGCATGTCCTACTGTGTGTCTCAAGAAAAAAAGAAAAATTAGGTGTTTGTTGTGTTTTATTTTATTTACTTGTTCCATATGTTTCAGTTTTTTATTTTTCTTTTGGTTCGGTTGTTGGGTGGATTTTTAGGGGTGTGGGGGCTGGGGGAACTCCGCCTATGATATTAATATTAATTATATCCTTAATATTATTGCATAGCCGGTCCCAAGCCCGGATAAAGGAGGAGGGTCCCAACCTGATATTTATTAATGTTTCTTCACAATGATTAACAACCGACAAAATCATAATTTTCTTATTACACTAAATAGTCCCTTTTTCTTTTTGATGTTTTCTTTTTTTATATATCAGAAGTAGACTCCCTGTTATTCAGCAGATTTAGGGCGCACTCTTCTAGGTGATGAGCCACGGTGTGCCTCTGGAGTTGATGGCGTCCGCCATGGGGGCGTACAGGCCGAGTCCCACGGCAGCGGGGGCAGCGGCAAGACGTGACTGTATCCTCACGAGCCTGCGACGATCGTGAATTACCACTTTAATTTTGACTTGTACTAGTCGCCGGTGGCCAACAAGTTTGACATGCTCTACTTCTACATGGTGCTAGACCCTTCCGGTGCCGGTAACCGGCCGCATAGCTTCTGGTGAGCTCTCTATACATCTCCATCTGCGTAGTTTCTCCTAACCAGTGGAGTTGCTTAAGAATGCTCCTCCTGGGTGATTAGTAAAATGCTTATGAGTAGACACGTCACCTATTGCATATTCTACACCAGGAGTAGTTGTTAATTGTGTGGTGTCATCTGCAATCGTTCCAATATTTTACTTTGTACAATCCAGACTACTTTTTGTAGCAAATCCATGTGACCCAGATCCTTTTTATTTATCTAATAATGAACATCACAACATCAATAGAAAGACATATAAATTCTGGATTTTGGGCCAGACGCCCTGGATGTGCTGAATCTGTGGCATGATTTTATTCTTTCTGAACTGTGGCGAGCTTTGCTGTACTGAATGCTGATTTGGTGATCCACCGGTAAATTTTTTTTTTGCTCCAACATTGATGTCAGATTGTTGTGTCTAGCTAACTTACGAGCATCACGAGTGACAGTCCATATGCGCTCTTGTGAACCTGCAAACCGGGCGCCCTGTACTACACCTAACTCAAAAGGAGTCCTTTCCGTCCGTGTTTGGGCTGTACTCGGACTCCAATCTCATATACAAGACCTAAGTCGATCTCTACATAGGATCGGTTCGCGATGAAGGCACTACTGGCACCGCCGAGTGTCCGTGGACACCGTCAATTCCATGGCAGGACCTCCCGCCGGAACTCAGATGGCAAGCTTAGGAGTGGCTGGCCTGCTCGTCATCGTGTTGGTCGTGGGCGGGACGAGAGTCAATGACCCTTAAATGATAAAATGGGATTGCTTCCTCCGTACTAATTTTTTTGTGTTTAATTCCAGCGTGATGTGAGGGCAATTATTACTGTGGCAATTTTTTGTGTTTAATTTTTTTGTATATGGCAGGTCTATGATGGGCAATTATTCATTGATGTGTGTATATATGGCAGGCGCGTGAGGCCAATTAAAGAAGGGATTGGGAGAAGAAACGTATTTAGGACGTTTGATGAGATTGAATGGGCGGTGTAGATCTATTTTTCCTGCCATTTTTTGCCTACCGCCAAATTATAGCCTCTGGGTAAACTCCTTTCTCTCCTCTCTTTTTTCCTTTTCTTCTGTTTATTTCCATCTCTATTTCATGTCCTCTTTCTTTTGTCAATTTCTTCCGCCTACGATTTTCCTAGTCACATTCAACCATTGTTACTATATGTATAATCTTCCACTTGGATGTGGTGCTGCATCAACTAGTATTTCTGCTTACTGAAGATGCAACATAACACATGACATCATGGAGAAAAATGACAGTAGAGAAACCTTTCTGTAACATAAAATCTTTCAAAACGGATCGTGAAATCCACTTTAAATAGAACAACATTGAACTTTTTTATGCACCTCACGCATTATTTTGTGTACAAGTACTACCCCATCTAGAATAAACCAACCTTTAGTAATGAAATATGACTGTAACATGTGAAACAATTTATCCGAAATAGAAATGGCTCTCTGTTTCTGTGAATTTCTGTGAAGTAATATCAGTATTCTTCCCTCAGCAGCTAAACGTTTCTTTCTTGCCCAAGGATTCAAACACTTATAATCCAAAGAAATCGAAATCGATCATGTCTCAGTTTTTTTGTTTTTTGAGATAAGATCATGTCTCAGTTAAAAAAACAAACACAAACAAATTAGAAGCCCAATTCTGGCCCAGCTTCGAGTCCATCTCCAACCCGTCTTCGAGCCCATCTTCATCTTTTTCTTCCACTTATTCTCCACCAAGAAATTAAGAGGGAAATAAATAAATCCCCAAATCTTCCGAGAAATTCCTCTGCATTCGGCGGCGCAGGACGCCTCCTCGCGCTCCTCCTTCTCCGACCAGGTCCTCGTCTCCCGGGCCGCAGGGTACGTTCCAGCTCCTCCTCCTGGTTAGATTCCGTTGATTATCTCTGTTCTCGGTCTGTAGATTGCTTCGGTTTGGGCGAATTGGGGGGCCGCAGGGTACAATGCTGAAATCTTGACGCCGCATGTTTCTCCAAGTCCACACGGCTGTATTCAGAGCTCAAATCTTGATGAAACGAGTTAAAAGCATGTACTGTAGTCTGTAGTGACGCCTCCCCTGCTTCAGTAAACTCTGTATGGTAGCACAACCATAAAAAAACAAATCACTTATGTTAATTTTGATGTCGCATAATCTTAGTGTTGGTTCCATCTAATTTGATTGCCAGTGTACGCCCTTAGCCATGAGACATTGTGCGATTGCAGTTATTCATGGCGATAACCATGTCTGTGACACGACTTCCGGCAAAAAATACCCAGTTTTACCATTATGACCCCCTAGCCCCTAAGCCTTCCCAAATACCCACCATGCTTGTCAGACACTTCCCATAACCACCATGCCTCAACCCCTCACCGCCTCATGCTCATCCTACGGCACCAAAATCTACGTGATCCTAATTGGTTGTTTGACCAACTAGTTAGGCTTGTAGTTGATTGGAACTTGGAAGTTGCTTTATCTTCCTAGGCTGAAGTTTCACCATACAACACGTCTACCCCTAGTTGAACTTTAGTTCTTTGGATCCTAGCTAATTAAAAGTTTGATCGATTCGTTAAGCTTTTAGTTAATCGGAAGTTGCTTGATCTTCCTAGGTTGAAGTTGGACCCAAAGAACATAGTCTACCATATCTTTTTCCATAGCTATAATCAGTATTAATGAAGGCTTCACAAAATGAGTTATGATGTGATCTGTAATAAAGATTTGGTAGGGGTAAAGCTCCAGCGCTTCAGTATAGTATTTTTTTATTATTATTTGTATGATGAATCTCCAGGGTCTGTAGTATCACTGCCTGATTCATGCTAGATCATGCTTCACCTGTCTATTACATGATTCCTACAAAATTTACTCTCTGATCTCTCATAGCAAACCCCTATACTAGTTCGCCACTCCCACACCTAACCTGCCGCTGCCCTCCACCACCTCACTCTCATCATCCTGTGCCCCCCTTGCTGGTACTGTGCATCTTACGGTTCCGCCCAAGTCCCGCTTCAGTGAGGATGGTGGCACCCTTGACCAGCGGCACACCACTCCCCAGGTGAAAACCCCAAAAATACGTGAACTAGCTGAATGTTTCTAAATCTTAACCAAAAATTGGATTTTATGGGGCTGCTACTTCATATATTTTTTTTTTGGGATATCCTTCGGTGAAAGTTTTTTGTTTCTGTTGGGTATTTCCTTACAAATCCAAGTTGAAAGGTTTCCCCGGTAATCTGAAGTGTTGATTTGCACTAGTATGAAGTTTTATCAAAATTTCCTAGTTGAAACGGTGAACGATTTCAATCGAAAGTGTAAAAATCCAGTTCAAATCCAGTGAAGGAACAGTGTCGATGTGGAGGGCAGTCTGCATCTGCTGAGCAAGTTAGTTGCAGACGGCTGCCACATACACTCAGTCGTTCATGTGTGTTAAAGAGTAGAATTCTGCTCTGTTTTCTATCTTTGACATCTGCTTTCTAGCCTTATTTTCTAGAATTCTGCATGTAAGTTTTGTTTCCATGTCAACCTATAACACCAGAGTCGATGCTTATTATGCTCCTTGTATCTGACATGCATTTGGTAATCCGCTGTATTTCAGCCGGGTCGTGTCTCTGTCAACTTGCACGAAGGTTGGCGCCATCAGCTTCGTCGTGGGCGTCGCTGTGGGCTTCACGCTGAAGAGAAGGCTGCGCCAGTGGGCTGCCAGGCTGCTCAAGCGGATCAAGGACGACAACTAGCTAGCTGTAGTGCAATGTCTAAAGTTTTGTTCGCAAGCGTATTCTACTTACTCTGTAGCTCCATGCTGAACCTACCTGATTGCTTGGATCAATTGTGAACTGTATCACGACTCCCTTTTAGGGGATCTGTACTGGCAGTTGTGGTTATGAGCAGATCCTGCCTTACTTCTCACTCACTGATAGTAAATCTCCAATTTTGTTTTGTGTCCTCCCTTGGCAACGTTCGTCATCGCGCTCCTGTAGATACTGGTTTTTGTTAATGGTTGCTGAAAACTGTTGAGGTAATGCTTGCTTGCCTCAGGCAAGGCACCAGGTTCAGTCACAATCAAGAAAGAGAACAGTGAGACAACACCTTTCAGTGGTTTTGCCATTGATGTAAATTGCTGGAAGGTAGGACTCTTTAGTTGGTCCCGCCTCCAAAGGAACAAAGAGGTGAGCATATATCACAAACCTTTGACTCTTTGCTCTTTCAGCAAGCACCAAGAAAACCCAGGGTTAACCGTATTGAATCTATCCCCAAGCTGAACTGAACCTCCTTTACCGCCAGGGTTAACCGTGATCTCTGTCAGGAGATTTGCACCTCGCAGTTGGCGTAGCTGATTTGCAGCGAGGTCTTTCTGAACCTGTGTGCTTCGAGGCCGTTTATGCAGCTGCGCGTACTGACGCTGATTGGGTGAATTGCTGCTCGCCCAAATTACTTTATTGATGTAAAATTCGGATTTGTTGCACTGTAACTGTAACAACAAAAGTTGACGCCTGATTAATATTCTCACGCGTTTCTTGTAATCTATATTGTAGTCAGGGTTGCTGCGTCTCGGCTTGGCGGTTGCTGCCATCTGCTTCAGTATCGGAGAATCCAGGACGAGGAGCAATCCAATAATTCATTCGTGACATGCTCATTTTCGTGGACAGATTGCACTCGAACACATAGTTTGCAGCATTTATATATAGGGGACGCAAATTTGTGAAGTGTTCGAGCATCTCCTCCTTTCGACTTAGGTTGTTCTTTAGACATGATCGAGACAAACCTTGAAAGTATGCGTAAGTTGGAAAAGGCAAGACATGATATCACGAAACATAACTGAGAAAATGAGGAAACTGAAAAAATGCCCAGCTCTCCAGTTCATATTGACACTGGTGATGCTTCTCTAGAGGATCTTTACTCTGATCAGGATGGTGATATTCTTGATGACAGTGATGTTGGATATGGAGAACTGAGGCAAACATTTTCTGCAAAAAAGAAATGGACTGCAGCTCCACAACGATGGGTTGTGTGAAGGTTTCTGGTCTTAGCTCGGGTAAAAAGAAAAGACATACACGAAAATGATAGGCTTTATCTGAAATATTAGAGGTGCTAATGATGATAGGAAAAATAGAATTATTAGAGAAACTCTTGTTGATAAGAAAGTGGATTTTCTGGGATTCCACGAAACCATCAAACAAACCTTTAGAACTCCACTCTTTATGTGGTGGTAGAAATTTTTGGCAATGGACTCCTCCGAGGGAACGATCTGGTGGTATACTAATTGGTATCAACGTAGACGTCTTGGATGGAACTTGGTGATTGTGTATGGTGATGCAAAACTACAGGGAAAGCCGCCTTTCTAACTGAATTAGCAACGATCCTCTATGATAACTCATATTAGTTTGATTGGGGGAGACTTTAATTTAATTAGAGCAAGTACAATAAGGTCCAGTCAGCGGGCTATAAGGATTTTAATAATATATTTGTGCTTACATGGATGAGAGAAAATAGGAAAGAGAGTTAAAGCGGGCTCTCATGTAAGAGCCAGCTGCAGCACGTGCTCCTAGTCACTTTGTGAGAGTGGAAGGTGGGCCAACTATTAATAAAGTAGCCCATACTTATAGTCAACTATTATACTTGTTGGCTATTAGGTTGGCTATACATGACATGGCACCATCTTATAGGCAACAGCCGGCTATATTATTATACTTGCTCTTAGGAACCCTGGTGAAAAAAATAAACTTGGAACATTTCTCATTGGAGTTGTGTTTTCAATGTCATAGTTGAAATTGTCTGGCACGTTGCACGCGGATTCGTCTAACGCGGAGCCGACATGGGCAGGTATACATTAAGTAGCTGACAGCTGGGGCCCACGAACTGATAGCCCCACGTGTCAGTAACTCCAAGGAAGAGTTTACCGTCCCATGTTGTATGCGCGCCTATAACTCTAGTGTAAAGTGCGTAAGGGGTAGTTGGGTAAACAGCGAAGTTTACTGGACACCAACGTGTACTGCACCTAGGAATGACTACTGAGCAGCGCTAAAGGATTCCACCAACCCGACGAGGCGACGATACTAGTAGCGGGTCAGAGGAAGGAAACAAAATTGCTACCCCACAGTGGCTCAAATGATTTTTGAAAGAGTTGTTTCTAGTTAGTACTAGTTGAATGCCCGTGCCTTGATACGAGTTAAATTTTTAGGAAATTTTGGTGCTCAAAATCAGGTTTTTAGTTAAATTCCACAACATTATTGTCGGTACCAGTTCCAGTTGCATTCCATATGCCTATGGAAACTCTAATTATCGACATCGTACAAAAAATAGTCACCTCCTTTTCATGCATCATCACGGTGAGTGGTGTTGGATAGCGGAGGTACACAGCTTATATCTGAATCTGAATGTAAGAAAAATACACATAAGATAATAAGCATTCAATGATTACCACCTCAAACATTGACCACCTTGTCATTTCGCGTGGAGATATGGTGATTGATTAAACCTACTTAATTTGACTGATCCAATCCAAAGGAAACCGATCTGGTCACGCTGCTGCTCTTCCTGTAGCTTTCCCATCTCCTAGGTTGAAAATGGTTCCGAACTGAAAAATGGTTCCTTTTTGAAAATGGTTCCAAACCGAAAAAATGGTTCCAAAATTTAAAATGGTTCCAAAATTGGAAAATGGTTCCAAAATTTAAAATGGTTCCGAAATTTAATTCCAAAATTGGAAAATGGTAGCAAAATTTAAAATGGTTCTGAAATTTAAAATGGTTCCAAAATTTAAAATGGTTCCGAAAATGGAAAATGGTTCCGAAATATAAAATGGTTCCAAAATTTAAAATGGTTCCAAAATTGGAAATTGGTCCCGAAATTTAAAATGGTTCCGAAATTTAAAATGGTTCCGAGAATGGAAAATGGTTCCGAAGTATAAAATGGTTCCAAATTTTTAAAATGGTTCCGAAATTTAAAATGGTACAAAAATTGGAAAATGGTTCCGAAATTTAAAATGGAACCGAAATATAAAATGGTTCCAAAATTTTAAATGGTTCCGAAATTGGAAAATGGTTCCGAAATTTAAAATGGTTCCGAAATTTAAAATGGTTCCGAAATGGGAAAATGGTTCCGAAATTTAAAATGGTCACAAAATTCAAAATGGTTCC
Organism: Poa pratensis; assembly: GCA_947311845.1. Classification (NCBI taxonomy): domain Eukaryota; kingdom Viridiplantae; phylum Streptophyta; class Magnoliopsida; order Poales; family Poaceae; genus Poa; species Poa pratensis. The sequence continues at coordinate 99,616 of CAMZMU010000058.1, read as the reverse complement.
AAAATTTAATATGGTTCCGAAATTGGAAAATGGTTCCAAAATTGGAAAATGGTTCCGAAATATAAAATGGTTCCGAAATATATGGTTCCGAAATTGGAAATGGTTCCAAAATTTAAAATGGTTCTGAAAGTGGAAAATGGTTCCGAAATATAAAATGGTTCCAAAATTTAAAATGGTTCCAAAATTGAAAATTGGTTCCGAAATTTAAAATGGTTCCAAAAATTTAAAATGGTTCCGAAAATGGAAAATGGTTCCGAAATTGGAAAATGGTTCGAAAATTTAAAATGGTTTCAAAATTTAAAATGGTTCCAAAATAGAAAAATGGTTCCTAAATTGGAAATTGGTTCCGAAATTTAAATTGGTTCCAAAAAATGGTTCCGAATTTTGAAATCGCTCCGAAATTTGAATTGGTTCCGAAATTTAAATTGGTTCCAAAAATGGTTCCGAAATTTGAAATCGCTCCGAAATTTGAAATGGTTCCGAAATTTAAATTTGTTCAAAAAATGTTTCAAAATTTTGAAAATGGTTCCAAATTTTAAAATGGTTCCAAATTTGAATTTTTTTACGTCTCTTCAAGATGGTTCCAAACAGTCAAACGCGAGAAACTGGGAAACGCGCGAAAATCATTAAGCATAATAAAAAAAAACGAGCGAAGGAACACGAACGATCGAACGATCGAAGCAGTCGAACGAAGTACGAAGCAGTCGAAGTGCGAATCTAGGCCGCGGCCCATTAAAGCGTCCTACGATCGACAGGTACGCGAGCTAGTATTACCGTTCACGCTACGCGTCCTAAAGGAGCACCCCTGGTATTGGGCCTCGCCATCTACCACCAAGTCCTCGACGGCACCGCCCTGGACGCCTTCCTCAAAACCTGGGCCGGGGCGATGCGCCAAGGCACGGGCTTCACTTCTCTTCGAACGTGGATTCCGCCTAGGCGCTAGGGCGCGTGCATGCTATCGTCGCCGTTCCTTTCTCGTGGGGATCTGGGCCATTTTATTGACCGAAGGCCCGTGCCTGCTGCATGTGCAGACTCGACAGCCTGTGTCGTGGTGGGATCACGGCAGATGCCATAGGATGGCTAAAGATGGGGCCGAACGGTCGTTGGGGGTATCCGGGGAGGGTTTATGCACTTAAGAAGCGCACAAGGAAGAACACGCAAGAAATCACAAGAGGAAGAACAAGCAAACTAGAACACAAAACACACCACGATGTACCCTGCTTCGGGGCCCTCGTGAGGAGGTAATACCCCTACTGCAGCACTAGCCTACTTGATGTATATCTCAGGGTGACAAGTACAAGCTGCTCCTCGAGCTGTTTGATGCAACAAAGGTAAGAACTAGAGGTGGAAGACGATGCTACAAAGTAAGAACAAGGCCCTCCGAGCTTAAACCGAGGTCTCTCCGAGGTATCTCCGAGCCCTATCCGAGGTGTCTCAGAGCCAACCGAGGTATCTCTCTCGCTCGTCTCGCTGTGTGATGAATCTGGGGATCGTTCTCTCCGTCGTCGATCTCTCTCTCGCAGGAGGGGCAGAAGCCCCATATATAGGCTAGCCGAGTTACCGTTGTGCCCCCCCTGCAGAACACTGTTGCCATGCCTCTGCAACGGTCATCATCACACTCCTGTCAGGGACAGGTCGTGGTCTGCCCATCCTCTGCGACACCTCTGCAGGACGTGTTGTCCCCTCTGATAGAGACAAGGCATAGCTCTGCAGAGCTCCCTCATAGCCTTTTCCCCGGATCTCGCGGGGTCAGCGGTCAGAGACGTGCTGTCCCGCCGAACAAGGAGCATGCCTCTGCCATGCCCCTTGACAGACGCTCCCGTGCCAGACGGGATGTGACAGGAGCTTGACTCCTACCCGACCTTAGGCCTCCTGCCTAGGTCCTTGCGCTTAATATCTGATTAGGTCGGTTCTCACTTCTTTCTTATAGCTTCTCCGACCTCCACGAAGCAAAGCAAAGCACCGGGGTAGCTAGGTCGGCTGACCATACCTCGGATTATAAACGTCGGCCCATGCCACGGGATACCTCGGATCCCTCCAGGCCTTCATAGGTCGGCCCTTACAATTCCTCGGTCTTGATAAAGCTCGGACATCTCAATGCCCAAATAGGTCGGCCCTTTCCGTGCCTCGGCACACCTTTTACTCATACTTATGCCTTGCCTTGACCCTACCTGGGGGTAGCCCCCCAACAGCCTGGGTACTAGGCTCTAGCTTTTGGAAACACTGGCGGATCGTCAAATCATAGCCGCCACCTATTTGGGATCAGACGAATGGGAGGCAACCTAAGCTAGCTAGCTGCTCTAACCGAGAGAGTATTTGGTGCTTAGATTAGATTAGAGCATTATTGTCATTTATGCCAAGTCTAGAATACAACCTATTTTGTTACTAAATTTTTACACACTTGTAATGTATATTATTGACCACATCATGGTATTTCTTTTGAATTTTTTTAAGCTTCAAATTTGGTAAAAAATAAGAGTTTTTGACTCCTTTACACGGCCAAAAGTTTGTATTTCATCCTTTTTAGGATATTTAAGGGTTAACAGCCACCGGTTGTCCATATTCTCCCTTGTGGATACCTTCGACCACGTATGGGCCGTTTGTTTGGATAACCGCGTCAAATATGAAAGGATCGACAAAAATATCCCCAACCGGCACTATGGATAACTTCACAAATATTACGAGCATATCCCTACGATGTACTAAAGATAACCGGATATATTTGATTAGTACAATGGATAACCACTGTTTGTAATATCCGGATCCTTTCATATTTGACGCGGTTATCCAAACGAGTGACCCATACGTGGTCGAAGGTATCCAGAAGTGAGAATATGAACAACCGGTGGTTGTTAACCCTTTATCGTAAAGAGAATGTTTAAGATCGACAAATATATCCCCAACCGATACTATGGGTAACTTCACAAATATGACGAACATATCCCTACGGTGTACTATGGATAACCGAATATATTCAATCGGTACAATGGATAACCAATATCCGGATCCTTTCATATTTGACACGGCTATCCAAACGAGCGATACGTGGTCAAAGGTATCCACATGTGAGAATATGGTCAACCGGTGGTTGTTAATCCTCTAGTATCGTAAATAGGATGTTAAAGATTGTCGAAGATATCCCCAACCGGTACTATGAGTAGCTTCACAGATTTTGACGAAGATATCTTACGAGGTACTATGTACCTCTAGATATATTTAGTCGGTACCATGGATAACCTTTTTGTAATTTGCGGATTCTTTCACATTTGACACGGTTATCCAAACGAGCGACCCGGTTCTTTTTTATTCTAATTTTTTGTACTAGTAGAAACTAGACTTCCTCTATTTCCTACCTATGTTTATTTATCGTAAAACCACCTTTCAAAAAGGAAATTGAAAATTATACCTGGTAGTTTTAACGGCAATATTCGAATATTTTAGTTTTAGCGTGTAAAGGGAATAATAAAAATAGAATTGAAAAATTATACTACGTATTTATTTTGCATGCCCTTGATGCAAAAAGAGTGAGAAAAAGGGGCAGCCACAGCTACGTGCATGTATGAATTAGACATTGCTAAGCATGCATGCATGGATTAGGCGGCAAGATTAAGAAATTATCTAATGAACTCCACGGGTCTGACCACATGCACGGCCCCATGCCCGCATGCATCACACTACGCATAGAGAGAAAAGTAGGACGGAGGGGACATGGCTATGATTATTCGCTTTGGTAGGCAACAGGGGTGTCAGATCGTAGGGTTCAAACCTGGTGGAGGTAGGCCTGGGGACGCTGATCCCGTTGATGGTTTAAACGGGCCAGATAGCATGCACGCGCCCTAGCGCGTTGTAATGCGACTTATCGGCTTCACCGCGCCAACCCACTTGTTCCTCCTGGACCAGCACACCCGTGTTCCTGGGACGACGCCATTGTTCGACCACGGGTCCACCGAATTCAAGGGCGACCCCGTTGCTCCCACCTACTGCAAGAGGAAGACGCTCAAGCTGAGCTTCACGGCCGAGTTCATGGCCGAGCTAAAGGCCCGCGTCGGCACCCCTGGCGCCACTAGGTTCCAGTGCTTGCTCGCGCACCTGTGGAAGAAGACAACCCCAGGCTCGCGGCCTCAGGCCGGAGGAGTTCACCCAGGTGAGGGTGGCCGTCAACTGCAGGGGTAGGGCCCGTCCTCGCGTGTCACGTGACTACTTCGGCAACATGGTGCTCTTGTTAGCACTAATCTTTATATATTGTATCTGCATATTTAGTTGCATATAGTTAGTGGTTCATGTAGCCTATTGTAGCCTGGCATGGTGTTACGTGTGATGCGTACGAAGCCGGCGAAGTTTCAGCGAGGCTTGCATGGTGAGATGCCGAGGCGCCGTGCGAGACGGCAAGCTTGGTGAGATGCCGGTGGTCGTGTGATGCGACGCCACATGCAGAACCTGGAGCGCAATGTGCTGATGAGAGCTAGCCGAGTGATTCGGTCAAATAGTTGCTAGTGCATTGATCAGGTTGTTAGCTAGCTGCATGCAAGTAGTTAGCGATTAGTTAGTGCATGGGGTCATGTGTTAGTGGCCAGGGTGGGGTGTATGCGTGTGTTAGTGGAGAGTGTGGCCTCCGGCCGTGGCGTGGGTGTGTGCCTATTTAAGGCCTTGTAAAGAATGTTCATTTGACAAGAGAATACAAAGAAGAAAAAGGCCGGGCTGCGTGAGGCACCTGACGCTAAACACACTTGTGGCTATGTGCATCTTAACTATGCAGAGGCCGGATGTAATGATTAAACCTTTTAAGTAATAAAAGCTCTTTATCTAAAAAAAAATGTCGACCTACGGCAGCGTGGCCAGTACCATACGCGAAGCCGTCGCACGGGTCGACGGCGAGTACATCCGTTCCTTTTCAACATGCATTGCATGCAACTAAACTCTTTCGTTAATACTTTTTATAGCTCGCCAGTTGTTAATATAGTGCCGACATGCATGGTAATGTTTTCTAGTAGTATTTTATGGTTGAATGTAGAATGACAAACCCATCTAAAAAAGGAACACTGGACCACTTGCAACTCGATCTACGCCGTTGCTTCATCAAGGTTATATGCATAAGAGCATCTCCACCGGGGGCCTCCAAATCGGTGTCCGGCAGCCCCAATGGAGGCCCATTGGGGGTGCCGGACATGTATCCGCCCGAAATTTGGAGGCCCTCCACAGCGGCACCCCCCAAAGCAGGCACCCCAATTTTTTTTTTATAATTTTCATTCATTAAAACAAATACGGAATTTAAACGAGATTTAACAAACTTACAATTTCGAATTTAAACGAGATTTAACAAACTAAACCTAAACTAGGCGGAGAGAAGGAGGCCTATGCAACTTCTCGCCAACCACTACACGTGCCGGCGGAGAGAGAGATGCCGCTTCATGGCCTGGCGCCGGGGGAGAGATGCCGCTTCATCATGGCCTGCCGACGCTGCCGACGGCGAAGAAGATGCGAACCAAGCGCCGGAATCATCAAGAGACTTGCATGCCTCAATGATCCGGCGGAGAAAGTTTCATCTTCTATTGCCGTCGGTGACGTGTGCGTCGGCTCCGGCCTTGAGAAACGTCCCGTAGCCTCGGCAGAGCCGACTGAGGCTTCTGGTTTCGCCGGCGCGTGGCATTCGATCTTCCGCCGTGACATGCGGCGGGGCGTTTGATCGGAAGCCTCGTCGGCTTGCGGTGCCCCCTTCTTCGGTGACGGCGACGCTGCTGACCAAGATGCAGCCGGTGGTAGAGGCAGATCGGGCAGCTTGGTGTCGTCGTCGTCGTCCTCGCCGTCACGCTATTCGTCCGTAATGGACAACTCCGGCGTTGGCGCTCGTACACAGCTACGGCGCGCCTCGTACTCCTCATCCACCACGGCGTGCCAGTAGGGAGCCGAGATGGAGTACTTGGGGTCGAGCTTTTGCTCGTACGGCCTCTCCATCCACTTGCGCTTGAGGAAAGCGATGCGCTCCTGCCCGCTGAGCCATGGCGCCACCGGAACGTTGGCGGCGATCCTCACCCACCCGTCCGGTAGGGTGGCGAAGTCCTCCACCGGCACCGCGTGGCAGCTGCACAGCCGTGCGGTCTCCAGCGAGAGCACGTACGGAGGCATGTTGGCGGCCTCCTCGCGCCACATGTCCCGCTGGAATGCCTTGGCCATCTCCGCCTCCTCGTTGCGACGCCGGAGTTTCTCCAGCTGCTCGTGGCGTTGCTCACCGCGATGCTCGTCGCGGCTGCCCGCCACGGCGGCCTGTCTTCTTGTGGGAGAGGGAGAGAGAGAGAGGGAGAGGTGACGGTGTGAGGAGAGGAGGGCTGCGCTGCGTCGGGTTTTAAAGGCTGCCGGAGGAGCGGGGTTGGGTAGCCTGCATTAACGCGGCCACCACTTCGCCTGGCCGCGCATTGACGCCGACGACGCGTGTGCAGGGCGCCGCCGCGGCTGGCCGCGGCGACTTCAGCACGCGTCGCTTTCATCTGCGCCATGGGAAGCGGCGCGGCGTTATTGCGACGCGTCGCTTCGCTTCGCTCTGCTCCCGCCAGGGGAACGGGCGCGGCTTTATTGCGACGCGTGCTGACAGGCATGCCGCCGTCTCGTCGTCTCGACATTAAACGCGGCGGAACGGCCTCCTGTACAGCTAATTTAACACGGAGGCAACAGTCTGTGTGTATGACGGGCGGGCCACCGCTGTCAGGGTCATGTCCGCCCCCATGTCCGGCACCCCCAAGAGGGCCTCCAAGGCCCATTGGAGGCCCTCTTGGGGGTGCCAGACATAAAATCGCTCGGTGCGAGGGTTTGGGGGGTGCCGCTGGTGGCGGTTTTCGGTGTCCGGACCCCCAATGGGCCTTTGAGGGGTCGTTTGGAGGCTCCCGGTGGAGATGCTCTAATGATGACCGATATATGATGTTGTGTTCTCAAATAGTTAGTCTTAACTTTTTGATATACTTGTGGGCGAGGAGCTATTTAGGAAAGACATCAACCGACATGTGTAGCCTTGACGATCAGTAGGTTACTATTCAGAAATTTACGTTGCCTCGAGCTCATATGCTCCTGTTATATTAACCCAAATCTATGTACCTTGACCTAATGAATGATCATACTTTTTTTTACGAAAATACATTTGGAAACTAAAACTCCCTAGATGTACATAGATTTAACTTAGAATACACCAGGGGATTAAATTCAACACAAATGCATGCACCTCAGTAGACAACTCCACCTCCATGATACGTAACACCAAGTGCACCCACCCATTCCAGCAATTGCCCAGCAAATTCCGTCTAAATTCAACTATGTCTGATGTTGAGAGGGAAATTCCATCACATATATGTTTGGTGATCTTGGGATACCATGACATATATGTTAAGCGGTGGAATTCTTGTCCATCTTACAAGGAAGTACAAACTGATACGTTTTGTAAGTGGAACACATGAATAGAGGTTTGTTGTTCTGATCCTCTTGTGTACCGTATGAAAGCATAGATGACATCGAAAAACTTGGTATTTCTTTTCCTCCAAAGGGTATTAGACGACATATACTCCCTGCATTGACTTCATTGGTCAAGTAGTTCATGTTAATCGACTTTTCATGGGAAATTATGTTCTCGTTCTGATTGAATGATTCTACACTATCCTTTTCATGGTAACGTCTTTTTTGCACAGGGCCACAAAAATATTTTTCCTTCACAGAACTATTGTGCTAACATGAAATGATTCGAACTATATCCAAAAATTTTATTTTGAATTTTTTAACATTGTGAAAATTGTTTTTGCATGAACCGATATGGATTTCCGACAAATAACGTCAAATCAAGTCTCAAATAATTGCAGTCCAACTCTGACACTCCTCAATTAGCTGTACAAGTTGTACAAACTAAACTTGCTAACAGTAAATTGTACAAGTAAACTTGCTTTGCAAACTGAATTGTACGTATGAACTTGCTTTGCAAGCCGAACTGTACAAATCAAGCGGAATGGAACCAATCCGTACCAGCTAGCACAAAGGCATCCGGCGGTAGAGAATGGAACCAATCCATCCCTCGCTAGCTTAAAACAAATCAAGCAAAGTCAACCACGACCTGCTCGATCTCTCCGCAGTCCCGCTCCATGCGCGATCGCGCGGGCTGCAGATCCTAGCCACGGTCTACGTTTCGAGGAGTTTGCCGAGGCGGAGCTTGTCGGGGCTGCGCCGGCAGCGGAGCTTGCCGGCGACCGCGAGAATGGAATCAATCGACCTCTACCCGCGCGTCCGTGCCGGAGTGTCAGGAACTAGTAGTGGCATGAATAGTAATATGTTGGTAGTAGTGAGGGCATTCTAGGTATTACACCTTTAGTGGCAATTAGTAGTTGGTTTGGCCTTTATAAGCCCACCATGTATCCTTTGTTTGCAACAATGAAATGAAACCCTAGTTCTTACTTTCCTTTTCCTGCAATTTACCTTTATTTAGTTATGCAATTTATCAGTTTTATCATCGATTCCTCCCGAATTCCATGTTCTTCGTGATCCAATCCCGTCAGGATCCATCGGGGTCCTGACAGATGGTATCAGAGCGGTTCGATCCATCGGGATCGCTCCCTCCCTTCCCTCCCGTCTTCTTCGATTCTTCGATTCCGGCGATTTCTTCTTGCGAGTTGCGATCCGATTCGCAGCTTTTTTCTTCCTCTTCCCCGATCCGATTCGCAGCAAATCCCCACCTTCCCTCTCCCAAATCGACTTCTTCTCTTCGATCCGCACCCATGGCGACCGCGCCCGCTCCCTTCCCCACTTTCCCATCCGTCACTCCCCCGCCTCCGTTTTGCGTTGGAGCACCACCGTACGCCCCATATCCTTTCCCCTACCCAAATCACCCACCACCACCATCCCCATCCTACCACGCCGCCGCGTACCACCACCATCACCGCTTCCAGCTCCCTCCTCCCTCCCACCCGAATCCCCACTGGCACCAGGGCATGCAGCAGATGCAACCGCCGCCTCCCGCGCCCGGGAACCCCTGGTATCCTCACCACGCTGCAGCCCAGCCCCCACCGCCGAGCTCTCCGCCTCCACGACGGCCTCCCCCAAGCTCACCTCCTCCACTGGCCGCATCCATGGCCGCCGTCGCACCCGCGTGGCCATTCACCTCCGCCTCCGTTCCCGCCGTCCAAGAAGGCGCCGCCCCGAGCACCTCGTCGTCCGGCCGCCTCCCCGACTCTTCAGGGACAACGTCCGCCCCGGCCTTGGACACCGTCCGGACCACTCCTACTCGAGAGCGCACCCCGCTTCAGTCCAGCTTCGACTCGCTCCATGGTGAGCTCTCAAAACTCTCAGCTGCAGTCTCTAAATTCGCAGTGGTGATGGGCATGAAAACGACCGAAATACTGGATACTGGTTCATCCCCAGCAGCGCCCACACACTTTCGATTACCAGGCACTACCGCATCATGGTCATATATGGGTGCAGCAGCAAACTCGTCAGTGAACTCTTTTCACTCTCGTTCTGATGCAGCAGTCAGTGTTTATGTCGCCCCGGAGGTGTTTGATACAATGCCAACATCAAGCTCTGGGTATTCAAATCAGATTCACAGCTCTTGTGTGCAAGGTGGAAGCACCAATCTGAGTGAGCAAAATATTGATGGACTGCCTCAAGCTTCTGGTTTTCACAATCTCAATTGCAAGAGTGTTGTTCTTGAGCCAATGTTTGCTGTCTATGAGGATGAAACAGATAGCTCCTCCTCTGAATTTTTTGATGTGTCTGCTACTGCGACTGACCGACTCACTAGTAGAAACAACACCTTCCGTTTGGAGCTTTAATCCCGGCGAAATTACAACCCGGGATCAATGAACCATTGATCCCGGGTCGGGAGGGCGTGGCGGCCGTGGGTATTAATCCCGGGTCGGGGAGACCTTTGGTCCCGGTTCGTGACACGAACCGGGATCAAAGGGTTTACACGCGCGCGCACATGCTCTGCCGCGCTGGGCCCCTTTGGCAGGGGACCTTTGGTCCCGGTTCGTGTTACAAACCGGGATCAAAGGGTCTCCCTGCTATATATCTTCTTCCACCCCGAGCTAGCTCGAGTTCATCACCATTTCTCCTCCATTTTCCTCTCTCCCACTCAAATTAGCCCCATTTTTTTGCACCATTTGAGAGGATTGAAGGCACCCCATCTATTCAAAGGTTAGCAACATCGTTCTTTCCTCCGGCGTTGCAACTTTACCTCATTTCGTTGCTAGTTTAGCTCATTTCAATTTTGTAATGCTAGCAAGGTGTTTGATGAAATGCCCAAGCTAGAAAGTGTATTTGCATTTTGAGCTCAAATTAATTTATTATTTGTGGATTTTAGTGTTGTCCCCGTCCTCACCGCCGTCGATAGCCCGCGTCGTCCCGTCACCGGCACCACTTCGGTGAGCCTCTTTTTATCATTTATTTTTAAAACGTATATATACTTGTATGATTTAAATGCATAGTTATTTCTTGTATAATTTCTTATGTTTTTCTATATGTATAGTGTCATGGTTTTGATATCCGTCCCCGTCGGCCCTCGTCCGGTCTATGATTCAGATGTGGTATATTTTCATAATTAACTATTTGGTTTGTTTCGTGTTTATCACAATCATGCCCGACCAACTTGACATAGATAAATTTTTATCTAGGAGGTAGTTGAACCGGAAATTCCAACCGACCCTATTGTCGAGTTTTTAAAAAAGAAAACGACGATTTGAAAGCAAAATTGAAGATAAGTGAAGATCTTCGTCTCCAATGCCTAGACGAGAAGATGGAATTGGAGTTGAAGATTGCCGAGATCGTTGATGTTCACGGGCTCGAGATAGCCGACATCGTTGATGCTCATGGGGTCGAGATTGCCGACATCGTCGCTGCTCACGAGAAGAAGATGGATGCAATGCGCTTGAAGCTTAAAAAGATTAGAAATTATGCCATTAGTCAAGAGGCTTGGTATCATTATGCTGTTGGTTCAATAGTTACCTTAGTTGCGATTCTGATCGCATTTGTTGTTGGATTTAAATTATTTAGTTAGTTGTATGTTAGTTTCAATTGATGTATGTTTCGTGAGAACTATGTATTACATTTGGGCACTACTATTAATTAATTTGGCCAGTATTATATATTCATGATGTAGTACTGTAATGGTTTTTGATATATTTATATAATGCAGATGAGCCGGCAATGGATGTACAGTGACCACCGCAGTCGACTATATCAATGGCATGCATAGTTTTCTCAAGGTGGCTAATAAAAACAAGCCGTCGAGTGGTTTTATTTCTTGTCCATGTAATGTCTGCAGAATAAGCGGATTACTCTAACACAGACCGCATTCACGTCCACCTGATAACTTCTGGTTTCATGCCCGGCTATAATTGTTGGACCAAGCACGGAGAAAAAGGGTTATGATGGAAGAAAATGAAGAGGAAGAGGATAACGACAACTATCCTACGTTCAATGAAGCCTGTGATACTCCAATGGGGGAAGACACTGCTGAAGAAGAGCCCAATGATGATGAGCCCAATGATGATGAGCCCAATGATGATTTTGGCCGGGCCATTCGTGATGCACGGATAAACAGCGGAAGTGAAAACGAGAGGTCGAAGTTGGATAGCATGTTAGAGGATCACAAAAAATTGTTGTACCAAAATTGCGAAGATGGCCAGAAGAAGCTTGGTACCACGCTGGAATTGCTGCAATGGAAGGCAGAGAATGGTACAACTGACAGAGGATTTGAGAATTTGCTGAAAATAATAAAGAAGATGCTTCCAAGGGATAACGTACTGCCCCCCAGTACGTACGAAGCAAAGAAGATTGTGTGCCCTCTAGGATTAGAGGTGCAGAAGATACATGCATGCATCAATGATTGCATCCTCTATCGCGGTGAGAAGTACGAGCATTTGAATGCGTGCCCGATATGCGGTGCGTTGCGGTACAAGATAAGGCGAGATGACCCTGGTGATGTTGACGGCGATCCGTGCCCCAGGAAGAGGGTTCCTGCCAAGGTGATGTGGTATGCTCCTATAATACCACGGTTGAAACGTTTGTTCCAAAACAAAGAGCATGCAAAGTTGTTACGATGGCACAAAGAAGACCGTAAGAAAGACATGATGCTGAGACACCCCGCTGATGGGTCGCAGTGGCGAAAAATCGACAGGACCTTCAAGACGTTTGCAGATGACGCTAGGAACATAAGATTTGGTCTAAGTACAGATGGCTTTAATCCTTTCGGGGAACAAAGCTCCAGTCATAGCACCTGGCCTGTGACTCTATGTATGTATAACCTTCCTCCTTGGTTGTGCATGAAGCGGAAGTTTATTATGATGCCGGTGCTCATCCAAGGTCCGAAGCAACCCGGCAACGACATTGATGTGTACCTGAGGCCATTGATTGAAGAACTTTTAGAGTTGTGGAGTGACGAAGGGGTACGTGTGTGGGATGAGCACAAACAAGAGCCATTTGACCTACGAGCGTTGTTGTTTGTAACCATCAATGATTGGCCTGCTCTTAGTAACATTTCAGGACAGTCAAACAAGGGATACAATGCTTGCACGCACTGTCTAGATAAGACTGAAAGTATATATGTAGGCAACAAGAATGTGTACCCAGGTCATCGTCGATTTCTTCCACCTGAGCATCCCGTAAGAAAGAAAGGCAAGCATTTCAAATGTGAGGTTGATAACCGGACGAAGCCTACCTGCCCTGATGGTGATGCTATATATGAGATGGTCAAGGATTTAGAAGTAATCTTTGGAAAGGGTCCTGGCAGTCTATCTGTTCCGAAAGACGTCAACAAGCGCGTACCCTTGTGGAAAAAGAAATCTATATTTTGGGAGTTACCCTATTGGAAAATCCTAGAGGTTCGCTCTGCAATCGACGTGATGCACGTGACGAAAAATCTTTGCGTGAACCTGCTAAGCTTCTTGGGTGTGTATGGGAAGACGAAAGATACACCGGATGCACGACTGAACCATCAACATATGCACGAGAAGACGAAAGACGACCACCTTAATCCAGAGAAGTATCAAGGTCCTGCCAGCTACGCTCTTACCAAGAAGAGAAGGAGATCTTTTTTGAAGTCCTGAACAGTATCAAGGTCCCGTCTGGCTTCTCGTCGAATGTGAAGGGAATAATTAACATGGCAGAGAAAAAGTTCCAAAACCTGAAGTCTCATGACTGCCATGTGATTATGACACAATTACTACCGGTTGCATTGAGGGGGCTTCTACCGGAAAATGTTCGACTACCCATTGTGAAGCTATGTTCATTCCTCAATGCAATTTCTCAGAAGGTGATCAATCCATTGACTCTAGGAACTTTACAGAAGGATGTTGTTCAGTGTCTTGTCAGCTTCGAGTTGGTGTTCCCACCATCCTTCTTCAATATTATGACGCACCTCATAGTTCACCTAGTCGAAGAGATTCAAGTTCTCGGTCCTGTATTTCTACACAACATGTTCCCCTTCGAGAGGTTCATGGGAGTCTTAAAGAAATACGTTCATAACCGTGCTAGGCCTGAAGGAAGCATCTCCAAGGGTTATGGAACAGAGGAGGTCATTGAGTTTTGTGTTGACTTTATTCCTGACATTAACCCGGTCGGTGTTCCTCAATCGCGCCATGAGGGGAGATTGCGTGGAAAAGGAACACTAGGAAAGAAACAAATATTTTCTGACTGGGATTCTTTCAATCGAGCACACTACACAGTTCTACATAATTCGAGCTTGGTGGCTCCGTATATCGAGGAACACAAGAATACTTTACGCTCATTAATGGCTGAAGAATGCATTGAAAAAGAACACTTGAAGACTTTCTGCGGGTGGTTGCACACACGTCTCATTAATGACAACACTGTTGAAGAACAGCTAAACTTGTTGGCCAGAGGACCATCTTCGACTATATTGGCTTTTCAAGGGTACGAGATAAATGGGAATACATTTTACACGGCCGACCAAGATAAAAAGAGCACCAACCAAAACAGTGGTGTCCGCTTTGATGCATCAAACAACAATGGGACAAAGGACACATATTATGGGTACATAGAGCAGATATGGGAACTTGACTACGGACCTTCTTTCAAGGTACCTTTGTTCCGGTGCAAATGGTACAACCTGGATGGTGGGGTAAACGTAGACCCGCAGTACGGAATGACTACAGTGGATCTCAAGAATTTTGGGTATGACAACGAACCATTCGTACTAGCCAAAGACGTGGCTCAATTTTCTATGTGAAGGACATGTCTTCCAGACCAAAAAAAAGAAAAGATAAGCAAGCGAAGACATCATATGATGAGCCAAAGCGTCACATAGTTCTTTCAGGGAAAAGAACTATCGTGGGAGTGGAGGACAAGACAGACATGTCAGAAGATTACAACAATTTTGAAGAAATCCGGCCCTTCGCAGTGAAAATTGACCCAAGTCTCGCGTTAAATGGAGAAGCTTGTCCATGGCTACGGCGCAATCAGAAGAAAGTGACGGGTAGAAAGTAGAAGAAGATTGTGTAATAATGTATTAAACCTTTATGTGATGTGTAGTAATTTATTAAACCTTTATGCGACGTACCCGATTAGCGCGCCCACTTGGTAAAAACACGCCCAAAACACACGGTTTCCCCGTCATACAGCCCAACGGTGGCTCGTGAGTGACTGCATATCAAATGCACCGTTGGGCTGTATGACGGGAATCCGAATGCTTTGTATACCAAAATGCTTTGTAGATAGAACAAAACATACGGTTTTCCCTGCATCCGTCAGCCCACCGGTGGCTCGTGAGACGGCAAATCGGCCTTCGATCCATGGAGCGGCAAGACTTCTTTGATGATTTGCAACCGTCCGAACAAGTGTTGGAGATGTTGCTAATCATCAAAGAATCTTGCCGCTGCTTGGATCCGACCGAGGGGAGGGTTCACCTTCAGCCTCCGCTCAAGGAACTCCTGCCTCTCAGAAATCTTGCTCTCTGCTACCCGTGTACTGCCAAAATGAACTACAATGAGTAGACACTGAGTGCTGAACATGTCCGGAAGGGGCTATATATAGGGTACGTGTGCTTCTTTAGTCCCGGTTGGTAACACCAACCGGGACTAAAGAAGTGGTCGTGATACTGCTGATCCAACAGCTCACAATACCTCAACCCCTGATCCAACGTCTCACAAGCGCTTGAAGAAACACACGATCCGTGTGCTTCTTCCTTATTGGTGGGATTCCCTTTAGTCCCGGGTGGTGTCTCGCAACGTGATATCCAACAGCTCACAAGCCTTCAAAAGAAACACACCCCTGATCCAACGGCTCACAACCGCTCGAAAGAAACACACGATCCGTGTGCTTCTTCCTTATTGGTGGGATTCCCTTTAGTCCCGGGTGGTGGCCACAAGTCCTGCCCCGGAGGTCTATAAGTATTTTCCCGATGAGATCGTGTGTTTCGTTTAAGCGACGTCCCCGAAAGATAAACAAAACTACGAAAGCAATTAAATCAACATGTATAGAAGAAAAAGAAAACACAAATAGAAACAAAAAAGGCCTTTCATATATATTGGACCATTTAAGTTAAATTTTAAAAAGAAACTAAAATAACAATTCAAAAACATGTAAAAGAAAAACAAAACTACAAAAGCAATTAAATTAATAGGTATAAAAGAAAAAGAAAACACAAATAGAAACAAAAAAGGCCTTTCATATATATTGGACCATTTAAGTTAAATTTTAAAAAGAAACTAAAATAACAATTCAAAAACATGTAAAAGAAAAACAAAAGTACAAAAGTATTAAATTAATAGGTTTAAAAGAAAAAGAAAACACAAATAGAAACAAAAAAAGGCCTTTCATATATATTGGACCATTTAAGTTAAAATGTAAAAAGAAACTAAAATAACAATTAAAAACATGTAAAAGAAAAACAAAACTACAAAAGCAATTAAATTAATAGGTATGAAAGAAAAAGAAAACAGAAATAGAAATAAGAAAAGGAAACAAGAAAAAAAAAACCATTGATCCCGGTTGGTAACACCAACCGGGACCAAAGGCCTGCTGGGCTTCGCGCGCAATTTTTCGCGGCCCAGACAGACCTTTTGTCCCGGTTGGTGTTACCAACCGGGATGAAAGGGTCATCCATCCCGGTTCGTGGCTGGAACCGGGATGAAAGGTCGGTTGCGCGTCGATTTGGGTGGTTTCGCCCCCAAATTTTATCACAAGTCCTCAAATTTCCCCTTCGCCTCCACGACACTGACGCCGCCAGGCTGCCGCACCCGCCTTCTCCGACGCCACCGCCGCCGCGTCCTCCGGCCGTTGTGCTGCTCCGGCCGCGACCCGACGCCGCGTCCTTCCCCTCCGCCAGGATCGACGCCGCGTCCTTTCCCTCCCGCCGCGTTCCCGCCCCGTACGTCGTCGCGCGCGTGTCGCTGTCGTCGCCGCGCCCTCCCGCCAGGCTGCCGCACCGTCGCGTTGGAGGCCGTGTCGCCTCCCTATCCCCTCCCTCTCCGTGGCCGCACTCCCCGCCGTCGCGTTGGAGGCTGCGCGCGGCCCGACTCCCCGCCGTTGTCGCCTCCGCGCGCCCGAGCATCCCCGCCGTTGTCGCCTCCGCCCGAGGCCCGGCCGCCACGCCCCTCTCCCCTCCGTTGTCGCTTCCGCCCGAGGCCCGGCCGCCACGCCCTCTCCCCGCGCCGTCGCCTCCTCTGCTCCAAGTTGTTGAGGTAATTTTTTTCTTATTTCTTTCATGGTTTAATTAATTTAGCTTAATTGCCCTTTGTTAGTAGAATTAGTAGAATTAGTAGAATTAAATTAGGTTAATTGCCCTTTGTTAGTAGAATTAGTAGAATTTAGGAAATTAATTTTGTTAGTAGAATTATTGCTATGAATTAGTTTAGGTTAATTGCCCTCTGTTGTTAATTAGTGATATAATTTTATGTTAAAACTTAGTGAATTTTGCCGAGTTGCTATGAATTTTGCCGAACTATAGTAAATTTGTTGTATCCAAATCATTGATCCCAATGACTTAATTAGGGCCAATTTTGTTATAGTTAAAATTGTAATCTAGTTAATTTTGTAAATAAATTGTAGGCTTTGCTGTTTTGCAAATTTTAGATGTAATTTTTCCTATTGTGTGCCATTTTTGTTCTAAGTTCATTGTAATCAAAATGAATTATAGTTAAAATTGTAATCTTGTTCATTTTGTAACTATAACCAAAATGAATTATATAGTTAAAATTGTAATCTTGTTCATTTTGTAAATCAATTGTAGGCTTTCTTTTTTGCAAATTTTAGATGTAATTGAGCCATGGATTTGAGTGTCATTTAATTTTACATATGGATATTCATATTCTTGTTACAAAATTGATTGCAGGCACATTAATTGAGCCATGGATCCAAATTGTCCGGACGACTTCGGCATAGACGAGGAGCGTGGAGAGCCATTGGATCCACTTTTTCCGGGCCTCGGCGTTAGAGACGAGGATCGTGAAGAGCGAATGTGTATGATTATAGCAGGACGTGCAGCCGCGCCTGTCGGTGAAGAAGACGTGTGCAAATTTAGAGGAATTCAGCTCCCAATTTCTCAATGACTCCGGTGAGGGAGCTGAGAGAAATTTGTGTAGAGAAGGAAGTGGTAGTAACAAACTCAGGCGAGGTATATATTAATTAAGCCTCTGTTGATCGATGACATAGCTTAATTATTTGATCCTGCGGTTATTAACGAATCTTTTTTTTCTTTTAGCCCTCTGGAACAAGCAAATCATCTGATCGAAAGGGTCGAAAGGGTCGAAAGGGTCGAAAGCCATGAAGCCTCGAGGCCCGTCGAAGCCGATGAAGGAGGGTCAAAGGGTAGTGATCGACATAGTTGATGCTACTGGCCAACCAATGCAACCCTTAGAGTGCCGCCGCAAATTTATAAACCAATGCGGAGTTTTAGTTAGGGACATGGTACCGATCACATGTCAAGAATGGCATCCGCGGAAGGACGGGAGCAAGACTTGGACTTATGTCGACGAAAACAAAAGATTTGTTTTGGGAGAAGCTCTTGACAAAGGTCACCCTGCCTCCAGAAGTGACAGAAAACGAGAAGTGGATGGAGAAAGTCAAGGAGTGGACTCTTGGCAAGGCTGCCGAACAGTTCCGAACCCACAAGAAAACTATATGGAAAGATTATTGTGAAGAGAAGGAAAAAGATCCTGAATACACTCCAGTATTCACCGGAGCACAAGTGAAGCTAAACGACCAGTGGCCCTTATTTAAAGAGCAAAGAGAATCGGAGGCCGCTGTGGCCCGATCGGAAAGAAACAAGTTAAATGCTGCGAAGAAGGAATATCACCACACTTTGGGGGCAGGTGGCTACAAGGCTGCCGTTTGGGAAGCATTTGAAGCAAAACTGCTTGATGAGGGGAAGATTCCACAGACAGCGGGCTGGCCCGATAGGTCCAAATTTTGGTTGTTCGCGCATGGCGCTGGGTTGGACCCTGACACAGGGAAGATTGTTGCTCAGGGAAAATGGGAGGCAAAGATTAGGTTTATAACCACAGAACTTGAGAAAGCAATAGAGCAAGTTCGAAATGGAACCTACAAGGTCGACAGAGAGAAAGACGAGCTGTCACTCGCACTCGGGAATCCTGAAAAAGTTGGACGAGTACGAGGTTATGGATACGGAGTTACTTGGGCACAAGGTTTTCCGGCAGACGCTCACACTTATAGAAGCCGTCAGAGAAAGAAAAAGGAGGAGCGACCGGTTATCGGCATTGGAACGCAAGGTGCATCAGCTGGAGCAAAGTCAGCAAAGGGAATCTCGTGTGCAGCTAGAAAGTCCAGAAGTCGAAGCCGCCCCATCTAATCAGCAAAAAAGCAGCGTGGGTTCCACGCAGATGGAACATTCTGAACTTGAAGCGCCGCCGACTCGATACCCCGTGGATGATATCACGGAGAAGACAGAATGCGAGCTACATATGGCAATGGGCAACTTGTCCTTCAAGGTGGCGGTCGGCTATGCTTTACTGAATGAACCTGGACCAAGGTACCATCTCGGCGGGATTCCAGCTGGCTATGCTATTGTCGGGGTGGATGATTGTGCCGTTATATGCTAATCTAAATCTTGACATTCCTGGAGGTGACGGCGAGAGGACACTAGGAGATGCCAAGAAGTCCATCATTCTGTGGCCAAAGAAATACATCTTGTTTCCAAATTGCCGCCGCCAAGGCCACCGACTCCTCCAAGTAGCAACCCCCCACCTCAAGATCCACCCTCCCCACGTCATGATCCATCCCCCCCACCTCAAGATCCTCCCTCCCCACGTCATGATCCATCCCCTGCACCACCACCTCAAGATCCATCCCCCCCACCTCAAGATGCATCCTCGCCACCTCGTGACGACTGTCGGGAGCCCAGCCCGAGTCCATCCCCACCACCTCAAGAGAGAGTGCGCTCTGTTTCGCGGAAACTAAAGATCCCGTCGAAATATACAGAGAGGTGCGCTTTAAACTTCCCGCCAGAAACTCGAGAGGAACGTGAGTTGCGAAAGCCTCTTCCAAAGAGATCCTACGACTTGACTCCAGAGGAACTCGAGGAGTCGGTGCGAGCTGATGTGAAAAAACAATTGGCACCGAAACGGCACATGCGAAAGGAGGTAATAGCACCGGGAAAAGTGGCACAATTTCTGAAAAATCTATCGACTGGGCCGGCACGGCCGCCTATTCTGCGAGACGACTATGATCGTACCATTGAAAAGTTAATTAGAGAACGGAATTTGCAGGAGAATGAGGCATGTCGCCAAAAGAGGGAGCAGCAGCAGATGGCAGCTAAAAAGGCCCAGCAGGAGAAGGAGGCTGCATTTCGCCAAAAGAGGGAAGCTAATAAGAAATCCGGGAAACAAGTGGCCCAGCTCGGAGAACAGGCAAACCAGTCGGTCCCCGCGTTCAAAGTGGTGTCCGATAAGGAAATACAGCAAGACACAATTCGCATAGAAAACCCCAAAGAGTATATGTATGCATGGACATATGCCTACGGGAAGCCCTTGGTCAGACCTGAGATGGTCAAATCTCTGCCGACACAATTGCGACGTTTGCATGAGTGGTACGAGGGAGCCGTAAAGGGCACCATGAGTATTTCCACGTTTCATATAAGAAAGACCATTATTTAGAGGATAACGCGATGTATGTGCCGTTTGACGAAATATTTCAGTTATTCAATCAAGACTCCCTCGACAAAGCCATCATCAGCTGCTATTGTTTGTAAGTGATTTATTTTATGCAATTTAATTAAGTCTCTATCTCAGCTCGTTCGTTGCCAATTATCTAACTTTATTCTTTTGTACGCTATTATATATGCAGAATGAAGATCGTCGAATGCAGAGACAACGGAATCTATAGTTTAGGGTTCATGGACCCATATTGGATTCATGAAGTAACCGTAAGGAACCATCCCGAGGACACCGAGCATTACATGCTCCAATATCTAGTGAAACACCATACATGTGAAGATATACTTCTTCCTTACAACTTCAGGTGAGTGTTACCGTACCTTCTACACATTCTACTTTGCTTACTCGATGTTTAGTGTAACTCATGGACATATAAATGTGTGAAGAACCATTGGATTCTGGTAGACATTAGACCTGAACAAGCATGCGTTCAAGTCCTGGACTCGTTAAGGAAAGATATGGACGATTATATCAACTTGCAAGCAATGTTTCAGAGGTAACTTCAGTCATTATCGCTCTATATCGATCTCTTTCGTTCGTTCAAGTCCTTTGATTTTTTCTTTTGCCGGCCAGGGTTTGGGAAAAGTTCATTACCGAGGTTCGTGGGACTTGGAAACCGCACCTGTTTTGGTATGAAACCAAGGTAAGTAGTAGTACTATATATATATGTCCGCGCAACTTTTAAATTCTAGTTTCAGCACCATTATCATGCTTGATTGTTATTTTGATTAAATTCTATTCTTTGTAAAGTGGTGTCTGAGGCAGGCACAAGGGAATAATTTATGTGGATATTATGTTTGCGAGTACATACGATCTTTTGTTCATCAGCGGGATAGAAAGCTCAGAACAGAGGTCTGTATACACTCTCGGCAATTACTTCATTACCATATTTGTGTTCATTTCCATTTTCACATTTTCTGATGATTTCACATTTTCTTATTGATCTAGATGGAACGAGAGAAGGACAAGCTCATACCAACGAAGCGCCTTATAGCAATTCAAGAGGAATTGGCAGGATTTTTGAACAAGGAGGTCCTGAAGAAATCCGGAGAATTTTTTCACCCTAAAATTATTTTCTGTAATTGACGTGATCTCGACGTGAGAAACGTGATGTCGGTGTGTGACATAAACTTAATATTTGTGATCTCGACTTTGTATGTATATATATGTATATATGCATCAAAATGTGACCTCGGCAGTGTAAACTTTATTATGTGTGTGACTTATTGTGCGCAACGTGATCTTCATAGAAAATAATTAAATGGAAAACAAAAAATCGAAACCCCAAAAAATAAATTAATAAAAGTCAGCGATGCAAACTCTTTGATCCCGGTTGGTAATACCAACCGGGACCAAAGGTCCACTGCCCCTGTGCTCCCAGCCACCCCCACGTGGAGGACCATCAATCCCGGGTCGGGGACACCCGGGATAAAAGACCCCGCACCCTCTAGTCCCGACCCCGTTATCCCGGTTGTAAAACCGGGACCAAAGGTCCTCTGGACCCGGGATTATTGGCCTGTTTTCCACTAGTGACTGCAGTCTCAGCCATTCGAGCAACTGCCAGTATTCGATGTCTATGATGATGATACAGAGGGATTCTCGAATGTGTCTGTTGATGTGTGTGCTAGCAAGCATGAGCAACAGCCATACAAAAAAGAGCAGCAAGAAGGTGACAGACTTCTCAAGTGTTCAAGCAAGGCACTAGAAATTGATAACACTGGTGCATGTCTCAATATTATCTCAGATGTGCATGATTTACCTCTTGAGCTGCAGCAACAAGATGATGTGAAGGCTTGCAATGTTCCAGTACTAAAAGCCTCTGATTCAGTTGTCACAAGCTCCAGCAAGCTCAGCAGTGCACATGTGTTGAGAGGATTGAGATGGCTATGGGATCCAGGAGTTTCACTGCCTCTTATGTCAAGCAACGCCCAGCATTCTAGTCAAGCTTTACAACCTGCATCGCATGCAACAATTCTTGCTGGTTCAAGTGTCACATGTTTCAGTGAGTGTAAATGCCTACCATTATGGGTCCAAAATAACATGAATGTGCTCTGGAAATCAGAAACTGGTATGGCAATATGCATTTCTTGGGACCCTGGTATTCTGAATATCATATATATGATGCTAGATAAATATACAGTGCCCAATAGTGTTCAGTTCATCCAGTGGACAAGAGAACTCTTATTTCTTAGCTTGACAGCCTGCATACACTATATGGCGCCCAATGGCATTAATTCTGTACTCCACGCTACGTCATTCATACTACAAAGGGCTACATTTTTATCTCAGGACAGTTGCATGAAACATGTGGAATGGAATCCTGGATTTTTCACTCAGATGACGCAACCCATTTTTCATTCTGCTATCATGTGCTACCTTGCTTTTAATTGGACATGGACAGAAGTGAATGCATCAGCTGTCCTGGTTCTAGCTGTTCCATGTTCTACAGGCAAGCATTCTCTGTTCCTTGCAAATGGTGGCAATAGCAAGACAAATCTTTCCTTTCTCAAGCTGTTCATGCAATTCCTACGAGAAGCAACAACAGTGCAAGTGAAAACACAAAAGAAATATTTGGATTTCCTTTCACTAGCTGAGATGTTGCCGGATTGCAGTGAGTTTAGAGACGGACTACTAGCTTACATGCCTCAGGGTACAAGTATTAATTACTCTGATTGGATGAAGCATAAGGTACAGTATTGTTGCTTGCAAATGATTTTGGCCTGTCCATATTCAGTTCCAGCCCTCTACTCTAGCATGTTCAGTTCGAGAGAAGCTATACATTCTGCAAGGTCAATGTCGACTGTGACTGTGCGCATGCTACTGTTTTTGAGTTCTGGGAAATCAGCTGTAGAAGATAAAGATGTGGCAGTTGTGTACCATGCCTTCAAACTTCAGTTACAAATGAGAAAAACCTCTCAGATTTGGGACCCTGGTATTAAATCAATCTTGGTCTTCTACAAGGGGCTGCACACAAAGATGATTCAGCTACTCCACTGTTCTGCTATCCATGCATGCGACTTAGTTCCGGATCAATTGTCCCCCACACAAGTCGCAGCCTATTGTCCACGCAACATTGGGTTTGTCAATCTGCAGATGTCCATGAAAATTGCAGTGCAAAGCAATTGCTTCTATCTTCACAGAAAAATCTTCAGATCAGGGAAATGGATATCATCTTCATTACATATCTTCCTCCTTGACATGGTGAATGAATTCTGAAGGATAATTGACAAATGATAAAAGTTTCTGTAGAAACTTGTCCATTGGTGACCAATGGTCTCAAGGGGGGAGTAATGTCAGGAACTAGTAGTGGCATGAATAGTAATATGTTGGTAGTAGTGAGGGCATTCTAGGTATTACACCTTTAGTGGCAATTAGTAGTTGGTTTGGCCTTTATAAGCCCACCATGTATCCTTTGTTTGCAACAATGAAATGAAACCCTAGTTCTTACTTTCCTTTTCCTGCAATTTACCTTTATTTAGTTATGCAATTTATCAGTTTTATCATCGATTCCTCCCGAATTCCATGTTCTTCGTGATCCAATCCCGTCAGGATCCATCGGGGTCCTGACACGGAGTTGGGTAGGCGCCAAGGCGGAGCTTGCCGGACTGCGGCAGCAGCGGAGCTTGCCGGCGGCCGCCAGAATGCAATCAATCGACCTCTGCCCGCGCGTCCGTGTCGGAGTTGGGTACGCGCCAAGGCGGAGCTTGCCGGCGGCCGCCAGAATGCAATCAAGCAACCTCCGCCCGCGCGTCCGTGCCGGAGGTGGCCGAGACGGAGCTTGCAAGGGCCACCACGGCAGCGGAGTTTGCCGCCGGCCGCAAAGATGGAACCACTCGTTCTCCGCCCGCGCGTCCGTGCCGGCGTCCGTGCTGGCGTTGACGGAGAAGATTGACCTCCGCGCGTACCACGGATAAAAAATTAATTCCAATCGTTATTTTCACTTATAGGACTTGGCGGTGGCATACTGCGTAATTATCCTATTAATGCAAGGGTAAAATCGGAAATTGAAAAACGGACCATATTACATAGTAGAGATAGGAAAATAGCCAGAGATGATTGAGAGGGTTTGAAAATTATTTTTGGTTTTACAATATATTATCAAAATATATATTAGTGGAAAATAGAGTCCAGTTGATATTTACGGGATTTCTAGATTCCACGAAATATAGTGGATGTATCTTTTAGGGAAATCCTTTACGTGGACGATGTTCTGGTGATTTTTTGATTTTTTTAATTGGGCAGGAGCAGTTGTGCTTGGGAAGCAAAACGCATTACCCATATTTAACTCCTTTCTTTTAGTGCTTATGTATACGTCATCAATTTTTGTTGCATCGAGCGATGGCTTACTACATGTTACTAGGGGATTAGCGCGGGCTCCGCCGCGCCCGTGGCTTAATTTTTCAAAAAAATCGACCGTAAAATTGCTGAGATTGGAAAATCGGACAAATTTCAGAAATCGTTTAAATTTGGAAGTCGTTAAATTTTGGAATAGGTTAGTTAAAAGTTTGTTGAACATGCATGCAGACATCTTGGGTGTGAAGATATTTTTCTCCTGCAAATTTTGATATATTTTTTGCATTTTTCCGAATTTTGGTTTTGAAGTTATGGTTTTTTTGGAATTATAATGGATCTCTGCAATTTTGTGTCACCGAGCAGTGGGACCCGCATGTCTTTTTTTTGTTTCTATTTTCTTTCTGGCCGGGAGGCTGACAGGTGGGCCCTGCTGGCGTCGGCGTGACGCCAGCGGAGGAGGACGGACTGGAGTCTCCGGAGCTCCGGACGCCGTGCCCGCGCGGAGGCGGACGCGCGGGGCGCCGCGAGCGCGCGGATCTGGTAGAGGACGCGGAGGCGAGGTAGATGGGCGGCGCGCCGGGCCCATCTGGTCACCGGAGCCGCCGCCGGCAGCCGAAACCGCGGCGGCTCATGCGGAGGATGGCGGTGACGAATCCGGCCGATTCCGGCCACCCCGTGACGATTCCGTCGGCTAGGAGGCGAGGGTCGCGCCGGCGAAGCTCCCTCGGCCCGCGGATTCGGGCGGGGAGGCGTCTAGCGGCGGCGTTGGCCGGCGGCGGCGCCGCCGAGCTCGCGGTCGCGAGAGAGAAGGAGGGGGGGGGGGGGGGCTGCGGGTGGAAATTTTCAGCGGAGTCATCGTGTTTTGGGGAATTTACGGATAGGTCCTCCGTAACGGTATTTAGTGGGGCGCGGAACGACGCTGCGATTTCGCAGGTGCTTTTCTGCAAAAGTTACATGGTGACCGGCGGGACGGGCTGGAACCGGAGGGTGACCGAGACGCGTGGCGCGTTCCGATTGGTTAAAACTCGAAGATGAACAGTGTCCGAGCGGGATGGCCTGGCGTGGCTCGATCTGGTTCGTCGAATCGCGTGATCGGAGGGTTCAAAAAAAACGGTGACGTGGAGCACGGACAGGGCGCGAATCTGTCCGTCTGTTATATATAGGTACATAGAGAAAACATTACTTGCTACCATCTCCAAATCGCGGCCTCTCCGTGCCCTGGCTACTGTTCATGCTACAGTGTTGAACAGTACCGTTGTGGGCCCCACCTGTCAGTCTCATGTCACATTAAAAACAAAACAAAAAACAGAGGCGTGACGAACTCTCCACTCTCCACCGCTTCTCACTGCTGCACTTAGCTAGTGTGAGTAATATCCTCTCAACTGTTTCGAAGCTCCGGAGCGCTTTCCCCGATCCAAATCGACGCCGTCGCCGCCGGGACGTCCCCTCCACTCCACAGCCGTCCCCGTCCTACCCTCTGCCCCCAATCCTTCCCGTCGTCATACCGTGGCCGACGTGAGAGGCGCCGCCGCCCAGAGCTACGGACTCGCGGCTGGCTTGCTCGCCGGCGCGCGCGTGCATCTATGCGCGGCGCTCCGTCGAGCTCGCCGGACCGTGTCGTGCGCGTGGCCGAGGGTGCCACCAGGACGCGACGGCGACGACCCGAGCCACGGAGGGCTGCGGTGAAATTATATAAGGTGTTGTGTTGCGGTGAAATTTGAACCATCTATTGAAATCGTAGGAAGCGAAAACTGTAGAGTCTTGCAGTTTTACGATGTCGAGTGGTTTCTTGACAGCCTTTAGTTGTATTAGAAATAAATTCTTACACTATAGATAGATAGATAGAACCTGTGAATTCCACAGAATGTGGTATAAATCCGTTAGTACAATATGTGTATGCGAAGTTGCTGGAAGAGTTTTTTTTTTTTGAAACGGATTGAGTCTGATCTTTTGATGTTTACATTTGCTTATTCTCCTGATTGCAGGCTGAGAAGAATGGTCTTTGATTCCGTGGATGTTGTTAAGAAGATGAACGATAACAAGAAGCTTATCAAGAAGTATCATGCTTTCTTAATCCGAGAGGCTATTATCAAGCAGATTCCCCGTCTCCTTGGTCGTGATCTCAACAAGGTAGGCAAGTGCTCTGCGCCGTCAGTATATCAGTTACTTGTGGCCTAGCTGGTTGATTCTCATGGCTAGGAGTTAGAACAACCTTTCTTCGGTCTCAGCTAGTTATGTTACCTGCAGGTGTTCATCCCCAACAAGGGATTTACCTCTCAGGTTGCTCGCTCGCGTCAATGTGGCAGCGGCCACGACGACACCGGAAACCGCTCCGTTGAAAGAGCAAGATCTTGTCTTCGTCGCCGATGCCCCTGGGAAGTTCGGCTCCCGGACCGTCAGGTACTGTGCTCTGCTCGCGACCGACAGTTACCAAATACATCTATTGCTTTGTTGATGCGAAATGCGATGTGCAGCGAGCTCATCAAGCTCTATTTCCGAGTCCGCACTGCTGTCCGGGACAAGGAGAGGGTGAGTGTTGAGCAGCTGGAGCTGGTCGAACGGAGCAGCGCCGCTGCGTGACGCATATGTCGGCGGCCTGGTCTCTAACCTCCAGGTGGTGGAGCTGATCGCGTGCGTGGCCATGAGCCTCCGACTTGCTCCTTGATATCCACCGCTGCCGTGCGATGGCGGCATCGGTGTCCTTCTACGTCTCCGTGGTGTAGGTGACTTTTTGCTTCTCCCCTTCTCTCTTCTACGTACTCTGTGATAACATGGCCGTTCGTGATTTTGTGCTCGGGCCATCGAGCCAATGATGATCTACTTTATCTATCTTCCTAGGTGTATGCATGTGATATGTGTTTTGCTGGTTATTGGTCCGATCCCATTTTTCTTGTTCCTGGATAGTATAGTTTATAATTTGGTCAGTTGCAGTTGCTTTATTATGGCTGTATGGTTGTTGAGGAAGTACACCTTGTGCTGGCCATAATAAAGATTAATGATTCGGTTTTGAATATGAACTGGGAGAACCTGATACCTTTTTTTGTCGATCCTGTATAGTCTGTCTGGGAGAAATGAGCCTTAAATCGTTGCTATTTGTTGTACCAGATTGCATCCATGTGAAATTTCCCATTATATTTTTGTTTGCTATCTGTTAAATGCTTGCATACGTTGCAATAAGCCTCACACTGGATGAAGTTTGGAAACCTTGATTTCGATTATGCTAGCTGTTGTCAAATCAATGATCATATGACTGTTAATTGTGCCACTAGCACGTAGATACCATAGTTATCTGTATTAGATGAATCCATGCCTCTGTTTTGTGTTCCTTAATGTCATTTCTGGTACCAAATTGCAAATATGTGACTTGTCTCATTCCGAATATGAATATGGCAGGTGCTGTCAAATCCTCGCTATATGTGAGATGTTTGCATAGTAGTATTGTTGCGAGCTACAGTTTATCTTGTGATCAGTGTACGGTGTTGTGCATAGTTTGAGCATGGCGCATTTTGTTGATGTATTTTTGTTGCACAGTACCTTAGTTACGACTCTGGAAACCACGCCAGTAAAAGAGCAAGACCTCGTCTCCGTCACCGGTGCCACCGGGAAGGTCGGCTCCCCCGACCGCCAGGTATTGTGCTCCCCCGACCGCCGGCTCAAATCCTTGCTATTTTATCCTAGGTGTATGTGATGATCCACAAGGTTTGCTGGTTATTGGTCCGATCCTATTTTTCTTGTTCCTGGATAGTAGTATAGTTTATAATTTGGTCAGTCGAGGTTGCGTTATTATGGCTGTATGGTTGTTGGGCCTTGTGCTAGTCGTACTATAAAACCAAGATTTGGTTCTGAATATGAATCGGTAGAACCTGATTCCTTTTTTGTCGATCATGTGTAGTCTTGGAAAGATGATCCTCAAATCTCTGTTTTTTTATATTTTCCTCAAACCTTTTTGTCGAACACGGGCAGCGAGCGAACGAAAACGAATGCCCTCCTGAGCATAGAAAAAATTTGCTTCACTGACATTTTTTCGAACCTCATGAAACATTTTTGCCGTGAGTATTTTTTGAATCCGTAAAACATAGTTTTTTCGTACCCCTGATTACTTTTGAAACCATAATGAGAAGCCGAGAAAAAAAAAGAAGAAAAAATAAATAGAAGAAAAAAGAAAAGAACGATTTTTTTAGATTTTTATATTTTCTATTTTTTTTGTCAATGTTACTATTATTAAATACAGAAAATAAAATAAGAAAATAAAAAATTAAGAAAACTGAAAAGAAAAACGAACAAAACCCCCGGCCAGGCCCCGGCCCCGGCCCCAACCCCCCACACTACTACCAGCAATTCGGGAACTATTACCCACCCTGTACATCGAGCACCAAAAGACTGGCACCATTCGCAACCATGTCAACCTCAAGAAGGAGACGCTCCAGATCGATTGAGCCTAATGAAGAGTGTCTGGCAACTTCCTTTTTCTTTTGCCTTCACCTTAGATGCCACTGTCACTGGAAGGTGAACCCTTAGTTTGTTTTCTTACATTCCAGTAGTACAATGTTTCTGTTGATTTAGGTGTAACTAGCCATAATTTTTCTCCCCGTCACTTGGCCAGGAATACAATAGGTGTGGAATATGTTCCAATTTATACGGATTTTTTGCTGGAATATCGTGCTGATGCTTGGAGTAATTAGCCTCTTATGATGGCGATGTCTTCACTTGCTTGAGCTTGAGGGAGGATATTTATTTCAACAATCTCTGGGCTCCCAATGCTCCTGGTCAATTTGTAGAATGTATACGGGTAGGAGTAGTGATATGTACTTGTGCACTGTTTTTTTAATAGTTTGCTCTGTAAAAATTTAGTGCGTATGCATAAATTGCAGTGTGTATTTTACCTATGAAGTGTGTATATGCTATTTGTAATTGCTTGATAAATCATGCTATAGAAGTGACACCAATTTTGTAGACTTGTGTCAACAATGGCTGCTGAATGGACTGAGGACAACACTAGGATAATCACTGATTTGTTTGTCAACCAAGTGTGTGCGGGTAATAGGCCAAACACTCACTTGACACCTAGAGCATACGAGGAGGTTGCTATAAAATTCCAAATGATATTCGGACTGGACTATAAGCAGCCCCAACTTAAAAACAAATGGGACAAGCTGAAAAATAATTTCAACATATTCAAGAAACTCAGATTGAGGGAGATTGGAGGGGGATGGGACATAGAGCAGAATACTGTAAGACAAGATCCCGAGTGGTGGAAGAAGGCAGCAAAAGTGAGTTGTCATGCCTAAATTTTGCTTCCTATAATTTAATTATCGTAGCTTATTGACAATGTTGTTTGTGTTGCTGTATCACAAGACATTCCAGGTTGTGACAAGTTCAAGAAGCATGGGCTTCGCAATGAAGCGAACTTGAAGGTGATGTTTGAAGATATCACTAGTGATGGTAGTGATCATTGGAACCCTTCTTCGGGGATACCACCTCCTTCAAGTGAAGTGTTAGCAGATGCCTTGAATGTTGATGCCATCCAAGATCTTGATAATGAGGATATCGAAGTGCAGCTAAGTCCAGGTGATGTAGGAGCTACTTCTTCGGCAGTCAAGAGGCTTGGAAAGTTTGTGCATGGTGGAAACAAGAAACCCAAGAGTACAGTAGTGATGTAGGAGTAGATTACAAGAATTAGTGACATTGCTGAGAGATCCCAGTCCTCTTTTGTGTACGTTCTACTGTTAGCTACTAATTAATTTAATCATGCACACTTGAGTTTGGTGATTTTGACATCGCCTCCGTCGCGGTTGACAAGTAGCTCCGGTTCATTCGTCGTCACCACTTACTCGCCTTTACGGCGTGGTTGACATACAACTCCGGTTTATTCGTCCTCGCTGTCTAATCGTCGTCGCATCGTAGACGGCTTATTCGACACGGCCTTCTCCGGCTCGGCCGACACGTAGTTTTGGCTCAGGCCATACAATTTTTCAACTTACATTAAAAAATAAACCTTAATGCAGCTATTATTGTCTCTTCTGCATGTGATTTAGTTGCCGCTTCATCAAGGGCTTATCATGCAGTCGACTCATCTTCAGCCGCCTCCTGGTTTCTAAACATATCGGCATTGTGCCCTGGTACCTGGCGAGATGTTCACATCGAGCCTCATGTCCGGTTGCTTCATAATCTGACATGAGCCTCGGGGGGCTATAGCCCATCAAAATTTTCCGTTTTGATAAGATGGCTTGGGGGCTGCGTCGAGTCTCATGTCGCCTTACTTCATAAGCCGACATGAGCCTCGGGGCTACAACGACACAAGTTTTGCTACACACCGAGCCGACTTTCGAGTACGTCACCTCAACGCTCGGAGGCTACAGCCCTCGGATTTACTGAGACTCAATCTGCCTCAGATGCAAGACGACATGAGCCTCAGGGGGCTACATCCACCAGGATATGATGTTTTATTCATCCAGTGGTTGGAATAGACTCGGTTCTGAAGCATGCAAATTGATTGTGTTCCAATAGACACTGCCGGACACAGTCAATTCTGAAAGCAGACCGGACGCGGGCTACTTCAGAAGCATGGAAACCGGACGATGTTATACTGGACACGAGTCGATACGATAATGACATTGATTAAGACCGGACAGGTCCTAATTCCACTTAGAATTAGAATAATGGGTATCACCGAGACGCTAACCTTTTTACATATTATTTGTCGTGTTTCAACAAACATGAGCCACCACCGCCGGAGGCCCCGAGCAGAGCAGCTCCCCAGGCGACAAGGGGAGCTCTCACTGATGCCTGATGCCGTCAGAAGGTATATGCCCCAACTTCCTGATGCCTGATGTGATGGATTTACTATACTTATCTATTGTTTTGGCTGCACAAAAAGAACATTGCTTAATCAGTCTTGAATGCTTAGTGCACGTTCTAGCGCACTATACCATTGCAACCTACCGGTGTTTGATAGTCCCAAATGCAAATATAACCCTCTTGTTACTCATCAAAAATCCTGCATTAATGATAGCAAATCAAAACGCAGAAATGAATCATATATAAAGGCCACACCAATTGGCAGGCACTACTCACCATGGCTCTGTTTCATGGACACCTACGGACAACACCTCCAGGTGGTTCTGACCGTCTGTGATCTAACCCATAAAGAACCTAATGCAGGTTAGAAA
Organism: Poa pratensis; assembly: GCA_947311845.1. Lineage (NCBI taxonomy): Eukaryota > Viridiplantae > Streptophyta > Magnoliopsida > Poales > Poaceae > Poa > Poa pratensis. The sequence goes on along the minus strand of CAMZMU010000058.1, from coordinate 68,004 downwards.
AAAATACAACAGTAGAGTAGAAAGGAAAAGAAAAGACAAAATTAAGACACCAGAAATATTAAGCTGAAAATGATGGAGTAGTTTCTTGACCGACGAACACTGCAGTTTCTTGGCTCAAAGTACCGCTAACCGCTTTTATAACATGGCCCAGGGACCGTCGTCGTAGTTTCTTGGCCGACAACCACTTCAGAAGGAGGCGTCCAGGATGCAGAGCTCGTTGGCTCTGGGTACGGGTGCAACAGGTATATGAGCCAGCTGCCAGAGACGGCTCCCAATTTTTTTCTCTGCATTTCCTTCTAGTGAACTTCAATCTGAACTTTTAACAAAGTTTTCAAACCATAACTGCTATTTTTCTACTAAGATATTGCGAAATGCTTAAATAGAATAAAATGGATTGAGTATACTTCTGATATGAAAAGAAAACTAAAAAAGAAAAGGGACAACTGTAATAAGAAAGTCTTAAGTATTTTTTGGTTAAGTCTTATGGTATAAAAAAACATCTAGATATGTCGGTTGGACCCTCCTCCTTTTTCCGGGCTTGGGACCGGCTACGCAATAATATTAAGTGTAAACTTAACATTAATGCCATAGGCGGAGTTCCCCCACCCCTAAAAATCCACCCAACAACCTGACCCAAAGAAATATAAAACCGACACAACTGAAATATATGGAACCAGTAAATACCAACACCTATAACTTTTTTTTTGTTTTTTTTAGATAACGTAACACATTCTACGAAAGTTTTTTTTTTTTTTTACCTTTTCTGTTATTTTGGAAAATAATCACTAGCAACTGAGAAAAATAAAAGAGCAAAGTACTATTTTTTCTCTCTAAATAGAGAGTATCGAGCAAAGGAACTAAAAAAATGGAACTATGAGAGAGACACAATTGTTTTTTGTCGTTTTCCGTATGTTAATGCCTACGTACGTATCTATATCGAGGAATCTTTAGACGGGGAAGAAATATATATATGTACCGTACGTGCGTGCGCGCTGCAGGTCCTTCATTCCTCCTCCTCAGACATCTTCCGAAGTAGTAAGAAAAAAAATAAAGATCAGGTCAATGAGACATGCATAAAAGCGTCAGGGAAAGGAAATTAGCATCATGGTTGTTAATTACGTACGAAGGATGTCGGTGTCAAAGATGGGATGGTTGGGATGGGCGCGGAGTGCGTTTTCTAGCGCAGCCTGCGCTCGCTCGGCCACCTCGTCCGCCACTCCAAAGCGGTAGAGCCGTACAAAGGCCCTCCGAAGGGACAGCAGGTTCCCGATTCCCAGGTCAAAACAACCACGACGTTCACGAGCTGCTTCCTCCTTTATGACCCGCAAACCGACATGAAGATAAACTCTTTCAGCCTTGGGCATAGCTCCCGGCTGGAACACGATTTGGCCCGGTGACTTGGAACGTAACTCGAACGATATAAGACAACGGAACCCATCTGCGCCGATGAATAGCAGCCCGCTCCAGCGGTGGATCTGCAAGCCGAGACTACGAAGTGCCGGTAACCTTCCAAGGATGTCCAGATCCTCCTGTCGGGCTTCCTTGACAGTGATTTCTAAGCTGAAGAGTTGCGACATATGCGAGGGATCCCTCCTTATCCATGCTGGCAGTGCAGGGAATCGGATGCCTATGCATACAAATATCTGGAGACTGCGTGGAGGCATCCAACATTCCCACAAAAGATCCCTTGCCTGCGTATCCCCCGCAACATCCGCAACATCATCCATAAATAATATTTGGATGCTTGATAGCTTACCCAGCGACTCCACAAAAGCTTTCTGTAGCTCCAAGCTCACATCATCAAACACAATCTGCAACTCTCTCAGTCCTTCCATGTTGCCTAGATCTTTCGCGATGCTTAGTGAGTCACAACCAAGACGGATCTCACCCAGAACTTCCATGGAAGCCAGGTTTCGCAACCCATGTGGAAGCCTGGCGTGGTCTCTGTCAATAAGCAGGCACATCAATCTTCTCAGCTTAATAATAATCGATGGCAGTTCCACCTCATCGTTTCTCCTCAAATCAAGCACCTGCAAAAACTGCAACTTTCCAAATTCTTCCGGGATCTTCGAAATTCCTGTGGAGGCTAGACATAGGTACCTCAGCTGCAATATACTCCCCAAGTCCCGAAGCTTCAGATGATCATGATCGCCTAGAGGACATCCACTCAAATCCAATACACGCAGAACAACAAATCCCAAGAAAGACGGCATTATATCAATACCATCTCCAAATGAAGCAACAGACCTCACTTTGAACAGACTTGGGGTTTCGAGAGGTGTTCCTTTTCTAGCATCATGTAGGGCCAACCTACGGATGTTGCTCTGAGAAGACATGCTGTCACCAGTACCATTCACTACAGTAACAAAGTTTTCCTCACTTGATAAGGACAAAATTAGATCTAGAACCATATCATGTACATTGCAAGCTACTACTGTGCCATCATCATCATCATCATATACCGGCAGGATCATATTTCTATTCAAGAGCTCGTAGAAGTATGTTTCTCCTATCTCAAAGAGGCTAGTTTTTGCATTTCCACATTGGACAAAACCTTCGGCAACCCACATCCATATTAGCCGATCTTTTCTAATCTCGTAGTCCTCCGGAAACATGCTTAAATATAATAAGCATGTCTTCAGATGAGAAGGCAGATCATAATAACTAAACGATAGTATCTGCAACATCTTCTTCACACTTCGGTCTCCTGTGAGACCACGACCCATGGACTCAAGCAAAACATGCCATTCATCCACCGTTTGTAACTGTTGTTTACTAGCTAAAAGACTAGCTATAGTAATGATGGCTAACGGCACTCCACCACATTTCTTCAATATATCTATGGACACTTCCTCGAATTCACGAGGACATCCACTCTCGTTTGAAAATATCCTTGTATAGAAGAGCCTTTTGGAATCATCCTCACTCAGAGGCTCCATTTTATAAATTGAATCATTAGTAGAGGAGCAACATAAGTTAGACACACTGACTTTACGAGTTGTCGTAATTATCCGACTGCCAAAATTGTTGCTCCTAGAGAATGCCCAATTGATAACTCCCCACAGTTCTTCGTCCCATATATCATCAATTACAATGAGATACCTATACCAATTGTGAAATAAACAATTTATTGCATGAGAACATGGTAAGCCGGAGAAGGGAGATTTAATATTCTCAAAAAATAATTAGGGGTAATTAATATGAAAGAGACCAAAAATTAAGGATGGAGCACAATTGATAAGACTAGTCACAGTGGGGAGTATTTATCATATATGATACTTGTTTATGTTACTACTTACACAATAAGTAGTAACAAATGTGTGGTTTCATATAATTTTACATCTATTAGATTATAATCTCATCTTGTCTTGAAATCCGTTATGTCACGGTATCTACCTATGATAGCACTATCATCTCTCTTATCATTAATTATACTGACGCGTCGGTTTTTGTCAACATGACATGCATGATACTACCTATGATACCTCCAATATGGCTAGTCTAACTCTTCACATTTTTGCATCCCACGTATCATCAATTACGATGAGGCGCCTATATCAACTATGAGATCATTAATGGATTTCTAGTACACATGGGATTTGTTATACTGTGTTACTAGTGTAACACCGTCCAGAACCGTTAGATTGCTTTGAGATCCGATTTTTCATTAAAATTGAAAGGTTTGTTCATTGAAATACAAACGCTGCCGCTTGTTAATCTAAATGTTCCTGACTAAAACACGAAAGGTTCCAATCATATAAGAATATCAATAATTTTAAAAGTTAATAAAACTTCATTAGTTAATATATTTTATCAACAGGTGAATTTTAAAAAAATTTAGACCCACTAAATCTTTTTTCTTTCCATTGGTTATGTACGTAAAAATGTTATATTGAAAAAATGGAGGACTCCGATGATATATTTTGCATATAACTTGTATTGAGTTATCTTAGAATAATTAATGAGATATAAAAAAAATGAAGAGGTATAATAATATACTCATATGTGAGTTATACTGAATATGGGAGTACGTATATCCAGGAGTATATAAAAAGAGTTATATATAAATATTCCAGCTATTCTGCACACTCTTGCGGAATAACTATTTTGCACAACTTTCTAAACTTCCGGATAAGAAGAGGTGAACTTCTAGACGGAACACCCAGATTCTCTGTTTTTGCGGTCAGTGCTTCTATCGAGATTTTCGAACCGTTTATCAGAATAGGGCATGTGATAAACTGTTGGATAGGTACAGAAGTTGTGCAACTTTTTTACTTTCACAGGTTTTCAAATTTGTTACGTTTTTAAAACAATTTCAAATATACTAAACATTGTTTTCACAAATTTCTTCATTTTCATACTGTATTTTGGGCGCCGTTTTCGAATTGCTACTCGGATTGATGCAAATAATATGTCGTTGGAAAGGTATAGAAAATGCACAACTTTTCTATTGCTAGCCAATATTCGAAATTCCTTACGGTTTAATAGCAGTTTTAAAAATAAACAATTATGTTTTCTGAACATTTAGGTTCAGCTTTGGCAATTACTTTCAAACCGCTTATCGAAACAAACCTAATAAATGATATGGAGTTGAATAGATATTGACTTGGCGCAACTTTTTCGTACATAAATATTTTCCAAATTTGATACGATTTTGATGATTTTTTAAAATACGAAAAACAGAAAATTAATTATTTATTTGGCGAACTACGTAAGTGAACTTTTTTTTCGCAAGTGAACTTTATTTAGCGAACTATTTTTTTTGAACTTCTCGCGATGCGTAAGTGAACTTCCTATTAATTTCGCAAGCCAACTTATTGGCGGACCATATTTTTTCTGAACTTCTCGCGATACATAAATGAACTTTCTATTAATTTTGGACGGTTTTTCTTCAATTTTTTAACATCAGACTCTTTAATCTAGATTTTTTTTTGATCAGTTAATTATTTCAATGAACTTCGGCAGCGTGACCGCCTAAGCTTTCACCACCGAACAAGTGAACTTTGATAATGCACGATTTTAACAGTAAAATGCAATGTATAATTAACAGTAGTGGTCTACGGACAATCTGAACTCCCGATTTTGAGGTTCCCGCAAATTTAAAAGTTAACTTTCCGACGCGTCAAAATGAACTCCCTTGCGGTCAAATGTGAACTCTCAAATAAACTATGATTGATAAATTGATTTTTTAAAGGTGAATTATAGTTGATAAATTGATTTTTTTTCTGAGAACCCGAAATGAACTTCCGAAAAAAAACAGTTGACTTTTGAAACAAGTAGAATGAACTTCGGTTTCCTGATTGGGTGAACTTCTAAATTCATCAAGTGAACTTCGTTTTGCAAAAAACATAAACCTATTTTACTCGTGAATGAATTTCAAGAGTGATTTCGAAATGAATTTCGATATTAAAGGTAAATTACATGTCACTGGTACAAATTTGCTCAACTAAATAGGAAATAAGATCACATAATATTTTTTTATTAATTAATCAAGATAGGTCTTATATTTAGGGATAGAGGAACACATAAGTTCGGTGACATGATTTTTGCTACTTGGGGAGAGTGCCATTTAGTGACCCATAATTTCTCAACATCATGTATGCACGTAGGGCTCGAAAATGATGGCACACTAACCTATAAGTAGGGTTTAGAAAAAAAAATGTTATCTAGTTGGTCATAGTGGGAAGTAATTTATAATAGTAATATGCATATGTTGTTAGTCTATTTTAATACTTTCATAGTGCCTAGTGTCATAAGTGTGATAACATATATTCATTTATTACTTTTTAGAGTCATTTTCTTATTGGGAAGCGCTATGTGATAGTAACAATATTATGTTACTCCATTTGTCTCTGTCCTATTTAATAACTTTCCACAGCATCATTTTTTCCTATGTGATATACATGTAACCATATATATTAATCTCACTATGGAATCAACTAATCTAAAATCTTCATCAGTATGTACTTACTCCATTTTATGACATCGTGTCACACAAACTTCTATATCCTTCATAGTAACAATCAAAACACTACTTGCATTTATCGATATTATTATGTTATATATTTTCATGTAAAATAGTTTGAATACATATAGCTTTTTTACAATCATTAACTTGCATTCTCATGAATAATTAGCCAATGCTACTTATTGGGGTTTAAACAAAAATCTAAAATGTCATCTATTTTTTATTTTTTGAACTGGGGCAGCAGTTTCATCATTTACATATTATTTACATAACTACAATAGAAGATAATTAGCAATGTAAGATCCTTGCCATCATTAAGTAAGTAGCAAGGTATGTACTTACTCCATTTTATGACATAGTGTTATATAAACTTCTATATCTTTCACCATAAATTAATGAAAACAGTATTTGCATTTATTCATACTGCTTTCATTTATTGATATTGTTATGTTACAGATTTTTCATGAAAAATAGTTTAGGAATATAAATATTTACAATCATTTACTTGCATACTCATGAAAAATTATCAGCCAATGCTGCCTGCTTATTATAGGGTGTACGACAACTAAAATGTCATTTTTAACTGGGGCGGTAGCTTCATGATTAACACATTAGTGCACAACTACAATGAAAAAATAATTGCCAAGTTAGCTAGATGCCATCATCAAGTAAGTGGCATGTTTTATGTACCTCTTATCGTCGAGACTTTCCGGAGTATATTAATGAGTTGTCTTGTATCAAACACGGTGAACTGACTTTCGTACATGCCAAGTTCAATAAGGATGTCCATGAGAATCTTCTTCGCGTCAGCATTTCGACCGACGGGAACAAAAGCGCTGCAATCAAAATCACCTTTGATCTTTTCATAGATCGTTTTAACAAGAGTGGTCTTGCCCAATCCTCCGAAACCGACAACGGAGACAATTTTCAACTTTTGTTTGGACACACTATCTCCATCTGAGAGCAATCTCATTAGCTCTTGATCTCTTTTCCCAGCAATGCCAACGAGATCTGTCACTTCCTTGTACATAGCCCCAAGGCGAGGATCGACGGTCGGCATGGCTGCATGCATGACTGGTGGCATGGCTGCAGGCATAGCAACAATATTATCAACATGGTACCTTTCACGCCTTTAGCAACCTCTTGTACTTGCATATTGATGTCCTTGATCGCTGGCGATCTCATGGCGAGCCTTCCCTTTAGTGAACAAGCCGGCCATCTTCTTCATGAGACGTTTGAGCTTGTTGCACTTGGTGACGGTGTCAGAGTCATCATCGACACGCACCAGGAACTTGTCGATGATATCCTCTATGTCGAAGGAGAGCTCCCTCACCTCCCTTGCCCAGAGCTTGACCTGCTCGTCGAGCTGGTCCCGTGGCACCTTGCCCACCTTGCGGAGGGCGGCGTGCATGCTCTTCATCTCCTCCTCGAGAGATTTGATGTCTTTCTTGACACCCTTCTGCAGCTTGTACTCGTCATTGAGGAGCTCGACGAGCTTGGGGAGCAGGGAGCCCATGGCTCCCGTTGCCAGATTCATGGCCATTGCTTGTGGATTATCTTAGTTGGCTTGTTGCTTGGTTGACGAACGCACATTGGTTGTCGTACGAGTTGGTTTGGTGCCGTGGAATTGCTCTTTGTAGGCCGGCCGAGCAAAGGGGACTGCTCTTAGTTGGTTCGTTGCTTGGTTCGTTGCTTGGTTCGTTGCTCTTAGAATAATTCGTTCCTCTTAGTTGGTTCCTTGCTTGGTTCGTTGCTTGAGTTGCTCTTTGTAGAGTAATCCCTTATGCCTTTTGTTGTAACGTGGCCGGCCGGCAAAGTGGTCTGCCCGGGCGTGATGTAACGTGCAAATGATATACCTTATGCTTTCTGCTGTTGTATTTAACTTTGTTGAATTTCCAGTTGCGCCACGTCACCGATCCATGTCTATCATGCATTCCACCAATCAGGACCAAGTACGGACGATTAGTTAACCTTTTCCCCAGCAGCCAGTAAGGCGGCGGCGGAAACTTTTTCCTCTCAATCTCCACCGGCCAGATCGCGGGTCCCCTCTCCCTCGTTCTTCGGATTTGGCGAGATCAGTTTCTCGGTGTGTCGCTGGCGTTCGTGGTTATCCACGACGACGCTGGCGGCCGGGGCGAGGTGGTTCTTCTGTGGCGAGAATGTTGGTCCGGAGGTGGTGGATCTGTCGCTTTTCTCCGACTTCGTCGATGAGAGGCGACAAATCTTGGTCCAAGACAGCACGGGGACGTCCCCCGGTCGACGTGCCACAACGACATGTGCCTCGCTGCATGCAGCAGGCCTGTTCGTCGACTCACAAAGCCTCGTTGGCGATGGTGCTTTCCTCGGTGTCTCTTCTGGCGATGGTCTCGGCGGTGCTGGAGTTGAGCGGCGGCAACCCTAGGGATCGTTTTGTATTTCTCGATCTCTTAGGTTTCTGCAAATTCAGGATAATCATTTTATCCCGGTCTGTCTTTTAGTTTCTATATGTTGCTTATTATAACTTGATTTTCGATTAATGCAATATGCTATTCTCTCAAAAAAAAACTAATCAGGACCAAGTGTGCGGATTGTGTGCTTCTCCTCAACCAATTAGAGATGAGAAAACCGATTGTGCGTGTGCTTTCTCCGCACCACCGTCAGTCACGCCAACATTAGATTTTACTTCTCAATAAAAAAAAGTGAGAGATGTATTTTGCCTACTGATGAAGTGAGATGTTTGTATAGATGCGGCAGTGTTGTTTGTGTCCGGCACCCCAATCTCCGCTTTTGGGGTGTCTGGATACATGTTCAACGCATTTTTTGTGTGTTCCATATCGGCATCTCAAACAAAAACTTCTAAGATTTTTCAATTTTGATTAATTGCGAAGGACCTGATTTTTATTCAATTTTGATACATTTCGATGAAATTATAACTGAAATTTAAACTATGACAGCTAAATTTAAACTACAGCTAATGTAAACTTAAACTATAACCAATCTACATAGCGGGAGGAGGTGGCTCGATAGGGCCAGTCTCATCGTCGTCGTTCCCTCCTAGGCGAAACAGCGGGAGCCAGACTCGTTGAGGTCGGCCACGTGCGCTTACCAGCGTCTCTCCGCCCTGGCTTGCACCATCTGTCGGTGCAGGTCCGCCGCTTGGGCGCACACACCCGCATTTCGTGTTCAAAGCTCTGCACCGCCCGGACGAACTGCGCCTCCTGTTTCTCCTGCATCTCCCTCTCAGTCGCCACCGCCGTGGAATCCGCCCCCTCCTGTGTGTCCCGCACCGCTGACTTCCGGTGCATCCTCTCCAGCTCCCGCGCATCGGCGGCCCTGCGGAAGGCGGCTTCAATCCGGAGGCGGTGATTCCTCGCGGTGTTCAGCTCCTCGTGGTTCTGTCGCTAGACTTCGAAGAAGGAACGGGCATACTCATCCTCCAATGTCGTCTGGCGTGACAGCACCGTGGCGCGCGCCTCCGCCTCATCGTTCGCGGCCATTACGAATGACCTGAAAATGTCGGTGCTTGTGACGGTAAAGCACACGTCCGTTGGGAACCCCAAGAGGAAGGTATGATGAGCACAGCAGCAAGTTTTCCCTCAGTAAGAAACCAAGGTTTAATCGAACCAGTAGAAAATCAGGATCACTCTGAAGGTTGTTGGTGAAGGAGTGTAGTGCGGCGCAACACCAGGGATTCCGGCGCCAACGTGGAACCTGCACAACACAATCAAATCACTTTGCCCCAACTTAACAGTGAGGTTGTCAATCTCACCGGCTTGCTGAAAACAAAGGGTTAAACGTATGGTGTGGAAAATGATGTTTGTTTGCAGAGAATGAAAGAGAACAATGATTGCAGTAGATTGTATTTCAGATGTAAAAGAATGGACCGGGGTCCACAGTTCACTAGTGGTGTCTCTCCAATAAGATAAATAACATGCTGGGCAAACAAATTACAGTTGGGCAATTGACAAATAGAGAGGCATAACAATGCACATACATATCATGATGACTACTATGAGTTTTACTTAGGGCATTACGACAAAGAACATAGACCGCCATCCAGCATGCATCTATGCCTAAAAAGTCCACCTTCGGGTTAGCATCCGCACCCCTTCCAGTATTAAGTTGCAAGCAACAGACAATTGCATTAAGTACTGTGCGTAATGTAAACAACACAAATATCCTTAGACAAAGCATTGATGTTTTATCCCTAGTGGCAACAGCACATCCACAAACTTAGAACTTTTTGTCACTGTCCCAGATTCAATGGAGGCATGAACCCACTATCTAGCATAAATACCCCCTCTTGGAGTTACAAGTATCAACTTGGCCAGAGCCTCTACTAGCAACGGAGAGCATGCAAGATCATAAACAACACATATAAGATAGATCAATAATCAACTTGACATAGTATTCAATATTCATCGGATCCCAACAAACACAACATGTAGCATTACAATAAGATGATCTTGATCATGATAGGCAGCTCACAAGATCTAAACATGATAGCATAAGTGGAGAAGACAACCATCTAGCTACTGCTATGGACCCGTAGTCCAAGGATGAACTACTCACGCATCAGTCCGGAGGCGGGCATGGTGATGTAGAGCCCTCCGGTGATGATTCCCCTCTCCGGCAGGGTGCCGGAGGAGAACTTCTGAACCCCCCGAGTTAGGGTTGACGACGGCGGCGTCTCTGTATCTGTTCTGGAAAATTGGCTCTCGGTGCTAGGGTTTTCGGGGACGAAGGAATAAATAGGCGAAGGGGCAGCGTCGGGGGAGCAGCAGGGCCCCCACACCATATGGCGGCGCGGCAGAGGGGGGCCCCGCGCCGGCCTATGGTGTGGGCCCCCTGCTGGCCTTCTTCGACTCCTCTTCGGTCTTCTGGAACACTCCGGGGAAAATAAGGCCGTGGGCTTTTGTTTCGTCCAATTCCGAGAATATTTGCAGAAGTACTTTTCTGGAAACAAAAACAGCAGAAAACAGGGAACTGACACTGTGGCATCTTGTTAATAAGTTAGTCCTAGAAAATGCATAAAAACATTATAAAGTGTGTATAAAACATGTAGGTATTGACATAAAACTAGCATGGAACATAAGAAATTATAGATACGTTGGAGACGTATCAAGCATCCCCAAGCTTAGTTCCTACTCGCCCTCGAGTAGGTAAACGATAAAAAGAATAATTTCTGAAGTGACATGCTACCAATATAATCTTGATCAATACTATTGTAAAGCATATGAGGTGAATGAAGTGACTCAAAGCAATGGTCTATAGTTTGCTAACAAATAGATAATGACTAAACAACTGAATCATAAAGCAAAAACTTTTCATGAATAGTACTTTCAAGACAAGCATCAAAAAGTTTTGCATAAGAGTTAACTCATCAAGCAATAGATTCTTAATAAAAGGTTTTGAAGCAACACAAAGGAAGATTTAAGTTTCAGCAATTGCTTTCAACTTTCAACATGCATATCTCATGGATAATTGTCAACACAAAGTAATATAATAAGTGCAATAAGCAAGCATGTAAGAATCAATGCACACAGTTGACACAAGTGTTTGCTTCTAAGATAGAAAGGAGTAGGTAAACTGACTCAACATAAAGTAAAAGAAGGGCCCTTCGCAGAGTGAAGCAGGGATTAAATCATGTGCTAGAGCTTTTCAAGTTTTTGAAATCATATAGAGAGCATAAAAATAAAGTTTTGAGAGGTGTTTGTTGTTGTCAACGAATGGTAGTGGGCACTCTAACCCCCTTGTCAACCAGACTTTCAAAGAGCGGCTCCCATGAAGGACGTTATCTCTACCAGCAAGGTAGATCATCCCTCTTCTCTTTTGTTTACACATGTATTTTAGTTTTATTAATAGATGACACTCCTCCCAACCTTTTGCTTTCACAAGCCATGGCTAACCGAATCCTCGGGTGCCTTCCAACATTTCACATACCATGGAGGAGTGTCTATTGCAAAATTAAGTTGCTTACTGATAAATCAGGGCAAAACATGTGAAGAGAATTATTAATGAAAGTTAATTAATTGGGGCTGGGCACCCCGTTGCCAGCTCTTTTTGCAAAATTATTGGATAAGCGGATGTATATGCCACTAGTCCATTGGTGAAAGTCTGTCCGAAGTAAATGACAAGATTGAAAGATAAAAACACCACATACTTCCTCATGAGCTATAAAACATTGACACAAATAAGAGATAGTAACATTTTGAATTGTTTAAAGGTAGCACATGAAGTATTTACTTGGAATGGCAGAAAAATACCATATAATAGGTAGTTATGGTGGACACAAATGGCATGGGTTTTGGCTCAAGGTTTTGGATGCACGAGAAGCATTCCCTCTCAGTACAAGGCTTTGGCTAGCAAGGTTGTTTGAAGCAAACACAAGTATGAACCGGTACAACAAGACTTACATAAGAACATATTGCAAGCATTATAAGACTCTACACTGTCATCCTTGTTGCTCAAACACTTTTACCAGAAAATATCTAGACCTTAGAGAGACCAATCATGCAAACCAAATTTCAACAAGCTCTACGGTAGTTCTCCACTAATAGGTTTCAACTACATGATGCAAGAGCTTAAACATGATCTACTTGAGAGCTCAAAACAATTTTCAAGCATCAAATTATTCAAGACAATATACCAACTACCACATGAAGCATTTTCTGTTTCCAACCAAATGATAATAAGTAAGTGCTGCGGCTTTCAGCTTTCGCCATAAACATAAACAATAAGTGCTGAGGCTTTCAGCTTTCGCCATGAACATGAAAATAAATGCTGAGGCTTTCAGCTTTCGCCATGAATACTAAAAGTAAAACAAAGAACACAAATGTTCAAATGAAAAAGCGGAGCGTGTCTCTCTCCAATACAAGCATGTTGGGATCCGATTATTCAGAAAACTAAAATAAACAAAACGAAAATAAAAACACACGGCTGATGAATCTTTTTAAAAGACTGTGCAATCAGAATCAGTAGAGGAAGTTCAACTTTCTGTGGGAAAGACTGACTGAATTCACTGGGCAGCAAGTGAAGGAAAGGAAAGCTGCACAGGCCCAAGCGTTAGTTCCACAGCTTGCTGCGGCGCAGGCTGCTGCGGCACAGGTTGCTGCGGCACATGGCACTGCGGCAAATACGACAGAGTCAAAGTAGTGCTGACATTCTTCCCGGGAAACTACCATCTGAAGGAAAACTCGACATTTTCGAGTGAGTGGACTATGCTTACGAACTCGACATCTCCTCCGGGGTTTTTATAGGACGAGCACAGAACAATTGGCGGAGAAACAGGCGGGAGCAAGTCTGGCGGGAAAATAAAAGGCGGGAAACTTAGGCACGACAGAAAATTGGCGGGAGAAGAAGGGCGGAGGAAAATGGCGGGAACAAAATTGCGGGAGGAAAATGCGGGAGACGATGGGCGGGAGAAGAAGGGCGGGAGAAGAAGGCGGGAGGAAATGAGCAGGAGAAGAGAGCGGCACAAGAAGGCAGAAGGAAAGTGCGGGAACACAATGGCGCGAGATAAAATGCGGGAACTACCGGGAAACGCAGAAAACGGAAAAAAAACCTCTATTGGCACGGCCAGTGCCGAAAGGGGCTCTGTCGGCAGCGCCGTACGCCGCGCATGCAGGCTGCCAGGCTTTCGGCCCGTGCGGGCCGAAAGAACTTCTTTCGGTCTGGGCCGTGCCGATTGTCCTCTTTCGGCCCCGCCCGTGCCGACGTCGCGCTATATCTCAAATTTCTGAAATAAGCGCGCTAGGTTTCGAATTTCAGTTAAAAAAAATATTATTTAAAAAAAAATTCCGTCAGCGATCCAGAGATGCTAACTACAGTCACGATCTGAGCATAAGGTTCACCATATCTGCAGCTACCAACACATGCTTTCGTCTGCACACAAATCTGAACGTCCTGCCGAGCTCCGGTCCGACGCTTCGTCGCGATGGCGGATCCCGAAAAGACAAATCCACCACAAGGAATCCCCGTTCAAACAGACTAGCATCCAGATCCATCATCGACCACAGGGTCAAACGTCACATCCGACAAGGATTCGACCACAGGGCCAAACGTCGCGTCCTCGGTAGAGGCAAGACACCGAGTGGTTGAAATATCCTAAACTACAAAGACACTAAAACTAGAATTACACAGATCCGCATACACGAGTCTGACGACCCTCCTACTATCAACGAATTAAGAGGTCGTCAACGAAGGGAGTCGCGAGAGGCTCCCATCGCTAGCTCTTGGGGTGAATCAGTGGTCCTGTACGTACGTCCTACCCCAACGGTACTTACTTTCACAGTCAGCTTTGCACTTTATTTACTAAGCAGGAATGGCAACACGATATATATTGCATTCCCTGGACGACCGAGAAGGCTTCAAACAACAGAAAAGGCGAATATATATACTCGGATTACAGATGATGACCTGTGTGTACGTTTGGCGTCTGAATATGCAGGGATGGGGAATATGTATGGAATCTATGACTCGGATCATTGTATTTGCTTTTCTATTAAGTTACTCGTAAACAGCATTGCGTGCAGCTCATGAAGTGCAAACGAGAGTGAGAGGACTAGCTAGGACGGTGAAAATGACTGCGCTGTACAGCGAGAGATGATAAGCTGTTTTTCCGATTGACGAATATCATGTGGATCGAATACCATGCATTGCATGTAGTCTTTTTCTAAAAATATAAGACTAGTAGACTACCATGAGCCTATTGCTGCTGATTGCAATTTATGTGTAGAATAATAAAGCTTAAAGTATTGTCACTTTTATGTTGAACCCTGATCAGACAGATGCTGTTGTGAACGCATGATTACGTTATGATTAATGGAACTGGGTAGCGAATCACTGAGAATCTAAAAAATAGTAGAAGCTTAAAATATTGTGTTCTATTGATCTGGTCCCGTGGAAATACATGTGGTACAAGGAGAAAATAAACTTGGAGTACAATAAAGTCTAGCTGTGTCATGAAGAAAGACACGCGCCTACGTCGTCATATTGGCGATGGAACAGGTACGTCATTTCTTCGTCATATAACTTAGTCATGAAGAAAAATGATGTCGATGTGCATCATTTTGTCACCACATAGAAACACTACTAATACAACTTTGCTCGAAGACAAATAAAATAACAGCCAATATATATGTGTGTGAGACTTTGAGAGTGTGAGATGTCTTGTTCGCACGACATCAAATATATAGGTGCGGCCTGACAAAAACTCAAATACCGAAATATAGGTGAGGTACGCTATCTAGCTAGAGTATCTACAGAAATACCCGGGCTACTGAATTCTTCCGTGCGTACTGACTGTTGGCTATAATCCAGTCCATGTAAGAACCAAATAATCTGTCAACATATTTTCTACAGTATACGCAGACAAGAAAAGCCTATTAGCATGCACGCATGCATGCATGCGTACTAGATCTTCAGAGTGAGCTGAATGCCACCCATCGCCGACACGAGGAGAAGGAGCAGGACGGCGACGCGCTGGAGACCCTCGGCGAAAGCGTGAAAGCGGCGGCGGCCGCCGGAGCGGGGCAGCCAGAAGGCGGTCGCCATCTCCACGGGCACGGCGGCGAGGACGATGGCAACGATGCCATAGTAAGCGGCCTCATGGCGCGTGAAAACTGATCCAGTGGAGGCAGCCGGCCGGTGAAGCCCGGCGTTCACGCCCACGAACAGGGTGGCGTAGCTCACTACCCACAGCGCCCGGGCCAGCTGCTCCGTGGACTGCGATGCGTCTGGAGACACTAGCTGCGCGATCTGGCTTCTTCCGGCCTCCGAGTCGGGCATTGCGGCGGCGTTGTTGTTGTTGTTGTTGTTGTCGTCGACTTCGAGTACGGTGGTGGACATGATCAGCTCAGTTATGTGAGACACTTGAGTAGGAGTGGCTGTGGCAGTATGGCGGATGAGGAGGACCAGAGGACTAGCTAGAGGGAGTGACCGGTATATTTATAGCAACGGATATTAAACGCTAGCCGGGGTTAGCACTATATGGTTCATTCTCCAACCAAACAATAGGAGTAGTCCCTCCGTCCCAACATTATCCTCTTCTGTATTTTAATTTTTAACCATTAATTTGATCTCTTTCATTATACATAACATTATATCATTACAAACTTTATTTGAATAAGAAAATAACGCCAACCGTCTTCCATGCATGGAAGTTTCACCTGTTTATCCTCATCCACTCAATACTGTCTCTTGTCCTTCCGTTTCTGTCGCTTCCAATGACCAAGGATTTGGATTTCGTTTTTGCAAATTTATCGGTCCTCGGCGAAATTGCCAAAATTCGGTAATTTTGGAAATTTCGGTTAAATTCCAGACAAAAAGGAAGAAGCGAAATTTGAAACATAAAACAAAAATAAACCGACATTTGACCAAAAATTGAATTTTCGAGCATATTTTAACTTAACTTTAATTTTTCAAAATTATTCTACCAAAATTCCTAAAAATATAAGACATTTCGTCCGGTAAATACTTTTACCTGTCCTGACCAAAATTACCGAATTTCGGCCGCAATTCGTTTTTCTCGGACTAAATCCAAATCCCTAATAATGACGCATACGCCCGTACTAACCCCATCATATTATCATGCTAGCTACAGTCTTTACATATGTGAAGAGACGACTAATTTCACCCCTACTATTTTTTTATGAAAACGTGCCATTTCTCCATGTATAACAATAACTTTGTATTGGAGTGATGTAGATGACCCCTAATAATTATGTATTTGTATCTAATACTCAGTCGAATGAGAATTAACTTCGTTTTTAGTCAGATGACATCGTCAAATTCAATTGCAACATAGTTGCAACTCACGCCTACCACGAATCACGAGGCAAATCTAACAACCTGGCCAGTTTATTTTTCTCATTTGCAGCTATAAAAATTAGTTGCAGCCCAACTTACTACTCATAGGTGCATGCATGAATAACGATAAAAATCTGACAGTGTAGGACTTGACTGAGCACCACTAGCTGAGAATTAGCAAAACCGACGTTTATTTGAATCCTTCCAGTCGAGTGTATGAATATTGAGTTGACGCAAACCAAAAACAAAACAAAAATATTATGGAGGTGACAATGTGTTTGCCCGCAGCCTCCAACAAACTACGTAGCATACTCGACAAACGTTTTGGATTCTCCTGATAGACACATGTTGGTTTCCGACCTAAGATATGTCATAATCTAGACGTCAGATTTAGATCATGCTTGGTTGGTTTCCGACGTCAGATTACGAGTCATAATCTACACTAGATGCATGTTGATTAAGATGCTGCGTTGGTTTCCGACGTGAGGTTTGTCATGATATAGACGGGAACGTCGCTACCAGCGAGTGTGTGTCAGCTCATTCGATCCATGACTGTGCTCCTATGAGTCATGTCGACCGGTCCACACGAGCCTGGAGGCGCGGAGATTCGGCTCTCGCTTTCGCCGGCGAGGTTCGGTGACAACAACATACATTCGATTCCTAAGATGAGTTGAAAGCACCGACCGATGCAATGAGAGTGCAGCGAAATTAGGTCATGTAATCGTGTGTACCTGCCATGTAGAGTCTACACGTCGGACGAGGAAAAAACTTATAGAAAACGAGCTTTTGGCAATGGTCCACACGGGCTTGGGTGCCGAGAAAATGACATCGAAAGCAACCGGCGACCCGCGAACTCGAAGCTCGAAGCATGCAGTCAGCCACGAGTTGCACCAGATGCATAGCTAGATTGCTCGATCGGTTTAGTTACCGAAAGGTGTGTCAGCTACAATGATCGAACACGGCACCACACGACATGGACAGCGGCTCGGTCTCTCTCTGTCAGCTACTAGTATCTCTTGACGAGGATACCTTAATTTGCACCTGATGCGCCGTGCAGATCGAAAATGCTCCTTGTCGAGCGCGTGATGGGGGCGCTCGTCTTCCTCTTCCCCGTCATGGTCGGAACGACCACGTGCTCCTGTCGGAAACCGCGTGAGCGGTTGCGCGCTCAAGCTAGCCTTGCCCGGTGCAGATATATATTCTTTCCTTTACTTACCCGTGTGTACCTTCCTTCCGTTCCTGAAAACAAGGATTGCACTTTTTTTAATTCAAACAGTGTAAAATTTGACCAAGTTTTTACTGAAAACAATAAAATCTATAATAACAAACCAGTAGCAGTAAATAAATCATGAAATTTATTTTCATACGATGTCCATATAATGTTACTGTTGTCGGTTGGTTTTTATATTAACTTGGTCAAACTTTATATTGTTACTTTTGGAAATCTCATTCACGGCGGGCTGCCAAGAATAAAAACGTTGCCTTTTTTATCACTAGCCCTCCGGCACATCCACCTTCTCCGACCAGGTTCCGGCTACTCGGATACGGTCGGTGGTTTATCAATAGCCACGTTATGTATGATTCTTCCACTTTGACATTTGTTCGACCTGTCGAGTCTCCTATTCGTGTTCTTACTACTTATGGTACTCCCCTTCCTATCGCTAGTCGAGGCACTCTCAGCACATTTTCCTTTCATGTTCTCTTTGCTGCTTGTGTTTCTCGACTTAGCATGCATGCAACTCTTTTCAGATAGTCAGATTGTTGACTTTAGTTGTAGGGTCAATCTCAACTTTGATACAAATTCCGTTTAGGATTGTCGCACGAGCGCTCTGTTTAGTGCTGGCCCCCGACATCAGGATGTCTTTGGGAGCTTGATGAAATTCAATATAAAGTCTCAATTTGTATGTCCAGCCTCATCGGTCACGAACAGTGGAGTTCCAGCCTCGTGGTTAAGACGTATAACTATGAACTTAGATATAAACTATAATATTTATTATTGTCTATAGGTCATGTCTCGGCCTTCAGGACGATCTTAACATTAGGGTATGTCATGCATCTGCATACCTATGAAGTATTTAATTATGCTGAAAATTTGTGAGGTGGTTTTTAAAGTTCTCGTATAGCAATTAAGGAGTGAAATATATGCCTAAGAAAAAATTGTGAGGCCATTTTTGAATTCTAGCATAGTATTTAATTATCTCTTTGGATAAGCGTATGTGAGGCAATTTCTAAATTTTCTTAAATCAATTAGTGAGAGAAATAAATGCCTAAGAAAAAACTTCACGTAAAAAGGAAAAAGTTATGCCTCTATTCCTAGAAATGAACCAATATCTATCTACGCATAAAACGTAAACATCGGCATACGCTATGTTTAGCTCTTCATTCAACACATGCGCCATAAATTTTTGTTGCATTGATATAAAAATTAGACGTTACGATAAGGCATTGGCCATGTTTAGAAGTTGAATTAAAGCTTGCCTTTTGGATAAGAGTTGATGCCAAACACATTAATATCTCATAAAGATAACCATGTGAACATTGACATACCTTGACTATAATATAAATAAAATCCTATATATACTCCCGTAGACTCATCAGGTTGATCTAAGAAGAATATCCAAAAATGCAGTACCACAACTAAGAGGATACCCACCAACTATCCACACCCTTCATTTCATCAAGATTCGTGCAACAAATTTACCAACGAATTTTCAAATGTCAATGCATTATCAATTATTGTTGGATTTATGTAATTTTAATTTTAGATTCATGTACTAACATGAATTTTCTGTACATGCATTGACAAAAAAAATTAGAACCCCACATCAACATATTTTTTAGTTTTTTTAACACATAAATAGTAGGAATAATATGATTCGTTGGATGCAAAATCAACGGTCATGATAAGCGGTGGGTATCCTCCTAGTTGTGAGAAAACCGCGTTGAAGAATATCACACATTACCTCATCGATATGGCATGGAACATGAAGAGCATAGGGAAAGGACCATGGGGAACCAACAAGGTGTTGATATGCTTGTGGCTGGTGACGCTGCTTCTCCTGTCATCTGGTAGGAATAGCGTTCACAGCACACATCTCCAAATCAGACCGAACCAAGTTAGTTTAGTTGATTTGTATTGTTTGCTCATGGATGCAGAAGAGATGGGATCGGATGGATGCGATGGTCCCTTAAGCGCGACATGGGTCGAACACCGTGTTGGACGAAGCCATCTGCAACGTGCCCTGCCGGAGTGAAGATTGGGACCGCGGCCAGTGCCAACAGCTCTTTAAGTGCAGATGCTGTATAGACTGCCAGGGCATAAATTAACAATCTCATGCATGCTTTACTACCGAGATAAATCTCCATGTTATAATAAACGAACGGAACTCTTCTCTCTTGTTAAGGCAATAGGAATCCAGCGCCGCCACCAGCACCTCGTCCTGGCCGCGGCGTCGGCCGCAGCAGTAGTGGAAGAAGTAGTCAGACGTGAACCCACTATCGTTCCTTGTCTCGACATTGACGAGGACGGAATCCCTGTGGGCCGCGACGGCACGAGAGAAGATGTTTGCTCCGTCCGGGAGGCCAGGGCCAGACATAGAGCGAGACACTCGGACGTGGAACGACGGAGGGACGAGATGCGAATTCTAAAAGCAAGATTTTGGATTCCAGTCGATTTAGGGTAGCCTATAGTTGCGATCTTTGATGAGGTCCCTCCCGGGAAAGCAAGATTTTCCATTCCAAAAGCACCAGTCAATTGTCTTTCCTATTGCGCTTCTGGCAAGCCTCCTTCGGCAGCATTCCGGTGCATCATCCCCACTCTTGGTGGGTAAACAAGTGACGTGTTCGGTGTAGAAGTAAACACACTTTTTTGAGACTCCTCTTACACCAAAGAGCAATGACCAGTGTAAAATAAGCAATCCTGGAGAGATCAATTCCGACAAAACCATCAAGCCTAGTTTCGATGATTTATCGGAAGATCAACACCAAGATTTTGAGGTGATGAAAAATAAATGCAAAGAAAAATTCAAAGTGTTGCATGAGAGGCAATAAGAGGTTAACCACGGTAGAACATGTATGTGGCACAATCAACCAACCATATTTAACAACCGTAGAGCAGTACACATGTTGAAATGACGAGCCTTGGTCCAGTAAGTTACAGAAAATGCGTGCGGTATTCAAAGGGTGGACAACATGTGAGAGTTTAGTCTGAGAGTGCCAAGGGACAAATGATTGGACCAACTTATAAGGGGTCCTCTCATGCTCCACCTGAATGAGATGGCAAGAACAAACTATGATACGTTTACACCACACACCCGCCACGAAACTAAGTGCGAAGCTAAAAACCATCGCGGAAAAGGCGTCGTGTTGTTTGAGAAATGTGTTCTTTCAAGTTCAACCCATGTTATTATCATATTAACTTGTTAGGATGAATACTATAAAAGCAGAACACACTACGAGAGTTTTGTTTACATTTTTCAAGATACGTGGGGTATAGAGTATGTGTTTCTGATATGTATTTTATTACAAAAACATTAGATCGATCCGGTTGCACTTAAAGATACTTTTCAAGCCTTTTCTTCTAATGCGCATTGCGATGTCTGCATACCAAGTTACCAACACCCGCCAATAGAAATCAAGATAAACTCGTATCAAAAGGCAATAGTCTATTCTCATGTCCATCGGAAGCGCCATACATGGCGTCCGGTGGTTCTGTCTTTGTGACTGCTGCTATAGATTATCATATGCCTTTCGTTAACACCTTGAAAAATTCATATAATAGTACTAGCCGCAGAACACACGTTGCACTTTTGAGCAAGAGGTGAACTCGTGAGTATTTGGGAAGTAAGGTTTTTTTTTGCCTGCACAAGTATATATCTTTACTATTAGCTGGTGATGGTCCGTATGTGCAGGCCAAGATTTAGCTTCTGTCGTCACCACCGACTCCACCTTAATACTCGTAGTAAATACATTTTTTAATTTCTTCTTGATATAACATGATAGAATGAGTATTGGGATGTGAACCTACTAAGATACCAACACGTGCCTACGCATCAAAGCAAGTCAATTTTCCGATCAAGAAGCAATAATCTTTTCTCATGTCCATCGGAAGTGCCAACAGAGACCTGAACTTGAACTGGCTCTCATCCGACGCAAGAACACCAAACGCTTTCAGCATGTCATCACGCGCCAAGTCGGGTATCTCCCGCACCGTCACCAACATCTCTTCGGAGGAAGCCACTCTTGGCAAGGTCAATTTTGATGGCCTGGCTGGTGCTTCGAGATCGGTTTCTTTTGGACTTGCGGGGGTACGACTGCAAGGTGAGGGGTCAAAGGATTGGGAAACCGCGGAGACGACGAAGTTGTTGTAAAAGTAGAATTCAGGGTCGTAGTAGCCGACGGAGCGCACCTCCATGTGCGTAGTGTCGAGATTGATCAGCCATGTCCCAAGGTCGCCATCGACGCCCCTTTCATACTTGGACTTTTCCACCCTGAACAGAGAATGTCAGGGTCGTCTAGGCTTAGGGTGGGGTACTCGGGCCTGATGCGGGGGACGACTCCGTGATAGCCGGGGAGGGACCATAGCTCATCACAGTCGACCACGACAACCTTGTCCCATGTCATCATGTCGTCCATCTTGAGCTCCCACAGGGTGATGGTGAAGGCGTACTGAGAGACTGCACATCTGGTCCTGCCAGGACAGCCGCAACAACAGCGTGGGAAGATCTCCACGAATCTCACCACGCGGCCGCCATGGGTGGCACATACTCTCCGGTAGGACGACCCATAGCGATCACCGCTCCTCGGGTGGTCGGGATCCACTGGAACTGGAAGAGACACGTAACGCAGCTTGGGTGTGTGTTGCCACACGTCAGAGTAGATGATGCCGCGGTAGTAGTCCACCCAAAGCAAGTACCGATCATGGACGGGTATTACACTGTCGGTCGACCAGCGGGAAACCTCCTTCCTCTTTCCCTCGTCGTGGATGATGGGCAGCCGTTTGAGCTCCCACTCCCAGTGACTGGATCGGAGCAGGCATAGCTCAGCCTCCAGCGTCCCTGATTCCTCTCCGTCCTTCACATGGAAATCCAGCGACGCCACCAGCACCTCGTCTTGTCCGCGGCGAAGAAGCGCAGTCTCATCTTTATACATAGAGCGCTTGTGCTTTGGCTTCCCCTCCTCTTGCCAGGTGAGGTAGCAAGGAGGCAGCAGGGAGAGGGACGGCGGTCGGAAGGGGTCAGCTGCGGCACAGTAGATGAAGTAGTCGTCTGCGTCGTTGGATTCGTCCCAGCCGTCGCCGCTTGTCCGGATGTTGACGAGGACGGAGTCCCCGTGGGCCGCGACGGCATAAGAGCGGGTGTTCAACCCGTCCGGTAAGCTGGCGCTGTGGAGGCGCAGGCGCGACGTCGCCGGCGGCGCGGCGAGAACGAAGGAGACGCTGATGGGACGGCCTTTGGATGTGCGAGCGTGGGCCACGGTCCTGTCGTCTGGATCGTCGCAACCACCATAGTACTCGTACTCGAGCAAAATCCAAGGAGGATACGCGGTGGCCGGCGGTGAAGGAGCTTTTGTTTCCATGTGGCTCGCGCGCCGTGGATTGATCGGTGATTTTTGGCGAGACAGATCTTGTAGCCCGCGACGTTTATGCTACAATATCGAGCATTGGAGAAGATAGACGAGGGAGCTAGCTAATAAATTCACATGTGTAGCACGGATCTCCAAGCCATTCTTCCCGAAACACTTTTCTCTCCATGACTAGAACCGAAGCACTAGACGCGCTGACACGTTAACTGGATAGATTATATCCTAACGAGAATGACTAATTTGTCCTTGGGCCTGACTCTGGCCCAAATCATATTAAGCGTTAGATCTGTTTAATACTGCACCCCAAATTCCGTGGTAGGATGTACCTTAAAATATCCCTTCCCGCCCGTTTACACGCACATGGTTTTTAAGTTGTCTCGCCCACTTTGTCGCAACTTGTGATTACCTATGTAGACATTATCTCATCTTTAAGACCAAAAATACAAATCCTTCAACACGCACAAAATATGAATATGCTTGCATACAAAGTATTAATATGCGCATGGAGTAGTCATGCATATCACACATGTTTACCGGAATGAGAATTCCGCATGTCCTTATTTTTTGCATGGAATGATAGCTATTACCTATCATTTCAATTTCTTTTTTCTGTGAGTCATAAATTTTGCATACAAGATTCGATCGAGGACATCACGGACCCATCAACCATGCATGGTTCGAGGCAGAGATCCAAGACGATGAGGCATGAGTGCGCTTTGAAGATCAAAATCTCCCGAGCTGGTAACCTAGATGACTTTGGAGCCAAGGACTCGCTATAAATCATGTAGGGAGGTTGTATCAGTGTGGCCATAGCCGAGAGTCATATATATGTCGTGTCAGAGATGGTTGCAGCGAGTTCTGATGACGCTCGCAATGACCTTGTATAGAGGCCCAACACCAGTATCATCACATGGTCATGCGATCGCACGAGCATCACTGTGCATGCATGGCTTTAGTTCACGCGCGCGTACGTACGCATACGCTTTCATTTATTATTAGCCTTGATAATGCAGCCACGCTTGCCAACTATGGGCTACTTAATTAGCCTTGGACATGCATGCATGGCTTATTTAGTCCACGCGTACCTAGGCATCCATGCATGCATACGTACCTGCTGGCTGGTTTCCTCAAGTAGCTAGTACTTGAGTTCCTCCGATGCTACTAGTTTCTTCATGCCATGCATGTTGGGACAACTTATTAGTTCGATCTACACCTCTGTTCTTATAAGCCCACTATATATGTTCTTCTAAACAGTGGCGGACCCAGGAATTTATCGAAACCTGGGTGCGCCACAGTGCAACTAAAAATTTTCTCGGACAAATGTAGGAAATATTGTGTTAAAATAATTTTCATGTGAAAACACGAATATAATACATTACACGCTATAAGAACTACCAAAATGCTAACGAACTCCGACGATCCAACCCCCCCCCCCCCCCCCCCCCCCCCTCCCCATCCAATACAATCAACAAGAGATAAATGGAAGTTGGATTAGTAAATCATATAAACATGCGTTCAAAACATATTCATCTTGATTCATGGGATAAAGAAATATACCGAGATAGTAACATTGATTTGCTAATTAGCTCTAGACCTATGAGGTAAATGTCTCCTCTTCTTCTTAAAATCTTAAAACCGTTGAGTGAAAATCGAACATGATCCCGTGACTTGCGGACGCGACGCGAGAGGCGGACGACAACGGTGAGGCAGACGGCAACGGTGAGGCGGCGCGCCGTGTAGCTCCGATGTTGTTGTCGAGATGGACCACCTCCGCCGCCACATTCTCTACCCACCCCATGTCCATGCTCATCACGTTGATCTGCCCTCCATAGTTGCTTCAAGCACGAGCTCGAACCCTCCTCAACGGCAATGGCGGCGAGCTACTTATGGAACTGCGAATGACGGCGCTGCAGCTACGTTTATACAAGGTTTTCTGCACGATCTCATGAATCCATCGACTGTTTTCAATGCGGATACAGAGATTTAGCAGCCAGCAGCTTCAGTGAGCTTTGTTTGCTACTGAAGATTTAGTTGCTACGCAAGAATTAGCTTCCATGATCAGCCGGCCGAACAAGGTTTCACGTTTCTGGAGTGGAGCAGTGTGCTGGTTTTTTTGTTTTTTTGCACACAGTGCGCTGGTTTTTGTTTTTGTTTTTGAAATAAGCAGTGCGCTGGGTTGGGAACGGGGAAGAGACGAAGGTTTTCCGCTCGTTGAACGATTCGCTAGTGGCCTCTTATTTCACCGTGATGCAAAGCCCAACTGAGAAAAGGCCCAACGCCTAGGCCATGACCCACAAAGATAAGATTTTCGCCCCTGGCCAGATGCGATTTGATCGCTAGATTTCCTCTCCCGTACGAGGCGACCGGGAGAAAAGCCCGGGCAAGCGCCCAGGCTGCCGGGACGCTGGATCCGCCCATGCTTCTAAATGTATCGCCGTATTCGACGTTCCTTCAGCCCACACAGACACAAGACATACGACTTATACTCTTCAGATTGATGCTTGACAACCTCGTATGCATCAATGACGATTCTTGAGGCGCGGAAATTAACATGGTCGATCCTGGAGGTGCTGACAAGTAGATGTGGTGGACCTTGACATGCGCGTTTTCCTTTTTCGCCGCACAGACCACTGCACTATCCGGCGGCCGCACCACCTTATTAGTTCGACCTACACTCTGTTTTCATAAGCCCACTATGTTCTTCTAGATGTATCGCCATCTTCGACGCCCTCTCCCTCTTCCACATGACCATCCGTTCCGGTCGCCTTCACACACGCAAACACAAGCTATACGACTTATACTCTTCAGATTGATGCTTGACGGCCTCGTATGCATCAATGACGCTTCTTGAGGCACGGAAATTAACATGGTCGATCCTGAAGGTACCGACAAGTAGATGTGGTACATGATGAAATGCGCGTTTTCCTTTTTCGCCGCACAGACCACTGCACTATCTGGCGGCCGCACCACCTTGTCGGTGAATACATTATGGTGTCACCGTGCCTATGGTGGAATCCATATGAACACAAGATTTCCCGGATGCCGTTTCACCACAAATATAGCAAGAGATTCTTGCGACATCATCGGAAACCGAGATGGCGACAACTCAACGCAATGGGCTCCTCTGCCTTGCTCGACGCGGTTGGTAGTTCTATGTCGCGATGTGGCCTCATGTGGTGTGGTGAAGATTTTAGCTTGTCATGGCGTCGTTAACAATAACAATAATCCTTGATTAAGCCAGAGGGTGCGGTGAACGACGAGGTAGAGGAAGAAAGATAAGTACGAGACAGGCCGATGAAGAAGATGGCCCATTGTTATCTTATGGATGATTGGTGGTGTCCGATAATCCTTGCGAATATACATGAGGTATGTACAAATATCCACGTCCAAATTACACATGACATGCATGCATGCAATAATTGGGCCATAATGTGTGCTTAGTTACAACATATTGCACCTTGTTTAGTACGTGGGGTTGATCGATCCATGCATGGCCAAGCGTGCATACTTGAAGTAGCTATAGCCAGTTCGCTAAAAGCGTGCATACCTGGACTAGATACGATTTGCCCGCGCACGTGCTCTTAGTGCACACTCTCAACCTAGCTAGTTGCAAAGTCTAATTTTTGGCGGGTATGGTACAATATATTTGTCTGGGCGTTATTCCGCTTGATTTTTGTCTGCATGATTCCCGCCTTTTTTTTTGTTTGCTCGCCTAATTTTCACAGATTCTCATTTTGACATTTTTTCCCAGTTTTTCCAAGATTTCCCGCCTGATTTTTGTTTTGTTGTTTCTTGCCTAACGTTCCGCTGATCTTGTACAATGTTCTCGCTCTGGCGTTTTCCTACTCAAGTTTTGTGTCTTCATGATTTTTGGCCTGGTTCTTTTAAATTAATTTTAGGTGCCTCTTGCACAATATTTTGTTTGAGAGCGGATTTGCTAGTCATGGTGGTAGCTACACACCATGGCGTTATACGGCTATGTAAGCCGTATATACCTGTTTTGAATTGATATTCTTGTAGGGAACGGATTGTTGGTGTACAAAACTGGTTTCAGAATTTTGAAAAAAATATTTTTTCATCGTCATTTTTTAGGGTTGACTTTTGTTGATCTTTTTTTGTTGACTTTTATAAAATAATCATAACTACCGGGATATGATTTGAAAAAATTTCAAAATACTTTTGGATAATCCTATCAACTCTAATATTGAGATCCCCCAACCCCCTTGAGTACTCTCTTTTTTTCGTGACGTATACGGGTTGGTCAAACTAGGGGTGTGTAGCTACCACCATGACTAGCGGCTATTTTTCCTATTTTGGTTTTTTGCGTTTCCCTCCAAATTTTTGTCTCCATGATTTTCTTGTCAGATTTTTGTAAGTAATACAGTTTCTTACTCATTGGTAACTAATATAAACATTTAGCTCAGATTGGTAGTAAACACTACTCTAGTATTAGCAATATGCAATAATGTTAATTGATATTAAACAATTTGTATTTATTTACAAGAATAAATGTTATGGATATGGGCGGGGATGTAGCTCAAATGGTAGAGCTTTTTTTTCTCGAGAGTAAAATCGTATATCACTTATCATTGCATTGTAAGGGAAGGGGGGTCGATAGCTCCCATCTCCAAATATTTTTTCCCTACTTTTAATGATGATGATGCATACAGTAGCCTAACTAATTATAGTAAGCATCATGCATGGAGCTTAATTAATTACGTTCACGTAATGCTTAGCATGATTGCACACCTTGCAACGAAGAAGTTGGGGACTATTTTCAATCCATCGGAGGTTCAGGGGCACTACGGCAGTAGGGATACATATCAGCAGTGATGATGATGTCCACCGTGTACTTAGCGACGGTACCGGGTTTAAGCGAGATGTCTTCTCCGCATCCGGTCTGACTCCTCTTGGATTACGATTATTTCACAGTGGCATGGTTCCTAGCCAGAACTATGATCACACCATCGGCCGTTTTTCTGGAGAACACAAAATATAAACCATCGGAGGAGGAGCTCGCAATTCAGAAATCCTCTTGCAACTCATGTAGTCTTCCTCCCTCCCACATCTCAATGACCGCCGACCTCCAAGCCTACACTCCTCCGGCGAGTTGTGTGTCGAATACTAATGAGATCCACCACTGGTTAAATTTACTTAGGTTCTATCCAATTTATGCATTACTGATCATCATTTTATGTCTAGTTTTTTCATCACACATTGTCATTTAGTGCTAGCAAGCCGCTATTACCCGTCGTTCATGTGTCGATTCGTCATCACGCATTGTCATTGAGTGCTAGCAAGCGGCTATTATCCGTATACATGTTTCCTTCTACCGCCCCCACATTGTTATTTATCACAAGGGGACTTCCATTACTTTTTATTTCATGGTCCCGCGTTACTAGGGTGCATATTTGGGTTATGTGTCCCTTGTGTAGGTCATAACATACATTTTTGGTCCCGTGTCAAGAAATACCAATAAGTTTTCATCTAAGGCCCGCTCGAGGCGATTCCGGAGGCGTTGGAAGAGCGATTTAGGCTTTTCACAACTTTTATTTTCTGCATAAAATATCAAAGGATAACATAATACTTTTAACATGCATGGAATATCAACATATATATACATACTTTCAATTATATCGTACTTGGAATATTAAGCACTAACTCGCACTTAACGCCTCGTCGTTAAAGCCTCTACCCTTTCTTTCCTTGACCTCTCACATTGTTAAGGTGCCCTCCCATCACATGACCCCTTATTACTCCATCCTAATTACTCACCAATTGTGCAGCCGATCTCCAATCCTGCCCTCCTTCGGAGATCCTACTGCAACGCCATTTCTAACCTCCACAATCGGTGCCACCCGCCTTAAATCTTGGGCTAAGGACCCGGATTCAAGCGTTGGCACGTTAGCCGATGTTTTTTTTGTCACATGTTATTATCATATGCTATGAGACAACAATTATCTATCACTTCATGTGCCATTTCGTTGTCGTGCATAATTTTTGTGCTAAGAGATAGCTATTTTCTATCATTTCACGTATGGTTTCATTGTCTGATGTTATTATTTTATGTGGGGAGACAACTTTTGCCTATCATTTCATGTGTTTTTTTTGTTGTTGCGCTTAATTATTTTATTCTAGGAAATATCTATTACCTATCATTTCATTTGTAATTTTTTGTGGGCGTTACTACGTTATATTAGGAGGCAACTATTGGCTATGATTTCGTGTAATATTTTGTTGTCACACATTAGGCGAGAGAGAGCTCGCTATTGTTTATCAGTTCATGTGTTGTTTTGTTTCCCGATATTATTATTCATGCTATGAGACATGTCAAAACACATCTCTTCTCATTATCGCACATTGAAATCTTATGTTAGGAGACATCTATTTCATATAATTTCATGAGTTGTTAAATTGTTGTGTGTTATTATTTTATGTTAGGCGATCCATATTGCTTATCCTTTTGTGTGTCATTAAGTTGGCTTGGCAACCTAATAGGATACATAGGTTTCTGAAGTTTACCATCGATGTATTTACGCATGAGTGGTAACTTTTACCTATGGGACCCGATTGAGGCAATTTTAGATGGTTGGAAAGATCTAGCAAAAAACAACCAATTTGGTTTTTAACATGGAGAGGTCCTGAAGGGCCTGAATACCATTAATTAACAGCGGTGGTACAAGTTACACGAGGGATCCGAGAAAATAGTACTAACACAAAGTGGTCCATAACCTTTACACAAAAGACCCTTCAAAGATCTAGCAAATAGCAACCAAGTCCTCTACCGGTGTGAAAGAATATGGAACTCGAATCACAGTGAAGTCCAAGATGGTGTATAAATAAAACATTTCGCATCGTTACCCCACCCTAACTAACGTACAATAGTACGAAACAAAGTACAAACATGATTGCCTAGTAGAAGCGTCGAGACAAATCGAAAAGTAGCATCACGACATTGCCAAAGTTGTTGCCAACAACTCGATTGTTTGGGAGAAACGAGGTGGAGTATATGATGACACAGAGTGATGGCACACAAGAAGCAAATGAAGATGAATGTTAGGGGCAACAATAAGGAGCAGGCGGTGGTGCGAGGGGCAACAATAAGTAGACATAGACGATAAACTGCTTGTTAGAGGAAATGAAGTAGAGTGTACTCTGTCATAGAGCGACTCAGGCATCTAGACGAGCAAGGGATAAAATGAAGGGCATCGAGGTACAATGCAGATAGACTGACACCAAATAGGTAGTGTAGGTACTAGGTACAATGGCAGGTAGAGTGACACCAAATAATTGCTCAACCTCCAACCACTCTCTCTCCAATCTCTTCTAGAACTCTCGTACTTAGAAATTTCCCCCGTCACCTCACACAATCTTCCTTGACCCCACATCATACTGGCCACTAGGTAGTGCTTTAAAGCCACTAATGAGCTCCACCACTAGTTAACTTTACTTAGGTTCTGACAAAGATATGTATTACTCGTTATTTAATGTGTCATTTCATCATCACGTGTTGTTATTTCATGCTTAAAGACGACTATTACGTGCCATTTCATAGTTATGGTGTTTGTTATATTTTGTAGGAGACAACTATTACTTGACATTTCATGTCTCATTTTTTCGTCTCATGTTATCATTTAATGCTAGGAAGAGGCTATTATCCATTATTTATGTGTCGTCTCGTCATTAAATTGCTATTTATTACCCGCCTTAATTAAATCTAGGGCTAACAACTTCGGATTGCTGCGCTAGCGCGACAGAGGTACATATGCATGGTCATCGTCACACACAATGGCCAGTATGTTCCAACTCTCCTGCCGGATGCCAAAAGTTTGAATAGCGCTTATTCTCAAGTCTCGAGACAGAGATACTAGGAGCATGCTAAAATCACATAAACTCTGGGAGCCGCATGACATACCATCGCATGCATCGCTAGGTGGGTCCCACCTTTTCTCGTAGCTAGGTAATGTTCCTCTCCAGCTAATGTTCAACTCTAGCTATATCAACTCTATATCTCATGTCTATCTTGTTCCCCGAGTCCACTGTTGTTGACCGCACCCACTCCCACTTGTCGTACTAGCCCGCCACCTTTGAAGCTACCACGGCTACATCCGACGTGATTTATAATTCCCCAAATTCCCCCTTCTATCTCCTCGCCATCGCCTATGCCACAGCCCTGGTGCCCCTACTCCATCTCTCCTCCTTTCGGTGATCGGAGTAGAGTAGGGAGTCATCGGTGCATTCGCCATGCTCGCGCTCGCCCACGTGGCCGACCGACTCGTACACTTGATTCCAACAGCAGTAGCACGTACGTACACTTGATAAGCACGCGCGTATGGGAGAGCAAAAATTTTCCATGCTCAAAAGCTATTGGTATTAAGAATCCTAAGAAAAAAATATTCCATGCACCTAGCTACTACACACTTTGAAGCTAGCTACTCATCTTGGAGCATGCATCATAATTATTACAAACGCATGCGTACTGTACATGTGGTAATTAATCTACCACGTATACCAATGAGTCTTGCTGCATTAGTTACGGTCCCGAGACGTCGTGATGGAAATTAATACTCGAGGGAGGCAGCCAGTGATGGCCCCGAGAGAGCTAGACACGGATCGCCAATGTCAACCGTCCATCACATCCAACGCTCCAAATCGCCTCCAGGCCAAGACGTGGCGTTATTCTCCCTCCTGTAGCCGCCATTCTCCACCTCATTCGATCCCCTTCCCCTCTCGTCGGCTCACCAGTTCTGGGCGAGGTCCTCCCCCTCCTTTCCCCGTTCCGGCCGTGGCGCCGGGGAGGTCGTGGAGGTGTGTCGTCAGGTGGCCTCCTCCTCTTTTCTGTCTCTGGCCGGCCGTGGTGGCGGGGGGAGACGCTGGGGGGTGGTGGTGATCTGCTTTTGCTGCTGGAGGTGGTGGTTTTCTTCGTCGAGCTTGCTCTGGCCGGCCGAGGTGGCGTGGGGAGCGGCCGTCTGGAGGATGGTGAGGGTTTCTTCTGGAGGTGCTGGTGGTGACTGGATGGGGTGGTGGTGTGTTGGTGAGGGATCTGGCCGCCTTCTTCTTGGAGGTGTGGAGCTGCTGAGCCCAGATCCGGAGCAGGCCGTGCTCGGCGCAGGTCGCCGGCCGATGTGTGATTATCCTCCTTCAGATCCAGTTCTTCGGGGCTGGTGGTTGCTGCGGCTCAAGTTTGCCTTTTGGCTAGGAGTTCTTCCTGCTCCGTGGTTCGGCTCCGTCGACGTCGAAGATTTTCCTTGCTGTTGCTGGTTGAGCTCGCTTCGGAGTCGCGAGGTTGAAGATGGACTTGTCGCTGTAGTCCTTCCTCTGTTTGGGTGGTTTCTGGTCCACCAGTTGTATCCTCTACGTTTGTACTCGTATTTGTACGTCTGTGTTTTCCTTGCTATTATATGAATACTAGTACTATTATCAAAAAAAAAAAAGATCCACCGCCGCCGCTCACCGCACCCTATCCTTTCCGCGGCCGCCCCTCTCTCGCCTCCCGACGCCGCCGTCCTCTTCTCGCCCAACCACCAGCAGCAGCGCCGGAGTTGGCCGGTGCTCCCACATCAGGACGAGCAGATCAAGGCTGGCCGGTGCCCGGTGGTTACCTCCGCCGGCGACGCACACGGGGAGGGAGGAGGAGGGACCCCGTGCAGTCAGATCCCGACCACGGCGACGCCATCCAACAACAAAAGGTCCTTCCTTTCTTGGTTTCCCTCTGTGTTTTGCCCACCATCGCTCCTCCTGCAATTTGTTTTACCACTATGCATCTTGCCAGATACCAGCTGACCGGATGGATCCGCGCGGACGGGGTCAGGAATGGCGGCGGGACGCACGGAGGAGCTTCTCCTCGTGACCTGACCGGGCCGCCGCTGCCGCCGGTGTCCACCCGGATCTTCTGCCGCCGCCGTCATGTTCACCGACCTACTCCCCCATCCCAGGAGCTGCGCGCGCGAGAAGGCCGTCTCCCTCTCTCCCGATTCCTCACCATCTCTATTCTTGTGGTAGATCGAAACATACAAGGAAATGATAGATAAAGTAGATGCATGTCAGGTCCAAAAGAACCCTTTTATTTCTTTCATTTTGGCTCTGCTTTGTCAGTATTTCTGCAGCTGAATCACCGATTGATAATGTACAAAAATCCTTATCTGATAGCTAATTATATATAGACTAGCTACTAGTCTTTCACATTAGCGCATCCCTGGCAACCAGCCAGATCCGCTTTATGACTCATGAAACGATGGAACTAGTATGCACACATGTAATTTTCTTGCTTCATTTGTTTTCAGTCTTTTTTCATATGCAGTCTTCACATACTCTTCAATTAGGTTGATTCGAGCTACTGCCAAGGTTCACAAGATTACATAAATAATATTGCACTCTGCTGTATTACATACAAATTAAATAACTTGTGTCTTCTCTTCCAGTGCCGTGGAAGCGTGCTTGTCGTCTAGGCTGGAGGTCCCTTACCCGACAGCCACGCCGTTCGGTTCTGCCATGGACGGCTCCTTACCCGACAGCCAAGCTGCCCTACTGCTGCTGCCTGGCGTGAACGAGCTCCAGCACGAGGTGTCACACTCCCTAGTTTTCATCTTGTTCAAGCACCTGCCATGCACATCAGGAGGAGAAGATGAAGGCCACCCCCCCACCTCATGCCGGTGGTTGCCTCCGCGGACAAGGAGATGCAGCTAGCCATCTGGACGCCGCCTCACGATGCACAAGCGGGCAAGGAGCTGCAGCTCGTCTGTCAGATCCCGGCAACCATGATGCGAACCAAAAAAAGGTCCTTCTTCTTTCGTTTCCCTCTTTCTTCTGCCTAATGTCCCACCATCTTTCTTCTGGGTTTGTTTCTTTCATTTAGCAAGGTCGTGAGTTATGTGTGTTTGCATAATATCCGCATGCAAAGCCATCAGTTTCTCGACTTTTGAAACTTGGTGATGCTTCTAGATTTCCCCCTGTTGAGAAAATTTGATTGACTGTGAGGAGTCGGAATTTCCTTTGTCCTATGATCTTTTCATATGTACCCATATATCAAAGTTTGATGTCGAGATTCTGTAGGTAGTGTTCGTCTATGCATGTCACACTTGTTACTACTTGAAGCTTTTAATGTATCCTTGTAACTATCAGTTCCCATTTCTGATCTTGGTAGTTTGGTTGGGATATTTCTTGACATCAGATAACTTGTTTGCGTCATGCATGTACATACCCTTGTTGAGTCTTACTAGCTATTTTTGGTATATTCCAATATGCATAATCTGGGATAGTTTCTGCAGACTTCATTTCATGCGTTTCATGCGATGGTCATTATAATTAGCAAATTGGTAGCTCTGAATTTCTGAGCTCACTGTTCATAGGAAAGGCAGCTAGGAATTTTGAGCATCAGTTCAGTGGATGCTAATCGTATATACCCATAAGTTGCTCTGGTACACATATTAAGCATTTAAGCATGTCTATTTTTTCTCTATATATAGTGTGAGTGCAGTGTGCTCACTATATATACTCTCCTATGGCCAGGGTCAGCTCAGAGTGTTCGTTTTACACTGTTGGCTGTTTAGAGTTGAGACTAAAACCGCTTTGGTTGGCGGTTTTCTAGATTTTGTAGTACATGGCAGTTCCATTTAATATGCTCCGGCATACCTTTAACAAATCTGGAACCTTTTCATCGCCATAGAAGGCATGAGTTCGCTGCTATATGTGTTTTGAGCATACAGGTTTTACTCATGGCCTAATAGCCTACATATTGTTGGGGAGCCTTAACGAGTGTTGTTTCTCGAGAGCTGTGTGTGGTTGTTGCAAGTGCAGCTGTTAGTTACAGCTAGAAGGTCGTTGCTAGCTAACTGATGAGTAAATCCATTTTGTTGTTGCTGTGTTCATGTGAAATGGTCTTGTAGTTGAGATGCTTTGATATTACCTTTTGTGTTAATAGTTTGGATCGGATAAATGATCCGCTGCGTTTGTTTTGTTATTGGCAGGCTTGGGTGTCGAGATGGAGAAGAGGCGTCAGTCCTGCTCTTTGAAGCCAGCCATTACCTTTGTTGGTTGATTGGATGGGAGGTGCAACGCGGCGCGGAGCGCGACTGGAGCTGCTTGGACTGGGCGGCCAGGTCTTCGCCCTGCAACAGCCATTCTCAGGCTACCTTTATGCAGGACACGACGACGGCGTTGGGCCTGAAGCCAGGCACTAGCATGCTTTCGAGAAAGGCCACAGTTGATATGGTAAGGCTTGCAGACGACAAGTGTGGGTTTACCGAGGCTGCAGCTATTTTTACCGTGAAAGAGGACAATAACATGTCGCTACTAGAGTAGGAGCGGGTTAAACTGGCTTACTGATTGATCTAATGGTCTTCTTGTGGTTGCTTCCATTAAAAACCATCTGAAGCTTGAGGGGTCGATGGTGCTTGTTGCTTACATGCATTAGGCTTCTTCTACGGCTCTAGCTAAATCTGGTTCTAACATAAACTCGTTGGCTGGAGCCTAGCTAGTGTTGTTTCTGAGAGCTGTTTGTGTTTGTTGCAAACGCAATTGGTTAGTTTGGTGGAAGTCGTCGCTAGTTAATGAGTGAATCTGTTTGCTGTGATTCATGTGAAACGATCTTGTAGCTGAGATGTTTTAGTTCCACATTCTGTGTTGATAATTTGAATCAGATGAATGATCCACTGTGTTTTGTTATTGGCAGGTTGCAACACTTGTTGTCGAGATGGAGAGGAGGCGTTGCCGTGCTTGCTCACTCATCGATGTCTTTTTGTTTCCGGTGCTCACTCGTCCATGCCATCGCGGTTGCTCCCTCATTTCATGGCTTGGGCGAGGATGTGAACCTTGTTGCTGTTGTCTCCATGAAGCTTAGGGGGTTATATAGGAGGTGATGTTCTTTTGTTTTAGACTTTTCAGTACGCAATTGTAGCGGCAACTTGTGGTGGCCTAGTCTAACTTGTGTGTATTGCTTGCTGTAGTGAACAAGATTTTTCATTTCAGAGTCTGGCAGGAGGCCTAGTACGCTTCAAGGCTCGAGCTACTCTGACCCGGGCATCAACATGAATTCAGGTTAATTTTCGTCTTGCTGATCTTGTCTGTAAAAACTTCCACCCCTGTTTGTTTCTGTGACTCAAATATAGTCATTTGTACAGAATCATCAACAGCCATAGCAGCGTGTAGTGCTACTGTGAAATTCAGCTTATTTAGTTATACCAAATGTGTCTTGGAAGAGCCACGGAATTTGACTGTTCTGCACTGTTTCCACCAATTTGCAATGACAGCAACGTCAGCTAGACACTCACATTGTGTCTTAGATCAGTCTAGCAAAATTGTTTATATTAGTTATGTATACTATCAACCGGCCTTTAGCGTCTCGCCATAGTTTGCAGCTACTTCTTATTCAGTGGAGAATAATCCTTGACATGCTAAGGTTTTGATTTGTGTATGTTTCTCGCTGCCTCACTTGTTTCTACCTTTGCTGAAATTTGTTTCCATGTCCTTGTTGAATGTGTAGGCTGCAGAGAAAGCATAAATTTCAACTGAACTTGTTGAATGTGAAGGCTGGAGATGGAGGAAGAAGTCACTGTCCACCCGGAGCAAAACCTGGGGTCTTCTAGTACAAGGACAAGGAAGCTGGTGCTGTTCCTCTATGTTTGCCGCCTCCACAAGGAGGCCGACCTGCGGCTGGTCTCCTCCGACGGCAACAAGGATCGCATCGACATGAAATGAGGTATGCGTCATGCCCGAATCCCCATAGCTTTTTCTTTAGATGCTTATTGCGATCACCAATTGGGCTGGTTCGTCAAGGTTTAATCGGCAAAACTCTAGCTTTTGCCAATATTGGCTCCTGTTAGCTTTGGATGGTGCCAATTGTGCCAATATAGTAGCTCCTGTTAGCTTTAGTGAACTGAAGGCTAAATTGTGGTGACTTTGCATTGGCAGATGGGAGAGATCATTCGGACAGGCCCGACAAGCAAAGGGCATGCCGGTTCGGCTCCAGCGCTGCTGCTGGCCTTCCACGCCTCGCCACCGGTCGTAGGCTCGGCTGGACCCCATCATCGATTAGTCCATGATGTTCGGCATCGGCTACATGCCGCTCTGGTGAGCTCCTCGTGCTCCATTTCTTCTGTCTACATGATCTGTGGTTCCATGGATGAGCCGTTGCGATTCTATGCTGCGCCTTCATTTGGTCTGGTTCGAATTTGTCAACTTTGTGTCATGTGTTTTTTTCCGACTTGTCATTGGGCCACTTGTTGTAGGAGACGTAGGTCGGGCTACATCAGGTTCAGATGGCTAGGATTGTCGCATGTGCTTTAGGATGACCTAAAAGTGCTACTGATACTCCTAGATGGCTCCGAGGGGTGCACGTGGGTCACATGACGTAAGGAGGGTCCGTATACTCCAAGATGGCTAGGAAGGGTCCACGGGGGTCCAGATGGCTAGAGTAGTAGCACGTGCTTTCGGATGACCCAAAAGTGCTACTGATACTCCTAGATGGCTCCGAGGGGTGCACGTGGGTCAGATGACGTGAGGAGGATCTATATACTCCTAGAAGGCTCGGAGGGGTGCACGTGGGTCAGATGACGTGAGGAGGATCTATATACTCCTAGATGGCTCGGAGGGGTGCACGTGGGTCAGATGACGTAAGGAGGGTCTATATACTCCTAGAAGGCTAGGAAGGGTCCGCGGGGGTCCAGATTGCTAGGATTGTCGCACGTGCTTTAGGATGACCTAAAAGTGCTACTGATACTCCTAGATGGCTGGGTGGGGTGCACGTGCGTCACATGACGTAAGGAGGGTCCGTATACTCCTATATCGCTAGGAAGGGTCCACGGGGGTCCAGATGGCTAGGATTGTCGCACGTGCTTTAGGATGACCTAAAAGTGCTACTGATACTCCTAGATGGCTCCGAGGGGTGCACGTGGGTCAGATGACGTAAGGAGGGTCCGTATAATCCTATATGGCAAGGAAGGGTCCACGGGGTCCAGATGGCTAGGATTGTCGCACGTTCTTTAGGATGACCTAAAAGTGCTACTGATACTCCTATATGGCTCCGAGGGGTGCACGTGGGTCAGATGACGTAAGGAGGATCCGTAGACTCCTAGATGGCTAGGAAGGGTCCACGGGGGGTCCAGATGGCTGGGATAGTCGCACGTGCTTTAGGATGACCTAAAAGAGCTACTGATATTCTTAGATGGCTAGGATAGTCGCACGTGCCTTAGGATGACCTAAAAGAGCTACTGATACTCCTAGATGGCTCGGAGGGGTGCACGTGGGTCAGATGACGTAAGGAGGGTCTATATACTCCTAGAAGGCTAGGAAGGGTCCACGGGGGTCCAGATTGCTAGGATTGTCGCACGTGCTTTAGGATGACCTAAAAGTGCTACTGATACTCCTAGATGGCTCCGAGGGGTGCACGTGGGTCAGATGACGTAAGGAGGGTCCGTATACTCCTAGATGGCTAGGAAGGGTCCACGGGGGTCCAGATGGCTGGATGGTGTGCACGTTCGTCACATGACGTAAGGAGGGTCCGTATACTCCTATATGGCTAGGAAGGGTCCACGGGGGTCCAGATGGCTAGGATTGTCGCACGTGCTTTAGGATGACCTAAAGTGCTACTGATACTCATAGATGGCTCCGAGGGTGCACGTGTGTCAGATGACGTAAGGACGGTCCGTATACTCCTATATGGCTAGGAAGGGTCCACGGGGGTTCAGATGGCTAGGATTGTCGCATGTGCTTTAGGATGACCTAAAAGTGCTACTGATACTCCTAGATGGCTCCGAGGGGTGCACGTGGGTCACATGACGTAAGGAGGGTCCGTATACTCCTAGATGGCTAGGAAGGGTCCACGGGGATCCAGATGGCTAGAATAGTAGCACGTTCTTTAGGATGACCAAAAGTGCTACTGATACTCCTAGATGGCTACGAGGGGTGCACGTGGGTCAGATGACGAAAGTAGGGCCCGTATACTCCTATATGGCTAGGAAGGGTCCACGGGGGGTCTAGATGGCTAGGATAGTCGCACATGCTTTAGGATGACCTAAAAGAGCTACTGATATTCTTAGATGGCTAGGATAGTCGCACGTGCTTTTGGATGACCTAAAAGAGCTACTGATACTCCAAGATGGCTCGGAGGGGTGCACGTGGGTCAGATGACGTAAGGAGGGTCTATATACTCCTAGAAGGCTAGGAAGGGTCCACGGGGGTCCAGATGGCTAGGATTGTCGCACGTGCTTTAGGATGACCTAAAAGTGCTACTGATACTCCTAGATGGCTCCGAGGGGTGCACGTGGGTCAGATGACGTAAGGAGGGTCCGTATACTCCTATATGGCTTGGAAGGGTCCACGGGGGTCCGGATGGCTAAGATTGTCGCACGTGCTTTAGGATGACCTAAAAGTGCTACTAATACTCCTAGATGGCTCCGAGGGGTGCACGTGGGTCACATGACGTAAGGAGGATCCGTATACTCCTAGATGGCTAGGAAGGGTCCACAGGGGGGTCCAGATGGCTAGGATAGTTGCACGTGCTTTAGGATGACCTAAAAGAGCTACTGATATTCTTAGATGGCTAGGATAGTCGCACGTGCTTTAGGATGACCTAAAAGAGCTACTGATACTCCTAGATGGCTCGGAGGGGTGCACGTGGGTCAGATGACGTAAGGAGAGTCTATATACTCCTAAAAGGCTAGGAAGGGTCCACGGGGGTCCAGATTGTTAGGATTGTCGCACGTGCTTTACGATGACCTAAAAGTGCTACTGATACTCCTAGATGGCTGGGTGGGGTGCACGTGCGTCACATGACGTAAGGAGGGTCCGTATACTCCTATATGGCTAGGAAGGGTCCACGGGGGTCCAGATGGCTAGGATTGTCGCACGTGCTTTAGGATGACCTAAAAGTGCTACTGATACTCCTAGATGGCTCCGAGGGGTGTACGTGGGTCAGATGACGTAAGGAGGGTCCGTATACTCCTATATGGCTAGGAAGGGTCCACGGGGGTCCAGATGGCTAGGATTGTTGCACGTGCTTTAGCATGACCTAAAAATGCTACTGATACTCCTAGATGGCTCCGAGGGGTGCATGATGCGGGTAGGTCCCGATTTTCACGGATTTGTGCGGATGGGAAGATGAACACGAAGAACACGCGAAGAACGATGAACACAAAAAGGGGAAATCAAACACACAAGGGTAAATAGCAAGTAGTAACCCGGCAAGAATTGACTGGTAACAAATCCCCGAGGGCAGCCCCCAATCCTCCTCTCCCAAGCACACCTTACTCTTAGGATTGTTTGTCCAATTGGTCAATCCAACCAACCCAATCTACACTCTAAGAGGGAAGATTAGCAAGTAATCGCAACTACAAGTGGAGCCTTGGTATCCACGCAGGGATCTTCTCCTCAAGAGGAGGCCTTGGTTCATCTCCACATGTGGAGGTCTTGATTCATCTCCAAAAGGAGGAAGGAGACACTTTGAGAAGAAGGAGTCTAGCTCTACTTTAGTTCTCAAATCATAGTCTAACCCTAACCCTAGACTGAGGAGGAGTATTTATAGTCCACGAGGCGAAGGGGTAAGTTGTGGGCTGTTACATGGGCTTCAGCCCGAATCTTCCAGGTCCAGCGGTAGTACCGCTGCGCCAGCGGTAGTACCGCTGGGATTAATGTGCTCGCTGGCGGTAGTACGAAGCGGGTACCGGGAGGTACCGTAGGGGTATCCAGTGGCGTTTTCGGACGTGCCGGTACCTCCAGCGGTACCTCTGGCGGTAGTACCGTGATCTGGGCCTGGCGGTAGTACCGCTGGCACGGCGGTAGTACCGCTGCCTGGAACTCCCGCAGGTCTTCATCTTCAGCGGTAGCACGGCTGGTGCCGCTGCCTGGACCTGGCGGTAGTACCGGCCCGCCTGGCGGTAGTACCGCTGTGCTGATGCTTCGTCTTCTTCATCTTCTTCTCGACTCGTCTCTGGCCATCTTCTGCACTTGCTCTTGATCTTCTTGGTAGTTGTTCCTGAGTATGCACAACGTATCCGAATGAAGTAGCAACCCATTCAAAGGAGTGTCGAGATCACACATAGATAGGAGCGAATTCACCTTATCATGGAGAGCTTTGACTCTTGCTCTTGTCATTGGGCCACTTGTTGTAGGAGACGTAGGTCGGGCTACATCATCTCCCCCCCCTTGGAAAAGAGTCGTCCTCGACTCTTGGTCATCCTCATCGCTTGATGTTCCAAGGTATGGCGATAGGTCGGCGACGTTGAAGGTGTCATGGACCAAGTGTTTGGAGTTGGAGATGTCGATCTTGTAGGCATTGTCGTTGATGCGCTTGATAACCTTGAAAGGTCCATCTCCACGAGGGTGAAGCTTGGACTTCCTTGCATCCGGGAAGCGATCTTTGCGAAGGTGTAGCCACACAAGGTCTCCTTCTTCAAATATCATGGCGCGCTTGTGTTTGTTCATCTTCGTAGCATGGTCTTTGTTGTGCTTCTCGAGAGTAGTTCTTGTTTCCTCATGGAGCTTCTTCATGTAAGCGGCTCGCTTGTCGAAGTCCATGTTAACTTGCTCACGGAGTGGAAGTGGTAGCATGTCGAGCGCGGTGTAGGGGTTGGAGCCATAGACGACCTCGAAGGGTGTTCTCTTTGTTGCGCGGTGAAGTGCTCGATTGTAGGCGAACTCGGCGTGTGGGATGCACTCTTCCCAATTCTTCAAGTTAGGCTTGATCAACACACGAAGGAGTGTAGATAGGCTTCGGTTCACCACTTCGGTTTGGCCATCGGTTTGAGGGTGGTATGCGGTGGAGAATAGTTGCTTGATTCCCATCTTGGCCATCAAAGTCTTCCAAAAATAGCTCACGAACTTGGTGTCACGATCCGACACAATGGTCTTGGGCACTCCATGAAGACGGACGATTTCCCTGAAAAACAAAGTAGCAATGTGTGAAGCATCGTCGCTCTTGTTGCAAGGTATAAAGTGTGCCATTTTAGAGAAGCGATCAATGACGACAAAGATGGAATCCTTGTTTGTTTTAGTGCGTGGGAGTCCTAAGACAAAATCCATAGCTATATCGGACCATGGGTGATGTGGAATAGGCAATGGTGTGTATAACCATGAGAGTTTAGAGTAGACTTAGCTTTGAGACATGTAGAACATCGTCGAACTAGGCGTTCCACATCACGCTTCATTCTGGCCAATAGTAGTTGGTGGAGAGCATGGCGTAGGTCTTGTCGCGTCCAAAGTGACCCATGAGTGTCCTCCATGAGATTCCTTCAAAAGGACCAAACGAAGCGAAGACTCGGGTATACATAGTTTGTTAGCCTTAAACAAGAAACCTTTGTGCAAATAGAAATCACCAATTCCTTTGTGCTCCGAACATTGAGCGAAAATGTCTCCAAAGAAAGCATCGGTAGCATACAACTCTTTAATCTCATCCAAACCCAAACACTAATGTCAAGACGTGTAAGTAGGTTGGCCTTGCGGGATAGAGCATCCGCGACCACATTGTCTTTACCTTTCTTGTATTTGATTACAAAAGTGAAAGACTCAATGAACTCAACCCACTTAGCATGTCTTTTGTTCAAATTTGTTTGACTTTTCAAATATTTCAAGGATTCATGGTCGGAATGAATGACAAATTCCTTAGGACGAAGGTAATGTTGCCACACATCCAAAACACGAACCAAAGCAAATAACTCTTTGTCATAAATGGGGTAATTCAAGCGAGCTCCATCTAGTTTCTCACTATGGTATGCGATGGGTCTACCATTTTGCATAAGCACTCCACCAATGCCCAATCCACTTGCATCGCATTCAATCTCAAATGTCTTAGAGAAATCCGGAAGGGCAAGGAGTGGTGCTTCGGTTAATAACCGTTTGAGCTCATTGAAAGCAAAATCATGTGCATTGCCCCAAATGAAAGGTACATTCTTCTTTGTAAGTTCATGGAGGGGGCAAGC
This sequence comes from Poa pratensis, assembly GCA_947311845.1. NCBI lineage: Eukaryota > Viridiplantae > Streptophyta > Magnoliopsida > Poales > Poaceae > Poa > Poa pratensis. Next base: position 24,756 of record CAMZMU010000058.1, on the reverse strand, counting down.
AATTGTGGAAAAATCCTTGATGAAACGGCGATAAAATCCGGCAAAACCAAGAAAACGTCTCAACTCCTCAAGTGATGTCGGAAAAGGCCAAGTCCGAATTGCTTGTATCTTGCATCATCACTTCAACTCCATCCGAAGAAACAACAAAACCCAAGAAAACAAGTTTGTTGGTGGCAAAAGTGCACTTAGAAAGATTTGCATAAAGCTTTTCATTGCGAAGAACCAACAAAACTTGAGCAACATGAGAAGTGTGCTCTTCCAAAGACTTGCTATAATAAGGATGTCGTCAAAGTATACCACAACAAATTTGCCAATAAAGGACGCAAAACATGATTCATGAGACGCATAAAGTAGAAGGTGCATTGGAAAGACCAAATGGCATGACGAGCCACTCATAAAGACCAAGCTTAGTTTTAAATGCGGTCTTCCATTCATCACCTTCACACATGCGTATTTGGTGATATCCACTTTTAAGATCAATTTTGGAGAATATAGCGGAACCACAAAGCTCATCGAGCATATCATCAAGTCGAGGGATAGGATGGCGATACCGAACGGTTATGGCGTTGATGGGGCGACAATCCATGCAAAGGCGAAGAGTGTTGTCGTGCTTGGGTACCAAGATGACGGGCACGGCACACGGACTCAAGCTCTCGCGGATGTGTCCCATGGCAAGAAGTTCTTGTATTTGCCGCTCGATCTCCTTTGTTTCTTCGGGGTTGGTGCGGTAAGGAGCGCGGTTTGGTAGCGGTGCGCCGGGAACAAGGTCGATGCGGTGCTCGATTCCGCGTAGAGGAGGTAGTCCCGGTGGCACGTCTTGAGGGAAGACATCTTCAAAGTCCTTCAAAAGAGACAACAAAGAAGGAGGAAGGTTTGTGAAGTCGTTAGTCATAGAAACTTCACCCTTGCATATGAGCACATAGTGTAGGGTGGATGGGTTTTCTCTCAACTCCCTCATCTCTCTCTTTGTGGCAAATAGTGTAAGTTTTGTGGGAACTCTCTTTGAAGTGTCACACTCATTTGGCTTGTGGCTCTCACTCACTTTTGGTGGTCTCTCGCTCACCACTCATCTCACTAGACGAACGATCTTGTTGTGCCCTTGCAATGGTCTTGGCGTTGTCGGCGATGACTTGACTTGGTGTCATGGGACGAAGGTCTTGTCGTTGTTCTTGAAGCTATAGTAGTTTGTCCTTCCATCATGCATAGCACCCTTGTCAAATTGCCATGGACGCCCAAGGAGTAAGTGACAAACGTTCATAGGCACAACATCACAATCAACCGTATCTTCATAGGCTCCAATCTTGAAGGACACTTGCACCATGTGTTGAATCTTGACGGCTCCGGTATCACTCAACCATTGCACATGGTAAGGATGTGGGTGCTTCTTGAACTTCAAGTTGAGCTTATCACAAAGTTCTTTGCTCGCTAGGTTGTGGCAACTTCCACCATCTATGATGACCTTGATGGACTTGCCATTGACTCCCGCTCTAGTTGAAACAAGTTGCATCTTTGGTCTTCTTCTACTTGAACATTGGTGGTTAGAGCTCTTGCCACAACCAAGGAAGGGTCTTTGTTGTCGCCATCACAATATATCTCATTTCTTCTTCTTGAGCACTTTGCATTGTGGCGACCTTGTTCAAAGCATTGTACTCATCTTCACTCATAGATTCATACTCTCCCATGTCATTGATGATCATGACCTTCTTGTTGGTGCACTCAAAAGATTTGTGCCCTTGTCCGCCACACTTGTAGCATTGCAATAGTCTTGTGCCGGACGAAGATCCTTGAGGCGCCTTGGAGGAGGGAGGTACTTTCTTGAAAGGTTGAGGCGCTTGAGGTGTCGAAGTAGAGACTCTTGGAGGACCTCGAGTGTTCGCTTGAGGAAGAGCTTGTGAAGGTGTAGGAGTTGACGAAGAAGGCTTGTTGGCGTAGAATGCCTTTGTCTTGAGGTATTTGAGCTCTTCAAGCACGTGGCGCTCGGCCTTGGAAGCTTGATGTACTAGCTCTACCAAAGAGGCATATGGTTGGAACTCCACGATCTTCTTGATGGGATAGTTGAGGCCATTCATGAAACGAGCCATGGATTGCTCTTCGTACTCGTTGACATTGGCTCTCATCATGGAGATTTCCATTTCCTTGTAGTACTCGTCAACCGACTTCAAACCTTGCTTCAACTCTTGCAACTTCTTGTATAAGTCTCTAGTGTAATGGCTTGGCACGAAGCGCTTGTACATTGTTTCTTTCATTTCAACCCAAGTGTCAATTGGTTGTTGGTGGTTAGCGACGCGAGCATCTTGTAGTTGTTCCCACCACAAGAGGGCATACTCTTCAAACTCCATCGAGGCTAAGCAACCTTCTTGATGTCGGAGTAGCGTTGCACACGGAAGATCTTGTCAACCTTGAGTACCCATGAGAAGTAAGCTTCCGGATCACTTGTGCCGTAGAACTTGGGTATGTCAAAGCGGACGTTGGTCAAGTCATCATAGTCGTCACGGTGGCCACCACGTGGGAATGCACGTCCACGTCTCCTTCGGTTGAGTCCATCACCATTGTGTTGGCTTGACTCGTTATCACTTGACTCGGAACGTTGGTGTTGGTGACGATCATGAGGAAGCTCTTGACGAGGCGCATGTTGAGGAGGTAGCTCTTGTTGAGGAACGGGTTGTTCGACATTGTTCGCATTGTATGGTTTTGATGACGTGGCCTTGGAGGATGACGAGGGTGACGTCCTTGTTCACCAAAGTCATTCGCACCCGGAACGCCATTGTCATTAGCCAATGGGTCATGACGATCACGTTGTGGCGGTGGTGGTGATGGTATGCGTTCGCGACGATCATCATTTTGGTGAGGTTGTTCTTGATGCGCATTGGCGTTGTTCGCGTGAAGATCATGTGGTTGTTCAACGATAGGAGGAGGTCGTTCATGGGCGTCGCGCCTTGGGTCATGGTGACGTTCTTGTCGAGGTTCATGACGTCCATGACGTGCTTGTGTCGACCTTGAGGTGCTTCTTGTACGGCTTGAGTGTGAAGAAGCTCGTTGTCGCGCAAGGTTGTTGATAGCTTCGGTCAACCTCTCCATAGTTGCTTCGTTAGCACTCATGCGGTCGTTGAAGGAGTTGTCTTGATTTTGAAGACGGCGCTCTAAGCGGTCTATGTTACCACGAAGGAAGTGTCGCATGCCCACAAGCTCCGATTGTGTGACATAGCCATGATCACCGCGAACTCCACCATGGTTTTCCTCTTCCGAGCTTGAGCTTCCGTTTGTACTTCCCCTAAACATTTTCTCAAGAAACAAGTGAGATGTGCGGTAAGGAAAAACCAAGACAAACTATATCCCAAGTATAATGTGGCTTGAGAGGAGAGTATCCGGTTCTAACACCCAACACACACACTTATGAGGATAGGAAGGTATGAAGTGGCAAACGAAACAACAAACCCGCCGACAAGTATATTGTCAAAGGTAGAGAAAATCCACAATGATCAAATTACCAAAGAAACTCCAACCACAAAGTATCAAGAAACACACACAAAAGCGAATGATGGGGTTGGGCAACCAAAGGGCGAGCACTCGAAGATAGACAACCTAACGAAGACTACGTGCTCAAATGTCACCCAACACAAGAAGGACGCTAGCTCAATTGCTTTTTGTGGGCAACGGATTTGCACAAGAGTTAACACTCACACTCACTTTGGCGGTCTTAGCTTTGTCGCAACCTACAAGAGATGAGACTTGGCACCACTTGATTCTTTTCTTTTCTCTTTTTTTTTTTGATTTTTGCTTTTTGACGATGATTCCTTCTCTTTTGCTAGTGCCAAGCTCTCTAACGATACACACTCGCCAATACTTGAAGACAAACACTCAACACGTGCAATGCCTCGCAATATCACCGAGCTAGTCCAATAGGTTAAGTTGCGCGAAAGGAAGAAGGGCTCACAACGGAAATGATGGTGGGGGAAATGTCGAGTCCTTGGTGGCGTCGTCGCTTGGCGTTGATGAAGTCGCTGCGGAAGCTTGTCGATGTCGTAGACGTGTAGTACACACCAGAAAGGACTCAACAAACAAGAGGAAATGCCAAAACGAACCGAGGAAAAGAAAAATTTGCTGAAAAATCTGACCCTGGCGGTAGTACCGCTGGTCCGCCCGGTAGTACCGCTGGGCGGTAGTACCGCTGCACTGGCGGTAGTACCGCTGCGCACGAATCTGCGCGATTTTGACTCGAATTTGGGGCGGAAATTGGGCTCGAAAATCCTCGAATTCGTGGGAAATTGGCAAAATTAAGGCTAGGGAACGCAAACAAAGGTGGAGGGGGTCCTAAAGCAACAGATCCATGGACAAAAACTACCAAAAACGCAACGAATCGACAGATCGGCTCGAATCAAGGCAAGGCTATTTTTGGTGGAAATTTTCGAATTTCTCAAAAACGAAGAAAAATTTGGTGGATTTTGGTGGAAACACAAAACAAATCCGTGTCAACCTAGAGCTCTGATACCATATGATGCGGGTAGGTCCCGATTTTCACGGATTTGTGCGGAGGGAAGATGAACACGAAGAACACGCGAAGAACGATGAACACAAAGAGGGGAAATCAAACACACAAGGGTAAATAGCAAGTAGCAACCCGGCAAGAATCGACTGGTAACAAATCCCCGAGGGCAGCCCCCAATCCTCCTCTCCCAAGCACACCTTACTCTTAGGATTGTTTGTCCAATTGGTCAATCCAACCAACCCAATCTACACTCTAAGAGGGAAGATTAGCAAGTAATCGCAACTACAAGTGGAGCCTTGGTATCCACGCAGGGATCTTCTCCTCAAGAGGAGGCCTTGGTTCATCTCCACATGTGGAGGTCTTGATTCATCTCCAAGGAGGAAGGAGACACTTTGAGAAGAAGGAGTCTAGCTCTACTTTAGTTCTCAAATCATAGTCTAACCCTAACCCTAGGCTGAGGAGGAGTATTTATAGTCCACGAGGCGAAGGGGTAAGTTGTGGGCCGTTACATGGGCTTCAGCCCGAATCTTCCAGGTCCAGCGGTAGTACCGCTGCGCCAGCGGTAGTACCGCTGGGATTAAATGTGCTCGCTGGCGGTAGTACGAAGCGGGTACCGGGAGGTACCGTAGGGGTATCCAGTGGCGTTTTCGGACGTGCCGGTACCTCCAGCGGTACCTCTGGCGGTAGTACCGTGATCTGGGCCTGGCGGTAGTACCGCTGGCGGCGGTAGTACCGCTGCCTGGAACTCCCGCAGGTCTTCATCTTCAGCGGTAGCACGGCTGGTGCCGCTGCCTGGACCTGGCGGTAGTACCGGCCCGCCTGGCGGTAGTACCGCTGTGCTGATGCTTCGTCTTCTTCATCTTCTTCTCGACTCGTCTCTGGCCATCTTCTGCACTTGCTCTTGATCTTCTTGGTAGTTGTTCCTGAGTATGCATAACGTATCCGAATGAAGTAGCAACCCATTCAAAGGAGTGTCGAGATCACACATAGATAGGAGCGAATTCACCTTATCATGGAGAGCTTTGACTCTTGCTCTTGTCATTGGGCCACTTGATGTAGGAGACGTAGGTCGGGCTACATCAGTGCACGTGGGTCAGATGACGTAAGGAGGGTCCGTATACTACTATATGGCTAGGAAGGGTCCACGGGGGTCCAGATGACTAGGATTGTCGCACGTGCTTTAGGATGACCTAAAAGTGCTACTGATACTCCTAGATGGCTCCGAGGGGTGCACGTGGGTCAGATGACGTGAGGAGGATCCGTATACTCCTAGATGGCTAGGAAGGGTCCACGGGGGGTCCAGATAGCTAGGATAGTCGCACGTGCATAAGGATGACCTAAAAGAGCTACTGATACTCCTAGATGGCTCGGAGGGGTGCAAGAGGGTCAGATGACGTAAGGAGGGTCTATATACTCCTAGAAGGCTACGAAGGGTCCACGGGGGTCCAGATTGCTAGGATTGTCGCACGTGCTTTAGGATGACATAAAAGTGCTACTGATACTCCTAGATGAATGGGTGGGGTGCACGTGGTCACATGACGTAAGGAGGGTCCGTATACTCATATATGGCTAGGAAGGGTCCAGGGGGTCCAGATGGTTAGGATTCTCGCACGTGCTTTAGGATGACCTAAAAGTGCTACTGATACTCCTAGATGGCTCCGAGGGTGCACGTGGGTCAGATGACGTAAGGAGGGTCCGTATACTCCTATATGGCTAGGAAGAGTCCACGGGGGTCCAGATGGCTAGGATTGTCGCACGTGCTTTAGGATGATCTAAAAGTGCTACTGATACTCCTAGATGGCTCCGAGGGTGCACGTGTGTCAGATGACGTAAGGAGGGTCCGTATACTCCTATATGGCTAGGAAGGGTCCACGGGGGTTCAGATGGCTAGGATTGTCGCATGTGCTTTAGGATGACCTAAAAGTGCTACTGATACTCCTAGATGGCTCCGAGGGGTGCACGTGGGTCACATGACGTAAGGAGGGTCCGTATACTCCTAGATGGCTAGGAAGGGTCCACGGGGGTCCAGATGGCTAGAATAGTAGCACGTGCTTTAGGATGACCAAAAGTGCTACTGATACTCTAGATGGCTCCGAGCGGTGCACGTGGGTCAGATGACGAAAGGAGGGTCCGTATACTCCTATATGGCTAGTAAGGGTCCACGGGGGGTCCAGATGGCTAGGATAGCCGCACATGCTTTAGGATGACCTAAAAGAGCGACTGATATTCTTAGATGGCTAGGATAGTCGCACGTGCTTTTGGATGACCTAAAAGAGCTACTGATACTCCTAGATGGCTCGGAGGGGTGCACGTGGGTCAGATGACGTAAGGAGGGTCTATATACTCCTAGAAGGCTAGGAAGGGTCCACGGGGTTCCAGATTGCTCGGATTGTCGCACGTGCTTTAGGATGACCTAAAAGTGCCACTGATACTCCTAGATGGTTGGGTGGGGTGTATGTGCGTCACATGGCGTAAGGAGGTCCGTATACTCCTATATGGCTAGGAAGGGTCCACGGGGGTCCAGATGGCTAGGATTGTCGCACATGCTTTAGGATGACCTAAAAGTGCTACTGATACTCCTAGATGGCTCCGAGGGGTGCACGTGGGTCAGATGACGTAAGGAGGGTCCGTATACTCCTATATGGCTTGGAAGGGTCCACGGGGGTCCGGATGGCTAGGATTGTCGCACGTGCTTTAGGATGACCTAAAAGTGCTACTAATACTCCTAGATGGCTCCGAGGGGTGCACGTGGGTCACATGACGTAAGGAGGATCCGTATACTCCTAGATGGCTAGGAAGGGTCCACAGGGGTGTCCAGATGGCTAGGATAGTCGCACGTGATTTAGGATGACCTAAAAGAGCTACTGATATTCTTAGATGGCTAGGATAGTCGCACGTGCTTTAGGATGACCTAAAAGAGCTACTGATACTCCTAGATGGCTCGGAGGGGTGCACGTGGGTCAGATGACGTAAGGAGGGACTATATACTCCTAGAAGGCTAGGAAGGGTCCACGGGGGTCCAGATGGTTAGGATTGTCGCACGTGCTTTAGGATGACCTAAAAGTGCTACTGATACTCGTAGATGGCGCCGAGGGTGCACGTGTGTCAGATGACGTAAGGAGGGTCGTATACTCATATATGGTAGGAAGGGTCCACGGGGGTCCAGATGGTTAGGATTCTCGCACGTGCTTTAGGATGACCTAAAAGTGCTACTGATACTCCTAGATGGCTCCGAGGGTGCACGTGGGTCAGATGACGTAAGGAGGGTCCGTATACTCCTAGATGGCTAGGAAGGGTCCACGGGGGTCCAGATGGCTAGGATTGTCGCACGTGCTTTAGGATGACCTAAAAGTGCTACTGATACTCCTAGATGGCTCCGAGGGTGCACGTGTGTCAGATGACGTAAGGAGGGTCCGTATACTCCTATATGGCTAGGAGGGTCCACGGGGGTTCAGATGGCTAGGATTGTCGCATGTGCTTTAGGATGACCTAAAAGTGCTACTGATACTCCTAGATGGCTCCGAGGGGTGCACGTGGGTCACATGACGTAAGGAGGGTCCGTATACTCCTAGATGGCTAGGAAGGGTCCACGGGGGTCCAGATGGCTAGAATAGTAGCACGTGCTTTAGGATGACCCAAAAGTGCTACTGATACTCCTAGATGGCTCGAGCGGTGCACGTGGGTCAGATGACGAAAGAAGGGTCCGTATACTCCTATATGGCTAGGAAGGGTCCACGGGGGGTCCAGATGGCTAGGATAGCCGCACATGCTTTAGGATGACCTAAAAGAGCTACTGATATTCTTAGATGGCTAGGATAGTCGCACGTGCTTTTGGATGACCTAAAAGAGCTACTGATACTCCTAGATGGCTCGGAGGGGTGCACGTGGGTCAGATGACGTAAATAGGGTCTATATACTCCTAGAAGGCTAGGAAGGGTCACGGGGTTCCAGATTGCTCGGATTGTCGCACGTGCTTTAGGATGACCTAAAAGTGCCACTGATACTCCTAGATGGCTGGGTGGGGTGTATGTGCGTCACATGGCGTAAGGAGGGTCCGTATACTCCTATATGGCTAGGAAGGGTCCACGGGGGTCCAGATGGCTAGGATTGTCGCACGTGCTTTAGGATGACCTAAAAGTGCTACTGATACTCCTAGATGGCTCGAGGGGTGCACGTGGGTCAGATGACGTAAGGAGGGTCCGTATACTCCTATATGGCTTGGAAGGGTCCACGGGGGTCCGGATGGCTAGGATTGTCGCACGTGCTTTAGGATGACCAAAAAGTGCTACTAATACTCCTAGATGGCTCCGAGGGGTGCACGTGGGTCACATGACGTAAGGAGGATCCGTATACTTCTAGATGGCTAGGAAGGGTCCACAGGGGGGTCCAGATGGCTAGGATAGTCGCACGTGCTTTAGGATGACCTAAAAGAGCTACTGATATTCTTCGATGGCTAGGATAGTCGCACGTGCTTTAGGATGACCTAAAAGATCTACTGATACTCCTAGATGGCTCGGAGGGGTGCACGTGGGTCAGATGACGTAAGGAGGGTCTATATACTCCTAGAAGGCTAGGAAGGGTCCACGGGGTCCAGATGGCTAGGATTGTCGCACGTGCTTTAGGATGACCTAAAAGTGCTACTGATACTCGTAGATGGCTCCGAGGGTGCACGTGTGTCAGATGACGTAAGGAGGGTCCGTATACTCCTATATGGCTCGGAAGGGTCCACGGGGGTTCAGATGGCTAGGATTGTCGCATGTGCTTTATGATGACCTAAAAGTGCTACTGTACTCCTAGATGGCTCCGAGGGGGTGCACGTGGGTCACATGACGTAAGGAGGGTCCGTATACTCTAGATGGCTAGGAAGGGTCCACGGGGGTCCAGATGGCTAGAATAGTAGCACGTGCTTCAGGATGACCCAAAAGTGCTACTGATACTCCTAGATGGCTCGATGGGTGCACGTGGGTTAGATGACGTAAGGAGGGTCCGTATACTCCTATATGGCTAGGAAGGGTCCACGGGGTCCAGATGGCTAGGATTATCGCACGTGCTTTAGGATGACCTAAAAATGCTACTGATACTCCTAGATGGCTCCGAGGGGTGCACGTGGGTCAGATGACGTAAGGGGGTCCGTATACTCCTATATGGCTAGGAAGGGTCAAGGGGGTCCAGATGGCTAGGATTGTCGCACGTGCTTTAGGATGACCTAAAAATGCTACTAATACTCTTAGATGGCTCGAGGGGTGCACGTGGGTCAGATGACGTAAGGAGGGTCCGTATACTCCTATATGGCTAGGAAGGGTCCACGGGGGTCCAGATGGCTAGATTGTCGCACGTGCTTTAGGATGACCTAAAAGAGCTGTTGATATTCTTAGATGGCTAGGATAGTCGCACGTGCTTTTGGATGACCTAAAAGAGCTACTGATACTCTAGATAGCTCGAGGGGTGCACGTGGATCAGATGACGTAAGGAGGGTCTATATACTCCTAGAAGGAGGAAGGGTCCACGGGGGCCAGATTGCTAGGATTGTCGCAAGTGCTTTAAGTTGACCTAAAAGTGCTACTGATACTACTAGATGGCTGGGTGGGGTGCACGTGCATCCCATGACGTAAGGAGGGTCCGTATACTCCTATGTGGCTAGGAAGGGTCCACGGGGGTCCAGATGGCTAGGATTGTCGCACGTGCTTTAGGATGAACTAAAAGTGCTACTGATACTCGTAGATGGCTCCGAGGGGGGCTCGTGGGTGATGACGTAAGGAGGGTCCGTATACTCCTATATGGCTAGGAAGGGTCCACGGGGTCCAGATGGCTAGGATTATCGCACGTGCTTTAGGATGACCTAAAAATGCTACTGATACTCCTAGATGACTCCGAGGGGTGCACGTGGGTCAGATGACGTAAGGAGGGTCGTATACTCCTATATGGCTAGGAAGGGTCCACGGGGGTCCAGATGGCTAGATTGTCGCACGTGTTTAGGATGACCTAAAAAGTGCTACTGATACTCCTAGATGGCTCGAGGGGTGCACGTGGGTCAGATGACGTGAGGAGGATCCGTATACTCCTAGATGGCTAGGAAGGGTCCACGGGGGGTCCAGATAGCTAGGATAGTCGCACGTGCATAAGGATGACCTAAAAGAGCTACTGATACTCCTAGATGGCTCGGAGGGGTGCACGTGGGTCAGATGACGTAAGGAGGGTCTATATACTCCTAGAAGGCTAGAAGGGTCACGGGGGTCCAGATTGCTAGGATTGTCGCATGTGCTTTAGGATGACCTAAAAGTGCTAATGATACTCCTAGATGGCTGGGTGGGTGCATGTGCGTCACATGACGTAAGGAGGGTCCGTATACTCCTATATGGCTAGGAAGGGTCCACGGGGGTCCAGATTGATAGGATTGTCGCACGTGCTTTTACGATGACCTAAAAGTGCTACTGATACTCGTAGATGACTCCGAGGGTGCACGTGCGTCACATGACGTAAGGACGGTCCGTATACTCCTATATGGCTAGGAAGGGTTCACGGGGGTCCAGATGGCTAGGATAGTAGCACGTGCTTTAGATTGACCCAAAGTGCTACTGATACTCCTAGATGGCTCCGAGGGGTGCACGTGGGTCAGATGACGAAAGGAGGTCCGTATACTCCTATATGGCTAGGAAGGGTCCACGGGGGTCCAGATGGCTAGGATTGTCCACGTGATTTAGAATGACCTAAAAGTGCTACTGATACTCCTAGATGGCTCCAAGGGGTGCACGTGGGTCAGATGACGTAAGGAGGATCCTTATACTCCAAGATTGCTAGAAGGGTCCACGGGGTCTAGATGGTTAGGATTGTCGCGCGTGCTTTAGGATGACCTAAAAGAGCTACTGATACTCCTAGATGGCTCGGAGGGATGCAAGAGGGTCAGATGACGTAAGGAGGGTCTATATACTCCTAGAAGGCTACGAAGGGTCCACGGGGGTCCAGATTGCTAGGATTGTCGCACGTGCTTTAGGATGACATAAAAGTGCTACTGATACTCCTAGATGAATGGGTGGGGTGCACGTGCGTCACATGACGTAAGGAGGGTCCGTATACTCATATATGGCTAGGAAGGGTCCACGGGGGTCCAGATGGTTAGGATTCTCGCACTGCTTTAGGATGACCTAAAAGTGCTACTGATACTCCTAGATGGCTCCGAGGGTGCACGTGGGTCAGATGACGTAGGAGGGTCCGTATACTCCTATATGGAGGAAGGGTCCACGGGGGTCAGATGGCTAGGATTGTCGCACGTGCTTTAGGATGACCTAAAAGTGCTACTGATACTCCTAGATGGCTCCGAGGGTGCCGTGTGTCAGATGACGTAAGGAGGGTCCGTATACTCCTATATGGCTAGGAAGGGTCCACGGGGGTCCAGATGGCTAGGATTGTCGCACGTGCTTTAGGATGACCTAAAAGAGCTGTTGATATTCTTAGATGGCTAGGATAGTCGCACGTGCTTTTGGATGACCTAAAAGAGCTACTGATACTCCTAGATAGCTCGGAGGGGTGCACGTGGATCAGATGACGTAAGGAGGGTCTATATACTCCTAGAAGGCTAGGAAGGGTCCACGGGGGTCCAGATTGCTAGGATTGTCGCACGTGCTTTAAGTTGACCTAAAAGTGCTACTGATACTACTAGATGGCTGGGTGGGGTGCACGTGCATCCCATGACGTAAGGAGGGTCCGTATACTCCTATATGGCTAGGAAGGGTCCACGGGGTCCAGATGGCTAGGATTGTCGCACGTGCTTTAGGATGAACTAAAAGTGCTACTGATACTCGTAGATGGCTCCGAGGGGGGCTCGTGGGTCAGATGACGTAAGGAGGGTCCGTATACTCCTATATGGCTAGGAAGGGTCCACGGGGGTCCAGATGGCTAGGATTATCGCACGTGCTTTAGGATGACCTAAAAATGCTACTGATACTCCTAGATGACTCCGAGGGGTGCACGTGGGTCAGATGACGTAAGGAGGGTCCGTATACTCCTATATGGCTAGGAAGGGTCCACGGGGGTCCAGATGGCTAGGATTGTCGCACGTGCTTTAGGATGACCTAAAAGTGCTACTGATACTTCTAGATGGCTCCGAGGGTGCACGTGGGTCAGATGACGTGAGGAGGATCCGTATACTCCTAGATGGCTAGGAAGGGTCCACGGGGGTCCAGATAGCTAGGATAGTCGCACGTGCATAAGGATGACCTAAAAGAGCTACTGATACTCCTAGATGGCTCGGAGGGTGCACGTGGGTCAGATGACGTAAGGAGGGTCTATATACTCCTAGAAGGCTAGGAAGGGTCCACGGGGGTCCAGATTGCTAGGATTGTCGCATGTGCTTTAGGATGACCTAAAAGTGCTAATGATACTCCTAGATGGCTGGGTGGGTGCATGTGCGTCACATGACGTAAGGAGGGTCCGTATACTCCTATATGGCTAGGAAGGGTCCACGGGGGTCCAGATTGATAGGATTGTCGCACGTGCTTTTACGATGACCTAAAAGTGCTACTGATACTCGTAGATGACTCCGAGGGTGCACGTGCGTCACATGACGTAAGGACGGTCCGTATACTCCTATATGGCTAGGAAGGGTTCACGGGGGTCCAGATGGCTAGGATAGTAGCACGTGCTTTAGATTGACCCAAAGTGCTACTGATACTCCTAGATGGCTCCGAGGGGTGCACGTGGGTCAGATGACGAAAGGAGGGTCGTATACTCCTATATGGCTAGGAAGGGTCCACGGGGGTCCAGATGGCTAGGATTGTCCCACGTGATTTAGAATGACCTAAAAGTGCTACTGATACTCCTAGATGGCTCCAAGGGTGCACGTGGGTCAGATGACGTAAGGAGGATCCTTATACTCCAAGATTGCTAGGAAGGGTCCACGGGGGTCTAGATGGTTAGGATTGTCGCGCGTGCTTTAGGATGACCTAAAAGAGCTACTGATACTCCTAGATGGCTCGAGGGATGCAAGAGGGTCAGATGACGTAAGGAGGGTCTATATACTCCTAGAAGGCTACGAAGGGTCCACGGGGGTCCAGATTGCTAGATTGTCGCACGTGCTTTAGGATGACATAAAAGTGCTACTGATACTCCTAGATGAATGGGTGGGTGCACGTGCGTCACATGACGTAAGGAGGGTCCGTATACTCATATGGCTAGGAAGGGTCCACGGGGGTCCAGATGGTTAGGATTCTCGCACGTGCTTTAGGATGACCTAAAAGTGCTACTGATACTCCTAGATGCTCCGAGCGTGCACGTGGGTCAGATGACGTAAGGAGGGTCCGTATACTCCTATATGGCTAGGAAGGGTCCACGGGGTCCAGATGGCTAGGATTGTCGCACGTGCTTTAGGATGACCTAAAAGTGCTACTGATACTCCTAGATGGCTCCGAGGGTGCACGTGTGTCAGATGACGTAAGGAGGGTCCGTATACTCGTATATGGCTAGGAAGGGTCCACGGGGGTTCAGATGGCTAGGATTGTCGCATGTGCTTTATGATGACCTAAAAGTGCTACTGATACTCCTAGATGGCTCCGAGGGGTGCACGTGGGTCACATGACGTAAGGAGGGTCCTATACTCCTAGATGGCTAGGAAGGGTCCACGGGGGTCCAGATGGCTAGAATAGTAGCACGTGCTTTAGGATGACCCAAAAGTGCTACTGATACTTCTAGATGGCTCCGATGGTGCACGTGGGATAGATGACGAAAAGAGGGTCCATATACTTCTATATGGCTAGGAAGGGTCCACAGGGGGTCCAGATGGCTAGGATAGTCGCACGTGCTTTAGGATAACCTAAAAGAGCTACTGATATTCTTAGATGGCTAGGATAGTCGCACGTGCTTTTGGATGACCTAAAAGAGCTACTGATACTCCTAGATAGCTCGAAGGGGTGCACGTGGATCAGATGACGTAAGGAGGGTCTATATACTCCTAGAAGGCTAGGAAGGGTCCACGGGGGTCCAGATTGCTAGGATTGTCGCACGTGCTTTAAGTTGACCTAAAAGTGCTACTGATACTACTAGATGGCTGGGTGGGGTGCACGTGCATCGCATGACGTAAGGAGGGTCCGTATACTCCTATATGGCTAGAAAGGGTCCACGGGGGTCCAGATGGCTAGGATTGTCGCACGTGCTTTAGGATGACCTAAAAGTGCTACTGATACTCGTAGATGGCTCCGAGGGGTGCACGTGGGTCAGATGACGTAAGGAGGGTCCGTATACTCCTATATGGCTAGGAAGGGTCCAAGGGGGTCCAGATGGCTAGGATTGTCGCACGTGCTTTAGGATGACCTAAAAATGCTACTAATACTCCTAGATGGCTCCGAGGGTGCACGTGGGTCAGATGACGTAAGGAGGGTCCGTATACTCCTATATTGCTAGGAAGGGTCCACGGGGGTCCAGATGGCTAGGATTGTGGCACGTGCTTTAGGATGACCTAAAAGTGCTACTGATACTCTAGATGGCTCCGAGGGGTGCATGTGGGTCAGATGACGTGAGGAGGATCCGTATACTCCTAGATGGCTAGGAAGGGTCCACGGGGGGTCCAGATAGCTAGGATAGTCGCACGTGCATAAGGATGACCTAAAAGAGCTACTGATACTCCTAGATGGCTCGGAGGGGTGCACGTGGGTCAGATGACGTAAGGAGGGTCTATATACTCCTAGAAGGCTAGGAAGGGTCCACGGGGGTCCAGATTGCTAGGATTGTCGCACGTGCTTTTACGATGACCTAAAAGTGCTACTGATACACGTAGATGGCTCCGAGGGTGCACGTGCGTCACATGACGTAAGGACGGTCCGTATACTCCTATATGGCTAGGAAGGGTCCACGGGGGTCCAGATGGCTAGGATAGTAGCACGTGCTTTAGATTGACCCAAAGGTGCTACTGATACTCCTAGATGGCTCCGAGGGGTGCACGTGGGTCAGATGACGAAAGGAGGGTCCGTATACTCCTATATGGCTAGGAAGGGTCCACGGGGGTCCAGATGGCTAGGATTGTCCCACGTGATTTAGAATGACCTAAAAGTGCTACTGATACTCCTAGATGGCTCTAAGGGGTGCACGTGGGTCAGATGACGTAAGGAGGATCCTTATACTCCAAGATTGCTAGGAAGGGTCCACGGGCGTCCAGATGGTTAGGATTGTCGCGCGTGCTTTAGGATGACCTAAAAGAGCTACTGATACTTCTAGATGGCTCGGAGGGGTGCAAGAGGGTCAGATGACGTAAGGAGGGTCTATATACTCCTAGAAGGCTACGAAGGGTCCACGGGGGTCCAGATTGCTAGGATTGTCGCACGTGCTTTAGGATGACATAAAAGTGCTACTGATACTCCTAGATGAATGGGTGGTGATGCGGCACCACCTACGTATGTGTTAAAGAAGTATGTGATACCAGCGAGGCGACAAGGAAAGATTATAGGTACTGTCGTAGACACTGATAATAACAAGGAAGAGAGCAAGAGCTGTTACACAAATACTTCAATTGTGATGCAGATTGTGCCGAAGGAGAAGGTTAATCCCACTTTTAGAACACCGTGCAAATACTTCTACGTGGGCGACATAAAAGTACCAGTCTGAGTCAGGTATATTTTAGCGTATGGCGAGCTCCTGAAGCTTGTCCATCAGGGAGTTACCTGGAGACGTGGTGCATCCTTAATCAGGTTGAGTCCTACCTATTGTTATTTGCTCACGCCATGGTACGGGCTGGGCTTTGTTTATTTAATCTTTGCATTGGGTTTAGTGTCCAGCTTTGGAGTCCAATAAGAATTCTAGGTGGATTAGTTAAGTGCTTGCATGCACTATATAAAGGGTCGTACGACCATGTAATTAGGGTGAGACAAGTTATTTTCGAGTTAAAGATATCCAGAAAATCGCCGAGATGTGGCGGCGGCCAATTCTCTGTGTTGTGAGTTGAAAACCCATCGAGGTTTGTTCTTTGGCGTGAGGATTGGAGGCCATTGATCTCTAGTCTGCTACGTGAGTTCAGGGAGAGCTCGTCCACGTACTTCCGGCCGGGTGTGCGTGTTGTTCCGCTTGGTTTGCAGCTACTGCCGGTAACCCAAGCTAGCTATTCATCTGTTTCTGCTTGGTACTAGCTAGTTCAATCGATCAAAGGAAGTTGAGGCGCTAGTGCTATTATTAGCTGATTTAAATATTGCTGCTGCTGGTTGACGTGAGACGAGGAGTTGGAATATTTCTACAGCCAATATTGGAATTGTACCGTGAAAAGATCGGCAAACAATTTGCGGCTAGCTACGCCGTATCATCTTGGTATTCAGAGCAAGGTTGTTCATGGTGCAGAATTTTTTTTCTCTCGGCAATTTCTGGTTTGATCTTGTTGCTTTGTCAAGATGTTGAACCACGAGGAGTCTGATCTGGAAGGAGGAGAAATTCCTTTGGGTCCAGAAGTCACTGAAGATCTGCGTGTACACTTGATGTCAATCAAAGATGCCAACAAAAAGCTTCGCGCAAAAGTTGAAGATTTGTCTGCAGATATTGCGGGCGTCGAGGACCGGCTTAATGTGCGGTTGACAACAAGTGATCGTCAGCGGGAAGATAGTTTGCGAGTGGTGACAGAGAGCCTTAATCGGTTGACTGCGGCCGTCCAGCGTCTAGAAGCAAGGGATGCACCACGCCGGCAGTCCCGGTCACCGCCACACAGCCAACGTCACTCCGATGCGGATGTTTCTGATTTGTCGGATGCTCGTGCAGGCCAGCAACACCGACCACGACGAGGTCTTGAGGGTCGCCATGGTGCTGCTCCACGGCGCAACCCAGGTGGTGAAGCTGCTCGGGAGGATGATGGTATCGGTCGCATAAAGATCACCGTACCGGAGTTCTCGGGGCGTTCTGATCCGGAGAAATATTTAGAGTGGGAGATGCGTGTCAATCAGATTTTTGACAACCACAATTATTCCGAAGAAAAGAAGGTTCGTATTGCGTCCTCGGAATTTACAGAGTATGCCCTTGTTTGGTGGGATAATCTGAACCGCAATGGGGAGCGAGCTGCAACATGGGTTGACATGAAGCGTGTCATGAGGGACAGATTTGTGCCTGCTAGTTACACTCGTCAACTTCATAGTAAACTGCGTCGTCTTGTGCAAGGCGCAAAAACTGTTGATGAGTATTATAAGGAGATGCAAACATTAATGATACGGACAGCGGTACGTGAGTCTGCGGAGGCAACCATGGTACGACTGTTTGAGGGGCTGAATGAAGATATCCGTGACCGTGTTGATTTGATGCAATACAATGATATTCATGAGTTGATTCACCAAGCTGAGCGCGCTGAACGGTGGTTTCATGAAAAGCAAGCTGCAGGTAGTCGTCCAACCTACAGTAGTGCGCGGCGTGGTTCTGCTCATGCTGATGGTGGGTTTAGTGCTAAACCGACTGTTTCATACAAGCCGACAAGTGTTGAACATAGCAAGATGGCTGCTGCACCTAAGGAGGTCTCTCAAACTGCATCAAGCACATCTCATCATAGCCATATTATATGTCATAAGTGTGGGGGACGAGGTCACATGATGCGTGAGTGTCCGAATCAGAAGAAGATTTTGCTTGTTGATAATGCATATGTTTCAGAATCTGAAGATGAGATGCCTCCGTTAGAAGATGCTACTGGTAAGGATGATAGTAATGCCGTTGATTGTTGGCCTGAACTTAATGTGCCGAGTTTGATGGCGCATAAGGTCGAGCGCGATGATAAGGTCATCGTTGAACCGGACAACGGCGTAGCATTTTTCAAACTGCATGTACCATCAAGGGGGAAATATGCAAGCTCATTGTTGACGGTGGTAGTGCAAGCAACATGATTAGTAAGGATGTGGTAGAGTCTCTTTCTTTGCCTACATGGGAGCACCCGAAGCCATACTATATGCAGTGGATCAATGGCGTGGGCAAGTTGAAGGTCACCCATAGAGTGAAGGTTCCTTTTTCTGTCGATGGATATGTTGATAAAGTGGAGTGCGACGTTCTGCCATTGCATGTTTGTCATCTGTTATTGGACGTCCGTGCAACATGATGTCAATGCACTTCACCATGGACGCACGAACAGGTACACATTTATGCATAAGGGTGAGTTCTACGCTCTTCTTCCCAAAAATGCAAAAGATATCAAGTGTACTGTCGAGGTGTTCAAGAAAAGGTCTGCAAGGTGTAGGTCGAAACGAGGACGGTTTCCCTTCAAGGGAGGGAGGATGATGCGGCACCACCTACGTATGTGTCAAAGAAGTATGTGATACCAGCGAGGCGACAAGGAAAGATTATAGGTACTGTCGTAGACACTGATAATAACAAGGAAGAGAGCAAGAGCTGTTACACAAATACTTCAATTGTGATGCAGATTGTGCCGAAGGAGAAGGTTAATCCCACTTTTAGAACACCGTGCAAATACTTCTACTGGGCGACATAAAAGTACCAGTCTGAGTCAGGTATATTTTAGCGTATGGCGAGCTCCTGAAGCTTGTCCATCAGGGAGTTACCTGGAGACGTGGTGCATCCTTAATCAGGTTGAGTCCTACCTATTGTTATTTGCTCACGCCATGGTACGGGCTGGGCTTTGTTTATTTAATCTTTGCATTGGGTTTAGTGTCCAGCTTTGGAGTCCAATAAGAATTCTAGGTGGATTAGTTAAGTGCTTGCATGCACTATATAAAGGGTCGTACGACCATGTAATTAGGGTGAGACAAGTTATTTTCGAGTTAAAGATATCCAGAAAATCGCCGAGATGTGGCGGCGGCCTATATGGCCAGGAAGGGTCCACGGGGGTCCAGATGGCTAGGATTGTCGCATGTGCTTTAGGATGACCTAAAAGTGCTACTGATACTCCTAGATGGCTCCGAGGGGTGCACGTGGGTCAGATGACGTAAGGAGGGTCCGTATACTCCTATATGGCCAGGAAGGGTCCACGGGGGTCTAGATGGCTAGGATTGTCGCATGTGCTTTAGGATGACCTAAAAGTGCTACTGATACTCCTAGATGTCTCCGAGGGGTGCACGTGGGTCAGATGACGTAAGGAGGGTCCGTATACTCCTAGATGGCTAGGAAGGGTCCAGGGGGGTCCAGATAGCTAGGATTGTCACACGTGCTTTAGAATGACCTAAAAGTGCTACTGATACTCCTAGATGGCTCCGAGGGGTGCATGTGGTTCAAATGACGTAAGGAGGGTCCGTATACTCCTAGATGGCTAGGAAGGGTCCACGGGGGTCCAGATGGCTCGGATTATCGCACGTGCTTTAGGATGACCTAAAAGTGTTACTGATACTCCTAGATGGCTCCGAGGGGTGCACGTGGGTCAGATGACGTAAGGAGGGTCCGTATACTCCTATATGGCTTGGAAGGGTCCACGGGGGTCCAGATGGCTAGGATTGTCCCACGTGCTTTAGAATGACCTAAAAGTGCTACTGATACTCCTAGATTGCTCCGAGGGGTGCACGTGGTTCAAATGACGTAAGGAGGGTCCGTATACTCCTAGATGGCTAGGAAGGGTCCACGGGGGTCCAGATGGCTCGGATTGTCGCACGGGCTTTAGGATGACCTAAAAGTGCTACTGCTCCTCCTAGATGGCTCCGAGGGGTGCACGTGGGTCAGATGACGTAAGGAGGGTCCGTATACTCCTATATGGCTAGGAAGGGTCCACGGGGGTCCATGATGAGGACATCCCTAGCTTTACTACACATTCTCCACTATTAAATCAGCAGGTGAATTCACTCTTATTAGATTGTGCTGTTTGTGATTATGAGAATGTTATACTACCTAAGCCTATGCATTATGTATTAGCAGGGTTATTGATAGCACAAACATGGATGGAGGAAGATCTCAAGACATGCTGGAAACCAAGAGGGAATACATGGATGATAAACTTCAGAATATACATTGCAAGTGCTCGAGGGAGGAGAGGGAGCAGGAGCACAGGGAGAGAGACATAGAGATGGCGCAACACAATGTTGATGCATCCAAGATGGAGCTTTACACGCCTAAGGAGAGGGACCTGCGAGTCCATTGGGCTGAACCCATGTTGGGTTCGGTTTGTAATATTATGGTTGCACCAAACCGAGTAGGAATAGGTTAGGGTTGCACCACATCGGTACTGTAGCTACAGTACGCGCGCGCTACAGTACGTCCCCCCCCCCCCACCTATTTATAGAGGCCTAGCCGCCATAGATCAGATCAGACTTCGTTAAAAACTAAACCCTAGATTTCCAGACTTGAACAATGTTTCATCTGAAATTATCCTCACCAATTTGGTGATTGTTACTGCTTGCAAATTATACGTGTTATCTGCTGTTCCACTGGAATAAGGGGATACAGGACCACTCGTGATCATTGATTGCGTGTGCAAGAGTGTGTAGTTGAGAATATCCAAAGGGATTGAGGGCTGTTGCATTGGCATCAGGGTTCATCCAGGAGAGTTGTCAGTGAAACACTAGTTATCTATCAAGTTATCGTGAGAGTTCATCGAGAAGATCGGGCCACCCCTTATCAGTCCAGATGCTAGGATTGTCCCACGTGCTTTAGAATGACCTAAAATTGCTACTAATACTCCTAGATGGCTCGGAGGGGTGCACGTGGGTCAGATGACGTAAGGAGGTCCGTATACTCCTTTATGGCTACGAAGGGTCCACGGGGGCCCAAATTGCTAGAATTGTCGCACGTGCTTTAGGATGACCTAAAAGTGCTACTGATACTCCTAGATGGCTGGGTGGGGTGCACGTGCGTCACATGACGTAAGGAGGGTCCGTATACTCCTATATGGCCAGGAAGGGTCACGGGGGTCCAGATGGCTAGGATTGTCGCATGTGCTTTAGGATGACCTAAAAGTGCTACTGATACTCCTAGATGGCTCCGAGGGTGCACGTGGGTCAGATGACGTAAGGAGGGTCCGTATACTCCTAGATGGCTAGGAAGGGTCCACGGGGGTCCAGATGGCTCGGATTGTCGCACGTGCTTTAGGATGACCTAAAAGTGCTACTGATATACCTAGATGGCTCCGAGGGGTGCACGTGGGTCAGATGACGTAAGGAGGGTCCGTATACTCCTAGATGGCTAGGAAGGGTCCACGGGGTCTAGATGGCTAGGATTTCGCACGTGCTTTAGAATGACCTAAAAGTGCTACTGATACTCCTAGATGGCTCCGAGGGGTGCACGTGGGTCAGATGACGTAAGGAGGGTCCGTATACTCCTATATGGCTAGGAAGGGTCCACGGGGGTCCAGATGGCTAGGATTGTCCCACGTGCTTTAGAATGACCTAAAAGTGCTACTGATACTCCTAGATGACTCGGAGGGGTGCACGTGGGTCAGATGACGTAAGGAGGGTCCGTATACTCCTATATGGCTAGGAAGGGTCCACGGGGGTCCAGATGGCTAGGATTGTCGCACGTGCTTTAGGATGACCTAAAAGTGCTACTGATACTCCTAGATGGCTCCGAGGGGTGCACGTGGGTCAGATGACGTAAGGAGGGTCCGTATACACTAGATGGCTAGGAAGGGTCCACGGGGGTCCAGATGGCTCGGATTGTCGCACGTGCATTAGGATGACCTAGAAGTGCTACTGATTCTCCTAGATGGCTCCGAGGGGTGCACGTGGGTCAGATGACGTAAGGAGGGTCCGTATACTCCTAGATGGCTAGGAAGGGTCCACGGGGGTCTAGATGGCTAGGATTGTCGCACGTGCTTTAGAATGACCTAAAAGTGCTACTGATACTCCTAGATGGCTCCGAGGGGTGCACGTGGGTCAGATTACGTAAGGAGGGTCCGTATACTCCTAGATGGCTAGGAAGGGTCCACGGGGTCTAGATGGCTAGGAATTGTCGCATGTGCTTTAGGATGACCTAAAAGTGCTACTGATACTCCTAGATGGCTAGAAGGGTCCGCGGGGGTCTAGATGGCTAGGATTCTCGCACTGCTTTAGCATGACCCTAAAAGTGCTACTGATACTCTATGGCTCCGAGGGGTGCACGTGGGTCAGATGACGTAAGGAGGGTCCGTATACTCCTAGATGGCTAGGAAGGGTCCAGGGTCCATATGGCTCGGATTGTCGCACGTGCTTTAGGATGAGCATAAAAGTGCTACTGATACTCCTAGATGGCTCCGTGGGGGTGCACGTGGGTCAGATGACGTAAGGAGGGTCCGTATCTCCTAGATGGCTAGGAAGGGTCCACGGGGGTCCAGATGGCTCGGATTGTCGCACGTGCATTAGGATGACCTAGAAGTGCTACTGATTCTCTAGATGGCTCCGAGGGGTGCACGTGGGTCAGATAACGTAAGGAGGGTCCGTATACTCCTAGATGGCTAGGAAGGGTCCACGGGGGTCTAGTGGCTAGGATTGTCGCACGTGCTTTAGAATGACTAAAAGTGCTACGATACTCCTAGATGGCTCCGAGGGGTGCACCGTGGGTCAGATGACGTAAGGAGGGTCCGTATACTCCTATATGGCCAGAAGGTCCACGGGGTCCAGATGGCTAGGATTGTCGCACGTGCTTTAGGATGACCTAAAAGTGCTAGTGATACTCCTAGATGGCTCCGAGGGGTGCACGTGGGTCAGATTACGTAAGGAGGGTCCGTATTACTCCTAGATGGCTAGGAAGGGTCCCACGGGGGTCTAGATGGCTAGGATTGTCGCATGTGCTTTAGATGACCTAAAAGTGCTACTGATACTCCTAGATGGCTAGGAAGGGTCCGCGGGGGTCTAGATGGCTAGGATTCTCGCACGTGCTTTAGCATGACCTAAAAGTGCTACTGATACTCCTAGATGGCTCCGAGGGGTGCACGTGGGGCAGATGACGTAAGGAGGGTCCGTATACTCCTAGATGGCTAGGAAGGTCCACGGGTCCATATGGCTCGGATTGTCGCACGTGCTTTAGGATGACCTAAAAGTGACTGATCCTAGATGGCTCCGAGGGGTGCACGTGGGTCAATGACGTAAGGAGGGTCCGTATACTCCTAGATGGCTAGGACGGGTCCACGGGGGGTCCAGATGGTTAGGATTGCCCCACGTGCTTTAGAATGACCTAAAAGTGCTACTGATACTCCTAGATGGCTCCGAGGGGTGCACGTGGTTCAAATGACGTAAGCAGGTCCATATACTCCTAGATGGCTAGGAAGGGTCCACGGGGGTCCAGATGGCTCGGATTGTCGCACGGGGCTTTAGGATGACCTAAAATTGCTACTGATACTCCAAGATGGCTCCGAGGGGTGCACGTGGGTCATGACGTAAGGAGGGTCCTATACTCCTATATGGCTAGGAAGGGTCCACGGGGGTCCAGATGGCTAGGATTGTCCCACGTGCTTTAGAATGACCTAAAATTGCTACTAATACTCCTAGATGGCTCGGAGGGTGCACGTGGGTCAGATGACGTAAGGAGGGTCCGTATACTCCTTTATGGCTACGAAGGGTCCACGGGGGCCCAGATTGCTAGAATTGTGCGCACGTGCTTTAGGATGACCTAAAAGTGCTATGATACTCCTAGATGGCTGGGTGGGGGTGCACGGCGTCACATGACGTAAGGAGGGTCCGTATACTCCTATATGGCTTGAAGGGTCCACGGGGTCCAGATGGCTAGGATTGTCCCGTGCGTGCTTTAGAATGACCTAAAATTTCTACTAATACTCCTAGATGGCTCCGATGGGGTGCACGTGGGTCAGATGACGTAAGGAGGGTCCGTAAACTCCTTTATGGCTACGAAGGTCCCCGGGGTTCCAGATGGCTAGGATTGTCGCACGTGCTTTAGGATGACCTAAAAGTGCTACTGATACTCCTAGATGGCTTACCGAGGGGTGCACGTGGGTCAGATGACGTAAGGAGGGTCCGTATACACCTAGATGGCTAGGAAGGGTCCACGGGGTCCAGATGGCTCGGATTGTTCGCACGTGCATTAGGATGACCTAGAAGTGCTACTGATGCTCCTAGATGGCTCGAGGGGTGCACGTGGGTCAGATGACGTAAGGAGGGTCCGTATACTCCTAGATGGCTAGGAAGGTCCACGGGGGTCTAGATGGCTAGGATTGTCGCACGTGCTTTAGAATGACCTAAAAGTGCTACTGATACTCCTAGATGGCTCCGAGGGGTGCACGTGGGTCAGATGACGTAAGGAGGGTCCGTATACTCCTAATGGCCAAGAAGGGTCCACGGGGGTCCAGATGGCTAGGATTGTCGCACGTGCTTAGTATGACCTAAAAGTGCTAGTGATACTCCTAGATGGCTCCGAGGGGTGCACGTGGGTCAGATTACGTAAGGAGGGTCCGTATACTCCTAGAT